>OX940878.1:148979634-149604634 GCA_954870665.1 Stratiomys singularior | reverse complement strand
TATTCCCACACTTCTGAACGGTAAAGTTGTAGAATAGAAATCTAAACAACAATATAATAAATCTAGAGTTTTTTTTGTCGAGATAGAGTACAATGATGAATGCGCTATAAGTTTTCATAGGCAAAATTTGCATAAGGCATCAAACAAACTTTACAAATGTTGATTGCAAAATTGTTTTCTTTGCCGCCTCCATACAATTGTGCAACTATTGGAAACTAGACAATATTCCTAGCATAATAGACAACGTGAACAGATCTTCAATCATCATTTACCATCTTTAGACAACGTATCATTCATTTGGACAATATGAGGTCATCAAAAGCCCATAAAGATGCGCTAGTTTTATGTACAGATAAATTTTTCTCATCTGAAAGCAGTTTAGATGGCAGAACAATGCCATGTTAACATGTTCGCAGAAATCAACGATGTGGTATCTGAAAAATTAGCCAGAGTGAAATTTCGTCTTAAAGCAAGTTAACTTGTTACCATCGTAAATAGGAAGAATAAGGTTTCTTGTGTATGAACTGGAGTTATTTCGGGCTCAACAGTTTTCTCTGAAAAAATGCCAACTAGATATGTTGCTCGCCCAATTCAGGATGTTTTTAGTTTAACTTAATTAACAAAGTAATTAATTTAATTAAAATTTTGAGTCTTTTTTGTTGAGAAGACTCAAGCATCCTTCGGCGAAAGACAACGCTTACAAGAACGACCCGACAAACGATCACAATCTTCACATACTGCAGCAGTCAATTATATGTTAATTAGATCATTGGAAAGGCAAATAAACCAAAAAACAAAATTATAAATCAGATTGAACTCATGCGAATTGTGTTACTGTGCCACCACATTCGTCCAATCCATCCACTCGTCCGTCCAGCAATCGGTCGGCCGATCCATATCGCCTGTACTCGCAGTACTTGCTTGGAATGTGAAAAGGTGACTTGGGTGAGATGAGGTGAGGCTCATTCATCATACGCAGGTAAGCAGTCAGCCTGGCATCTCACATATGGGAATAAATATAATGTGGCGCAGCATATATCAGGTGAAGTCATTTCCGCTTTGTTTTGCGTTGCCTGATGGGCTATCAGGTCACAGTGGTCGTGTAGTGTTGGCGCAGTTCATATTGCAACAATTGTCTGCTTTATGACATTGAAAGTTACAATCAAAGTCAAAGTGAAGGATATTCTTTTGGGGGGTTGTTGAAAAGACTTGCGGCAGAGAAATGTAGTTTAGTTTCATGCAACCTGTTATATGTAATATGGTTTGTTCACCGTTTATTCGACCAGCAGAACTCTAAATTGGTTCCGGGTCATAAATGGCAGTCAGACATGGAAGAATAATTTGACGAGAAATGAAAATGGATGAACATTGACAATGTGTTTCAACTTTAAAAGCTTTACAGCTTATACCATGTGTTGCTCATACCAACGTTTGATTTGATGGTAACCATCTGCATTTATTTTTGACCGACATTATATAATCGTTTATGGAATAGGAATAAATTTTTGTTTTCACTTAATTAAATCGTCAAATATGAACTGATTCAGCATAATGTGGAAGCAATAGAAAAAGTATAAATTTTGGCAGCATGATATTTAATAATTTTTTGAAAACAATTTAACCTAATATTTAATGATGTCTGCGAACAATCAAACGTAACATAAACGGACTGAAATCAACTCTTATATTCAACATTGTTTCCACCTCCACATATGACTTTCCTCAACAATTGCAATTCTCAATATAAAACTCAGTTGTGCACTGATTGCCAAAAAACAAATATAAACAGGCTCCTGCCTTGCGTTCTAAATAAATTTATATTTTCATTTAAAGCGACTCTAGTTCATGCGTTTAATGTTTGACATCATTGTCTCTATTTGGTATTCAAGATATCATCAGTAATGATCGTAAACGCATACTTTGTAATATGTTTAAGTTTCATTCATTATAGTTTACCTTTAATCGGGTTTTTCATTAGGTCCTTAACAATTTCATTACGTACCCCTAAACTTTCTTAATGAAATGTCAATGTCAAAACCTTAGTTAAATTCAACATTTTCATCATTGTAAAGCTAACGAACCTGCAATGTTTGGAAATTATTAAAAACTACAACTGAATTCTAAGTCGGTGGTCGAAATTTGAAGAGCGCTTACTCCAATTGTCGGCCATAATCGTCCCACCCGAACGTGGATAAGTTCGAGTCCGAATTTCTACTATTGGACGTCCCGATGCTAAAAAGATGCCATACCGCTCGAACCGAAGGAAGTATCGCAGCCATAAGTGCATCGATTCAAAATGTCTGTCGATTCCACGTTGTTCTCAAGAATTGGGCATTGCTTAAACAACACTGTGGCGTATTTTGCAAAAAGATCTTGGCCCACATGCTTACAAGGTCAAATTAACTCAAGAACGAACGCCTCTCGATCATTTGATACGCCGAAACTTCTCCAATTTTGCTCGACAAAGCTTGAAGAAAACGAAGAATCACATCGAAAAATCATCTTCACGGATGAAGCTGATTTCTGGTTCAATGGCTTTGCTGAAAAGTAAAATATACGTAATTGGTCAGCAACAAAAGCACATATGCTTCTTGAGTCACCGTTCCATTCGCAAAAAAATTACTGTTTGAAGCGGTTTTAACGCCGGAGGTGTGATTGGGGGGTATTTTTTCGTGGATGAAAAAATCGTCATGCCAATGTCATGTCAACCGTCAATGGAAAGCGCTATCGTGTTATGTTGGAAGATTATATGTGGCCAGAATTAGATGAACTAGATATCAACGATATGTGGTTTCAAGAAGACGTCGCCAGGAGCCACACAGCACGCCTCACTATCGATTCATTGATTTGTTGAACATGCTATCTCGAGAAATGGGACCGTCGAATTGCCGTCTTGTTCATGCGATTTAACCCCACTGGACCTCTTTTTTTATTATTCTTTATGGTCTGGTCTTTGCCAACAAGCTAGCAACTTAAGACGAGCTCAGACACAGCATCGCACGTGAAATTGTCAATGCTCCGGTCGAAATGTGTGCCATAGTGGTAGAAAATTGGGTCCGAAGAATCGACGGCTGTAAACGAACTCATGGTGGTCATATAACCGAAATGGAATTTCATTCATAAAATGTAATGCTTGTACTACACCCACAATACACAGTATGTCGGAAAAGTTCCCGAACTTTTGAAATAAAAAATCGAAAATGACATCTAAAGAAATTTATTCCAGTTAACTTTCAACATAGTCCCCTTCCCTAGATATACACTAATTTGAGCGTTCCATGAGTGATTCGAAGGCTCTCTGGTACTCCTGTGAAGTTATCGCTGTAAGACGCTCGGTGCGAGCCGCTTGAATGCTTGGTACATCTTCAAAAAAACGTCCTCCCAAGGCCATTTTTAGCTTGGGAAATAGGAAAAAGTCGGCTGGAGCCAGATCTGGTGAGTATGGGGCGTGATTGATGCGTGGGATCTGATTTTTGGTGAGATAACGCTTCACAATGTTCGAAGAATGAGCAGGTGCATTGTCATCCAGCAAACTCCACGATCCCGGTTCCTTGTACTCGGGCCTGATGCGATTAATCCGGCGCTTCAGACGTTCTAACACCTCTACGTAATACGCAGCATTCACGGTGGTGTTTGGGGGCACAATTCTTCATGTATCAGGCCTTTGGAGTCGAAGTAGCATCGTCTTTACCCGTGATTTTTGTTGGCGCACTTTTTGAGGCCTCGCACGGCCCGGACTGAGCAAAGCGGATGACTGGCGCTTCGTGGAAGGATCGTATTGTAAGCACCAAGTCTCGTCTCCAGTCACAATCGAGGTTAGAAAGCCCGGAGTGGTGTCGCAAGTCTCGATAAAATCTTGACAACATTGGATGCGACTTTGTTTCTGTTCTGGTGTGAGAAAGTGCGGAACAAATCGAGAGTAGACCTTCCTGCGGTTCATTTTTCCTTTCGAAATCAACGCGACGCTATCCTTGCTCATGTTCAGTTCGTCTGCCAAGATTCTGAGAAACATGTGGCAATCCTGCTTCAGTAACGTGCGCACGCGAGCCTCGTTTTCGTCGGCCGCTTCTCTCGTCATGTTCTAACGACTCTCTACCCTTCTTGAACAGACTGAACCACGTGTAAACACTAAACGTTCACCGTAAGCCGAATCGATCCTTCAAACATTTTTTTGTTTCCGCGAAAGTTTTTGTAAGTTTATAGCAGAATTTAATTGCGGCACGATGTTCAAATTTCTCATTTATCGTAGAGCATGCACCGGGTTCTAAAGACACGTTCACTCAAGCACGTCTATCTCGGCAACTAATGAACGGATACTGGTGAAAAAATTCTCAGACACTCCAGAGAGATGTAGCAATATAGTACCGGTGTCGTTCAAGAGGTGGTGCCACTCGTACAAGCGCTACAAAATGAGTTCGGGAACTTTTCCGACATACTGTGTAAATTTTAACTCAATATCTCTAATTCTTCTGTGCTTTATTAATAGATAAAATTGTTTTATCCTTAATGGAAATGAGAATTGAAAAATTATCATCAGAAATGCGCCTTGGAATTCGCAACTTTCTCACAATCCGTCTTTGTTGAGTAGTCAAGTTACGTTTAAAATGTTTATTTATTGATTTATTGTTCAATACAGTTCAATATCCATCTATCTAGATAATTTAAATTAATACAACCTTAATTTTATATGTGCTATCTTAGCTCAATTAGTTGTCCTTCTCTTGGAAGAGTATTGAATTATGAAACAAAAATGTCGTTTATAAAATTTATTGATTTCAATGGACTTTATTTTGCTTAAGGTCCGCAGATTCCTAAGTGCTCAGGGACTTCCCCCAAACGCACTTTTACTGCTTGATAATGCTCCATGCCATCTGAAAGATGGCCAGCTTGAAAGAGATGAAGGTATGATATCCGTAATGTGCTTCCCACCGAACTGCACTGCAATCAAACAACCATACCAACCTATGGATTCACAAATCCTTTTTACAAAAAAAAGCTCGGACACCGAGCAAATAATTAAGGGAATAAACTTAAAACACGCCGTATGTCGTTTATCTGGAGGATGGGCAAAGGTCAGATCACACGCTATTGAAAAATTCTGCGAAAAATTAATGACATCAGTCTTTGATTGGACGGAAGAGGATGACGTTCCGCTAAGTATAATAAGATCAGAAATGCAGTGCATGAAAGATTTAATAGACCCAATAGGCGATCTTCTGAAACAAATTTTCTGAATTCAAATTCTGAAACATTCGTATTGAATAAGCTGAACAGAATAAGGAAAATCTTCAGGATATAATTGTTTTAAAAAAAATTACGGTGTAGGAAAATTCTAGAAGTTTTGGTGGATCAAAATTCTAGAAGTTTTGGTAAGAAAAGTTTTTGTTGCACTCATTCTTTTTGAATTACAATATTTTTTTCCAATAAAAATAACTTTATTTGTGTTAATTGGTTGTTTTTTTTTCACAAAAAGTACTGACCCGAGAATTGTAACATTTGGAAAATTGCAACAAGTCTGTGTTTCCATTAGTTGCAATTACCGAGGTTACACTGTATGACCATAGTGCATAGGGGTATATCTAAAACCTCTTTGTTAAGGGTTTCTTTCTCTCTCTCTCTCTTTGTTTAAGGGTTATCATTGATGAATTTCTTGCGAATGTTTATTGCCCGTTTGTCTTTGATCTTTTGTCCAATATTCGCAACCTTAGCTAGGCCTCGAGTGTGAAAAGCTTAGTTGGGTGGATGAGGTGTGGTTGTACACTACGTTTGTAACTTCGTACCTTATTTACTTGACCCTTCTTAAACATTTGTTTGCGTTATTTGATAATCAGATTGTGATATCGACAACATTTCATGTATAATTTCAGCTAGCGTGGCGTCACGATTGATTGATTGGATTTCGAAATCGGTTCTTCGGATTCATTTGTTTGCTGCAGTCTGACAAAGCAGGTCCTTGACAACGAGCATCCCTCCCTGTCTACAGGAAACTCCGGAGGAGGAGTTCATTCAGGTTATGACTACTCTGACTTGACGATTGCGTTTTTAGTTATTATGATTATTTAATTGAGATCATTGCGTTTTGAAAAAATGAGGAAAAAGATTAGTTTCTGTTATTTCTTTGCACCGAAGACACTGAGGAATTTAAAGGGCTTTTCATACATCTTTTTTTCCTGAACGACTGCTTTTCACTGACAATCGAAACGGCGGTCGAAATTTGACATAAAATAAAATCTTGTGGTTACGTTGGTTTGGATTAACGAAAATTTTGTAGTTTTAAAAGTGAACCAATGTGTTTAACATTTCGTTTCATTTCTTTTACAAGAATAAAAAACTGTTATATTTCCAGGCAAATAAAACAGTCTAGCTTAGTCTGTCTACCAATCTACTACTTTATTTTTGTGGCGATATCTACATGTTTGAATTATATTTTAAAGTCGTTTTAAAGATCAATTTTTAAATTAATAATTAAGTTAAGTCAACCAGAAAATATTATTATCGCGCAACTTTTATTGTTTGCGATACGTTTTAAAGTTCAACAATTTAACTTTTAACAATGTATTTCCATAAACGTTAACGTATCTTTGTATTTCATTTTAAATATCACAAAAACTACTTGAACTTATTCTGCGACGAGTTGCATTGAATTTTCATGGTTAGTTGACGAGATTCGTCTATTCCAATATCATATTTTCATCCAAAAAAAGTGTAAGTCAGATGTTAATTTAATATCTTTCCATTCAACTCGAAAACCATCTATAGATAATTGATTAGTGTTAACATCTAAACCGTTTGCCACACCGGAAGCGTTTGGAAGCTGTAATTTAATATGTACAATATTACTCTGAGTACTTTCACTTTACAGCAGATTATGATATAATCGCAGATAAGTTTATGAAATTTTTTTAATCCATACTGATGCAGCGATATTAATAAGTTGACTATTGTTTTATTCATAGCTTTTATGACTTATTCGTCGTGAATTCTATTAACAAAAGCCATTCGCTCGTTTGGCTTTAAAATTATATTTAACTTGCCGGAAAAGTACGCATCTATATGCGGAAAATTCATAGGAACGTGCATTTTTTGCATTATTGAACGTGCATGAATTTATTATTAGACGCAAATATTTTGAAAGCTGTTCTGAGAAATTTTCTTCGACGGAAGCCTAATATAAAACCATTGTTGCATAAAAAAACGTGAAAGAAATAGAGCGTAGACTAACACCACGTATTTTAATTCGTCCTTTGCGGTTTCTAAACAGAACTATATGATCTCAAATCTTTCCGGATTTTAACCTCACCACATGTAGCATTCAACATAGGCCTTTAGTACATTTACTATGTATTCCAATGTCTGCAATTATGTATAGCTCGCATATCTTAAATCTTCACACCAAAATATATCAAAGTCTTGTACGATATCGTGTATAGAACAAAATAAGCACTAATGTTCATGATAGCCGGCTACTGATACAATATTCTTTTCATATTAACATACACATATGTGTTGAAACTGGAACATTCTTAGTAACAGTACAATCTATTGCTATTTTCATTAAGACGAAAATTAATGTTTCTCTTCATGTGTTTTCACGCTATGGAAAAGATGCAATCCAGTGATCAATGTATTAGTTATACACATTCGTTTCGGGAGTGTATTGAAACTGTTTACATGTTATTTGGAAAGTTATCCAACCATTGTTGTATTTTGAACAGACTTAAACAAGTGTAAGAATAAGTGCGAACAATTAAAAGAAGTTACTAAGCAAATGTATTCTTTTTTGATAATTGCAGCAATTCTATTGTCGTCGTTACTGATGAGGTAAGAGTTAATTTGGATATTGTATCGCTTGCGTGATGTTAATTCTTTGAACTATTACGTTGTGACTTGGATATACAACATGAAATTGGCAATACTAAGATTTCGTGTTCATGCTTTAAGAGGATTATGTCACTTTAAGACATTTTTGAGAGTCAGCCAGGTGATATGGTAGACATATGAAATGATGTTTTGAAGATTATTGCGGAATCTGGGCTTAGTAGAATCATTGGGTATGCAACCATGATTACCATGAGTAACGTCGATTCATATTGTTCCTTTTCTCATTATGATTAATATCATGATTAAGCAAGCTATTGTGATACATCACACAGGGATATCAGACATATTTAGATGGATGAAGTAATGCGAAATCATTTGAAACTATATATTATGTTTTTCACCTTGGAGTCTAAAAGTCTAACACATTTGGGCATAACTTTATGAGTAACAGAGCATAAATATTTTCAACAACATTTTTATAGTTCCTATTTTCTTTGTCTCTTCGTCGAAAAATATACAAACTTACAGTTTTCTTAATTGTAGAAATACAATTAATTATGGGGGTTGGACGAAAGATTTCGAAAAAGAGGACTCATTCTTGACTTATTATTGCATCTAATCTGGATTGACACAAATATCAGAACCGAAAAATCATCCTGACAAAGTATGTTGAAGCTTCTTAGATTTTCGGCACAAGAATGTTTACTCACTTTTTGGATTTTCCATTGTTGGAGCTCGAAAACAGTTGTTATTCAATGAAATTCGTCTTGTATTAGGTGTATAAATATGAAATGCGGACTTTACTAACAGGTGTCATAACCGTTACATATGGTTTGTGTCGCGGATAACTAATATGGCATTTCGGAGAGTAAACATCTGTCAACAAATTCCAGTTTGTCATAGGTTTTGATTGTACCAACAACATAGTTTTTTTTCGCTTCAAAAATGTCGAATTACGTGCCTGAAAAAAAGGTTTTGCGGGGAAGCCTAATAACATTCTTTCATTTGAAGAAAACGGCAGCAGAAACTTATCGATTGTTAGTGGAAGCATATGGTAAACATGCCCCAAGCCAAGACACTTGTTAACGATGGTTTAAAAGATTAAAAGTGGCGATTTCGATGTCAGCAACAAAGACCGTGGAAAACTACCAAAAAAATTCGAATATACAGATTTGCAACCATTATTGGATGAAGGCAACACACAAACTGAAAAACAGTTGGTAGAAGCGTTGAAAGTTACTCAGGCAGCCATTTCACAACGCTTACAAGCCATGGGAAAGATCCAAAAAGCTGGAAAATGGGTGCTGTATCAATTGAAAGAAAGAGACATCGAAAGGCGAAAAACCAATTGTGAAATTTTGCTTACCAGATAGAAAAGAAAAGGTTTTTTTGCATCGGATTGTTACTGGCGATGAAAAGTGGATTCACCACCGTTTTGAAATTTCTTGTCGATGTCGTGACAACTTTTCATGTATTTTTCAAAAGCCATCTTTGCCTTGTAATCCTTCACCACTTCTGGACACAAAATCTCAACACTTTGTCCGGTACGTTCCCTGCAACTTATATTCCCGACGTTTTTAGGATCATGAAAATTAGACAGCATGTAAACTAATCGTTTGTGTTTTAATATCACAATGCTTACATTAGTGTTATACACGTGGTGGTTATGTTGTTTTCTCTGTAAATCTTTGCAATTCTTAAGTTTCGGCAGGAACCTTCTATAAGAGTTGATTGTTCCACAAGCTAGTATTTGGTCCTTTCCCGATATCTGCTTGCAACGGATAACTATTGAAGTATTTATTGATATAAATTTATGGTTTTTGCCTTTGAGGTTCGCGCAAAATTTTCTTACAACTTTCCCGCGAAGCCAAGTTTCGATGGTCGCTTCATTTTTCTGTTTATAAATTTCAAAGTTCAAACGTTGTAGACACGCTTGAAAGGCTATTTTGGCCTTTTTTGGGGAAATTTGTACATTTAAATTCAATCATGCTCTCGTCAATAGCAATTTCCTCAAATGGCTTACAGTTTCTCTGGAAATTTCTTCGGATTATGTCTGTTCCTAGTGGGCCTCAGCTTATTGTCTTTTAAATGTAGATTTTGTAACCCTCAGCTAAATCTGTTCAGTGCAATGAAAGTAGATATGTACCTTCATAGCCTGGTAACTTTATGATACACATTATCAAATTTAGTGCGATAAATGTAGATTTCCTTGTTGGTAGTGTGAGCAAAAGGTTTCTCAGATTGAGTAGCATACCGATTTGTTTGAAAGGTTATAATATTTTGTGAATCTTTTAACCTTAATATGCGAAAAAGTACAAGAGGCGTGATATTTTCGACGGCGAGTATATGATGGAGAAAAAGCTTAATCTTCTGTAAACTGACGTGGTAAGTCCATACTGCAGTTTTTCTTCCATATTGACCCGTGAATTTCGGAAAAGGTGAGACCCTGCGGACGTGCTGAAACAAAACTGGACAAAGACAACTTATCTAGAGTCTCAAAATTGTCATAAGTGGTTGGTGTGACTTTCTTTACCACGTCTCCTATGCCATGGAAGTATATTGGTCGTCAATTATTTCCAGATCAAATCTGAAGGTTTACCTTGCAACAGCAACTCTTGAACTTCGCTGAAATTCAGTCCATGGGTCTTTCTGCAAAACTGTAGGTGTAATACCATATATTTTTTCAAAAAGACACTTTGATTTTCCTGTGCATATCAATCATTTCCTTGCGTAGCAAATTAATTATACTAACTAGAAGGAAACTGTGTTCTGAAAAAATACTGACTAGTATTTTTAGATTTTAGATTTCACAACAAAATTATTTTTTTTTTATTACTCACTTCACTGTCGACAAAAGACTGGCTCTTACAAATCATTTTGATGATTGCGGGTGTGACTACAACTATATAAACCTAGCCTATGTAAAGGGAGATGTTTTGTTTATAATCCTCATACATCTATACACTCCTGTTTTATGGCATGCCTGAGTTCAAAGAGTTTCATTTTTAGGTGAACGTACTATCGCGTGTGATTCGTTTGTGGTTTGACCCATAATGAAACCCAGAGTAGTTAAATAATACATTTGTTTGCCTTTGGCTGTTACGCATGTAGTTTTCCAAATCCTGCAGCCAAATTATGATAACACACTGTATTAGTTACTATAGATTTTAAGAAACCTTCAATCATCTAACTCTAATCACGCAGCCTAAAAGAGTTATGTCCTGATCCCTACGCATTTCACTTCGATCTGTATGTATGAATTCTTTTGTAGCAGAATTTTTTGACTCTGAGAGGTGATCCAGCGGGTTTGTTTGTTTTAAAAATGGAATGCTGAGGGGAATTTAACCACTTGTGAGTGTGCATTGCTATGGAGGAATTGAAGGGAGAGTGATAGTACTATTCGGATTGCTGATTTTTTTTATGGAAGCTCAATTAGTAAGCAAATGGTGAAGCAAGGGGCCAAAGTCTTCAATCCTTCCAACTGGTTCCAATAAGACCGTGCTGGTATTCAGACCAAAAGTAAAAAGTGTAAAAAACAAAATGGAGTCTTTACTAAGAATATAGAATGTAACTTTGTTTAATTGTCTTAAGTAATAACAATATATATAAGTCAATCCGCTTTCAAGTGTCTTAAACTACGGAAACTGCAACGAGCTTGCCACGTAGAGAGAATGGCTGTAGATAGCTTCCAAAGTGATCCTCAAAGCGCACATGACAAATGAAAGATTCCAGGATTGCAATAAAAGTAAGAATCAGCGGGGACTGAGGTAAGATGTGTGCTAGCCATCACAAACTTAAAAATCAGGACTTGCGATAGGAACTATGGAGGCGAAGACCAAGACTCATCTTTGACTATTGCCAAATTGTCTTGTTAGGAGATTTTGAGCGAATCAAAGATGCACCGAGATATTGATGGTTGAATACCATAATCTAATCACGATCAGTTTTGTTAGGAATCAGTTGATCATTCAGAAGAAGATGAATTCTAGTTGTCGAGGACTATGGTCGGTGATGAGTTATGAGTATACGAAAATAACATTGAAATTAATGTGTCATTGCCACTGTATGTGGATAACACCTGCTGGATGACATCTGCTTATCTCCAAGATGGAAACTTTCTTAATTGCAAATGTTCACCTCGTGCACATCCCTGGAGGCTCAACTGTGTGCCAGACTTACTACATATATCAAAGTTTTGAAGCGTCTGAGAGTCAAGTGGTGGAAAATTTGGAGGAGTGTATCTGTTTCATGCGATGATAACAACCACACTCACCTGACCTTTGTATTTGCAGCGCATAATCAATATCAAGGACACGTGAGGTGGAACAAATTTCTTTCTCTGCTATGTAGCTTTTCGTAAAACTGCAGCGTTTACCGACGATATGTCGGTACATGATGTAACATTAATATTGATTTTACTAGGATATAGGATTTTTCATTTAATCGTGAGACTGTCGCAGTGTTTTTTCTTGTTCGAAATCAAGGCACTATGGTGAACAATTGGAACTTTGATGATAAGAATTTGTGTGAAGATGTTTTATTTCAAAACAAAAGCTGGTATGGTCAGGATGACCATCGACTTTAGTTTTTTTTTACCTTAAAGAGAGTTAGGTGGGTCAGTAGTACAAGAACAGACACAGTATCACACTGCTACTAATGGCTAATATCATGACTGTATAAATCACGGCGAAGAGCTTTAGCTGATACCTATGTAATGATGCAGCAGCTGTCTATCGAAAAATTATGAGAGACACATAACAACCATGACGTGTTTGGTCAAAAATTCGAACAGATAGAACTGCAAAATAAATGCTCACAAATTACAAATAGAGAATCTCAAAATTTTTCACTTCAGATGCCTTAAATCATTTAAACTTTTAAAACCGGATAATGTGTTCCACTTCTTACTTTCTTCTTTAAACACTCGTTACATCTTAAAATGCTAAAACAAAACGCCTTCCATCTAGAAAAACTTGAAAAGACGAATATATTTATTAGCCTTCCGAATCAAAAGAAAAAAAATTATCTTTGAGTTATAGAAAGTTCGCGGTATTCATGTCGACCCACTGTAAATTGTTGTAAAACTGGTCAGCGAAACTAAGTGACAAAATCCCATATTAAAATTTATTTCAGATGTGTGAAGCGAAATCCATTTACGTTAAGTGTGATGTAGTCTTCAAATATTTCTTGCATGCGATAAAACTAGCAATTATGGTTCAAAAGGATAGTTTGCCGGTTGCATACCCAAAAAAATTGTAATTTCTAATTTCGTTTCGTGCTAGGGTGTAATATTTTTACACATTTAATGAAAGTGTGTCCCACGCACATACTACGAAAAGTTTCATTAGTTGTTGAAGATAAAAGATATTCGAGATGAGCGCAATACCAGCAGTGATCCGAAAATGTGGTCACATGTATTTTTCAGTTGAAGCCGCAAACGTTATTGAATGTTAACAATCATTTGTTAATACGATATTACGTTTGGAAGTCTCAGAAACGTGCAAATTTGATGAAAATTCTTTGATCACTTAACGTAAACAAGAAGCAGCTGATTGTGTTAACATTGTCCACATCGTTTCCACCGTTCTTGCAAGTTCATATTACGTTCACTAAACTCAGCTAATACGCCACTGCATCGCATTCCAGGTGATAGAGAAAATCAGGTGAATATTTGCGGACACATGTTGCAAGACTTGAATTATGACCAAACCAACAACTTGTTCGTCCAAGTCTAACGAAAAAAGCGAAACCAAGTTCCGCTCTCACCATCGTCTGTTGCCACCACCACCACTATCATCACCACCAACAACATGTTGATGGACACGCGGTTTACTTAAGCGGTCGCAATACTCGTATACGCTGGATGCGGTGAAGCAAAGCCAATAACAACTGCTGCAATTTCTTGCATTGCAGTTCCAAATGTGGGTAAAGTGCGCGATATTCTTTTACATTGAATTACTCCAAGATAAGACCCTCTTGCGATAATCGCTAGCATGGAGGTATTGCGGCGAATTGCACATATTCGCATATTCCCATATTGAAAGACAAAAGACCATAAAAATATTTTTTACTCGTGGCTTTACGAGCATGTTTGGATACTGCAGATATGTTTCCTCTATTCCCACATAAATCTACAGTTTGTTGGGATTATTATTAGCGAGCGGGATCGTGGAATGCTTTCACATAAGTTGTGTGGCATGTTACTTCGAATTATGAATACGCTCCGATGCAGATTCAGGTGCAACAGCCAGCATCTGGTGCTTTCTTCTCGGCTGTGTCCTCAAAATTCAAATGAAAAACTCAAGCGAGTAACTCGTGATTTTTCTCTTGTAGATTTGCATGAAATGCATTGTTTGCTTGTAAAGAATTTAGGTCCGAATAGATTTTATTCATGCTGAACAATGTAATAGTTTATGATTGTTACAGGAATGGAGTGTATTATGTGTTTGAAAATGATGATTATGATAGCGATATGAATATAATCTACAGTATACACTTTAGTGCTGAAAGTGATCCTTTTTAGCTACTTTAAAGCTTAAAGGTTTCCTTATTAGCAGGTATCATCCTTTTTTTCTGAAGTTGTCTTGCGCCTGCACCTGTGCCTATTTATGTCTTTTCAAAAATTCAAGCAAACTTTCTCCGTATTACGGTTGAAATTTTCTACAAAGAGTAATTCTGGAAAGAGTAATTCCTACTGTCCTTTTGTCTGTTGGTAAAAATTCCGATTATTATCAATAAAATGCACTGTATAGATCATGTTTGAACTACGTTGCGCTCTGGGAAATTACACAATGTCCTACAAATTTGATGGAATGTGGACAGCTGTAGCGTAACTTTGAAGCATAAACTCAACTCTTTCTTAGAAGTTAATTAAGTTATTTTCGTGCCACGCAACAGTAAAAATAAAATTAAATAAAATACAACAAATTCTAGACAGTCAACTTCATTTCAAAACTTAGCTCAGGTTGTGTAATATGTGTGTTTTAATAATCAGTGTTTAATGCAGAAAGTATATTTCTCAATAACTTTATTTGCTATCCTTGAGTTCTCCTACGTAATATTATATTTAACCCAGAATTATAGCTAATAAACAAATCATACACAATCACAACAAGTAGCAATATGTTCATTTTGCCGACGATAATATCGAATGATAACCATCTTGCCAAATCCTTGACCTCTAGTGCTGGTAAAGTTTATCGCGATATGTTTGATGTGAAATAATTCAATTTTCTGATAATTTCAATTGAGAATTTTCGATAATATTTCCTACAAAAGTAGTTATGATTTGATGGAGAAAAAGTGAATTTCTCATATTCTTACTGAATTCGTCTCACAAAGTGAATTCCACAGCTCTTAATTGCGGTATTTCATTTCTATTGAACTGTGGAAAATCGAAACTCCAACGCAAAAAATGAAAAAAAACTGCTTCCATATTGGTCGTAAATTTATCAATGAATGTGAAGTCTTTCTCCAATCTTAAATTTACTAAGAAGATTCAAGCACGTTACAACGTTACATGAGCTTATATGAAAACTGTCATTTCTGACCACTAACATACACATCATCAGCTGTGGCATCGGTAACAATTTCGGGAATAATTAAAAAATATCAAACGAAAGACTTAGGCGAGTAACCCGATTTAGTAATTTATTTTTCTGAAAATCTCTAGCACTGGTGAATTATATCGTGATGGCTTTTGTTAGTAAATTAATTTTTCTTGATAATTTTTCTTTCTCGAATTACTCGATAATTTGGATTACGAATTTTCGATAATTGTTGTTCAATGGGAATCATGAAAAAAATGATTTTTTCTTGGTATTACTGAATGTTCTATATAATCTTCCGTAGGATAATGTAGTTAATTGTTCCAATAACAAGAGATGGTCAATATGAGACAATAGATTGATCCTTATAGTGTAGAAGTCAACCTTATGTTAATCTGACTGAAATAACGAGTTTATTAAAACGTTATTATAAAAATATATTTATTTTTTTATTAAAACTAAAAAAAAGAACTAAGAACACTAAGTGGAAGCTCATAAGATTTAATTTCAGATGCCACGTACTGAATTTCAACCAAGTTCTTGAGAATCACCCATCTACAGAATCAAAATAATTTGATTTAAAATGCTGTTGATAACTCGCATCTTGTATTTTAAAGATCATCCTTTTCGATGGCGTTTCATTCCTGATATCTTACTCAATGTTCTCCCGAAGCAAAGCAAGAGCCCCGAAGCAAAGCAACTCCCATTCGGGTACTTTACGTAAGATTTAACCTCTTTCAGGAAAAAGCCTATGATGGGCAAATCTGACAATAGAAGAGACATTGTAACATCACGAAAGCACGGTTGGTCCTATTGTCAGATTTGACGATCCCATGAAAGTGGGATATCAATGCTTGAGGAAATAACTCATAAAGTTGATCCACAGTTCTTCTTCTTCCTGATCCACAGGCTTCTTCTTCCTGAAACCACGCCTACCAATATTATTGTGGGTTGCATCTTCTCAAATTTGGGTTGAAACATGGTTGGATATCATTTGCTCATATACCTCGTAAATAGTAGATGCTACCGGTCATGCAAAGTTGAAAAAAAGGCCCGACTATGCCTTTTACTGACAAGGAATACCATGTTGTCACTTTGGGCTATGTGGTGATGTTTATTGTTTAAGTCCAGGATTGACAGATGATCGGAAGGAACAATTGTTGGTTCGCATATTCAAGTAAGTGAAAATGTGCTTCATTACTTCAAAACCAGCTTGAAAACTCATGTAACTATCTGCTAAAAATTATATGTAAATGGTATCAAGAGTTTTAATGCTGCCACTATTTGAATTTTATAAGGATGAAATTTAAAATCACTTTTCTAAATCGGCTCTATGGTTGATTTGGTGACGATTAATCTTGTTTTTTTCAAGCGTCTTAAATTAGCATCGTTGCAACTGCAATGGTCTCGAATTATTTTTCAATGATTTTTGGAAATTATAGAACTGAAACGAAAGACTAGCTGAGCGGAAATAAGTCAGGATTGCCAAACAAATTTACAAATATGTCAGCCCAATAACAAAAAAAAAAAAAAACGAATGTTTGTTGAATTGTTGCGCGAATTGTAGTTCGAAACTTTGGTACCCATCTGAAAATCAAATATTTTATTTGGGAAACAATATGGGGTTATCTTTTTTAATGGGAATAAAACTGCCTCAGAGATGTGACAAAATGTTGTGGGCTGCTGCTGTGTGCAAGTAACCAAATAAATAATTATGATTGAAATACAATTATGTTGCAGTAATTTGCTGTTTAGTCAGCGTA
This sequence comes from Stratiomys singularior, assembly GCA_954870665.1. Taxonomy (NCBI): domain Eukaryota; kingdom Metazoa; phylum Arthropoda; class Insecta; order Diptera; family Stratiomyidae; genus Stratiomys; species Stratiomys singularior. The sequence goes on along the minus strand of OX940878.1, from coordinate 149,587,503 downwards.
TAAACAATTGAAGTAAAAAAAAGTGATAGTGTGACGGAAGTTTGATTTATTATGAAAAATAGTCACTTTGAATTTTATTTCCTGATTTTACAACAGTGTGCTATAGTCCCTTGTTTTTCTTCATAGTTTGTAAGTTTTAAACGTCTTTATTTATGAGATCATCCTTTATGCCAATGGACAGAAGCACTTTTAGGCAGAAAAGAAAAACTTCCATGATCTTCCTATTCCCAGGGCTTGATATGGTTCAGACCAGAGTGTCCGATAACCTTGTTCCAGTATTATGTCGGCAATAAAAACAGTTTATATAAACGGAAGTATTAAAATAAGTTAATTCTCAAGAGATTCCGGGAGCAGTTGCGAATGGATATGGGTTCGATAACATAACAGGGATAACATAACGGGGATATGTCGTCTATAAAGTAAAGTTAGTATGCGATAAAACTTAATAGATTTGAACTAAATTAATAACCAGGAACTAACGATGGGATCGGCTATTGGCAGAAGTCAATTTACTGAGCAAGAATAAATGCGGAGTGAAATAAATGATTAGCATAAACAGCATAGAATTTAACTGAAAAAGATCTAAGAAGAAGGCAAGAAACGAAAGGCCCCGAAACTAGTATGCTGCCTCTACAAAACCGTTCAAATGGTATATGCAGGATGCGTGCTCGACCATTGAAGCAGCACAAATGAAAATTCACGTACTTACGAAATCTCTGCGTTTAGATACTTGGTTAAAACACTTTTTGTGAATATTTATGTTTAAAAATCCTAGTACCATCGTGGAACTAGGAAAAACAAAAGGAAAAAATATTATCTTGAAGAAAGTAAAATCGTATTTAATGTTGAAGCATTTTACATAAACTATTTTAGACTGAGTAGTAATTAGACATATATTATAAGAAAAGCGTGCTTTGGAAGCGTGAAACTTGCAAAAAGATTGCAAAGCCTTGTGTTTAATTAATTCCATGAGACATTTTAGTAATGCCTTTATCTTATCACGAACTTCAGCGATTTTTGAAGCACATTTGTTAGTACTCAAACTAGTAATTTTCTCTGATTGGATGCTTTCCCTTCACATCCTCATTAAAAAGCAAAAAAAGAGGGTTTGTAAGGTTCACATTTGACCGAATCGAAAATTGATTGACTCATTTCGGGATGGCCAAGATAAACGACTTATTGTTGATTTAATTTTCGACAGGGAAAATAACTGGCGATATTAATTTACACTCTTTGAGAAATTGTCCCTCCCTCAGATTTCCCCTCTTGTTTTGCTCGAAAATTGCAGCTTGCTAGAATTTTTGAGGAGCAATTCAATGACCAACAAACAAATATACGACATCATTTGGTTAATGAGTTTTTGTTTCTTGGAGGTTGCGTTGTCTTCGTGTCTTCAGGACAGGCCGTTAAAAATCTTCGAAGGGATAGGAAGTAGTAGGAACACAGGTAATACATAAAATATTTGCTCTTTTCAATAGACTACGAAAAAGGATGGAGCTTTACAATTCTGTTGCAAGGCTTGAAAAGTACAAGCCAATATATCAGATCGAAACTAAACTTCGAATTCAATTCCAGATTCGTTAAATAACAAATATTTCTAGATATGGGCATCTTCGGATGTAAATTTATCTACTTTTACAACAATTTCTGACGGGGAAGATCCAATTGGCTGTTCGAGGTTCGAGACTGGTTGAGCTGTTAAATAGTTTATAATTGGGAATTTTCTGATGCCATTTTGTGAAAACCTAGTAATTGTGTGTCATATATACTAGAGCATAAAGGGGCAAACTATCCTACATCCATCGACCAATTCGTAACGCCAACTTATTAATATCCTCTCGCGTATTAAGAAAATTAAAAAAAAATAATTTTGTTTCAATTCGAATGAATAAATAAGCCTGATTTGATGCAGTCAAAGCTTTACCCTTCCACAAAATTGTGCGATAAATTGTAAATTAGAGCACACTTTTATTCGCATAAAATACTCCGCTGAATATTCATTTTTCATAGAAAAAAGTCTAACGAAACATATTGCTCTTTTCTTTTATTCCAAAAGGACTTAAACGTTTGAACAACGAAATACCTAAAATTTTGAAGTGAAGATTCACTACACTCATTAATCCCTAAAATATTCACATAACTTTCATCACTGACTTTTAATACAAGGATTGCGCCGTATTTTGTTCAAGCTACTGATTCTAGTTATTATTGGTGAAAAAATCGACGGGAAGAAAATGAAAATTGCATACGAGATCTTCGCAAACAATTCAAAGGGTTTTTATTAAATTTGAAAAATTAAGGAAAAATATTATAATATTTTGAATAACATTTCTTTGCAGGTGGAATGGAAATAAGGCGTGAATTTGTCGCTAAATTCTAATGTAAATGTTCATATATAAATGTCCCATACACAAAGTATGGGTTAACGTAAAAATTCGCACCAATAAGACAATAAAGCCTTCATCAAAAATGATAAAAGTCTGAGGTTTGATGATCTATACTCTAGTTCTTTTTATATACTCTATACTCTATACTCTATACTCTATACTCTAGGAACAATCGGATTTTTACGTTAAAAACCGAAAGACAATATCAGATTAAGAACAATTATTGGGTTTTGTTTGAAACTTTATTAAAATATTAGGCTTCTATGTCTATAATTTTAACAGGACTTTATCTGTGTTGTAGATGTAATTGACCCACTAAAAATTGGGTTTGATTTCATGCAGAAACAAATTTTAAATCTATTTTTTCCATGTATTTAAATTTGTAATTGCTGTATCAAATAATTTAATCGATTCCACACCTCCTAATTGCGGTTTTTCATTTTTTTTAAATTGCAAATATTCAAAACTCCAGCGCGGAAAACCAAAAACAATTTGCTTCCACATTTATCCTAAATCTATCAATGAACGCGAAAGCTTTCTCCAATCTTTAATTTACTAAGAGAATTCAAACATCTTACATGAGCTTACATAAAAACTATCATTTCTGACAACCAGTGAATGACCTGCTCATGATCAGATGTGGCGTACGGTAACAATTTCGGGTGTAATTAAAAGAGATCGCTAACCACTCGCTACAAAATACCAAACGAAAGACTTAGGCGAGTAACCTGATTAAGTAATTTCCGAAGATATTTGCAAGACGGAAAAGAAAAAAGTTATTTCACACGCTTGTTTGTTTATTTGTACATTTTGACATATTGAAATAGCAATAATTTTCATTAATACATACATTCGACCTCCAACATGTACTTAATCCATAATCGACGACACACGGACGACGACGACGACAGCGATGGTAGTGTAGAGAATGTACGTACGGATTGAAAATATTTTGCGTGGAACCTTTTAGACACACAATCACAAGAACACTTTGTACACGTTAATCGATGAATATTCTAAGAGCGATAATTTTTGACTGAATTTCCAAGATGTTTTTCACCTGATTATGTCAGAAAGGAGCTAATACCGCTTTGTAATTTCAAAGATTTCGACTCTTTTGAAGGCTGCGATCTTTTTTCCTTCTATTTTGTTTTCTAGCGATAGAACACTGTTTATCAGAATGTATACACACACTCACTCACTGCGCGGCGAGAATTGAAAAAAATATTTGGATTTCGAAGAAGCGGTGGAAAAAAGACAATTAAATTTCGCAGAAACTGGTTTCAGAAGGAATTCGAAGTTAGATTAAATTGCAATTTACGTCAGATCCGAGTGATCTAAAGCTCGCAACTAAATTGAATTCTCTCATTGCGCTTTTCACGTAGCGTGAACGGCTCACCTGGATGTTCAATAAGGAAAACATAATGTCCAGCTCAGGTGAATGGGGGCTAGCTGTGCGCTTGTGTTTGTGTTAATTTTATATCTCAAAGAGAGAAGCTGAGAAGACTACACCAACTGCTTTCTTACACATATACCGGTCGAGTATGTTATGTAGCAGCTGAATATCACCGTTCCGGATGACGTAGAAAGTATTCATTCAATGGTTCCGATTGGAATGAATGCGTCTTGGATTTTTATAGCTGAATAGAAAGAATATGAAAATACTCTCCCAGAGATTTTGGATATGCAAGTGCAGAGGCACTCGTACTTCGGAAAAGAAAATGCCATTAACCCTTTTTATAGTGTAATCGTTTGTGATATACGGATGTGTATTTCGAATGCGAATTGCAGATACAAATACAGAGCAGATATTGCTACAAATGCAGATACAAATGTGAATTGCAGATACTTCTTTTGTTTTCCAGATAAAAATGTATCTATCAAAGGTATGTATGTATCAAAGGACGTGTGTGGGAAATTTCGTAGCGATATTCTCCTTCTAAGTTGTTTTAACCAACTTTTAATCGATCCCTCCAAGGTTTTACATGCATCAGTTAATGCTTTTTGGTCCTTTTAAATTTTTCCAGATTCTTTCACTCTCTCGAAAATTGATGTACTTGTTCCAAAAATGTTCAAAATAATCATGCGAACATTGTGCCTCTCGTCGTATTTTAAAGGTATCAATAGTTTACTTTCTTCTTCTTAGCACAACAACCCCTCCCGCGCCTTCTCTTCCTGCAACAATATTTTATCTTCTGTATTATATTTCGAAGTAAAAATCAGTTTCAAGCTTCTTGGGATAATGAGACATTTCACCATCTTCCAACACCGGGAGATATTAGCTCAACGATTTCAAACGTATTCTTACATAAGTTACAGCCACGACGTATTTACCGAAGAAATTTGGAATACAAGTCCACTACATAATTTTTTCTGGCAAAAGAATGGAAGTGCTTGGAGTTGCAGAGACTGAACGCATGTCTCTATCGACGGAGAACCAATACATTTCATAGAAAACAAGCCGATATATCCGATAAATATTGAACCAGTTTTAGAAATTATGTTTAAAGAGTTCAAGTTGATTTTGAACATGAGTCCTTGCCGATTCTCATCACATGCAAACTTCTAGGCCAGACCACAATGATTGGCTCTATCAGCCTAACAGATGATTGCAGTTTGAACTATTTCTATTTTTTCGCCCTTCTTCCTGATGTCTTTTCGGTTTCGAGTTAGTTTGACAATACATTTCATATAATAACTAAAATAACTTCCGCACCCGTGAGTCTTCATTATGTTGGCATAGAAAGGTGCAATTTAATTACGAGTAGTAACTAGAAGTGGGAAACGATCAATTGAAAGCTTTTAGAATGAATTGAACCAGTGTTTGTCAGCAATAAACTAAAATGGAGTTATTGGGGCTTTTAGGTTACGATTTCCAATAAAAAATTTTTTTCGATGATTTTTCTTTAAAGAAGAAAAAAAACATCGTTTTGAAATTTTGCATAAAATTTATCAACATTTTAAGGGGACAAAAAAATTTTTTTTCAGAATTTTCGAAGCTGTTTCTGGATTTTTCGAATTTTTCAAAAAAAAAACACCCAAAAATTGAGGCGGTCGTGGTTTCTCGAGTTTGGAACAGTGGCTGTTGCGTGAACTAGGATAATTTTTTCCGTGGAAAAATAACAAAATAGCGGCCATTTGAAAATAGAATCGCTTTCTAATGTAAAAAAATTGCATAGAAATGGGAATATTTATTCCGGATCAACATAATCGCACTTCACGCAATATCAAGTGACCAAAAATCTTTTGGAAATTCAAAGTAATTGGCCTCGTGTTTTTTTTAATCGTGTCCAGCTCAAAAAACCAGATATGGAGAAATTGACGTTTAAAGTTCGATTCTTTTGAGTTTCTGCACTGGTTTCTGTAGAATGTATATAAAAAATATGTAATATATAGTACACAATCTAAGTCGAAGTAGATGTTTCAAAACGAGTGGGGATCCGAGAACGATGAAATATGGTGGAGAGTCGAAAAATGCGTCCTCTCCGCGTCTCGCCTTAGGCACTTAGCAAAAAGTTTAAAATTAGAAGGTTTTAGAGCGATATAATCGCTCTAAAACCTTTTGCATCCTTGTTTTCATTGCATTTCGGACAACCAGTATTTAAAATTTTCTTTTAATTTTTTGATAATTTGTAACTTTTTAACGAGGTTAATTAACAAATTTTGTCGTTTTGAGAATGAGAAAAGGGAATGATCAAAATCTGTATTGTGATACAAGTTACGTTACACTAACAATTATTTTCAATGTGAAGCGTCACTATTCTGCCAACTTTAAGTTGGCAGCACTTTTTAATGCCACGTATGGTGTAACAGCTGTCATGCACCTTATGATTAGTTTAGTTTGCCATTTTAAAATAATAGGTTGACGTCTGAGTAACATTTGCAAACTGTGGAGACTTATTTCGAAAAATAAAACTGTTCTGTTCGAGGAACTCAAGGCGCACTCCGTCAATTTTATGGCTGACATAATTTTCAATCAGAAAAATTAATTTGATTAACCATGGATCGATTCCGCACAACGTTTACTCTCACTGATAATACGCACCCATCCAGATGCCGTGCAGTGCGTAATGAAGATACCTTTACCAGCTGGTGAGCGTAGTATCAATGAAGACTCAAGTGAGGCCACTCGACAATGTCTTAAACCTAAGCCCATCCACGTTATGGGAGATCGCACGGAAGGATCTTGGTTTACGGGCTTACAAAATCCAACTCGTACAGGAATTGAAGCCGAACGAACACCGCGCAAGGCGTATATTTGGTGCATGGGCCCAAGAACAAATTGCTACTGATCCCAAATTTCATAGAAAAGTTTTGTTTAGTGACAATTGTGGTTTTCTTTGAATTTTTTTTTTATGGTTTTGAATTATTACGTCAATTTACACGCAACTGCCACATTTTGAGCGATGAGCAACCGCAGTTGTTCGTCCAAACACCGCTACATCCGTTTTTGCATGTAGAATCATTGGTCCATGTGTCTTCAAAAATGCCGCTGGGAACGGTATTACAGTCAATGGCGACCACTATAGAGCCATGATTAATGACTTTTTCGTTTCGGGAACCATTCCCCGTTATGAAATGACATGAAATGACATGCAATCATCGACTTATTGAAAGAATCATTTGGTGAGCACATAATTTCTTATTTTCGACCAGTGAGGTGGACTGCAAGATCTTGTGATTTAACACCGCTGGACTATTTGTTGTGGAATTGTGTAAAAATCTCCGTATACGCCGACAACCCGAGACCCTCGACCATTTAGAAGACAACGTTCGCCTTGTGATTGGTGAGATATGACCCAAATTATTGGATAGAGTTGTTTAAAACTGACCCCTCGTTTGGACTTTCTCGTGGCTAGTCGTGGTGCTCATAAGCCGGAAATTGTATTCAAAGAAAAATGGTTGAGAATTACCTATCCAATAAAGCTAATTCCATGCCATCAAAACGATTTATTCATATTTTATACCATTTCAAATTGCTATACCTCTAAGAAAAAAAACATTATTTCTAATTTCAGAATTATTGTTTTCTCGGAATCTGTCTATGTAAAATGCTTGGCTCTTTGTTTTGTTCTTCTTCATTTTTAAAAGTAATGTTTGGATTAATTTTGTTTTTCTGTTTACAATATTAACTGCTGTGAAAAAAATGCCCGTAAAGTGATTGACTGGGGAAAAGCCTGAAATAAAATTCGATCCTTAATGTATGACTGTTTTACTCGAGAAGTAGACAAGAATTTTTATAAAACACAATTAGTTTGCAGTTATAAGATCAATATATATATCTTTTTTATCACACGACGCGTTTCACTGAACTAGTCAGCATTATCAAGTGCATTGACAATTTTGGACTTGAGCCTACGTTTTATATCCTATAAAATTATGAAAGAAAAATGTAATTATGCTAATGCATTAAAGAGGGTAGATTTAAGGAACTTTAGTTAAGGACAATAATATCATTAATTCTAAGGTGTTTATGAATTTCTAATGCTTCTAAAATATTGAGTTTATGTGACTTAGATAAACTATGGAGGATCTTTAAATTTTCAGTTGAAGGGAATTCATGGTTGGTTTCCAGGAAGTGGTTTGTTACCTTAGAATTGTATTTTTGATGAATGTAGGATTTTAAATGCTCCTTAATCCTGGCATTTAAGGATCTACCTGCTTGGCAAATATTTATGATTAATAAATATTACCAATATTAATAACAATTACATTCTCCACATGTCGTTTTATAGACTCCGGATTTATTAAATTTGCTCGTTGATTGTTTGAAGTAGACTGTTTTTTTTTAGAAGACTTTTTATTAGAACGAGCCGTTGTACATTATTCGATGGAAGGCGTTCGAATAATGTACAACAGCTGGAACATTTATGGTCCTTGGAAGTTCCTTACCGAACCATTAATGATCTACTTATCTCCTGCTTAATTCGAAATGTTGCCATTATGTTGAATGTCAGGTATAGATGGTGAAGTTTGACTTTTGATAAAATTTCGAGACCCAGAATCGAGGAAGGCGTCTTTGTCTATTTAGATTTTTATCTAAGACGTCTTTAAAACGTTTCTAAGGAGGGCATAAAATTATTTTTGCCGTCCTGCGCAGTACTTTGAAGAATTCACCCTACATGTAAAATAAGTTTTTGTTTACATAGCCTTGCTAATTTTGTGTGAAGTTCATCCTTTCATTGTAATATCGAGGCCTCTCCATTTTATGCAATGCGATTCTCGAATATTATAAGACTTGTTTGACTAGGAAGTTTGAAAATATAATTCTTCCTCGAACAAAACTAATATTCCATCGTTGTAGATTTTGCTTTGTTTGTGTAAGTCTTCTGCTATTATTGCTACTACTACTACTACTACTACTACTACTACTGCTGCTAATACTAGTAGTAAATCTTTTAAAACTCTGAAGTAATTTTTAACAGTATTTATCTCTATTTCAAGTTCGACTTTTCATTTTCGTTTAAAATTTAATTGATATCGTTTTGTGTTGGTCGGCAAAAAGCTGTTGGAATTTCTCTTACTTCTTGTCCTTCTTTGTGAATTCATAGGAAGATCTTAAGTCTGGGTCGAAGGAGATTTTCGTCTTCAATTTTAGCTTTTGCGACTCATACTTTTTCTTTATGATTTTCTTCTTTGTAATGCAGTAAATCGTGAGAAACCACTAGGAAATCTCTATTTTTCAGTTTATTGTTGAATATTTTAATCACTTTCTTCCTTATATGTAATAACTACCGAATTTTCCTTATTCCCTTTGGGATCGGAATTTTTCTCTGCCTAATATCTTCAGTATCTAATATCTTGACTATATGTATCTTTGTTTTATTGTTGTTTTTTAGATAAACGTTGTTTCCTTCCTTCTTATTTGCTCTTCTGTGTTATTTTCATTGGATTTCTTTTTTTTTTTTGAATTTCTCCTTACTATTTTACCTACTATTACCCTTACTTACAATAATTAATTTACATAATTTTACATTAAAAACTCTAGAACTAGTATATTTACTTACTTTGGTAACCTCACCATTATTTCTTCTAATTGTTTGTCTAGTAATTATCTGCAGTACAGCTCACAGTTGGTCAGTACCATAAGTTATATCTATATAATGGCAGTTATATCTATATAATAATTGTCCGGATAAGAACTTGTCTTGCTTCTTCTCTTCAATTACTCGCTCAGTCTTTTATTTCTTTTTATTGTTTAAATATTGTTTATAATGACAACACACTGACCACTTTCGAATTTCCAAGTTAATCGATAGTCAGATATGTGACAGCCCTACGTGTTTGACATTCACAGTTGCCTGAAAATAGGCAAATAAGAAATGTATCAAATACGTAGTGCATAGTCCAACCCATCTGAAATGGGGTATGCATTGGGTATCATTGCACATATTTATTCACAATTGTTATAATCAATTATAAAACTGCTACAAAAAGATAGAAAATTAGTATTCTATTATAATTGCAATACAGAATGTTTATTTCTGTCAATTGTTTTGAAAAATTATGCAATTTGTTAGTTTTTTTCTTTCTCGAAAAAAATTTTGTATGATTAAGGTTCCATAATTGCAATTTTTGAATTAACCTTTTCACTGCTACGTGGTAGGGGCCCGACTCTACTCTGGGTGCTAAATATACTAGTGTAACAAATTTGTTTTATTTTTACGTAATAGATTTTCTACAAAGATTCATAATTATATACAATTTTTAGTACGTTTACAAGTTTTGTCATTGTATGATACATTTCGTAGCATTTCGTAGCAAGACGGGAGAGCCTTACCGGCCCGACTAAAGGAGGGCGTAGCAGTGAAAAGGTTAAGGACTCGTGCCTACTTTCTCCTTTACTAATTTCTCCTGATTTGAGAAAAATTGATAAAGCAGATCCTTTTTCTCGTCCAGATTGCATCATTTCTTTTATTAAACGCAGATACAATGGGGAAATTATATACCAGTCTGAAATGGGCATACAGAATTTAAATTAATTGGGAAAGTGTTTAGCTCGACCCTTTGCGCTCCGAGCGTTTCGTTTTCTTTAGAACCAGCAGCAACTCCGAGACACTTTTGCTTTGATGCACTTGAAAAGTGAACATTCTGCTTTACTTTAAAATATTGATAATGATAAAATTTTCCCAAATCAATAATATTTTTCTGAAAAACGCTAAGAAATTTAGTTTTGACAAAACATTTATATACATATTTCGGAGGTAAGGGTTCCTCCTTCTTCAATGTTTGTTATTGATATTGTTTAGTAATAAACGTTTAAGGCTTTTATATATTCCTTCCATTTTACCTGCTTCTTTTTTGAGCCAAAAACATCGAGAAAACGATGAATCTATAACGCTTTTATTACTTCATAATATTACTCCACTAGAATTTGTGTGCTCTTGTCAAAATATAACGGGAAAGACATTGACATCGAAAAACAATGCTGACAACTGCTTGTCACATTACGTGCAGGCAATTCTTCTTATAATGATGGTTTTCATGGATCGCTTAACAGTGCATAGGTAAGGTGGATCTCTCTGGCAGTAATCTATACTTGCTGAAAGAAGGATTTCCCTTATCTAAAAACGCGATCAGGCGAGACTAAGGAGGTCTAGTCCGAATATATGCTACAAATAGTTCTAGACTAGGTTGTCGGGTCTGACAGGGGAGGTGTTTAGTAAGTAGTCCAAGCCACTGAGAGTCCGACACTCAAGGCGCAAAGAGTCTTCACCTCCCAGCCACAAACGAATAATTACTTCATATATTTAATTAATCTAGTTTCTGATTAAAAAACGGAATTTGAAATTAATGCTCTGTAATCCAAAAAAGTGTGACGAGTCCATATAGCCGTCGCATAAATCTATATGATTTTCACTGATCTTCCTTCTGTCAATACAATAGGATCCGCTATCCTAATGATCGTTTATTTTATTTTGTATTTGCAAGTGTATCTGCTAGCTGAGTTTATGTTTCATCAGCATACGATCTCTTTATTTTACAAGCCCGCATCATTATCCCATAACAATTGAACTCACGTTGGAGGTTAGAAAAACTCTGATCCATTCTCAATTCCGAATTGCATGTTTTTAAGAAAATTACTATGCAATAAATGAATTTACATTGAAACTCTTTTTTGATGGCTTGATTTTTGGGTAAGCTCTGCACAAATTTTATATATTTTTTTTAAAATTTTTATAAAAGTACTTGAATAGTTTGGAGGTCTCAAGTTAATAATTTATTAAGAATTTTTATCTATTTTCCTTCCCTTAAATCAGAGAACACTCAGAGACATCATAGAGAACTCTCTTATAGCCCACAATGTTTACTTGTTTGGTTCTTTCCCTGATCACATAAATGATCCTCTTTTTTTCTTCATTATGGACGTTTGAGAGATATTACAATGTCTTCTTCGCTAGTCACTTGTTAGTTTCTTCGGTGTTTCTCTTCCATCCTGTTTGTTCTCTCCGTGGTTGATCCATCCAAGGAATCACCCGTAGCCCACTCTTTAGCGTGTTCTTTTTGTTTGGTAACCCTTTTCAAGTGGAACTATAAATTGAATTTCAGAATTCGATCATTGACCTAGGCCCTGATGGTCTTTTCAACATATTCGTAAAGGCAATGATCTCTTCAGTATGTCTCCCATTTCTCTTTTATTTAATTTAACTTTGAGTTCTGGTATTTTTCCTTTACTTATAAAAGTTCTAATATATTTCCTATCTGCAAGTATGGAGATTCTAAGTGTGTATACAACTATCGTTCTATATTACTGCTTTTCTCATTTGCTTGAACGCCTTACTCATCATAATCGGTTGATCGAGTCGGTGAATGCTTTTATTGTTCCTTGGGAACAATAAAAGGAAAGGTTATAAACAATTCGGAAAGGTTTTTTACTCCTATTACTACTTTAATACTGCTCCTACGACTACCTCATCTGTCTGTTAATCTGTCCTTCTGCTGTCTGTTAATCTGTCTAATTTACCGACCGTATTTCCAGGGCTCGAGGCAAACCAAGAAAAGTCAATGTAATCTTTGCTGATTTCTCGAAAGCCTATGATGCTGTGGATCATTCCCGTTGCTGCTTCAAATTAAAGTCGTACTGGATTTCTGATGCTCTTCACTTCTGTATATCGTCCTATCTCTCCTCTCGTTTTTGTCAGTTTAGTTTTCATGACGCAATATCCATTATGCAGTGGATAATTCCGCAATGTCTTACCGGAATTTGGGTTCCCTAAGAGATGCTTTCGTGGTCCTCTTCTTTTCCTATTGTTCATCAATTGCCTTTCTACCGTGAAATCATCTTTTCTACTTTAATATGCAGATTTTAAGGTTTTTCGGGAATAACACCTCTTCAAGACAGACGCCTCTTCAGGACCTTGGTTTTCCTTGATCTTTGATGGCAATCTAGTCTCCTTTGGGGTAATATTGTTAAATGTCATAAGATTTCGTTCCCAATTAAGGCTGCTCCTCTTGCTTTACACCTTGCTTGCTATAGAATATGGGACATTGCAATCTTTGTAGGGCAACCTTTTAAAAACTTTGGAGTAAAAAAATTGAAATTTGGTGCTCATGTCCTTAGCACAGTATATCAAGTATCAAGAGTTACAGGTTTTATACTCAGGCAGATTCAGATACATGATCAAATCCAAATGGTATCTATTTAAAAGGGTTACATCCTTTAGTTATTCTGGTTTGTCTAATTCTAGAGCGCTGCTCTTTGGTTTGGTTTGCGCAATGTTTATCCCTTGGGTCTTCCTAGGATGGTGTTCAACCAAGGTTTACGCAGTTCTTATTTTTTAACTTTAACCTTACCCAGACACTTTATAAGTTCCTCTTATCCTTTCTGAGTCTTCGCACTCTGGTGCCTCGTAGGTTTCACTTAGATTACTGTTGTCTGTTTCAGGTGTGTCACCACTACAGACATGTGTCAAATTGGCGCACTTGTGTATGCTTTCGTCAGTTTAAGCTTGCATTCAGGAGCAATGAAGGTAGACAGGAGACTGAAGTATACTTTTATCCGCCCATTCTTATATAACTCTTACATAACTTATAAATCTCTTATAACTTATATAACTCGTATGTAACTTATATAAGATAACTCTCTGTGGTTTGGTCCTTTTCAGTCATCTTATAGTGCATTCGAATTAAAGCTAAAAGAATTTGTTCTTTAGTTCATTTTCTCCCGGAAAATCAGAATAATGTATAACAACATTAATATAATAAAATAACATTTCATCACGCTTTCTCTATGTCTATGGGTGTTTGGTTGGTTCCTTTCCCTGTTTTAATTGTAGTTTCTCATGTCCCCATTTTTGAGCAGTTTTCAAATTTGTTGAATAGAACATATTTTATATAAATTAAAAAATTATTAAAAAAAAATTATTTTAAATAAATTAATTAATAACAGCAACACAACAACACACAACAATAACACAACATAAAATAATAAATAACACAATTATATTTTGTATCTCTTTTCATTATAAAGGATGTTTCTATAGAGGTAAAGAAGTATAAGTTGGCAACACTTCTTAATGTTACATATAACGTGACAGTTGTGTTGTGTTTTATGGATAGTTTGGTATGCGATTTGAACATAAATTGGTTGACGCCTGAGCAATGTTTGCAGATTTATTTCGACAAAACGGTTCTGCTTGAGAAACTCATCGTACATTTCATCAGTTTTATGGCCGACATAATCGTCCATTAGAACAATTACTTTGATTGACAATGGATCGATTGCGACAATGGATTGTTTGCTCCTACTGATAATACGCATCCATCCAGACGTCGTACAGTACGTAATGAAACACCCATAATAACTATAGAGCGGTTATTCATTTAAAACTCAACTGAGCCCATTGGACGTCGTGCTCAATAATTAAATTCATCCACATTATGGAAGATTTTACGGAACGCTCTTGGTTTGCTTACAAAATCCAACTCGTGCACGAAATGAATCCGAACGACCACCGGGCCCGGCGTCGACTCGTTGTATGGGCTCGAGAACAAGCTGCTGCAGCTCCTGAAGTTCATAAGAAAATTGTGTTCAGCGATGAGAATCATTTCTGATTGAATGGCCACGTTAATAAACCAAACCTGCCATATGTCGAGAAATGAACAAACACAGGCGTTTGACCAAGCACTGTTACATCTAAGGAAGGTCACGGTTGTGCTCTATGACATCATAAGTCCGTATGCCAGCAAAAATGCATTTCAGTCCATAGTGAGCGTGAAGTGTCACTCTTGTGAATAGAGTAATGATCCTTGACCAATGCTCTTGACCTTGGACCAATGCTGTTTACAGGATCGAGCTGCATGCCAGACAATTCGAAGAACCATCGGCTTATTCAAAGAATCATTTAATTAAATTTCTCCTTTTGGACCTGTGAACTGGCCTGTAAAATTTTGTGATTTGAGACCGCTGGACTGTTTATAAGCATATAAACAGTAAACAGTGTGCTTATATAAACAGACTGTTTATATAAGCAGAATTTATGACAAAACGTGCTTACAGCACGAGCATGTCAACAGTTGTTACAGCGCTCCCGCAATGGAGAACAAATCAGTTACGCTCAAGACGGTCCAATGAGGTGATCTATTGGAAGTTATGCAAGTAGGTATGAGATGACCACCACAGAATTTTCAAAGTGTTCCACCGTCACATAACCATTGTAGAGAGAGAGACAAAGAGAAAGCTAGAGCTAGGATATGTGATAAATTTGGATGATTGAGAATCAGAGGAACTTTCACGAAGAAACAACGAAGACTGGATGGCCTGCTATTTTCCCATCTTGCTCATTAAAGTAATGATGGACTCCTACAAAGGGTGGTTATGGGAGATGGTAGGTTATGTACAATAACGGGACAAGATGTCAGACCGTTTGCAAAAGTGCTGAAACCAACAGCGCAACACTTCGAAACTAAGCTTGAAATCCACGGAAGGTCTTAGTGTCTGCGTGGTGGGATCGTCGACGAGCCATTTAATGGAAGCTTCTGAAACGAAATCATACGATAAATGCGGATTTGAAATGTAAGTGATCGGACAGGTTTCAACAAGAATTGTGTGATAAGCGTCCGGCGTTAGTCAATCGTTGTAGATTCATCTTTTACATGGCAAGGGTAGACCGTACACAGCTGCAGTTACCCAGCGCAAATTGACGGTAATTCGATTGGAATTTCCACCCCTCCAGTTGCTCATGGTCTCATGGACTATCACTTGTTTCAGCGTTTTGACAACTACCTACAGGAAAGGAAATACAACACTACAGAGAACGTTCGTACAAGACTCGCAAACTTTTTGGAGGCTAAGGCGGAAGATTTTTACTGGAGAGGGATACAGAAAACTCTAGAGCCTTGGGAACGACTCATAGAAATATTATCAATACCAATATTAATAATATTTATTAGATAAAGTTTTAATAAATTTGTGGGTAGAAAAAAAATTTAATTGGAAGCTGAAAAAACGTTTGGACACAATCAAAAGACTGTGGAATTAATTTGTTTGTATCTGAAAGGTCCTGTAGGGATTTGGGTTAAAGGCTACACTTATTACTTTATAGAATATAGGAATATAACAGATAAAGTATTTTGTAATTATAGAAGCTTTGGTAGATCAATTTATCCATTCTCACTTACCAGTTGTAAGTGGCTTATACCATTACTAACCGAACTCAGCGAAGACTCATAGGTGCGGAAGTTTAGATTTACTTTGTTGAATAACTTCAAAAGTGAATTCATAATTAAGCTTGAGCTCTTTCCACCTCTCTTTCTAATGGTTAATATTTCTGAAGAAATGTTCAGGGGCTAATAAAAAGCCTACAACATAGAGTAACTCTTTGAGCTTGAGCAAAGGATTTCAAAGTATTGCACCATTATCTTTACTATAAGTCTCACTATTTTCGTCATATTTTTGACATTATTTTATTTAATCATTGTATTGAAAATGGGTAGGAAATTATCGGATAAGCAAATTTTAGGGGCTTTGTTGGAGAAAACTGATTCTTTGGCAGATGTAGAAGTGTTTCAAACCGGAAGTGATAGCGAATCTGATCACATTAGCGAGGCATCTAACGTATACAGTGATACGGATGCGGAAGATGAAGAAAGGATTGCAGAACCTCCTTTAGATAACACGCCATCAACGCCCCAACCATGTTTTTTTTAGCAAAGATGGGAAAACAAAATGGTTTAAGTCGCAACCAAGGACTAATGTACGGAGATGAAGGGAAAACATTATTACACATTTGAGGCAGAAGAAATTGTGGATATGGTTTTGAAATATACAATCTAGAAGATTTCTTTGAGATTGGCTAACAATCCTTCTACTTTGTCATACAAGGAAACTGACAAACAAGAATTGAAAGCCGTTTTTGGACTTTTGTTTTTGGCAGGCTCATTTAGGACCGGCAGAAAAATTGTAATCGATTTGTGGAGTAACGATGGTACTGGAGTCGAAATATTTAGACAAATGATGCCAAGACAGACAAGACAAGACATTTTCATTCTTGCTCAACAGTTTGGTATTTAATGATGCATCAACTCGAACGGCAAGGGCTGGTACAGATCGCTTGGCACCGATTAGAGAGATTTTTAACATATTCGCTAAAACCTGCCAGGATGCCAATACACTGTCTGAATATTGACGATTGATGCAGAACTAGTAAGTTTTCGAGGGAAATGCTCTATTTGTCACTACATTCCTTCCAAACCGGCAAAATATGGGTTAAAAATTTATGCTCTCGCGGAAATTTACTGTGGGAAACAGCCTGACAAAAGCCCATATGCAGTTAGTAATAAACCGTTTGATGAAGTAGATCGTTTGGTGAGAAGTGTATCAGGATCTGGAAGGAATATCGCCATAGATAACTTCTTCATTAGCTACGAAGTTGCTGAACGCTTGCTCGAGCGCCACAAATCGACTGCTATTGGTACACTAAGGTCTAACAAAGCGTGCCTTCCTCCTCAATTCAAGGCTAAACGTAAGGAAGAATCTTCTCTTTTTGGATACCAAAAAGATATTTCCATTGTTTCTAACGTACCAAGGTCACTAAAGTGCGATAATATGATGTCTTCCTTACATCATGATAACGTGGTAGATCCAGAAAGCGGCGATCAAAGAAAACCGGCTATTACATATAACATTATGTAACTCGACAAAAAGCGGCGTTGATGTCGTCGATAAATTGGCTCGGCGGTATGAATTTTTCCGTGGCAATAAACGCTGGCCTCTGCCAATGAAATAAAAATACTTCATGCCAATAAACGCGTGCATGAAATTTTAAATGACGAAGCTCCAGGACTAGCACCGAAGCAACCAAGAAGATCACTAAAATGTTCATTCTGTCCAAGGAGAAAAGACAGGAAGATTGTCAATGGCTGCTTCAGTTGTAATGCTCCTATATGTAAAGAACATATGAAACTGCTGTGCCAAAATTTTATTGATTTAAGGAGCTATTTGTCTTAGTTTTATTGACGTAAAGATCTGGTTGTACTTTTTTCGATAAAGCCAAATATGTGTAATTTTATATATAAAAAAATGAAAATAATATATTCTTACATAGAAAAAAATTTCATTTTTGCGAGACAAGAACATCAAGTTGTTTTTTGCAAGAATTATGAAAGTTATGTGTTTTTTTCAATTAATGTTGTTTAATAGCATATTTTTTGAGTTTTTTGAATACAGACAACACAAAAACTATGGTTGAACACGTTCTATTCAATACATGCACAGAACAGAAACAATATTTGAAGGGGTAAATCTAACCGCATGTTGTATGGGTGAGGAGTTTTTTTTTTCAAGAAGGTTAACAGTGAGGGACTTATTCCATCGAATTCACATACTTACAGTGCCACATTTTTGAACTTAAATTCAAATAATACGCAACTAAATTGTTTTCTTATGTGTATATTTTAGCTACCATTACATTTAACGCTAGAAGGTCTAGCTATAGCTAAGAGTTTGAAAAGATATTTACCCTTAGGATGACCTTAGAACGATCACAATTACGATTGTTCGGGATGTGACACACATTTAGCTTGCCTGGAACATATCAATTAAATTCATTTTAGCCGCGCTCTTGGGCGATTTCGCTAAGACACTTTTAAAGTTTAAACAATTTATTTAATTTGCAATTTAGGAATTTCAGTTTTTCCTGAATCAAATGTCTAGATAAGTCATTTTTTTATGTGATGTGTTCTTAATACAAATTTTTGTAAGTAGTAGAAGATATTAATTTTATTTTATTAATGACAGGAAACCTTTATAAGGCTCTGAAGGATAATTTAAAAATATTTCATAGCAATCGTTGCTGGTTATCATATTCTTATAGTATTTTATGTTCCGAATTGACATGTTTAAAAAAGTTTATAATATTCAATTGGTATCTTATCAAGGAGCAAGCGGGTATCAAATGGGGAAAGTTTAAAACTATTTTTTATTGAATTGGTCAAATGTTATAGCGTTTTGTAGAACCTACAGAAAATACTGTTACTCTAATACCTATATCGTTAGCAGCTTATGTTAAAGGATTATATGTGATCGGGGATGTTCCAAAAAGGTTTCGAACTAAGACAGTCCACAGCGTACAAGTTTTATTGTCAGACATTTTTTTAACGCATGTGCTATTGGGACTTAACAATTATCATAAATTCTGTCTCTAGTTTTTTCTTTAGCTTGGCAAAAAAATGTTTAAGTCGAATCTGATCGGACAAGATTCATTTAATCAAATCTTATTTGTTCGTTAATAGTGCGTAGTGCTCAGCACTGAGTTTCAGATGACATTTTAATGTTAGTAACTTTTATAAAATCCACGGAAATTTGCATTTCCCAAGAAATAAATTTAAATATATAAAATATTGTAACAAAAATACAGTAGAAAATCATTTACAGCTATTGTTACAAAATGTTTAACTTAAATTTTTATTTTTATCTTCAACAACTTTCACATTGAGCTTTGAGCTAATGTGGAAAGGTCCTCTCTATCTCTCTATTACGGAATTATCGCGAAATAATAAATGAATTTACTTATGTTAAGGACGACACATACAATCTAAATAAATATTGAGTACAATATATTACGACTTTAAGCTTCTCATTAGAAAATAAAATCTATAGATACATAAAGTTCTCTTTTAAGTCATTATGCAAATCCATGATGATTTTATCTTCGGTGGTGGGAGGATTTTTAAACATGACCATTTGTTGGGGCGGCTGCTAGTTCAGTTGATTGTTTCCGAAAAGTTTGTTGTTTTTCCTTTTGAAATAGGTTCGATACGAAGTTTCCCTGGAAACAAAACAAATAAAAAACAATTATAAAAAGTTGCATGTGCTTATAGTTCAGCTAATAGAAGAATTTGATGGGCTGAAAATATTTTTAAATAATATTTATGTGGGTCTTACAACGTATTTAAAGTTGTTGGTACGTCCACTTGTACAGCTTGTAGCTATTTTATATTTTTAATTCAGTTTCAATCTTATGAATCACCTTCATGATATTGGTTAATACAGAAAAGCATTTTTTAGCATGCCTGAGTTTTGCCTTCTTCGTATTCAGCTTTCTTCTAAGATTGCTGTGCCTTAACGAGATAATCCATTTGAGAGCGAATTCAGAGAATGAGGAAGCAATAGCTACCCAGGTAGAAACGTAAGCAATCACATTCAAAAATGGATTGCAAGGACTCTAACAAAGGCAAAGGACGACCGTACATTGTCCAAAGTTATATATATAGGAAGGTAAATGTACAAACTGAAAAACTTTTAATAAAATGAGGGAATACAGACGAAAACCAAAACAGGATCATCAAAATTACATGCGATACATGTGGCATTTAAAATCTAATATGGCAGGCTTACGGCGTAGAGGAACAGGTATGGTGACCGCGCGAAGCCAGCACACAAACGTTTAACTACACCTGAAAACATATCACCGTCATATGCACACAGCGTTAAACAATCTTCACTTCCGTGTAATCTGCAGGATAACTCACACAGAAGATCAAGTCAAGTATAAGTCAAACTCAAAAGAGCTTTTCAGGACCGAATAGAGTTAATAGACTTCAGGACCGAGACTTGTCGATCTAGAAAGTATGGAACTTTACTTTGACAAGAAAACGAATGACCTTTTAACTATTTATCAACTTTTAAATACAATTCTTCGTGTGAAGATCAACTTTTAAAAAATATGCAAAAATCTAGAGACGAATAAGCAAAGGAATCGGAAGAATCTCAAGCACAATATTACCAATAAACCATTACCTACCACAACCCATCGCTTTATAGTTACAGAAAACAAAACTCTCATCTTCCTTCCACTTTCCCTTGATAAAAAGTGCGTTTAAACAAAATCTGGAAAAGAAGCTTCAAGAAAATTGACTCTGAAAAGAGACAATAAGGGGACTTACTCCCATGATAGACCATGACGCAAAGAGGGACAACTGGATGGCATAGTCTTCATGAGAAGCCCAGGAACAATCGACAATGTCTGACAGCTGTCGCCGCCAAAAGAAGGTTTAGGTAAGTTCAACACATTTTTCGCACTGGCACAAGAGAACGTGGATCGCAAGCGATACTCAGATGATCGCACAATCAATCAAAACGGTCACGTTCTAATTCAAGACCCGTCATCAGCATTCTCATAATATGTTTGTTCAGCAGCGCTGTCTGCTAATCATGTCACTGTCCTCCGATTCCGGTCAAACTCCGATCAGGGTCAAATTGCGTTGCCGTCCCTACAAGAGTTACAAACAGAAGAGAACAATTACCCGAAAATACCACATCCACATGCGAAACAATAGCTGAGAAACACCCACATATAGGTCAGCAGCAGAGTATCGTATCAACATATCTCTGCAGGCGATATAAGGTAGTGATGACATCAAAATCATGTGGAGGGAAGTGTGCTATGCAATAACAGAAGTGGCCGAATAGATCTGGGCATCAACTAAATAGAATTTCGAAATTACTGGTACGACGCGGAAAGGATAAAAGAAATAAAGAGTTTAAACCAATTAAGACCACTACAACACCACCTGACAACAATCTAAGCAAGTTTGCCAAAAAAGAAGTCATAAATGTCAACAACTGTCAAATGTAAATTTGACGCTACTTGACAACTCAGGTCGACGTATGTCTCTCTCAAAGAACGGAGAAAATGTTCCAATCTACGAACGAATATTTGCAAAATGCACAAGGATCAATCATAGGTAACCCAGTCGAAATCAAAAACGAATAGTTGCAATATTTCAAGGCGCTGTTCAACGCCTCTCTAACAACAAATGAAACTGTGAACGTTCGAGATGCAGAACAAGAAGTCATTTTGTCCTCACCACGTACAAGGAGTAGTATTTGATTTTAGAAAAAAACTTAGGTCCTGCAATATATAGAATCCCAGAAGAACTGCTTTATAGAGTGAACCCAATCTAACTACTCTTATTTACAGCTTGATTTTTTTTAAATGTTCAGAGGAGCAGTCAGTAGAGAGCCGACGAAAGACCATTATTTGAACAGTCCACAAAAAGGCAGAAAAGTTAAAGAGAATAATATTATGGAGGCAAAGCTTTACTGAGTATCCCATTAAAAAGCTCTCTGAAATCATAGAAATAAAATTGAAGCCACACTATGAAAGTATCATAGGAGAACCAGGGAGGCTTTCGAAGTAAATGGTCCAGATCAAATATTGTCAGTCGAGCGGTTGCTCCAAAAGTGTTCGGAATACTTCCTCGACGTGCACGAAAAAAAATGGATAAGTAACAATCGATGATAAGGTTTTTGAAATCAATTTTCGAAATATCACAACGACAAACATGTTCCTTGGCTTTGACGTCGTCCCATGCATATTAAAATTTTGAAAAAAAATAAGGACTTAATTTTTTTGACACACATACATATATATCGAAAGTAAGTTGCTTCCTACTTGAATATCAATTGTCTCCTCTTTTGTACCTCAAAAAGGCAAACATACTTTATGTAACATTGGCACTAAACAGCGGTATAACAGTTTTATAGTCAAAATGAAAGGGGGAAAATCAAGGTGAGACGAGAAGGAGGAGAAAAAGTTTCAAAAAAGACGAAGTAATGATATTTGACAGAAATACGCACAACCCGGAAAAGATCATGCATCAATAAATTGTAGCGTAATTCTTGTAATTCTTGAGAAAAGATGGGAAAATTAACAGCTGGAGGGTATCATGTTTGACAAGATTAGCAAGAAAAGGATATTCGTCAAAGAAATGGATGTGTTGAAATGTGGGTAACAATGGATTCAAAATGTTTGGACTAATATTCGGAATATTTGAAAATCTATTGAGATAAATACCTAAAATTTTTAAAGGTAATATTGCCTGGATTTCATTACTATAGAAGCAAAACATGTGGTATTATGGAGTTGGATTTTCTTCCTCCCCCCTCCTCCTATTTGTTTTAAATGAATTAAATATAATAAATGAAAAATTATCAGTTTTAACAGACTAGAAGATTACAAGACAAATGGCAGTTTTATTGAAAATTTGATGGTCATTCAACTATCAACGAATTTAGTCCAAAAATAAATTTCTTTAACATATAATAATAATATACTCTTAATAGTTATTAATCTAGAAAGGTTACTCCTTCCCAATGCATTGTCCTTCGAATAGATAGTTTTTTCATAAGTAGTTTTCGGAAAAGTCTAACCGATTTCGCATAAACTACAACAATTATAAGTTTGCAAAACGCTCGCCTCCTAGTTCACTCTTTAGAAACCTGAATATATGGAAACAACATGGTGAAGACCGGGGCTGTAGAGAGGGTACATTTTGTTCTCAATACTAATACCAATGCATTTTGGCCACATATTAAATTAACCAAGTAACAACCAAATACCAAATATTAAATTACTGAAGTTTGTGGTCATGGATTATTCATCAAGAATTTTTAGGCCCTGGATGGGCTTATGGCGCAACTTCGAGTGACTCGAACCTAGTAAAGAAGCTCACAAAAGTAGGCAGCGTTTATTCAGCGACGATTGAGAGCAGCAAAATCCCCTTGACACTACTTTCACGACTGACAAGCGCATTTGATTCTTTATAGTCCTGAGACTCCCCCGTTCTTATCTATACGATATTAGCCCTGTCGAAATCAGGAGTATAGTGGTGACCCCACGTTTCGTTGCACGTCACAATACATTGAAAGAATGTCTGCTCCTCATTTTGAAAACGAGTTAAAATAGTCTCACAAGCTTCAACTTCCAGATCCATCAACAGCTGTGACGTTTTTGGTGACACAATTTCCATTTTTGAACGTCTATCTTTAAATTTGACGTCTCAAGCTCTCCCTCTTGGTCAGGAAGTTGCGTTTTCTCAAAACTGAACACACGATTGATTCTAGAATGCAGCCACCCTTAACGGCTTCCTTTTTTAAAAAAAAGGATAGACATTGAAAATACAGAAACAAAAGTGAATTTTCGGCGAGAACTTAGATCGATCCCGCAAAAAAAGGTTTAAATATTTTGAAAATGGGATTATTCATTGGCAAAAGTGTTTTTCAAAAGGACACAAGTTGAAGGGTTGTATAAGAAATACTGTTCAATAATAAACATTTTATGTTTTATTGAACAATACCCATTACTTTTTTGCCAGAAAACGTCATGACTATCCAGTTTTCATCTCCATTCCTGGACGTTATCCATTCATTCCTGGAATCCTGGACGATCGGAAAGTCTTACAATGTGCAATGCAAGTTTCCATTTTACAATGATTGGCATAAGGTTTGATCGATGTTTCAGGGATCATAATTTAACCCTTCGCGGACGAGAGGCGACTCTCAGTCGCCACGGCTTTTCGTGCGACAGGACAAGTTGCGAGTGAGAGGCGACATTCTTTTTATTTTTATGTACATTTTATCTTCAATCGATTGGATCACACTATCGTTTCTTAAGAAAGTTGCTGAGCTGCTTAACTCCTTCTATAGGATTTGTGAAATAATACGTCGTAACAGAGATAAGATAATGAAAGGTTTGTTAAAAAGTGTAGTTCTAATAGTTCCGAGCTCAGTTGAGACTTGGCGAGTGTAGCGAAAACGTCAAAAGAATTTTTTTCGTGATTTTGTGAACACCTACAAAAATGGATTTCACAAATGAACCCTGCTCTAGTGAAGACGAATTTTGTTTTGATATGTTGCATGACGAAATTCAACGTATTTTTAAATAAAATCCGTGGGATGGAAGGTGACGAAAGGATGATGATGTAATAGTCGTAAGAACTCAAAAAGTCGGAGTAATTGATAGCGAATCGGAAAGTGATAGTGATGTTCCAGAAACTTCCGATAAATCAGAGTGGACAACTTGTCATGAATCCAGGGACGTACGACCCAAAATCAAATGCATATCGGGCGAAAGATCTGCAGGATCACACATACCCTCTGATGTAAGAGAACCTTTGAATTTTTTCCAGATGTTCTTTATCGGAGAGCTAGTTGATCGAATAACAAGAGATACAAATAACTTTGCTACAAAGAAGTTAGAGGGATAGACACTATCATCAAGGTCGCTCTGGACCTTGATGGACCTTTGTTTCTTAGATAGATATTTATTCTTGTAAGTATAATTTCAAAAATCTCAATATACATAAACAATCAAAATATAACGTTTTTAAAAGGTAATTTATATGTAAGATCATTTTATTGCATCATTTAAGTCACTCAACGCATTCGCGAAAATCGCCTCGTCCTGCCACCTCATCTTGCCGGAAAAGTCGTCCTCCGCAAGGGGTTAAATTAACTATGGGCAATAGTAAAAAATCAAACGGACGTCAAAGGCAATATATACGAAGCGTGCTAAGGATCATGTCCTGTAGGTAATATGTTCTGTAACTAATTGCAGCATGCGGCACCATGTCTTTAGATACAAAGATGGAAAGATACAACTTTAACGCCCTGAACGTTAAAAGTTTGTGCCTATTTCAAAACAGAAATAATGGGCGGTGTACATTCTTTTCTAGGGTGAATCCTTATTCACAAATTAAACACAAATATGCCTGATACAAAAAAGCAAAGCCCTTGATATCATTTCATGTTATTTTTTCAGAATTATTTATACTTCTATTGAATGAATGATGAGCATATATTACAGTCAAATTGATTGAAAGAAATGTATTGTTGGGTAAATGAAGTATGAAAAGCCCAAAATCCTTACAAATCCCCATAGCTCAATCCTGTATAATAAAAACTCATCCAACAGTAAAAATAATCAATTTCCTACATTGCCTATGCCTGCAAATTCTATGGGGCAAATCAATTTTTGATATTTGATGCGATATTATCAATAAAATAACTCTTGACCTCATTTCCGCTTAACATTTATTGTGCGATGTTTGGGAAAGTCTTCAGGAAAAACATAAAAGATATTTGATCATAATGTCAGGGGTGATTTGTTGCGTAACGTAGAAGGCATACGGTTTTACCCGATAAACACAGATATTCAATGAATTATTCGATGAAAGTGCATTAAGATTTAGTGGTGTTTCTGTAATTATTGTTGATGCCATTTTTGCGACAAACATCTTATGATGAGGATTGCTATAGAGTTGAATTGAAACTTCGCAAATACCATTGTGAAGGATCATCAGTTAGCATATCAAGAAGGACTCAAATTTCATGCTCAGGCGAAATTAGAACATTTAAATTAAACTTTATCATGGTGTTAGCGTTGAATTTTGTTCTTTTAATTTAAATAAAAGGGATTATAAAATTATTTTATTTATTCCGACTATATATTCGATACAATCAACACATGTGTCTCAAATTAGACCAGCAAATCAATTTCAACAACTAGAAACCGTGAAAACAAATAACAAATTGAGCAATTTAACATCCTTGTCATTATGATTCCATTCTATGAAGTGTATTATCATTACTCAAATCTATTACAAGAGTATCTTCACCCCTCCTTTAGCCCCATTAGACGCTCCACATTACACGAATCCGTTCAAAGCACGTTCCTGCTATTGAAGACACACATGTGGCACAAATTTTATCTGAGCAAACATTGATTACCCTTTAACACGACTTGAAACAACAACAGCAACAATAAATAAAACAAAAACTCGCTTCATCCCGCATCGAATATTCATAAAGGAGAAGCTTGATAAAAATTTTATACACGTTTTGCACTTTATTTGTTTATTATATACACGTATAATTTGCTTGTGTATGGAGACTACCCAAAAGATTTAGATACAAGATACAATTTATAATTTATCGTTTCAAAGAATTGAAATTGATATTCGTACACCCCGAAATAATTTAAAAATTGAACTAATACGCTCATAAAACGAAAAGATTCCATTCGATGATCTTCAATAAGAATTATTTTTTCGAAAAAGGTTCAATAGTGCATAATTAAACAATCTTCTGTTACAGCTTCCATTCTGATTAATTTCAAAGATAATTTTCTCATACTCGAGAATGTATGATGAATGCGCATACGTTGCAATTGGTTTCTGATAGCAATCATGATGTGCAAGAACTAACTAATGTGGCTGCGTACGGGAGTGATGGAGGTCAATATACATTTCTTAAAATTGTACCAGCAAATATGGCATCTAACTTTTTCTAGATTAAGGACTGCCGATACCCCATAGCATTTGATGAGGTTCGTTTATGCTATGTCTATATGCAAAAAAAGGCTATAGCGAAGAAAATAAACATTTAGAAAATCATCAATACACTGCTATAAACTCCTACTGACTACACTGCTCAACATAAGGGAAGAAAACAAGAAAAGACTCAAAAATATCCAAGTCAATAAGCTTCATATATTGTCGAATTTGTCACCACAGTACTAAACATTTAGTTTCACCATAATACTAAACAAAATTTGGTACAATTTCATTCAACGTTTTTCAATACCCTGCAACGCATCAGGAAAAAAAAACAATATAATGAAACATAGAGACTCAAAATGTTTCAAGTCAAAAAGCATCTATTTTGTCTTTTTTCAAACTACAGGACTAAATATGTCACTTGCATTTCTTTGGATTGCATTTCTTTGGATCTTTGGATGTAGTCGCATCGAAATCCAATAAATGAAATTGAATTGTCCCTCATACGACTTACGACCTGATCTTCTTGGAGTGCCTCCTATGATTTACACTTATCCTCGATAACTTGCTATCATCAAACCTCATATTACAATGCCCAAAATATCGGGTGTCCCACAAGGTTCAATAGTTGGGACCACTTTTTAATTTGTTTTCATTATGAATATTCCTAACCGTAACCAACCCTACAAGTGGAAACCAAAAGCTGTCTAGGAATACAAAGATTCTTGTGTTTGCAAACGACATATTATTACTAGCCAGTTGTACTTTCCCTATTTTCGCTGCAGAAACAAGTACATAGACTAGTCGGCGAAAAAGCGTGAATTCCACAACAGCTTTAAAATGATTCTTCATGAAAGAAAAAATTCAAACAGTCCAGAAAAAGTAGCAGAATCCATTTCACTACTCATCATTTAGATTTTTTCCTATGTGCATAAAACTTCAAAATGGCATACCCTTTCCCTGCTTGCCCGTATCTTTTTTGTCTTCGTTCCCCATCACTTCCTTTGTTACGTCCACAGACGCATTTCGACGGTGCGCCATCTTCGATGCGATGTCATTGATGGAAAAAAGCAAAGACCAGAATTGGCTCTTCCTTTCCTGCGTATTCTAACATTTTCTCTTTATTGACTATTGGTCTCATTACAGCCATTTTGGCGTGTTGACATAAAAGATTAAGACCTGTTAGTATTGCCACTAGTGTTCTCACGCCATTTCTGATTTTCTTTACGAATTGGTTTGTCCGTGTTTTGTTGGGGTACGCTCAAAGATTTTGGCTATTTCTACAGTCATTCCTGTTATTCTAAACCATATATATCTCTTTCCAGGCGGCGCCATCTAGTCCCCTTTTTACTGTTACTTGTGGCACTTTGATTGTAACTATTCTAGGTGCATCCTCCTACAGACTGTTGTATCCAGCGACTCATGTCAATTTCAAATCTACTAGGGTAATTGCAGCTGTAAGGGTCTGTCTGCAATCGGGCACTAGCGTTGAAGCTACGAGGTTAGAAGCAAGTGCCTGCAGTGCCGACTTCCAACCCGAAATTATTTCTGTTGTGCTGTTATTGCCATTTGTTATTTCTTTGGCTGTTCTTATTGCAAACTGTGGTATGAATTCTTAGTCTATAACTTCGGTTGAGCTACCTCATTCTTGGGTCAGTTCCCTCATTCGTTTTGGAACCATCGGCGTGAATCCCGATTGAACTACCAGATGTCTGAACTCTTTTACTCGTCTTCATTTGTTTCACCAAAATCAAGAGGAGTTCAGTTTGGGGTACCTTTTTTGGTGGTTTTATCCGATGGTCAGAGCAAATGATAAAAATTTGAAAATGAATTTGTTGAATGGCGTGAGAATGATCCTTTCCATTACAGCTTTTGGCGTAGTGCTGTCAGGACATTCCTTGGATTATCTCCAATTCTTTTGCTGTGGTTTTCTTTTGTAGTGGTAGCCATCGTACTAGTGCTCCATATGTGGTTGTTGACCTCACTAATGTTGGGCATATACAGTCGGCGGTTTCGGGTTTT
This sequence comes from Stratiomys singularior, assembly GCA_954870665.1. Lineage (NCBI taxonomy): Eukaryota > Metazoa > Arthropoda > Insecta > Diptera > Stratiomyidae > Stratiomys > Stratiomys singularior. The sequence goes on along the minus strand of OX940878.1, from coordinate 149,558,536 downwards.
AAGCCAGCATTTTTCTCCACTAGGCTTTTCAATGTGGAGAGCACTGCTGTAGCTCTCCGTGACTTGTCCTATTCGTGGATTCCAATTGATCAAAACTTACCCAGGTTATTCCTAGATATTTTATTGTTTTTACCAAGCGTATATGTTTTCTTTCAACAGTCGGGGCTAAAAATGTTTTCGATTTTCGGCGCTTCGTGTGGCGCATGAGCTCGGGTTCTTCGACGTTGATAAGTTGGCCCAACCAAAAAAAAAGTGACATTAAAAGTGACCCAACATTATTTTCCTGGGAACCTTCCATTTTTGAGTATGACGATGTCGTCGTCGTATGTTAGTGTTCTGATACCTTGTTTAGGTCTGTCACTTTTTGCCAGCTTTGAGGACCCCGGCAAGTGATGGTACTATAAGATTAGCAAACGCCTATTTAACCTGCGTTAGTTCATTTCTTTAATATTACAACGTTTTCTTCCGCTATAATCTTCCTTTTTGTTGTTTGTTTTAGTTCCATTGTCAGTATTATAAGATTTGAACCTACTCCGTATCCTTGAAAGGCTACTCCTTCGATGTACGTTCTTAAATTTTTAAAGGCTTCTTCGATATCGACAGAGGCCGCTAGTGTGTATTGAAAAAAAGATCTGTTACAGCTTTCATTCTGTATGTATGGTGCTCTCCACATTGAAAAGACTAGTGGAGAAAAATGCGGGCTTAAAACCCCAAACCACCGACTGTATATGGCCAACAGTAGTGAGGTCAACCACTATATACGGAGCGCTAGTACGGTGGCCATCACTGCAAAAGAAAACTTGTACGGAATGTTAAAACCACGAAAAAGTGCAATATTTGATCCAGCCGTTCAACAAAACCACAACAGAAATCTTTCAAATCGCCGGTAATTGCTGAATGATATCCTGTCTTTATCAGAAAAATCCTTGGTTGCTTATTTGGTGGGCAAATAAAAACTTCTGAAACGTTTTTTTAAAAGATGACATACCTAGATGTGGTCAATATTTGACTTAACTACACTTTATTAGAATTTTAAAAGATATTTTTTGGCATTGCAAGCATCGTGACTTTATTAGGATTTCATAATTCTATGATTCAACCTAAAAAGAAGAACCGGATACCAGTTTTTTAACGCCTCTAGTGAACGTTCAGCATCAACAACTGCTTCCTCTATTGAATGTACTATACATGTTACAAATATAAAATTTATTTTCATACATACTGCAGACATATCCGCAGCTAAATACTGACGTTGCCCTTTTTTAATGATGAAGCCCTCAAGGCTTCCAGCAAAAGAATGGTGCACCTTATTCAAAAACTCGTTAGTAACTAATGAGTCTTGCAACCATTTTTTTGTAATAATCATGTCAAGAGGGGAAACTCCAAATGAAAGACGAAGATACTCGCTTTTGAAAAATTACAAAAGGGTTCGCTCTTAATGACTTACAATATAAATATTTAAGTCATTAAGGCTCCAAGCAATCAAAAACAAAAAATACAAGAAGTTCCCTAGTTGTATTCATCGTGCATTTGTTGAGATGAATATGTAATGAGATGTTACGACTTTTCATATCAATAAGAGATAGAGATAGATAAAGTTCTTAAATCGAATGAAAACTTGCACCTCAATCGATCTGAGTTGACTCCGTTGAAATATGGTTTTCCGTTTCCGTAGTAGTTATACAAACAGAATCTACAACTTGCGTACGAATATAATTTTCTAAGTTGATTTTAAATTTCATATAGGGCATGAAGATTGATTGTTTCCTTCTTCAAACATACTTAGCGTTACGAAAGTGTTAGCAAACAATTTAATTGCGAAAGAATTACTAGACTCATAAAGGATTTACTATCAACGCCACTTATGCAAATGCTCTAGTTTAGGGACCATCTAAAGTTTCTTAAATTATACTTACAATAAATTATTAACCCAGCAAGAAATATCGAAAACCGTTTAATAATATTTACTCAGCATATGCGTGGACTTCACTCATTCGATTCGTTATGGTATTGACTTCTAATCGAGGAGCTGATTTAATTTTTATTGAGCAAGATAAACTAACCTGGCTTATATCTCATGCATCCATTTGGATTACAAAACGATTAAGATTGCATTTTAATGTTTATAAATATTATAGAGCCTATTTTAACAGTTTGATTAGAATTTGCCTATCAGATTGGAAAGTCATAAAACCTACAAATTTAAGACACAGAAGTTTCAAGTAATTAAAATAAAGATATGGATTGTTTAATGTTTAAAGTCGCCACAGGAATGAAAATAAATATAAAAGTTAATGATTTTTATGACATGCTAATGAAAATCTTTTCCTATGAGTGTGGGGGACATTTAGTCATAAATGAAAAGATAAAGTCCCACGTAGAAAGTGATTCCATGAAATATTTGTGGGCTTGTAACTGGAACGGTCAGAAGCTTCAAATGATTTCCGGGCATATGAATAACAATTAAGTGGGGAAATTTTTCGCATTATATTCGAAGTAAACGATAGTTTTCATACTTTCAAATCGTGGCACTGAAAAAGGAAATCTCCAGTATTTCAACAACTTACCACAACCACTGCTGTTAGGACTCCAATTATAGATCCAGCCATAGCGTCTGACCAATGATGTTTATAATCTGAGACTCGACTTAGAGCAGTGCTCCAAGCTAAAAGAATCAAAACGAACTGGATGGCATGTTTTAGTAATTTGCAACCACTCCACGTCATTCGCGAGTGCAAGTACAGCTGAAAGTGAAATATCATCATAAATAGAATAAGAAATCACTCTAAACCAAATGGTCAATTATTTATAACAAATGTTCATCACTTACCGCACAATATATCATGCAATATGCCGAGAAGCTCGAATGACCACTTGGGAAGGAGAGACGTAACTCCTTTAAATATCGCGCTGTTGGATCTGCTGCGCATGTGAAATCTATGATATATTTACCATGATTTGCTGGCGACGAACAGTCTGTTCCGTCGGGCAGGACGGGATTACAAACCTTGAATAAGAGAATGAAATGTAATTTAATAATAATTAACCCATAGATACTTTTAAAAGTTTGTTTTCAACAGAAGTTTGCTTGTGAAACAATTCCAAACTGTATAGATATCGATTTGGAGAAAATAATTTTCGACCACAAATATTAGGAGTGCAAATATTGTTTCCGTGTTTTTTTTTTCCGGAAAATAGACATTTATTCAACGCATTGTCCTTCGCTAGCCACTAATGCTTCCCATATTTTTGGCAGCACACTAGTACCATGTCAAAAGAACGAGATGAGGATATCAAACATCACTCATACATTTTAACACATATCCATCGCTAACACACTGGACGATTACTCTCAGACAGAGATAGCAAACGTTCAAGTATATATATATTCTCGTTACGTTTTATCGCAAACTTGGCGTCAAGAGTGTTCTTGCTTTACTCAACAAACGAGAGGAATTGCACCGATTTGAATAAAACTTCATTATTTTGGTTTGAATACTGTCAGATGGGGAGTTTCTTCGAAGTGTTAGCACGTATTAACGCTCTAATTATGATTTTATTAAATACGAATAACGCATAGCACAACCTAATCCCACCGTAGAAACATGCGTTTATCTTCATAGTTGTTTGGCATAGCTGTCGATATTGGAGTTGAGAAAATGATTTATGATTCATGATTTCTCTTATATTGGTTATGGTAGTACATCCAGTATTCATCATCAATGCAACCGTAACCATCAGATGAAAAAATCCTTTGGTTTTTTTTGGAATTTTTCATATGCAAAATCAGGGTCATTTTGCGGTTTAGTTTCATATGTAACGTAATATTATTGCTTTTAAATCAACTAACGATTTTAAATGTTATGAATTTGATACGCAATCGTTTTTGGAGCTTAAAATAAATTTTCCTTCTATAATACTTGCAGTTACGTGTCTAGATACACTTTCGGTCTTGTATTACGCTCTTTAAGTACGATACGTGTTATACGTGCTAATCTCACCTAACATAGCCTTATCATAATATCCAAATAGCGATAGATGTGAGATACGTACAGATTTCTTAAAATAAGAACGATAAATCTAATCAGGCTCATTTGTGACCCTTATTTACTGGAAAATTCGTTCTTTCCGCACTAAAAAAACCCGTAACGCTGATACAAAATTGCTTAAACTTCAGAGTTGATGCCCGATGTCTAACCTTAATATTTCACGTTTGACAATTCATAATTTCAATGTGCCTGAAGGTTACATCATTGCAAACGCAGCGATTTGGATAATTAAAGACTTTTGTTGCTACCAACAAAAGTTACTGTTTACCAACTTATTGTTGTTGTTGTTGTTGTTGTTGTTACCAACTTATTCATAAATTTCTTTTTGAGTATTTCAGTTTTTTAAACTTTAAAATAGATTTTTATACATAAGTCTACTATTACACTGTCAAAGAAAAAAGGATTGCTGATACCGCAGAATCATATATAAGATTGATGCCCGCATAAGATTTTAGAAGACATTATTTAAAAATATTTGACAAAACTTTGCGATTTAGAAAGCAATTAAACATGAAAAATACAAAAATGCAATTTAATTCGCTTAAAAAGATAAAAAATATGTGTCAAGGGTCTTGTTACATCCAACTACTTCGGCAGCTGCAAGAACCAAGAAAATTGAACAAACAAGTATAAATTTTTTACCCTTTTCCATCCTTTGAGGGTACAGCCTACTGATGTCATTAATTTATGTCGATTTTGCTATAGTGTATTGGAAAAGGCATATTTAAGTATATACTTATATACAAGTATATAAGTTTAAACGGTTCATTTTTGTCATGATTTTGTATGTGAAAAACTCTTACCAACTTTCGAATACATATAATAATATATCACCATGTATTTCTTTTTCTGATACAAGTGAACATAATTTCAAGGATATATTTTTGGTATGAGAATAAAAATATATTTTCGCTGCGTTCCCGACTATCTACGCTACTCAAACATATAAGCAAAAGACGTATGTTTTTACTAGCAGTTTCAGTTGAATCCGGAGCTATGTCAGTCAGCTGGGGCATGTCTCTGTCAAAAAATAACGAGAAAAAGTTTTATACTTCACGAGTATATTCATAAATACTGCAAATATCTGCAACATCGAAATCTTACTGCAATTACATCTTGCCGTCAATGAGATCTCAAATGTTGAGATAATCTAGAGAAGGATTTTGTACCAACAACCCAATTATTGAAAAATTGGAAGGATGTGACAATGAAACTTGGGTTGTCAAGGTGACAGGAATGGAACTGCCCATGCAGATTTGAGAACGAACATATTAACCATCTACATTCGAATACAAATCACAGCAGAATACGAACCGCTTGATTCCATTGACCCTTTCCTGTTAAGGATAAATTTAGCTATTTTCATTTCTGATTTCTTCCACCACAGGATTCTTACACGATTAAGGCGTAATTGTTCTAATTTGTCATGAACTTTTTTACAAACGACGAATTCACCAAAAGCATTGTCAATTCCAGTGCAACATCAAAAAACCAGCACCGTCAATATAACTTTTGCGAAGTTTTACAAATAAGTATCAGATTCTTGACAGAAATTGTCAAAAAAAGAGAAGTTTTCTAATCTCTGCCCGTTGCCGATCTATGCTTCAACAATGAAAAGCAATGCTTAGTTCTGGTCGCGTAAATAATATCATAAGTTATGTTCCGACCACCATTTTGGATAATTTTTAAGCATCTCACTAGATTTTTTGGCAAGTATTATAGCAAGTAAGTTCCTATACAAGCAATATTTTTGAAGTTAGGGGGTCTTCGAAGCAGAAGGTTTTTGGTTTGGTCACTAATGACCTCAGCCTGGATATATAAAGCATTGAATACTGTCCTCATTTGGAGTTTATTACTGGAGACTCCTTATTTACGGGAGTACCTTAACATATGCTGAACTTTCGAGCGTCAGGATATAGGTGTACAGTGCGTTTCGCTTGTGCTTCATTTGACCGTTTTTTCCTGACGGTTAACTAATTTGTAGAGGAAACCCGAAAAACCGAGGAAGCATTGAATCTGGTGAATAAATCCATCAAGCCTGCCCTTAAGCGATGTGGTTAGGAGGCTATAAGTGGCGCCTTAAGTTTGAGTTACCAAGTAACTCTGCGCTGAAATCATGCGTTATACCAGATCACAGCAGGATCTTGGGTTTGAGTTAAAACTTGATTTCGTCTGAAAAAATGGGCTCCACAGAGCCATCGGGTTACAACTCTATTAGTAGACAAGTCTGTAGCAAAAAATCTTTCTGCAGAAGGATATTTTCAATTGAAAGAGGGTCTAGCTGAGATGAGTTTCGCACCCCGTTAATGCGACGTAGCGTTTGAAGACGCGCTAGGAGTTTTTGCATCCAAAAAAAAATTGTTATCGTTATCTCTACTCATTGTTTTCACGCTATTAATATACTTTGAATCAAGTTCTGCCAACTCAAATTTCAAGGGTTAACATTATATTTATAATAACGAAAAATGGCAGTATTCAAATGGCTTAGAATAGATAAAACTATTTGTTAAGATAAATATCAACTGAAGACAACATTATTTGATCTCAGAAAATAATTTATATAAAATTTGAAACCTTCCTACACATACACATCGAATCGCAATTTACTAACATGCGTAAGGTGAATTATATCTTACTATTTGTATAACGATTTATTTGAACGGCATATTTGCATCGTTTTAAGGTTCGAATACCTTCGAGTCATGTGTAGGTTGAAAGGATTTATTAAGCATTTGTAATATGATATGTTGTTCGCGCATAGAGCTGTGAGCAACGAGCCCGAATGGTATATTCTCTGCAAAATACGAAGGTATATATGATTGTTATGTTAGAGGGAGGTAATAACAAGCGTCTTATATTGATGAATCAAGGCATGGAAACAATATGTTTATTATGAGTACCGTTTACAAATATTTTAAATAATAATTCATGGGATAGTAAAATTCAATTATTAAAGGCACCAATGTTGTAATTGATCTATGCTTATTAATTCGGTACTGTGTTCCTTAAATTTAATGAATTACACTGTCTTGTAATGCTTTTGTCAAGTGGACACAATCATGAAAAGAATTTCAAACAGAATATATAAATAGAGGTTGAATTTGTAAAATTTCTTGTATTCGAACGACAGACTATAAGCTTTTCTTAGACATCGTATTTGTTAGATGGCACGATCAATTAACAATCAATTTTATTGTTCTAATTATGAATAGTTTTTAAAACAAATTATTCGTCATTTGTTCTATTCCTTACTCCCCTTTGTTTCTAATTGGAAGATCGCGTTTCTTTACGTGTGTATATATGTGTGTGTATGCATATGTATATTATGACTGTAACGGAAACGTTTAGATTGAAGCACCAGATTTCCTTTCAACAGCAGCACCAAATTTCTTAGGAAGTCTTTTTTAGCGGCATGAAGATGGACTTTAATTTAAATTGGACCCCTGCATCTTACACTACACAATTTAAATTTTTCTTTTTGGTGTGTTCTTTCTGTTGGGAGGATTGGGTAGATTAATCAATCAAAATTGAGCCAACATAAAAGTACATCCACACAAAAAGATACCATATGTGTTGAAAGTTACATATCATTGCGTTATAGTTACGAGTGGGGTTTTTTTTTTTGTTAGCATGGAACACGGAAATTGATTTGTTTTTGTACGTTTTAATTTTGTCCTATGATTGGAGAGCAATTAATAAGAGTAAATTGAAGTGTATGAAATTTAATATCCACTTAGTCTCCAATACAAAATGATAAAGTATTGCACTACTTGTTACTTCACTCGATCCACTCTTTAATTGGATGTATTCTTCGTAAAGTGAGCATATATTGTTTGACAAAGTATCGTTAAGTGCTGTCAATTTATGATATGATAATAAACTCCAGTTGGTGTTATCAGTAATCAAATGCAGTAATTAATGATTCACTGAATTACATTGCATCGGTTTATGATTGATAACAAAAAACAAATTATTACTAAATAATTCCTCCCTGTGTGCCTACGAAAAAGGCAGTAGAATATTTCCGGTTCAAATCATATACATACAATTCACTATAAAATTCTCGTATGCTTTTCATTGAAGACAATAGTCAAAGTATTCCAATATCTTACAATATCCCATTTTAGTTCTTTTGGAAAACTCGAAAACAAATAAAAGATTCATTAAAAAATTTTCATCCAAGTTTACAAAAAATCACCGAAATTTTGGCAATAGTTTTTGATGCTATTTTTGTCAAATTTATACATGATTTATAAGCGGTCGAATGGTTTCTTCTTTCACGGGTGGTCTAAGGACGACTACAACGAAAAAGTGAAAAAAAAAATTGAAAAAATAACATCCATTTATCGCATTTTCAGCGACAGTTTGAGATTGCGAAAGCTGTTTGCACAGTTTCGATCACTCAAGATGTGTAGAAATCAAAAATTTGGTAAGACTTCAACATTAAAAAGACATTGCTAAGAATATCAAGTGTGCAAAAAATCTGCTATAGACAAAACATCCATTCCTGGCAGCGAAACATTAATCAACCTTTGTGCCCGGTTTTTGTTTACTTGAAACCACATTTTACCTCCAATTCAAACCTAAGTTTGTCTGATTTAGAATCGTGAAACATTTGCTCATGGAAAAATTGTTTTAGATAGTTTGGAGTCGTCAAAACTTTAAACCAAGCATATAGTGATATCAAGTGTGAATAATCCTGTAGAAGTAAAATAATTTAGTTCAACGAAAACAATGATTATTATTTATTATTATTGCTATTATTATTATTATTATTATTATTATTATTATTAGTCCTTCAAAGACAGGCATCATGGATCACTTGGAGGCGCAGAGGGAAGGGTGATCTCGCTGACGGTATCATCTTCCTTCCCATCCAATCCATCCATGCTGAAAAAGGAATTTCCCAGAAGGAAATCATACGGCGCCACTAGGCGATGACAAATGAGACCTAGTCCGAAGTAATGTGACAAACAGTTCCAGGCTAGGCTCTCGGTATGACCGAGGATATGTAAAGTCGGTAGTCCGGTTGCCACTGGGAGTCTGACACTCACGACGTTAAAAGCCTTCACTTCCCAATTACCAAAAAAATTCTTAGTCGTTTGGAATGCACCTTGTAAGCTTTGTCTTGTTATGTCTATTTAAAGAAATTTCGAATGATTGCAATTCAGGAGGTAGACATTCCTCCTTCGAAATCGTTCTTAGTCCGAAATCGGTGTATGATTTAATTTGCATGCCTCACCTGAAGCATCTATGCTCGAACATGTGGGGCATATTTTTCTGGGGCATCTTTATAACCCAAATCAAGGGTGGTACTAACCAAAACACACATTTCTTTACAGTTACTTTGGAATGAGACGACTGTAACGTATCTTAAATATTTAAATATATATACATACACAATATATCGAGGCTCAGCCAAAGTAGACTGTTGTGCCATAGATTGTTATTATTATGATGAGACGGCGCAAAGATAAATTTAAAGGACTGTTATTATTGAACATCGGAGTTCGTGCTGTGAATGAATATGCTCAAAACGATAGAATTGCCAAAAAAAGGGAGCGTTATGATGGTATCCAACGGGGAACTATCATCTATTACGAGCCATCATCTATTACGAACTTCTGAAATCATCTAAAACAATCACTGGGGATGTCTACCGACGACAGCTCATCCGCCTGAATTGAGCTGAAACAGCCAGAATGGTATGACAGACATGCAAGACCACACTTAGCCAAGCCGATCAAAAAGTATTTGGAAGGCGTGAACTGGGAAATCTTGCCCCACCCGCCGTATTTTCCAGACATTGCTCCTTCGGTTCCATTGTTCCGCTCCATGCAATCGGCCCTCACTTGAGAACGATTTACTTCTTATGAAGGCATCAAAAAATGGCTCGGTGACTGTATCAAATCGGAGGATGGGGGTTTTCTCCCCGGGGAATCAAACTACTACCTGAAAGATTGAAGAAGGTGGTAGCTTAAAAGGGTGCATACTTTGAATGACGTGACTGTATTCTTTAATTTTGAAAAAAAAAACTGAAAACTTTGTCAAAAAACGGCGTAAACTTGTTCCCATTTCCAATATTTGCATCTACATCGGTTCAAAATAGATTTCGAAAGGTAAATTCAAACAAACCATACACTCATAAGATTAACTTCTTTTTCTGCTGTTGAAGTTCTTTGCGCAAATTCCAAAAAGGGGACCAGAACCAGTTGTGGAACAGTGGATCAGTGTATGAAACAAACACTGAGAGTTTTTAGGAGACTTTTGAGAATTAATAAGGATTATTAGTGATTCATCTAGGCCACGCCCTAGGAAGTGAGCCCACTATAGCTCTGCAATATGGTGGGTCTCTATACCACAGTGTTTTTTCTCTTCTCGTTTTTTCTTATTTTTACTATACTCGAAAATCCTTCAAAACCAAGGAATAAGAATAGCATACAACTAAAAATCTACCATTGCCCAAACGAGTGTTTTTGCTATTTCGCTATTACTTTCTACTCGTTCATTATTGGCAAATCAGTGATGAAACGATTACTGATAAATGCAATAATTTTTCCGCATATCAGCGGCAAAGATTACACCGCTTCTTTATTGAAAATCATGTCCTTATCGTTTTAAATTAAATGAAAAAATATACTGATCTAATATTAAGAAAGGTGGAAGAGCTCAAGCTGGTTTCGAACACGCGTCCCTGCCGCTTCTCATCAGGTGCCAACTCACATATATATACTATACTGATATATTTTTTACTAGAAGCGGATATAAATAATGCCTTGTATTTCAGGAAAAAACGTCGCGAATTTCTAAAATATATACAACAACAAATAGAATACGACCGAAGGTACTATGCAAGTTTAAACGATTGCATGTGTCTACGCAACTAACAACTACTGAAACAACTTTTTGACAAAGATGACAACTAACCTTTTAAGTACTCTGGTCACAAAGAGAACCTAACAACTTTCTATATTTATATTTTAACGAGTATAGTATATTCAACTGATGTCTACAATGATGTCTACAATGAAAAGAACACTGGAATACAATCATTTTTTTTTTTAATTTTCATTTGTCAAGTTGATATTATATTTTTTTTTTTTTAAATAAAGCTATAATCTATGCGTCTCATATGTTCCATCTTCTGAGTTCTGCCTATCCTGGTTCTACTTTTTCGAAAATTAATAAAGAAAACTGTTATTTCCAGAGAAAAGGAACGAGAAAAAAAACAGAGAAGACGAAAGGATAGAGAAATAGAGAGAGGAAGAGCTGATAAAGGGCGAGAGGCAGATAGCGGGAGCGATAAGAGGGAGAAAACGACTGAAGCATATACATACTAATAAATTTGTTTTTTGGGGAAACATTTGAAATTGTAATTTTTGCAGCACACTGAGTGATTCAGCAATTAAAACAAAAACGAGGCGAACTGATGAGAACAAAATCCGAGATTGATAAGCAAATCGAGAATTTTAATGACACTATGTGGAAAGCAATCCATCGCTGCACACCCAAAAAGAATCCTAACTACAAAGTTCTGAAAATGGATGCTGAGACTTGTTAGTAAGAGAAATAACTGGAATACTTTTCTCGCAAAATCTAGCGAATAAATAAAATATTCAAAAGAAATCAATTTCTTGATGCCCCACCGCTTGAGGGAAGCAATGGTGTAAAAGAATTTTCAAATCAAGGCAAAGCCGAGCTCCTTGCTGAAACATTTCTTAAACATCACAATGTCACCCAAAACATGAAAAACCAGCCCACTGAGCTGATGGTGATGCGAGCTCTAGACGCAGTCCCATCAACTGCGTCTGTTCCCATGAACGATCGGATCATGCCAGGGAAAGCGTTTAAAATTATCAATAAATTAAAAAACAATAAATTACCAGGCCATGATAGGTTACCGAATATAGTTCTGAAGAATCTCCCCAGAAAAGCGGTTATTCTACTACACTACATCTTTCATGTCTGCCTCAATATTGGCTACTTCTACTTCCTCTACATGGAGGAATGCTATAGTTATTTCGATCCAAAAATTAAATAAGGAACGTCACCTCCCAAACAACTATATGCCAATAAGTCACTTACCGTCACTCGGCCAACTGCTAGAAAAATTAATTCTCGACCCGTTAAACAAATTTGTTGAAAATAATGAAATTCTCTCTCATTTTCGATTCGGTTTTAGACATGGGCACACCTAGCAACAATTATACCGTGTCACTCAGGACATTAAACAGGCCTTGAAAGAAAAGGATTCTACAGGATGATATCACTTGATATTGAAAAGGCATTTGATACAGTATGGCAAAATGGCCTCCTCTACAAGTTGGTTCTACTTAAATTCCCTCCATACTTAGTTAACATAATCAGCTCCAGCAAAAGACCGGAAATATTCCGTTAAAATTCGAGACACCCTATCCCACTCTCATAGTATACCAGCAGAAATTCCCCAAGGCTCATGTCTAAGCCCACTACTTTTCAACATATATACCTCGAACATGTCTGTCCTGGATACATACAAACTAGCTACCTTTGCGGACGTCATATGTTTTTATACATCTCCAATAGACCCCAATAAAATAATTAAAAGATTAGAAACATTGCTTGAAAAAATGTACCAATATTACCATCGGTGGCAAATTAAAGTCAATATCTCCAAAACCAAAGCAATGTTCTTTACGAAGAAAAGAAAACTGAACCTTCTGCCTAACCGGAACACCAATTTCTTAGGTCAGGAAATAGTATGGTCAAATGAAATTTCATACCTTGGGCTTACTTTTGACAAAACGCTGACATTCAAAAGCCATATTGAATCGACTATGACTAAAGTATCCAAGGCAATATTACCACTTTATCCTCTGATGAACTGCAAATCACTGCTCAACCCATGAAACAAGATCCTTATCGTCAAAATGGTGATTATGCCCATTATGTTGAATGGAGGTCCTGCCTGGAGCTTATGTGCAAAATACCTTAAAGCTCAACGTCAAGTTTCGCAAAATCGATGCCTGAAAATGGCTCTCAACAAACCGTTCTACTTCTCCACTGATAAGCTACCTAAACTTGCTGGAACACAAACTATTGAGCATTTCTAAATATTAGCACATTATAGCCATCATGCTTTCTTAATCTTTAGCTTATTTAATCATAAGCTTATGTGTTTAGATATAAGGTATTTTAAGTTAGGCTAGGGTAGTTGTAAGGTGAAGTAAGGTTTTTTAGTTTATTGTTATTTCCTTCAAAATTTAAATGTAATAACACTCAATGAAGAAAAATACAAACAAGCTATGCTAAATTTTATAGAATTAAGGTTGCAATGAAGTAAATTCAGATCTCCAAACCAAATTGTCAAATTAAAAACACAGAGAAATATAAATAAAATAGTTTTGAAATTAAATTGAGGCTCCACACAGCACCGTATTAACCAGTATATTAAATTTAATTTATGGTTAAATGCTGCGGATACATGATTTCCAGTCGATTTTGTGTTTAAGGACACAATTTTTAAATTTTTAATTGAATGTCAGCTCAGAGATAAAAAATACATTTAGGCTGATTTGTACAAAGTCACTTTTCTTAATAACACATTTCTATTAGAAATGAATCTAATTTAGGTGATTTACTGTCGCTAGGGCTTCACTTTAATCTATTGAAGCTGCTTTGCCTATCAATAATCAAGTTCATAATAACTAAAATTAACTCCTCAATAGTTCAAATGCGATCTAATCAAACGCGGTAATATGCTTTCGAAAAAAATAGAATAAAAATAAAAATCATTTAGGTCATTGCACATAAATAATAAATGCAGTGTCTACTAATTTTAATCGTCAGGTTCATGCGATAAGACGATCGACTCATATGCTTGTTAATTGATTCCAACGTTCCAGCCACCCCATCTATCATTACAATTTACTCTCTCATGTATGATGTGTGGACTCATGCACATATGAATGCGTTATCATCCAAGAAGCTACTGAATTGCATTTTGCTACTTGCTATCATCACTCCACTGGGAAAAGAGAAACTACGGTAGCCAGAAGATTCTTTGACAATGTCCTTGATCTTTAATTTTCCGGTCTCCATTATGTTGCCTTCAATGTTTTTGCTGGCAACGATGCAAAAATACTAGGTTACAGCATTCCTTTAACTGATTGTACTTGATCTGGTTAGGTGAACTTTTTGATTATACTCGTGGTAAGACATTGAAACTAGGACGTCGGGCAGGATTATCTATTCCTTGGGAACGAAGCGAATGAATCCGAAAGGAAATCCATTTTTCTCGAGAGTAATTCAAACATTTTCAGTAAAGTGCTTTTCATGCTGAAGCAAAGCTTTCTTTAGGTCTTCTTGTCAGGACTCATTGTTTGCTTGGATGTTGAAGTTTCAAGTTTTCCTTATGAAGAGTAACGTTCTTGAAATAATGTTTTGATCCGTTCATTTTAAATATAGTTTACGATGGCTCGGCCGAATTTCACGGGATGAGAAGCATGAGGAAATGAAATTTTCTTGAGCAAGGCAAACAAAATTGTGGATATAGTTCATTAGAACCTCTTGTCGTAGGAATCTGCAACTTTCCGAATGGGTAGTTTTCACCCTTGGATTGTCGGATGGTCTATTATCTGCAGCCTTCTGTTGAGAACACATTAGAAACCACTTTCATAGCAGTGATCGATTGGAAGGTTAAGCCCCCGTATTAAGGCAATGTAAATAAATACTTTTTGTTATTTAGAGTTACATCGTTCCCTTGTGATTCCAAGTGTCACATGTGCGCAAGAATTTCTACGGATTGCTACGAGGTATCCATTCTGTAAATAGTGAAGCGTGTGCATCATTCCAGTTGAAATATGTTTTGAAAGATAATGACGAAATGTTTCACATGTCGTGCTGTTCTGTTTATGGGGGCAGGAAAGAATGAATACTCCTCGGTGAACGTTGTTTCCACGTTACAATCATGAGATAGTACATCATATACGAGTACACATGCAATGATTATTAGATATAATTGCATGACATGTCTAAATATTTTCAAAGTTTTAAACGCTTAGGAATAAATTATTGATGAAGTTTGTACAGAATTTGATGATAAAATAGATTTGTCGGCACAGCACTTATAATTAACATAATGTCGTAAATGCTCGTTTCATAGCTACTGAGTGAAACTATGTAAGATAAACCAAAGGACGTACTCCAATTAATGTTTATTCCAACAGAAGAACAAATAATTTTACTTGTTTTTTCGTAGAGCAAAGGTTGCAATTACGTATATTTACCTAAATATCCTCTGAGGATTAAGTGTGAAAATTTTTCGTTTTTCAATTACTCCAGTCGGATACCTTTCAAGTGTGTCATATAGTATTAGGAACAGGTAGTGTTAGGAACGCCAAGCTAGGACGATTGTCTGCGTGTCGAAGAGTTTAACCAACTTGCCACGTATTTGTTAACAGCCTCAAATCAAGACTGCGTAAATTTCGACATTCCTAGCGTGCTGAGGAATGATTCTCTTGATAAGTTTGTCATTAAAGAACTGCAGCACTAGGAAGCGGACACCCCAAGACGAAGGTCCTACACACTGTGACTAGATAAGAACATCATTTAAGTGCTGAGCTGCCTGCGAGGATTTAAAGAGTAGATACAGAAACCATAGAAGTCTGAGACAGTGTGGTTGTGTATATTTATTCGATAATTTATTTTTATTCCAACTTACAGACTAATTACCCAATTGCAAAATAGAGTTCAACAAAAAATAATAAAAATTGGCTAAAATATAAAAAATGGCTGAGTAAGTCTCTTAAACTAGATTTCCAAACTAAATATGATGAAAGGAAAAGTTCCAAGTTCGAAGTAGATATATATTCCTAAAAATACGACCAAATGTTGAGTAAAAGTTGGTATTCATGCAAGCAAATGGGAACCACAAACATAGAATTTGTTTTTGCAGAGTGCAGAATTTGTCAAAAGCATGAATTAGCATAAAGACGACGATACAATCTGATTGTGGATACAGTGGATACAGAAAGGACTACTCTGGCAAAGTTAGACGAGCCTCCAAAGAAGGAAGGCGACGAAGAGTGAAACGTGAAAGATAAAAATGATAAGGGATCTCATGCTGATAGAGAATGAAGCGGATAAACTTACGTTGAACATAATCAATCGTCGGAGTAAAATAGGGAAAACGAGAAGACCAGCCTAAAGAACAATTTTTAGGATAGGATGAACCAAACATATGGACGTACTAATGGTTGAAAGATTATGGAATTAATGAACATTCCTTAGAATGAAATTGGAAATTTCAATTGCTTGAGTAATCGTATTAAGGACATGTGCGCCAAATTTTATTTCTTTCTAACTAGGAATTACTGTCCTGGCTCTTAAAAAGTAGTAACAGCAGAGAGAATCTGTCCATTTAACATGTAAGTAAAGAGTATTGATGAACTTTTTAACGAGGAAAACAGTTTCTGGCACTTATGAATATTAACAGATAAAAAGCTAGATGGACAATTTAAAATTACTATATCACAATGGGGATGGTCATTAAAAAAATATGGAAGGGAAGTGGCCCAAGAATAGAACGTTGGGGGACGCTAGAATGAAGAACGCTAGATGAAGGATGAAAAAGGGTCGAAAGTTGTGCTTTAGAGACAAACTCAACAGGAACGATGGAACAAATAAAACCGTATCCAGACAAAACATGAGCCAATGATGCCACAGTATCGTATTTCAGATATAGCAGACAATGATTGACAGTGTCAAAAACCATGGACAGATCAGTGAATATCACATCGACTTGGAACTTTATGTCCAAAGCCTAAGCAATGCCATGTGTGAATATAGTCAGGTTAGTTGTTGTAGAATAAGGAAGGAGGAAGCTAAATTGCTTCCTTTGAGGAAGGCAAATTGCTCAGGAGAAAAAATATTATTTTAGAATGGGGATATATTAATATTATTTTAGAATGGGGATAATATTTAGGATAGTATGAAGAAAAATTATCAAAGAGCTTGTCATACAAGCTTAAACGTGATCTACTAGGGACAGAGGCCTTGCAAGAGTCGCAGGTAGCCTTACAATCACATAATCAGCCCTACAATCAAATAATTTGGTTACTCACTCCGTGCCCCTAAATAGACGAATTTGTTCCTCACTTCTGTAAAATTTAAATTCTGAATTCATTAAAATGACTAAAATGACGTTCTTTTGTCGCTAAAACATTCAAAAATGTTTATCTAAGGGAGTTTAAATTAACATTGAGCTAAAAAACTACAAAATTTGAAAGCGAAGTTTTTTTTTTACGTTTTTATGCGTTCTTTTGCGTTCGTTAAAGGACTTTGCTACCATGATTTTGCTGGTATTTTCATAAAAGTTGAGAAACTCTTGTACAAAGATTGATATCTGGGAATATATGAATGGAAAATGAGTTCCCATTGTTTATTATCTTTAAAATTGTTAAATTTCTTTTATTAAAAAAACACGCTGGGAAAACTTAGTGTCTACATGGAATCTTTAAGGCTTCAAGCTTGCTTAAGCTTGTTGATAACAATTTTTGCAGTTTGGATTCGAAGCATTATAAGTAACATAACATAATTCGAAGCATGATAAATAACAGTTTGCGGTATGATGTGAAAGTACCTCATTTGATTATGCAATAAGGCTTCTTCGTATCAAATTTGAATTTATGGAAATCTAACTTAGGTTTATTTAATTTGACAGGTACAAATTATGACTTATTAATTGAATTTGAAGCATTATTAGCCAGCAACTATTAATCTAAATACGATATATGTACATAGTCCTTGTATGGTTTCCATTTTTTCCATTAAACTGTTGAATACAAACGTTATCCTGAGGAAACCATTGAAGACTATAATCAATCACGTCGGGTTTTCCGAGACGATCTTAGACTGAGAATTATCTGTCTGTTGACAAACAAGCCATACCTAATGAGTTTCGTCCAAATAAATGAAAAATGATTTGGTCGCCATAGGAAGAATGTGCGTGAAAGAGGCACAGGTGCCTGATTCGTAGTTTGGTTCAACTATTTTATTTTCAAAACGAATTACTATGCGCGTGCGTATTATTACTGTGTGCAAGAATGTCATTAAGGGCATGAATTTATGCCGTATGTTAATTCCTGTCAAAAACATTTCTGCACTGCACTGAATTGAGTATTGCCGTATGTATTAGGCTTGATAATATATAAAAATATGTTATTTAACTCTAATTTCTTCGTCTTTGATAATTAAATACACGAATTGAATTGCGGGGACCGAAAAAATACTTTCAAAATTCATTGCCACAAATAATTCTTTATGATTTTGTACTTTCACCTAGATTTATTATAATTTTTTCCTTTCCTTTTCCTCCAAGGCATTTTGAAGGTCTCTTTTTGAGCTTTTCAGACTCAAGAGAGCGAAAACGATTACTGAAATCAAAGAAATCATGCGTCGACAGGTTGGGTGAAAGACGATTTTCATTTTTTTAAGAAAGGGGAAAGTATTTGAAATCACTAAAAACTCAGTTAAAAAATGGACTCCATATTTCATCTTCATTAAATAGATCTTCATCTTTATTGATCAAATAAAAACATTCATTTGATGTGGTGATTGTATATTTCTGATTCAAAATGAATATCATTATCATTACCAAAACAGAGATTTATCGTGATGTCTAAGGTATAAAATATGATATACGAGCTGAAATTTGTGTTACTGTTGATTATACTAAATTTCATTTCAAATTCGCTTAGCCGTGTTCCGTAGATATCTAAAGACGAATAACTTCGTTGGTTCAAATAGATTTGCGGACCTTGTTGATCGTCTCATATATGGACAGTAGGAACAAGTCGAGTTATAAAGAATGTCTTACCAGTGAAATACCAGCTATCATGCAGATTTGTAGATTTCTGCAGATTTCTGGATCTATTGGTTGAAAAACAACTTTTAGATAGCGAAAAAGACCGATAGATGCTAGAAAGTTGGTACTGTCGTGTCTAGGCTAATTTAAGAAGCAGTAACAATTCTATATCCTTATTTCTCACGACATGAAGTTTTACAGAAACATGATGAGAAGTTTGGGTAGTGCTACGTACTCGTAATCCAGCCAACAATTGCACCACTTCGAGTTTAAAAATCGATCTAAAGATTTAGTCACTTCTAATCCTCTCCCTTTCACTGAAGAAGGAATTACCGTCACTCGAGGGAGCCACAGGGCGTGCAATAGGGAGGCCTAACCCATTAATCGTGAGATAAACGGTTCCAGGCTAGGTACTCCACTAAGAGTCCGACACTCAAGGCGCAAATAACCTTCCTCTTCCTAGGAAGAGAAAAGGATCTAGATGCAGACGCATGTTTTTTTATAATTTTCCAAAATTTACACTATTGCATGAGTGGGCAATAAGATGAGAAAAAAACATAATCTTTGAAAACTTCGAATTTTAAATTTCAGAAGTTTTGTTAGATCAATTTTTCCATTTTCACTTACAACATTGTAAGTGATTTATACCCTTGCTAAGCTAACTCAGCGAAGACTCATGGGTGCGGAAGTTCTGATCAAATGTTTCGAGTACCTCGATAGTGAATTGAATATTGAGAAAGGTGGAAAGAGCTCAAGCTGGTTTCGAACACGCATTGGCACCTGACGAGAAGCGACAGGGACGCGTGTTCGAAACCAGCTTGAGCTCTTTCCACCTTTCTCAATATTCGAATTTCAGTTTAAGTTAAAAATATTTCTTATTAAAATTTAACAAGTACAAATATTTCTTATTAAAAAAAAAAAATTTCAAAAATACATAGCAGTGTGAATTTTTTTAAGATTTTATTTCCTGTTAAATTAACAATCTAAATATACCCGAGCAATAAATTTTATTGTAATGGTTTTTAACATGGTTGTAAGACTCAGTTTCGCATAAAATGTCTGCAATTTGGGTATATTATATTATTTCTTACACAAGCATTTTGAAAATTACGTTTATTAATCCGAAAAAGAAAACCTAAAAGGCGACAATTCGAATAAATTTTTCTAACTAATAAACATTTGCTTCAAAGGAGTTCAATTGACTTTATAAACATTCCTTATGCTGGAGATAAATCATCACTTCGCTGAGCCCGACGACAGTTGGGATATCCCCAAAATAGTTGGGAGCAATTGGTTGAAAATGTTAGAGCTAGGATCTTTATTGGAAACAATGCGGACGAATTTCCTTATTGGTGTGGAGCCCGTTCCAAGAATCACATTTCCGACGGTATATTCAGATACCAAATTCGGCGGTATCCTTCCTCTAGGATGCCTTTTTGTTGGATGGATAAGCATATAAGGTATGGCCCTATCAGAAAGTGTTGTGGTGGGTTATGTATGATGTGTGACGTTGTCTTACAGCGTCAGGAAAGTTGGATTTCAGTTCTAACACTTTTAAAGTTATAGATTCCTGATGCAAAGGAGTTGAGGATTATTAAATCTTCAAGGTAAGTACTACTGCAGAACACTGCGATTTCCTAATCCTGATAGAAGTTAAATGTGATAAGTTGAGAAGAGTTTTACATTAATGCTATTCAAATATGATTTTATTAGTCGAAAACTAGGAATAGAGGCTTTTTTACTTTTGAACCGAAATATTATAATATTTATAAAGAATTGTGGAAAGAGCTCAAGCTGGTTTCGAACACGCGTCCCTGCCGCTTCTCATCAGGTGCCAACTCACAGGCTGGGACGCGTCGATTGGCACTACCAGCTTAGGTGGATGTCGACTGGTTATTTACATGTTATGGATATTGCTCTACAGCTTTGAACTTTTTCCTATATTCCAAATTGCCTTTGGTCTGGCTTTATAAATTTCAGAAGTTTTTGGTAGATCAATTTTTCCATTTTCACTTACAACTTATAAGTGATTTATACCCTTGCTAAGCTAACTCAGCGAAGACTCGGCGAAGAAAAAAAAATCGAAATATTATAGTTTGAACCCAAATGTAGAAAAAGGGTCCCAAGAAGATGTGAAGGAATTTTACAAGATGATTCTTGGGGGTATGATCCTAAGCTCAAGCTCAACAGGATGTGCAAACGGAATCCAAATCATGATGCTATTGAAAAAAAAAGTCATGAACATGGTTGGGTTTTGACTTTGGCTTAGGATTTGATACATCATCCATTGAACTGCTCCAACGATTGCAAGAGCAGTAAATACCGAAAGAGCAGCAGTTCTCCTTGGAAACTTTGGCTTCAAGCCACATTAGTATCGGTCAATTTCGGCATAGGTTACACATCTTGGTTGGATGCGCTAGGTAGTTTGGTACTAGGAACTCAAATCCCAATCTGACTGCCATCAGATCCCAATATGACTGGGTTCTGTAATTTGTAATATTATAAACACTGATCCATTCGATCGAGATTTCAAGCATACTGACAGGGTATTTTACTTAAACGTCAAAGATTGTCAAACAAGGTGTGACAAATTTGAGGTTAGAGGAAGAGTTTAAGTGTAAGTGTTAAAAATTAGCTCTTTAACATTTTCTTTCCCGCAAATTTTATTCTGGAAAATCTAGGACGATTAACTATATAGATTAGTGTTAAATACAGAGACTCCATTAATTTCGTTATACCATTTTTGCATTGCGTCGTCTAAAGTGTCTCCTTACGATTAAAGCGAAATTGATAAAAAAAATGTAAATGAGAACAATTGACTCTCACAAATCATCTGTCCCACAATCTACCCTCATAATAAAGTGATACATTTTGTCGGTTGAAAAAAGCAGCAATAATTCATATGAATTCATTTCACAATAACCACCTTCCAAGGCAATAAAGCCAATCGAATGTCGTCATTAACACCTTGAAATTGTTATTCGAGCCGTTTTACGACATACTACGTACATATGCATTTTATTTTACTTACAGAGAAGAAGTGTGGTCGGAATCGGCCTATGCTGTATTTTCCAATGTCTGTGATCAATTGACTGCATGCTGCACCAAAACCGAAGACTACAATTTGTTCATACGCCTCAATCATCCATGGTGGTATCTCCCATTCGAATATACGATACTTGGGCGTATTATTATTGTGGGCATTCGCCTGAAGAAATTCTGTTGTTAATATCTGAAAAAGGAAACGATATAACAATAAGAATTTGTTGTAGAGAATGGAATAAGAGTGTAATTTATCTGGAAATGAAATTTTGAAATTTTCTAATTGACATGTAATACTAAATGACTATACTCATAACTATGTTTCACTGTGGTGTTCCTTAAACGAAGACACACGCGAAACAGGAATTATTTAAACTTTCCAAACTGTTTTAAACTATAAATCAATCTTCAGAAACCACATGCAAGAAATTTATGTAATGTCGGCTCGACGACGTTTTAAGTAGGATGTTACGTTTTCTTACGATCCAAGATTAGGTAAATCTTGTATCTTCAATGTTCTTCTGATTTATCGAGATACCTTTCTTTGCGAAACTGGACTAAACGTTTATATTAGATGTGGGAGTTCCCAGAACGAAGTTCTTCGGATTCTCTATTACTCTTTCACTGAAAACGTTTAGGCCAAGTATACCAAAATAGAAAATTTCAAATGATTCAACTCCAAAGTACATTGGGATATGTTTAAAGTAATATGCAAACAAAATAAAGGCGCAAAGAATTCCCACAGGTTAAATCGTATTTGGTGAATACAAAATGTAAGTACGTTTCCTCTTTAGGCTGATCAAAGCCTGGAATCCTTACAATCCTTCAAAAGATAAATATTAGATAAGATGAAAATTAATCTCGGCAACACTTTAAGTAAAGTTAATCGAAACATATATGCGTATTCGCAACTTGGACTGCACGTCTGTTTGTAACACATGCATCACACTAATATATTTTACAAATGATGCCACAAAAACTCAATTTCATGAATTAAACAAGACTTGGGGCTTGAAAATGCAAGCAACTAAGAACCACATAAAGATGCCATTGCCAATGATTTATACCGAGACAAACTATGAAGTAGATTCTGAGGCGGTTGAATAAACCGGACTAAGAGCCTGATGATATTTCAATAAGATTTCAATTCATAATGAAAAATGCACCTTCCGTTGCATTGTTTTAGTCGTGATTGGATATCATATGATTCGACGGTATTGTTGCATCTTTTAAGCTGTTACTATTAGTGTATCTACATTATGCATAATTTGCATGACCACAAAAATAACAAGTAGTTGGTTGGTGGTCGAAAAAGGATTCAGATGGTAGAACTCAAGTCGCGGAGAGAATTGAGTCGTAAGTCATGTACGCGGTTGGATGGCAAAATGAAAAGTAATGATTTATTCATGAGTCTTCGCTTGAAATGCATTTACATTTAAAGATGAGGCCTTTGTTCTGTCAGCCGGTAAAAGGCCTACAAAGGGCGACGCAGAAAAACTGACATATAGTTCAATAAACTAGCAGACAT
The DNA here is from genome assembly GCA_954870665.1 of Stratiomys singularior. Taxonomy (NCBI): domain Eukaryota; kingdom Metazoa; phylum Arthropoda; class Insecta; order Diptera; family Stratiomyidae; genus Stratiomys; species Stratiomys singularior. Next base: position 149,535,072 of record OX940878.1, on the reverse strand, counting down.
ATGTTTCATATTAAATGAATTAATTTATCGAATCCAGTTGTATCACAAAGGATTAATTTTCAAATCGATAGACACATTCTTTTTTAATGTAGATTATAAGTATGCAATTTATAGAGAAATACAAAACCAACCCAACGTTATATGTTAAAAAGCATTGAATATGTATCGATATTGATATCCTTATGGTGCGATCCTTTTAGACGTGCATTTTTGGTACAGTCGCTTATATAAAAGTAAGGAAACTCATGGCGTGTTGAATGGTGGACAACTAAGGACAATGATGTTATTTTCAATCGGTGTAGAAAATATTCCCGTGTCTTCAATAAAATGATACAAAAGAATGAGACGATGATAACTGATAGTCTCGTCCATTTGAAGTAATTCGCCGAGAATTGGCATACTGACAAGCAATATGTAAATCACTTGAGCCGTATTGATGGGTATTAATGGAAAAGCACGCACTTGATGTCTTATAGGAAGGACTATTTGAATTCAATTTCCATGTTGAGATAATTATGTCAAGGGATATAGCGTTGTAATTTTTTAGAATAGTTTTTCGTATCTTTTCATATCTCATTGGACGAGCATCTCTTTTCAACCCTCTACAACTGCATTAGGACACTTTTCAATAAACACTTAAATTATGACACTTTTCACTTTCAAAATATAAAGGAAAAGAGTATGTATGCAAGAGTATTCTCCAGACATTCTCTTAGTAATATTTTTATTAGACGGCCTGCGCGGTAAAACCTGCATGTACTGCATGTTCAACCCTGGCCCATTATGAAATTGCGAGGGTTACATCCTCCAAAAGCCATCTTTATTTTCCCCTCCAGAGCGATTTATCCCGGCACTGCTTCAGAATAAAGCTCATTTACGTACTGTACAGTCGGGCATATTTCTATGTGTATACAGCCTGTGTACATTTTTGCCAGCCTAACCATGAGTCAGGCAACGTACGCCGCCTTTCGACAAAGATCTTATCGGGCTAGCTATTCGATCTACAACTTCAGTCACCAGCATATTATCTATAATCACCCCAGGATGGTGTGCATTAATCATCGACTCATGTCAACCTGATCTCGTATAAATGAAATCCAATCCTTATAAAAATAAATTCCAAAGTACTCGTATCTCGTAAAAAATTAGCAGAGATGAGAGTTTAATTCACATTCTTTAGGCTAAATTATTCACCAAGTTTTTGATAAAAGCCAAAAATGAACTGTCAAAAGGGATCTGTGTAGCGTTAACTACATAAATACTACTCGTTCGAATTGTATATCTGACTGTTTTTGATATGTGAACTTCCAAATGTATGATTCGTAAACAATAAAAAAAAACACATTTTTTATTTTAGGCTGACACATCTGTCATTGACACTCTATGAAATTGTCAGCTTGACATTTGTAAAAGTGACGCCGTATTGAGTACATCTGCGATTGTGCGTGTTTTCCATTTTCTACAATTTTAAAAATGTAATTGAATTTACAAACGTTAGGAAAGTGTTCGGCAACGAAACTTTGAAGAAAACAGTCGTTTATCAGTGCTATGAACGTTTCAGAAATGGCCGTGAGTTCGTGAACGATGATGAACGAAGTGGAAGGCCATTGACATCGAAAACCTTCGAAAACTTCAACAAAATCAAAGAATGGATGACCGTAGGCTGCAAATTTGCCATAATTGAGCATCCGTAGAGGTGGAGGAATTGGACATTGCTTTTGTATCCGTTCAAGACATTTTAGTTAATGATTCGGGCCTCAGACGTGTCGCTGTAAAGCTGGGGCCGAAAGACCTAATTTTAATCCAAAAAAGTGATCGCGTTAACGTCGCATAAGACTTGATTTTCAAAGCCGTGTAAATTTGGCTAAAATAGAAACGAATTCACCTGATTTGGCTCCCGCTGAATCCTGAAACTCACTGACGAGTTTCAGCATCCGAGATGAGATCATGGAAAAATCGAAGCTGGCTCTGATGTCCATACCGCAAACCTAATATAAAAAATAGGTAAACCTAATAAAAAACGCTGGCATAAGTGCGTTCCAGTCGATTTTGATGCATAATCTTGTATTTTTAATTTCCTGAATAAATCCCGGAACTTTTTTGATCAATGGGGTATTTGCTTCTCTCTCTATTCGTTGCTTCCCAAGAGTGTCAGCGCTTGTTTGTTTCTAGTGACGCTATGGATTTGGTGAATGTTTGGCTTGCAATCTTTCTTCTTCTCAGCTCAATATCACATGATTATGAAACGAACTGGTACTCATGCTACAGAAATAATATGGTTGCATGCGATTGCAAAGAGTTTTTTCATCCTGGACCAAGAAATATCCAAAAACAACCTTAATGCAAGGTCACTTTGATTCTTCTTTGTCTTGCCGAAGCTACTTTCAACGATTTAACACTTAGGGAGAAGTTCCTATTGTTAAGAATAGGAATTGATATAGAACTTATCTCTTCTTTATTGGTAAAAATTGGCAAAATTTTTGACAATTGGTTGACTTTTTACTTATTTTACGAGTTCTGAATTACATCTTCATTCATCCATGATTGAGTATTTATGTTATTGGATTCGTTATTACTTTTCAGGCGTCATTGTTTGTTTTTGGGAGGGAAATGTATCAAAAATTTGTCTTAGGATTAAACAGACGTCAGATATATTTTTCTTATTTTTAACTACGACCGACGTTAAAAGCTGAAAAGCCTAACATAGTTGCATGGGTGAAGTATGATATGATAACACATCTTGTGCGGGAAGTGACCTTTTGTATGGATTATTAGCACCGATGAGTTTTTGTGATGCGTAGCAGGAGTGAGTTCCAATGCATTAGTATTGCTGATGTGATTACGTTACAATAGACCCACGCTTTTGTGGAGCAGGTTTCCAACTGTCTTGAGATAAAAATTGGGATTTTTTGTGTGGGGAGACTTTGAGTTTTGGCATTATTTGAAATTTCAGTTTCTTCTATGCCAAAATAATAAAGGAAAATGCATTTGAAATTGGGAGTGGGATTTAGTACAGCAGTTAGTACGAAAGATTGTTGATTGATATGTAACGCTCGTTTGTTCCAAATTTTATTTGACTTTTTTTTCGACTAAGATCCCAAGAATGGCCAAGGATAAAGTAAACCGTCAAAATGAGGGATTCTGTATCGATATTTATTTGATTACGATAAACTAGGGATATCGATGGTGACTCTAGTGAGGACGATAATATATGTCTCTCGAGAACAATTTCAAGTAGTTTTGATTTAACCTCGCAATCGAATGTTTCTGATTCATAATAAGAATGGTCTTCAGTAGTTATCCATTACTTCAATAGATATCTATATCCCCGAATCGTAGATAAGTTTTTCAGGAATTACTTCAGAAAACGTTTCGGATAATGTACTGAATGCTCTAGCATTATTTACTGCAGATGAGTTTTGACATTCGTTTTAGAGGAATCAAATAGATATAACTGCCAAAATATTGACAAATTCATAACTTCCAAGAAAGCTCTTGCCTTACGCTAGACGACATAAACTATTTTCACGATAGAGAATTAGTGGCGCACGGACCCGTGTATTGACACGCTTTTTTTCCAGAAACAGTAACAAGAGGCAGGTTTCGTAGGACATGGAAACCCTAGCACTTCAAAAATAATGAAGAGTTGACTAAAAATCAGATAGACTTCTGGAAGTTAGACCACTACTCCATTACTTTATTCCCAAGTTTTTAAAGGTTTATAAGGCTATTCCGCGCTTTTTCCTTAGATGAAAGGATAATAACTTTGAGAGTAAGGTTAAACTATTCCCAGTGAGGCAACTTAAACGTTAAACGTACATTACAATCAAATGTTTAGCTCATGTTAAAAATATTCAATCTGCAACATCCTTCGCCAATAATTCCTTTCCAAGTCTCTAAAAACCATTACTGTATTTTTCTATCCTTACAGCTGTCATGCGTGAATTCTAAACGAATTTGACCCAAATAGTTCAATGTTTCCATATGCACATATTTACTCCTTTTAGCATTATTGACGCTTTGATGTCAATGACAAGGCCGTTACTATCAAAATTTTATGGAAGAATTGTAAAAAATACCGTGATATGTGTGTTTCTTTGATTGCAGATAACGTTAATGCGTGTAGATAGTGACCGTGACAATCACACTACCGACAAACTACAAAAGGTTTAAGATACAATAAAATCCCCAGCGGTGGAATTGATAAAACGTGATGTATGACGCAGGAAAAGCAAACGATTTTTTATGAATCATTTCTACTTATCATTGTTGAATGGAGAAACAAAAGTGTGAGAATGAATCAGTCAAATGAAATTCGGAGTAAAAAATGCCAGGATAATATAAAGTTGGTTCGGGTGTTTGGCATGTTACAAGCATGTCCGTCTAGCCGGGTTGAATGACATAGTGGCAGATTTGTGTTTTTTTTACGTGAAAGTTAGATGAATCATAAGCCAGTAGCCAAAAAGGACTCATCAATGGTTTTCTTAGCAAAAAAGGTACGACTGGAAGGAGTGAGAAGATTTTAATTGTAATCAATATAACTTTTTAATTATTAATGGTTTACTTGAATTACATTTTCATGAAATATTTTTGTTGTAGACAGAAAAAACCTTTTTTCTTTTTGAGTTAAAATTGCTTTTCCATGAATTCATATCTACGTCAATTATGTCTGGCAGATCTCGTTATCTTTCAAAATGAATAGCGTGAGGATATGTGTTAATGTCCGTTTCTTATCAATCTTTTTTAATAGTTTTGATGAATAATTTATTACGTTTCAAGTATTTTTTTCATGTAATCCAAACGTCAGGTGCTTTGATTTTTTTACGATAAGAATATTACGACAAAAATTTATTTTGACCGTTTTTAATTTTATTATTAAGTTGTAAGTGTTGTAGAGTGTTTAATGTGGGTAACATTTCTCAATAAATGATTGCGGCTAAATTGATCGTCTAGGTTATACTTATTGCTACTGTTTTTGATAAGGGGTTTAAGTCAAGAATTCTTTATTAACTATATGTTTAATAAGAATCGTGTTGGGGATGAAGTTGAGCGTTCTGAACTTTACATTTTCACGACAACTTTCAAACTTTGTATAATTAGGAAATTATTTATGAGTTCGAATTTTAAGTAGAAGAAAAATTCGGCAAAAATCTTCTCTAAACTTAATAATAACTTTTAATTAATGAATTTATGCCTAGAGAAAATTACTTACTATTTTGCAGGTACGACTACCTCGTTTATGTCCGATTAAGGACGCATGCTATATTTGGACTTAATGTTGAATTTTGCTGTGACCCCAAAAATGTCTGGATAGATGTCTTAGGTGGGTTTTTGTATCTAGGGAGTAAATTTTCTTTTCCTTGGTTGTGATATGGCAAGTATTAGCGACTTCATTCAATCGAATGCAAAATGAAAAGGATTATTCAGTGATATTTTCAATGTGTATTTTGTAGTAACACAAAGGAAGCTTTAAAGTAGGGTATTTGACGCATTGGCTCCGAATAGGCCATCTATTGAAATTATATGTTGTATTTTTGTTAAACTCAAGCGAAATCTTTGGATTCGCAACGGATATAGTTTGAGCACGGCGATGAAGACCTTAGAGCTCAAATGATAAATCTGTTTTGTCAAGAAAGATAATTGGCTTATTTTGAGTCGAAGCCGATTTTGATTTTTTTGTTTTGGAAAGAACATAGCCTTCGTTTATCTAAAAATTATTCGTGTTTTCTATCCAAAGAAAAACTGGTAAGCCTTGCCTAGCGATTACCTTACGTTCGTGCTTATGATGTTTCGGTCAATTCCAGAGAAGAAGAAGCACGTGTCGTCAACGCGAGCTGCTATTTGACAGAAATAAGATGTAGTCAGATCAGATCATAAGATGTAGTCAGATTGAAAAGCATCGGATTCGAATGAGAGCCTTGAGGTACTTGATCCGCCGGTAAATTGAAATTTATACCGAGCTTTATAAAGCAAATTCATAGCGAAGATGTAAGCGCTCGAACCTTTCCCTTGATGGTTGTTTAGGTCTTCGGTCTTTAAGGAAGGAAGAAATGGAATTAAACTGTTTGATTTCGTAGGTACGCAATCATTCAGAGTAAGTAGGAATTGTATTCCTGAAGCTTATGTCGTAGATCCTCATATCACGTCTTTCATTAAACATACTTTTAATGTCAATTGTGACCATACCAACTGACTGCTTTTTTTTGAGAGCTGCCTTTATGTATCTTGAAGCAAGGTAAAGGTTGGTACTTGAAATTAAGAAATGTCTAAACTGAAATGGAAAGATTGGTGGTATACTCGTATTGCCGCTGCCTACAAAAATAGACACTTTTTCAGGGATGAGCTCTTCGTCCACTCCTGCAACTTTACACTTCTTTAGTTGTTTGAGCTTGTTGATTATTTCCCTATGGTTCTATTGAAAATACTTGTAGGTGAATCAAGAGAATGAGATAAGTTTTCAAGTGTTTTCCATACTAAACGATCTGCAAATTTGTTATGATTTAAATTATTAGAGATGTGTGAAACTTATTAGAAAGGAACGTATTTGAAGTTTGCATCGTTGTAAACGTAAGGCTGACAAAGTTCTTCACTTTTTGTTTATAGTAGGTAATTACACTGATATAAAAACTCAGTATAGTACACAATTACTCAAAACTGCGGATAAAATTACCCAAATTTTAAGCCAAATCATCAAATCAAACCAAAAAATTGAGTGTTTGCAACGATTCTAAATTCAGACAACTAGAAATTCTTCAGCATATTCAAGATTGCTTATAGAAATCTAGAACGATATAGGATAGAAATCTTGCTATTAATAGACGCCGTCATAGAATTAATTCACAGCTTCTGAGCCGGAACTCAGGGCTTTTGCCATTGCCGTCTTAGCATATTCTTAATTCGGATGAGTTTGAGAACTTCTTGATCTAAGTCAAGGACTTTGTATGTTGAGCTTTTTGTGGGCATGCATACATGCATATTGGGGCTATCATAGATTTTTTGTTCAACGACTTGAATTGAACTTAATTGTCCATGTATGTTTTGATTCAATGACACATTTTTATTTTGGACTGCAGGAAGACTTTTTACGGTAGTTTCGAATCAGTCCCATTCATTCCAGGCAGATTAAAAAAGGTAAGTGGGATTATGAAGTCACTTGTTAAACGAGAAAATCTGAACTTCCAACATTTTCAACCCCCTAAACTATGTCAAGTATTGAGGCAGTATCTTCAGTTGAATATTTAGTCAGTGTCTTTGGGAAATTAATCAAGTCCTTTCATGTATAAAATCATTTAAAGAACAAGTTCATAAAGTAAATTCAATCCGGTTCAACATAGAAGTTATTTTGGTTGTGTCTTTTTGGAAACCATTGATTTTTTCTTGGGTATTTTCGAAAGAAGATTTTAGATTTTCTAGATTTTCGTCTAAAAAGTAGACTGAACAAGCCATTACAGTCAGTTTGCCTATCGTTGTCACTGCGTTTCCTCGATAAGGAAATTGAGCTTGGTTGTGCTGAAGACAGTATATATGATCATTTAACAATATGGCGCCGTCACTTTGAGCGCAGAGATTTCAGGAAATGATAGAGTATTTGTTGTTAAAACCGCAAAGAAAAATAGTTCAGATAGTATAAAACAAAAGTATATATACATATAATATGCGAGTGCGATTGAATAAGTACACGTGTTTGAGGACAGAGGGCGTTCCTGAGGGAAGTTAGTGTTGTCACCGTGTGCTGCTAGCTATCAAACGACGATAAAACAAATTTTAGTTTGATTAATACGTTCGTTTTCATTTGGTAGCCGTTCGAGTAAGAAGTGCTTTACGATTTTCGCTAAGATGGAAAAAGAGCAGTATCGTTTGGTTACTCGCTTCTTGTTTCTGGATGGAAAAAAATGCGAAGAGATAAAAACAAAGTTTGATTTTGTTTATGGAGACACTTCGCCATCTTTGACCACAGTTAGATATTGGTTCAACGAATTTAAATGTGGGCGAATATCCGTTTTTGATTAGGAACGACCATGACACCTGTCAGACGTGGTTACCCAGGAAATCATTCAAAGAGTCTACGACATGATTTTTGCTGATCAACGAATGAAAGCGCGAGAAATTGCAAAAGCCGTAGGTGTGTCGACCGGAACGGCAATTAATACCTTACATGATAAGTTGGCAATGACAAAATTGTCGGCCCGATGGGTTGGACACGCGATTGGACACGGTGGACAACAAGCGGATGCGGCTGCTAACTACGAAGCACAGTTTCGAGCAATTTAAGCGAGATCCGAAGGAATCTTGCGACGAGTTGTCACCGTTGATGAAATCTGGATTCATCATTACACACCAGAAACTCAGTAAAAATCAGAACAATGGATTTCTCCCGGTGAAGAAGGTGAAGACGGTCCCATCGGCCGGAAAGGTCATGGCGACGATTTTCTGGGATGCGAACGGCGTCATCCTCATGGATTTCATAGAAAAAGGAAGAACGATGACTAAATGAGCGCTGAATTGAACGATCATCAATGAGTTATAGGACCGCTTCGACAAAAAAAATTGAAGGAGACACGGCCGCATTTAGCTGGTGCTGAAGAGATCGAAAATCCTATTTTTTGGAGGGGTTACAAAAATGGCAGGAACGTTGGGAGAAGTGTATCTTTCTAAAAGGGAACTACGTTCAAAAATAAAACACAACTTTTTGAAAAAATTGTGTCTTCATTTCTAACACATGTATATATTTCATTATCAGATATATATATCATCACATTCAGCTTGTTCAACCATATTTCTAGGTTCTAGGATATGGTGCAGCCTCCCATACATATTGATTTACTGTCGTTTATATATTGGTATATATAAATGATATATGCATTGATTCAGTATTCAAGAAAAATTAGGACTTTGAAGTCGGTGAAGTATAAAGCAGTGCTTCCTCCAGAGGTAATGTTCGACCGATACACACATTATTACATCATGAATGTCTTATAATTAAAGTATTACAATTCAACGACAATAACACATTTCCTCACTACTTGAATACGTTACAATTCATTACGAATGCAGCTTTAAATAAAAAAAAGTAACCAAACCATTTCAGAATACGGAAAGAAATTAATCTTGGCTGCAAAAACCAACCCCAGCCAACAGTTTGTCATTTCCTTTAATTTGATTAATTTGTCTGTCTTAGTTCTACGATCTCAATTTCATTCTTGAGAAATGTATTGAAATTGATTAATTAAGAAATGTAACAAATCGCTATGAATCAACAATGTCACATTTAATGGAAGTATTTCTATGGAGCGCATTGACATCATCAGTTTTTCATGCTCCATATGATAAAATTAACCGTGAACTTGTACCTACTTCCAAATCCTCATAAATCACTTGGCTCAACCATGGCTGAAATTCAATATTAGAATTCATGCCGCAAAGGCTCTTACAACTTCCATGAAATCGTCTAACACATGTTCGGAATTTCCTAGACCAACGATGAGTGGAATTAGTCCGTTGGGGGCTGGCAGATAGACAAGAAATGTTTATGGACTTTTTTTGAAGCAAACTTTACAATGTAGGAGGCAGGCGTCACAAATTTGGCAATTAAAAAACAGAAAATTGTTCTAAGTAGGTCGCTCTTGTCTTATTACACTGGAAATTTAGCAAAGGACCCTTAAAGTAACGTTGTACATAAATTCACCAAGGATTGCCTAAGTGTATTTCTATAAGTGGAGAGGAATTTATTTGATTTTCTGCCGGGGGGGGGGGTTGAGGTGTTGATGCTGTTATTCTACCCTTTTACTATCCAAATTCCACTAAATTAAATCACCTACCAGCAAAAGGTGGATCCTGAGTGAAAAGTCACCTGAACTTTTTGATAAACAACCCTAGTTTTATGCCATTCGGATGGACCTATCAAACAAGAACTTTCCATATTAAACATACTTTTGGGTCATCCTAGTTGGGCGCATTCAAATCGATAAAGTTTAGGAGTGCCAAAACTTTACACAACCCGATTCTCATCCAATAACATAGAACAGAGTACAGAAAAGACCAACCATAACATCCCAGAAGTTTGTAATTAAAATTTAGTGATGTCAGTGTTCGGAGGGTTGGGTGCGGGTTTCAGTCGTTTGACCTATTTCTTCACATACGAGACATGTTTCAACCGTTTTTTCATCCGTAATAGCTCGCAATCGATAAAAGTGTCATGTATGTATGAATTTAATAGAGCATGTGTAGAACCCCCCAGTGAATTATTTTCGATAAATTTACAGCTCTAGTTTAAGTTGTTCTTAGATTCAACCTCAGAGGAAGACTTATCTTCTCCTTCTCCATCTTCCCTACTCATGGTCTATGCACGCTTCGTTTCCATTTTATGACTTTTCGCTCAATTTCGTAAACAGAACTTAAAAACATTTTCAATTTGATTTGATGCTGACAAAATTGATTCAATTTTATTTTTATTAGATGGCAAATGGTAAAGTGAAGACGATCTAAGAGCGGGGTAGGACGGATATATTTGCCAGAACGCTTTATCTGGCAAATTCAGATGCTTCCGAGAATAATGTGCTGAGTGATGGGTTAAAAAACACTTTTATCTGAGAATGAGCTCTGTGCATATTTCCAACAAATTTGGCTTTCTTGAATGTCGGTGCCCGAATGAGGCGAAGTTCTATGATTTCTGTTTTCTGCTATTTATCCACACATATTGCTATAATGCTATACAGATGGATAACAGAAAGCTGTGGCACATAGAGATAAACCGTTTTAGGAAAATTTAAATGAAAAGAGATCTTTTCAATTGTAATTAATTCTATTGAATTCCGACTCAGTGAGAGGATAAAATCCTTTTGAATGCTAAAACTCAAATGGAACAAAGTTCATTATTCCGGCACTCATAGAGTGGAAAAATGATTCAACTCATCAATCTCTTGCTTCTAAGAATTCTTAGGACTTTGATTTGTGAATCTAAGACTTTTCGCAGTGTTCTGCACGTATTATGAAGTGCGAAAATAATCAGTATTTGTTCTATTTGAAGAGACTTTTGCATTTTGCAGTAACTCAATTAGATCCATTTCTTTCGAATGCATTACATTGGTATTGCGAGATTCAACACTTAGTTCTAGACAATTAGAAACAATGAAATTGACCTTAAGTGCGTTTACGCCAATTCAATTAGATGCGAATGGGCATCTGTTTCATACTTGCTTGGAACTTACCCGAGCAACAATTCTTAGTAGTACAAGACATTGATGGAAAAAAGACATCTAAATTCTTCTCGGGTTCGTTCTTGCACAATCTACGTGTATTATAGTATCGTATTTTTGCATTATATCTGCAATTCAGCCCATCAAAAAAGAGGCTCCTGGAAGGAAACACTTGTAGGGGTTCTAATTGGAAATTGGCTCTCGAGTAGATCAATTTATTCCCACTCTATAGCCGAGTTATCTTATTGTTTTTTTTTCTACGATCCTTAACAAAATTTTCTAGGTTTCTGACTTTGATTCTTACTGTTGTTTACAAAAAAAAGACGTTCGTCTAGTTCTGGTTGAATCATTATTATTATAGACTCGAGAAAGTGTGATGCTGATTGTTCCACGGACATTGTGGAGTTGATTTAACCCGACTGATTTCAATATATTGTGTCTATGGCCTGATAAAATGTCCAACAACAAAGAACCATATTTAAAACAAAGGTTAGGTTGACCCCTTGAGATTTTCAAAATAAAAAGCCTTCCTTTACGTTACGTCCGGATTATCTTGAACTTATCTTATGCTCGTATTCGGCATTCATTGGGCAACCCCAATTTTATTTATACCAATTAATGAGGGCCACATCGGCATTAGAGAAGTGTAATTTTGCTGTACTTAACATTTCCTTGGTGAGGTTCATACGTATATTAACCACGTGTCAGGAGTGTCCAACTTCAAAACTAAGAAACTAAGACTTTATTACATTTACAGTCATATACTGATATTTTAGATGCACATTTGCATTATTGAAGGCTTTCAGGATTTTGTCAAAATTTTTTAAGTTCTTGATCAAGTCAAGAAAGTTAAGAATGCGAGTCTCACAAATCACGCTCGTTGACCGTTTTGTCGGATTCATTTTAGTAAGAAATGGGAGCCCATTTTAACCTTATGAAATGTCTGCCCATGCGACGGTTAGTTCTTCGAGCGATCCTGGATCCTATGAAAATTCCTATGAATATCCTATGAAAATTAAGGATCCATTTCTATGAAAATATTTCAGGATAAAATGATATCAGGGATATCATAATGAGGCAATATTTATTGGGAAAAAAGTAAAATTATTCGATTAGCTTCGTGGCATTTTAGAATTCGAAAGGTCTGGTACACTGTTCAAACATTCTTTGGTAGGCTTATGAACAAATCTTCTTAAAAGTAATTTATGTTTCCGAATCACTGAATTGCCAGTTTTTTTTAACATATTGTATTCATACTTTTTCTTAGCGACTTAAAAAATTGATTTTCGAACTAGGTCACCTCAGACCGTTACCGTAGAAATTTATTAAGGACATTCAAGATTTTAGTCCTATATTAGATAAATTATTTATGCATGATGAAATTTTAATTTAAAACTGGCCCGTCCAATTTCAATGCCTGGTTTCTATCTCAGGGCTTCATGGCCTTCATCTTAGGGCTGGCGCGGCATTGATCATCACTGTTGAAACACCTAGCGACCAAGAAATTTGATTATCTCCTTAGCTTTTAAAGGATGACAGGTTGCTCTGTTTGCAAAGATTGACCTATTTGCCAAATGTAAGGTCCAGCAGTGGACTCTGGAAACAGCTTTTTTCTGGTAAAGGATATTTACGTCCTGAGTGCCAGACTCGCGGGCCAACCGGACTACCGACTAAACACTTCCTCAATCATACCCAGTCTCAGTTCCAGCTGTTTGTCACATTACTTCAGACGAGGCCTCTTTGTTCTCTCTTAGTGGCGCCTTCAGGTTAGCTTGATACCTCTTTTGGCAGGGTTGGATGAGACTTAAAAGAATTCCCGTCAGAGAGACTTTCACTTCCACATCCTCTTTCTCGTCATTACAAGCGTTGACATGTTATGTGAGACGCAGCACCGACCGTTCTCACATGTTGTCGAGTTTTACAAAGAGTGCACGCCTATTTTCTCGGAGGGATGTGGACGGCATATCGTCATGAAAAACTCTTGGTTTTCCAAGCCTTTTCAGCAAACATCAAGTCTGGCTCTTTTGCGGCATATAAGTCGGCTCTTATACATACCCTGTTTTTATTTCCAGAATTTTTTAAAATGTTTCTTCGTACTTCTAGTTTTCGTTGTTTACGTTTTTATAACGTGGTAATTTTTCTGTGAGAAATTTTTTTGCTACCCTCAGGGACACTCCTACTGCGACAGTAATGGGATATGTCATAAAACAATAAAATACTTGCATCCTAGAGCACAGAAGAACGCCGTCACCAACAAACAGCGGCGAGTATTTTTGAAGGCAGACATATAAGTTTTTCGAGACAAAAATCAATTTGGCCGGGAAAATCCTCTTCGCTGCAAGAGCGTAGTTTTTGTAATTTATTTAAGGATTGCCAGCAGTATAGAAGTTATGGTGGCATATTATAAGTTTTTAAACAGACTTCGATGCAAATTATGCACGATAAGCCTTGCAGAATTCTTTGTCAATGAGAAATAAAGAACCAGACCGTTCAGACCGTAAAAAAATCGCGCCGCAGTTAATAGCAAACTGAAGCTTAATTATCACTGGCGTGGTAAGGACCTGGGTTATAAAAACTCTCCACTAAGACATGATGATGTTCCATAGCGGTGGTTCAAACCGAGAGGCATTACCGTGATTATTATGTCCTTAAATACGGTGTGAATAGAGGTATATATAGCCGAAAACAGGTCCAAGCCGTTAAGGGAACTGGGGTTGGTTTTTGGAGTTGTATTGAGAGTATTATTAGAGTTTTAAAAAACACAGAACACCCATAGGCGAAATAGACGCGGAGCGATCTTCGAAGGAGGATCCAACAAGCAAAGAGGGGACATGGGTGAAGAAACAACATTGACCTCTGAACGATGACGTACAGAAGAATTGTAGCTACTATTAGGCCGTAAGCAAACTTTGCAATTAAGGAGTTGTGAAATGGCAAAATAAAGTGCCAAATTGGATAATAAGATTCAAGATCAAAGTGAATATTGTTAATATTCAAAGAGAATATTGTGCATCGTCATCGAGCCAAAAGGATTTTGGGGCGCGAGTAGTGAGGGAAAGATTTCAATGCTTGAATTATAAGTAATCTTTAGGAAGTGGTTTATTATTTTTTTCCTGACAACTCACACTGGTATACCTCCATATGGTGGAATATTGAATGCAAGAATTTTACAAGAAATAGGTCACAGAGTCAAGTATCGACAATAGCTGGATCTTTGGATGTTCTGGGTCAAGGCAGGCTATTAGGGCTGGTTGTAATACTTTGGAGAGTCCACAAGTAAAAGTATAGCATGGTTCTGACCAGATCATCTAATCTTTTGCTTTTGTTTTCACAAAACTCGACATTAACCCGATTTAGATATGAAAAGTGAACTGATGCCTAATTACAATAAAATAATTTTTTTTAAATAAAAGCCCACAGGCTACAAAAGGAGGTAATTATAATTTTTAACACTTTTTAAGTTATCATTTCGTTTGTAGCTCATGAAATATATACAAATGTTACATACTAAATAAAATTACCAATGCTCCTTCTGTTATTTAAATGACCAAGACAGTTGCAAAATTAAATATGTTTGTAATTTTCAAATGTAAGTTGATAGCATTATTCTCCTTGTTCAATGATTTGTAACAATTGACAGACTACATATTTTTGCAACTGAAAATGTTATCCTGCTGCTGCTATTAAATGTTTATTGCCACCGAGGCTGAAGCAACCGCAAATATATCTATATATATTTTACTCAACATGAACTGATCATTGTACGCTAAAGTGGCTTTTATTCGGAGTGGCTGACATTAATACATTAATTTGACATATTGCCAAATGGGGATTTACCTGAGTGGATCTCTTAAATTCAATTAAAGTTAGTGATGTTCAAACCATTGTGGCTATTTTATAACGAGATTGTGGAACATTAGCTCGATTTATTACGTCTAATGTACTCTGTTGCAACAATGCACTTTACTGTGAAGGTATTACCTTAAATGAACTATTGCATTTCAAGAGGCATTTGATTGCAATATGATAAATTATTTAAAATTATAGTAAATGTTAACTAAAGACTTTTTGAAATTGAACAGGCGGAAATAGACTTTATTACTTATTGCTCCAAAACAAAACTATTAATCAAAGAAATGGTTGCATAAGAAGTGCAAGAAAGAACCGCTGACATGCATTTTCGACGGTTCAACTGTCTTTAGATAATACGCTTCTTACTACCCCTTAAAAAAATAGTCAAAAGTTTTGATTATAGCAAGAAAAAAGGTTGAAATAATGCATCCAGCTGTATTTTCTGTTGAAAAAGTATTTCTGTTAAAAAAGTACTTATAAATTTTCTAATACATTTTTCGGATCTATCTAAGGCGTTTGAAAAACGGTTGTAATTGGTTGCAAAATTGTTTTAAATTTGCCAAAACGAGTTCTGCAACGCCTGTAATTTTTTCCCGCAGCTCTTTTACAATTTTGTCAATCGATTATAACAATTAATGACCAGGTCTTAACTTTAGGGTGCTTGATTCAACTGCAGAAACAAACTGCACTGCTGAACAGTAGTCGCCAGAACTCGAATCCTACAGTGGAAACAATTATTGATGGTCTTTCTCTTTTTTACTTGATAGCTGCTATTATGTTTTTTTAGTACAGAAGCGTACTTCAGACCCGTATCGAAGGAGTAACACTGTTAACTATGAAATAGTAGTCGCCATAATGTTTGCACCCGACTCACATGTTCTATTTTTTAAGGACGAGTATTTCCTTTTTTATGCCACTCCCTTGAATCTTTCTTTGACTCGGATTCATTGTGATAACGCGAGCTTCATCTTCATTAACGATAAATACCAGTAATAAACACCACACATAGTGTAACTTTTAAATGGCCGTAACCGTTCGAAAAGACAAATAAAGAGATACGAACACCCTATGTAGCAAATAAACTGAGCTTTTTACGATAGAGAGCTTAGACTAAATCAGAGCTTGAATTAAACGACGTAGATGAGTGGAGGCATCGCGATAGCTAGCTTTGTAAGCCTGAATGTATGTGAGAGTATTTTGTCGGTGTTAGAGCATGTGTGAGGCATTGCACATGAATCTAAAATTTAAGAAAATGTTAATGCGCAACTTTCCGAACCCCAATCTCTATCTTCAACAAGTTTTACTTACAAATACAGTTTGGAAGTTAGCGTTGAATAGCATTAGTTTTGGAGCTGGTTTGAAGTGTCGGCATTCTTTGGCGTTTACTCTATATACCAGATCACGTCTTCCGAAAATTGGTGACAACATTCAACGCGGTCGCGGTGTTAAAGTGACGTTTATATTCTCGGAACCCATCATGCACTGAATTTTGTGACTTTCAAATTGCTGATATATTAAGCATTTTTTTTTCAGATCGGCATCTTCAACTGTTTTGTTGTCAATTTCTGACTTGATCATCTCAATCAGCCCTCGTGGTCGGAGTTCAATGGAGTCACTTCCTTACTTGAAAATATCGTGCCATGCTTACGTTATATTTTTGTTGAGGACTGAGTCCATGTAGACGACTATCATACTGAAAATTATCAGAGGTGTTTTTCTTGGTTTGCGACAAATTCAGCGGAGATATTTGGCTAGCTGATTTTTTCAAGGTTCATATTGATGTTTTTTCTAGTTTAATTGTTAGGCCTTAAGTATGGACGTCAGATATTTTTAACATTAGCGCGGACGAGTATTCCGCAGGCTACTAGATACATATACAACTTGTTTCTAGAAACTGACTCTGAATCGCGACAAAACCCTGACTTTATCTAAATATTGGGCTTTAATGAGAAAAAAATAAGTATTCGTTTCCCATTTTCAAGTGAAACAAAGGCCCTGAGAGCCGCGTGGAGCCTCTGAGACTCCGCGTCCAACTTAAACGATAATATCTGTGAATTTTATGGCCCGAGTCGGCTTTACTCGGGCCATAAAATTACACTTTACTCTAGTAACTCAGACCATACCTTCCCACGCATACAAATTTTTTTTTGAATTTAGAGATTTCTGGATTAAAGACATATTCTTATGAAGTTTTAGTTTTTATTTAAAAAAAATCATCTATGCATGTAGAACTATTTAATACTGTACTTACCACACATATTGGTAATCCTAGGCCGACTAAATATAGCATCCAACTTTTAACAGTTGAATCGTGGAATGGATGTTTAAGCGATTCATCGTCGCAGAAAAAGCCTCTTTGATATGCTTCACCCCACAGGAAAAAGAATAAAATGGGAAGTCCAACTGTGAAGGCAAACAAAATTTTATACAAATTAATTTTTACTCAATACATGATCAACGGAAAAGTTTTGAAACAATTTTTATTCAAAGTATTGGTATGCATAAGCAATGTCTGAGTATTCTTACGACTATTCAAAGAACACAAAATAACAATTCTCTACTTTGTCCTCTTTTGTGAACCGACAATGAATCGAATGGTTTATGGCTATCGTTAAAAATATTAACAAAGCTAAGGCGCGACGACAAATATACGTTTTTCAAAGAAAGGGCGATGAAAGTTAGTCAAATAAAACGAATGTATAACAATAACATAATTTCTTTTACAACAATTACCGCACACTCACAATACGCTTCTTCCTTTTTTATGAGAAAACGCCACTGTCTTCTGTTAATTTATTACATGCAATACCGAAGAGTAAGCATACACAGTAGTAGAAGATAAAAAAAGGAGATTGCAAATATTAACAAGTCTTTAAACAAAACATAATCTCTTATACGATCCAAAAAAAACTGCCACTATGGCCCATTTCATCGAGAACGATTCTATGGACATGTCTTTCTTTCCACGTCTTAAATGCGGGAAAAGTTCAAGAAAACTCAAATTTGATTCCAGAGTATATTATGTTATCATTGTAAACAAAGTAAAAGTTTTCTGATTTTTCCTTTTGTTGCGGCTCGTTCTTTTTTCTTCTCGACGAAAGTAAACGAACACTCCGGCAAGGGATCTTTTTTGGCCAACATAAGTACGGCGCGGCTAAGCAGACATTGTGGAGCAAGAAAAATTAAATATTTGACAATCTGTAAGACTTCGCGTTGTGATGGTATATGAATGGTAATACACGGATTTTTCTGAGAATTATATATAACGCTAGGGTGCCCATATCATAATAAATCCCCATATTAAATTGAATGTGATGTTTTGTGAGGAAAATGCGGCTTAAATCTGAGGAAGAATAAATTGAGGGGACGGAGAGGTAGAAGGCAGAAGACGTAAATTCAGCAACAGGAGTTAAATTTTTTATAGAACGTCGACCAGGCAATATTTTTTACTTAGTCTTAGCGCTTATGGCAGCACTAGCATCATGGATGTCTAAGAAAATCTTTGGGTTAAATATGGGACTCGAAAAGAAAAGTGATTTTTTCTTCATGCCTCGCTTAGAATGAATTTTACGACGGATACGCAATTAGCAGGCAGTTAGTTACTGTTTGCATTAAGAGCGCACTAAAAATCGTTTATCCTTAAGCCGGCGGTGGTCGTCTTTGAGCCGGTGCAAGATTTTCTTTTAATGTCTTATACAAACAAGGTTTAAAGGCACAAGGAATTCTCCAAGTGAAGTGATTTTTAACAATGGTTTGGGTTGCTCACTCTTTTCAACGGATTAGAGCGGGTTTAAGTGATTTTAAGAATTTTATTTTGTATAACCGATGGAATGTAGCGTGTCATTACACGTTCCAGGTGTTTTGGCCCTCTGATTGCATCCAGTCGCTGATAACTTTGGGAATGTTCCATGTTAACTCAATGTTGTTATTGGAAGGCTTAGTGGGTAATAAAGCGTGCATTCTATTGACATGCTAATACCAATAATTTGTGGCAGGCGTTGCGCAAGACGTCGATGTTAGAAAAGAATGACTCCGCTTAGGCTGTTACACTGTTCTTAATTAGTTCTGTTTCTTCGACTTTCATCGAAACATTTCAAACTGCACAAAGAAAATTAGAGATTTATATGCAAATTGCTCACGACTGAAGAAATTGAGAGCTTGATTAGTTTCGGTTCGTAAACAAATGCATCAGGTGATAGAACTTCAAAGTTATACGCATGAGAATATTTTGGCTCACAAATGAGATCATTTAGAGCAAAGCATTTGTATAATTTCACGATAAAAATAAAAGATATTTTTTCGAACAAACCTTAAAATGTAAAAGCCAATAGGCTGATCCGGCGACTGATAAAAAACGTTTCATAATTTTATTTAAGTAGATTCAAACTATTTCAGCGGGGTTAGGCATCAAATCCACTAAAAGGTAGGAGTTAAAATTGAAAATTTCTTTCGGTAAATAACGCCTTTACAGTTCAAAATCCTTCGGATTAGAATATTCATAGCATATCAGAATCAAGTATCTTGCACATCTTTATTAATCGATTTTCCGCCTAAACATAGGAAATTAATTAAGCACGTCATCTACGTTATACTGCAACGATAACTAAATTTTGGAAGATCTGGAACTTTAAGATTAGAAAATAGATTTCGGGGAGTCTAAAATTTATATTTGGCTTCAGAATTTATTGACTTGCGAGTGATAATGTTCAATGCAATGTCAAGGTTTACCGCAGACTTTGGCTGGATGCAATTCTAACTCTACACTATATTTTATATGTTAACAGCATCCTCTTTGCGCTGGTACTTATGATTTTGGTGAGAAATTCCAGTTTAGTATCAAACACATATGTTGTGTATGCAGCGATAATTTCTAGGCTTCAAAATCAAAACCATCACATTTCAGTTTGGATAAAAAAACACATCGTCTGAAGGATACACTAACCTGCTAAGGTTAGTGTATCGTGATGCGTGACACTAACCTTAGCAGGTTAGTGTATCGTGACGCAAACACTTGGCCCCTTGTCCCAAGTCTCCCCATCAGTGGTTTAGATAAAAGTGTGTGAGATTTTTTCTTGTTTGAATAAGAACTAAGTCTCCTGTTCAGAAATAAATGCCAGGTCTCCTTCATTGCCTAGGTTATGAGGATGCCCGTAATAAAAGCAAGGGTAATAAAGTCACTATGTCTCTGCATTGACTTATCATCACTAAAGTAAAACTGCTGAACGTAGTCCAGGTGTCATCGAAATTATTTAATCGCCTGGAACTTGAAAAAAGACCTTTCCTTTCTTGAAAACAATGTCATCTATAGAGGGAAATGTATCTTTTTAACAAAGAAGAACCAAAAAAGGAGAACATTTATTCTCACTTCTTTTGTCCGATAGGAATGGATATGGTGTTTGTTTGTTCTCCAAAAGAAATTCCGTGGTTCTCCGTCTGTTTTCTTTTAACATTCACATACCCGCTTTGGCGGTGTACCATCTTCGATGTGTCGTTTCGTTCTCTTGTTAGCCGAAATTCTTAGTTATAAATAAATACTAAGAAAGATTCCTGATCAAGCAAACTAAATAAGGATAACAGAAGGAACAAATTTGATATGCCTTGAAGGGTTGAACAATTCTACATTGTTGCAACGAAGTATAGTGCAGATTCTTCTGCTTTATTTTCCGAAACGAGAGAAGCTCAGAGAGGAAACAAAAATTTTTGTCCTGGAATTGTATAGGCAAGGAAGATCGTTTTCAATAATCAGGAAAAAAAAAGAAAATTATCAATGCAATACCGCAGAACGAAGAATAATGATGGGAGCTCGATTTTCTAAGTTGGTAGATAGCGAAGGTAGTAGATAACTCCAATAATGTGCTCGGCATAAGGCCAAGGACTGTACAAAGTACGCTTTTCGAATCGATATTAAGACTAGAATTGTAGCCATCTCAGCACTAGCCAGCTGTTAAGCTTAATCTATTAAGGTCAATTCAGTTCGCTTATCTAGCATGGAAAAACTTAATAGTGCCAAATTTAGCGATTAGCCAAGCTCTCGACGCGTGCTTTAATCTAAAACACAAAATACGTTTCAATGTAGTCGAAAGGTCTGAAAACTGCGTTCTAATTTCGTTTGTCCTGCTTAGTTTTAACTAAGAAGGGTGATGAATTGGGTATGTTCAACGTTAAGGAATTCGCGAAATAATTGAGTTGTCTTATAGTCCGTTTCTAACCTCCTAGCTCTGCATATGCTTTAGGTGCTGTCAATTCAAGGAAATAATTTTTTCCATTTTTTTTCCAAAAAATTCAACGTTAATTGACGGGTTAAGCACAAGGGTATGCAAAATCTGTTTTCAAGTCGGATATGATATGTTTCTTTTTTCTTTTCTTAATTTGTGGTAGTAAAACACGTAGACGAATCCGTTTCAAAATTTTAGATAAAATATTAATTGTTTGGCCAGGTACGGACCGTATTCTCGAATCAAACAAATTATATGATTTTCTATAGTCTATAGGAGAGAAAGTATCTGCAGCTTAAGAACATTGATATTCAATTAATACTTTTGCTTAAACCATGTGTAAGCACAATACAGCACGCACACCTTCTATCTGCATGTTGCCGAAAGAGATAGAAAAAATTAAAGGTTATGGTTTTGTTACTTTTTGCGCTCGAACGCGCTCAACGAAATAATGCTGAACAATTTAGCAACATAAGGAAAACCCTATTCATTATAGTTGAATTTCGTTGGATCGGAAATTCGGATTCGTTCGTCCTGTTTTACGCTCATGCTTTGGTTAAAACAATCTATACGATATGAAATAACCAATGACGAGTTTGCCTTTTGTGCGAAGTTGGTGCACTTGATTCTGTTTTCTATTCGTTTATGAGACAGAAGTGAATTATATTTATTTTTTCATAAAAATTCTACGAGGCTGAACATTTTCGTTGTTCAGACATGCAAATGCAGAAATTTACCGTTATGAATGAATGAAATCAAGAATGATAAAGTTATAATGATTATATTATAATTATAGTAAAAAATCTACTAGATGCTATCTTTAGTTTTTGAAGAAAGGTTTACGAAAAAGTGCATTTGTTTTTATTTGTTGTATGAAGTTGTATGTTGTATGAATTCCACGGTCTCCATAGACGGGATTGAAATAATGCGTCAAGCAACGCCCCCCATCAAGATGGGGTACCAGTTCCTTCCCCAATACAGGATACCCGAGACGCAACTGGTGTGCACTCAATTCTACTCTCTAGCCACATTAAAAAACAAATTCTACCATGTCGTCAACGGTGAGACTACCAAACTCAGCAAGGGACAGAGTTTCGGAATGCTCGAGGATTCGAAGACAATACTAATACATTGCATAATCAGTTGCTAAGGCAAATCGGGATGATATTAACAATTTAACAATTTTATTGCACTACATCTCAAATGAACGGGAAGAAAATGTGGGCGTTGCTTTTCATCAAAATCGCATTCGGAAAATCGATTGAACCTGACATAATTCTGGAAATAAGCTGACTTTCTCTTCCGATTGTGTTGATGCGGTTTTAAGGTGAATTAACTTTGAAAAGAAGTGAAAGGAATGAGCGACAAAGAAGAATACTGTGCGATTTGGTATTGTTGAAATAACCAAATATTACATTATCTGAAGCTATGACACTTACTGAAATCAATTTCAAAATTTCACTTCCAGAACGAAATTATCGAAAAAAAATGAGACAAAATATCCTTGTTGAGGCTGGGAACAAATTCAGAGGTCTAAAGGAAAAATCTTTTCTCATCAGAGCTAACATTCCGAGGAATATTGAATTTGATAAAAGAAGTTTTGAACCAGAATATCTATTTCTCAACAAAGTAATATTCCAAAGATATATTCGTCAGTTAATCCTGAAATTGATACAGAGAACATGCTATCAATTGATACAGAGAACATATTTTATGTATATAAAGCATGAGAATGACGTGGTTATGGTAATGGATTTGAAAGCGACTGGACCACTTGTATTTATTGATGGGATCACGCTCCTACATAAATCTGTGAAAATTCTATAAAATTACCTCGGTAAAGATTTTTATTTTCCACATGACTATTATCCAAAAACATACTTCTCGCGTGGCACGGGGATACGTTTTTTATACACAACGACCCCTACATAAAAGCGACTCAATAATTTTCCAATTTTAACCCGAAACGGTATTGGAGGAGAAGTAGGAAAATGAATTAGGAAACACTATGCAGCTGCAGGACCGAAGTTGTTAAAGCATGGCAGATGAATCCTAGAGTAAACATTAAGGGCCAACTGTGCCTAATAGAAACGAATTCATCAGACAGAAAGGCTTACAAATCGGCCACTGGATTTCCGTATTTAAAACTTAACGTGCATGTATTTGCGGGTCAGCGTGCAAATATTTTTTCGTTTTTAAATTAAAGTTTTACTGTTTGTCTTTATATTTAATTATATTATATCATCGCCGGAGATATTTATTGATTTATGCTTTTAGTAAGATAAGATTAAATTGTGAATAATTATTTTCATGATTTATTTATAGTGCCCAAATGTTTCAATCCGAACGTGCTTCGTTAGCAGTGCCAATACTTTTTACAGCTAGTGTGAGTGATTAGATAGGAATTGTATTACTTTACCGATTTATGACAAAAATTTTAGTGGTTGATAATCCGGAAAATTCAGTAAAATTAAATAGAGTTGAAATTACTCTTATGGAGTAAGGGAATGGTTGCAATGAACGCAATTTCCATTTTATTTTTCGAATTCCAGTTGGCTGAGCGAGGCAAAAGAATGTTTGGGAAATATTTCAGAGCGATATTTGAAGGCAATTATTTAAGATTGAAATATTCAAATATTTTTTGAAATTTCAAACTAAACTGTATGCTTACAAAAGTTCAATCAACTTTTATAGTATCAATTAATTCCTAAGTACATAAATTGACATTGAACTACTTTTTTCTGTAGTTGTTTAATGCAACAGTTTCGAAGAATCAAAGAAATGTTCAAATGAAATCATCCAACGTAAAAGAACATTCCTGGACAGAAAACGAATAAATCAAGCAAATGATTTTCCTCACTACAAAACTAGGGCAGTCCAATAAAATCATTGCAAAGTGAAGTCGTTGAGAAGTTTGTTTGGATCTTCAACGGCATAAACTACTTAATGAAATAACAAAACGCAATTAAAACCAGCTTTCTTAATACCGCGCCCAAGAATCTCTTTACTATCTCAGAAACCGCACGGCATAGAATTTTTACAGCATATCCCACTTTTATGACACTATGAATGCCCTCTTCAAAAGCTCACGACAAGCGAAGCTAACGCATTTGGCCTTCGATAGTCTTTTCCACTACAAATGTTGAGGCAACATTACCCTGAACTACATTACGACACCAAGAAATAGAAAAAAATCTACAACACAGATACAATTTATTTCAGATACGTTCTGAATAGCGAAAAACAAGTTTTCGCAACAATGCCCACTCCCACCTCCGCGAAGTTGGTCAGCATTTCAAAATGAAAACCCGTTGAATTTGTTGGCGTTTGAGCGCAAAAATTTTGGAAAATGACGTCATTTTTTCAAAAGCTTTTGCACTAAAAAAACAACAAACGAAGCGACCAGCGGAATCACGTTTTTGAATTTCATGATCACGATAGCTAAATTTCGTTTCTTTACGTCTAACTTCCAAGCCACGCTAAGGAATTGATGTCATTTACCTTTTTTGCACCCTGTCTCGTTTCTGGAGTGATAAATGAATCATTCCGCGAAAAACGTGCGGAAAATTCAGATAATGATCCAGCAAGATCAGTTAATTAATTTGAAGTATTCAATTGGTATCTGCAGATACAATCGCTGGAGATGTTTGGTCATTCGCCCACGCAATTGAAGTTTTCAATGCATTTATTGCGAATTAACGAGTTAAAATGACATCAGTAGCGAACGTTAAATGACGTTGTAGACTGTTGTGCTGTTCAGATTAATAAGGATATAAGTTGCTAAGTTGATAGATAGGCTGGAAAAGCGACAAATGATAATAATCTAAGAATTGTTTGGGCTAAATCTGTTATTAGTGCTGGCATGATTTATTATGTTGTTGGGCTCGACTGTGTTCCATCATAGATCCAAATTACAGAGAAGTGTCCTATGCAAAATATTCTTTTGAATGCTTCACTGCATTCATAAACAGAATCTGTTGCTCTTACATAGATATGCATCTTAAGGAGCTTCTTGCCATTAAATTGTATTGTACCAACGTCGAACTCATTCGTCATTCAAAGCAACGAGACAATTTCCCTTGTATCTGTTGCTATTATTAGGAATTTCAATTTTCCGAACAATGCGTTTTGCATAGCTGATCCATCGGACCAAAGAATGCAACTATGGACGGTTCCAAGCAATAATCTGTCAACTTGCCGCATTGATGCACACGCAATCGTTAATAATCCTTGTCAAATTGATCATCTTAACTATGTAAGCGCGTCTAAGTACCTCTTGTTTAGTTACTATGTTTTGTTTTAAGGAAGCCGCCTGTTGGAATGCAAGTGTGTTACAAATTAAGTTTTGTGGCAAATTTTACTACACATATTTTCTGTTGGTTTTACTTAATGTCTACATTTCCATGTCGAGTTTCTTGCATGGATTTCCTGGTACCGGTACAATATAACTACATGGAAATGCAGCCCAAAGTATTTTGGTGGATTTTCAGTGCAGTTTAGTGTTCATAAAACTATTGCTACGATTCGAAAAGAATGTTCAAATGAATAGAGAAGGCAAATATATTGTTGTCAATTATGTCAGGAATAACATAGAAACGCATTTCTCGTTTCTTTTAGACTTGCATTGCTTTCGTAACAATAAAGTATTTCTGCTCAGAATAGAAAAACGATCATCCTTTTAATTTCGTTGTATTTTTACCTTTCGGGTTCGAAAAGATCTCTATGATTCGGTCTTCATCAATAAAAAATACTTCTCATTTGAATCCAACACTTGAAAAAGCCAGAAACCAGAAGCCAAGAGATCGATAAGGGACGCAGGATGACAATAGCGCATCCACTAAAAAACGCTAACAGCTTCGTACATCGCAAAGGAAGAAATAACAAAAGCAAAAAATAGAGACAAAAAAAGACAAAAAATAAAACGAGCTTTGCAAGATAGAGAGCTTTGAAATCAAACTACGTGAGCGAGTGGAGAGCTTGCTGACCGTAAATAAATGTATGAATAACTTTTCAAATTGACACATTTCCAATTGAGACATTGTGTATGAAAACAAAATCTAAGAGAATATTACTGTGCGTTTCTATTTTCTATCTCCAATAATTTTTCCATAGTTACGCTATGGTTGTGACTTTGGGAACTGCAATCATTCCTAGTGTGATACGATTCGATGATATAGATAATTTTGATTGCATCAATTCTTTTTGTCGTTTGGTAATTTATCTGATTGTAAATAACAGCTCGTTATGCTGATTACACTATCCAACAAGAAAATGGTTTCGGGCTCAAAAAAAGCTTATTCTTATGTATTTTCACCTGCTGAATCCAAAAATAACCAAGAAATAACCAATAAAAATAACAAATAACCGATCCAATAAAATGGACCGATTAGCTCTTGTTTCTGAGATAAATTGACATGTTATTTTCTAAAGTATAAATTTTCAGTTTCGGGTAAATTTTGTTTTCAGGTTTTGGCATACCTGTCAACTGACGACATAACAGCTGTTTTTAGTTTATAAACATCAAGATGTTGATTGTTGTTGTTCTGGCTCATAGGTGATGTTGTAGTTAGTGCTGATATTAAGATTCCTTGGTGTTCTAAGAGTGTAGGATATGGACTTTTTTTAATATTTTGAAAGTGTTGAACTTGTCAAATCAATATTTCACAAAAGGGTGTAAATTCAAATTATGTACTTTTTAATATTTTGAAAGTTTTGAACTTGTTAAATCAATATGGCACAAAAGTGTGTAAATTCAGTGAACAATTTTTGTTACATTTGCGACGAAATAACCTTTTCATCTCAGAAACGCAACTCTGACGCCTCTTGTTTAAACGGCCTATTAGGATTATTTTGGTGTGAAGGTAGGGGACCAGGATAAGTCATGCGCTCTACATATATGTTGTAATTCTTCCTCAGTTACTCTGAGAGAATGACTGTTATTTCTGCTTGACTCTATCCTTAAAGTCAGGGTTGTTAATGAACAAAAAAAAGAACAGTTGAATACCCGAATCTTCCGTCTGCTGTTAGATTCATACCACATTCGGACACTCTACCAGTTCCAACACAATCTCAAAATTATGAATCGGAACTAGTAAATGAGGATAGTGCGGAAGAGACAGAACTTGTCATGCCTTCTACATCACATGACCCTAATTTTGAGATAAAAGACGGTAAGCCACACAGCCTGACACAAGCGGAATTAAGTGATCTCGTTCGAGACCTTGATTTGTCCCAGGAAAAAACAGAGCTTCCACGCTCAAGATTACAACAATGGAATCTTCTCCGACCGGTTTGAAAGCTGTCTATTAATTATGCTTTAAGTGACGCAAATATTAAAGAAGGCATTTTCGTTGGACCACATATTCGTCTACTTAGGAAGGATCCGGAGTTTGACAGAGTTTTGGAAGGGAAAGAAAAGAAAGAATGGGATGCTCTTACGGGAGTTATCAAGGGATTTTTGGGCAAAAAATGAGATGATAACTAGAGAAACCTTGTGCAAGTGCATCTGCAAACATATCAGCAACTCGGATGCAACATATCTCTGAAAATTCATGTCCTCCATTCCCATCTGGACTTTTTTCCTTCTGGTTCTGGAGCTGTGAGTGACGAACATATTCACTACGTATCTACCAAATTTAACAATTACGTTTTACTTTGCCTTACGTTGTACAATTTCATCTGAACTTCGCGTTAAATTTTCAAGATCAATGCAATGATATAAATCAGTTTATTTTGCTGATATTAGTTTTTTAGCAAAATACTTCATTTTGTTTATCTGCTACGATAACAAATCAAAGTCCTTTTGAATAATAATGGAAGATTTATTTATGTATACGATACTAGATAATCATTTAAGAATTTCATCAGGCGTCGAATGCAAAAATGTGCAGGATTACTTTGATAAACTCCTTTTTTCTTTGCGCTAATATTTGAAGTCCATTTCAACGTAAAAAATGTATAAATTCTTGCCCCCTAAATGTCCTTCCGGCCCAAAACTAAGTATTTTCTTATTCGATTGGAATACCTGGTTTGGCTGGACTTTCGTGATCAGACATTTCTGGTTGCTGGATTCGTTTTTTTTTTGTGTTTATTCGTAAACATCATAATTTGTAATTTACGAGAGTATAACACGAACACATGAACAGTATTCCAAATCGATTGGAATCAAACTTTGTACCCATACAAATTTAGAACATGAAATTAATTTCGGCACTGTTTTTCCTGTGTTTGTGGCTAATTATAAGTACGTTAACCTTGAGGATTGGAAATTGTAAGAACCAAAGTCACAGGCATTTGATTTTCTAACGGAAACACATTCGGAAATGTTGCGTAAAACCTGTGAGCCAGTTGTCTTGTTTTTCGCGATTTATTTTTAGGCTAAAAGGAAAATTTTTGACAACAATGTAATTCGTTCTCAGCGGGCAGTTCTTTTTTTTAGGAAGTCTGCAGGCTTGTTGATTAATTACCACAAATTTCGGTTTTCTGACATCGAAGCATTTATATCCTGATTTCTTTTCACAGAAGTTATTGCACGGTATAAGGTTTCATAAATTTCAACCTACGAAGGAAAACTGAGCCCAACTTTGTGCCTATCTCGGGTGTGAGATCCTTAATAAACACATCCGAATTCCGTTTGCGTGAAATAAAGTGTCTGGCTCTAAAATGTGAAAATTTTAATATGTTGTAACTGCTAAGATATTAATATTTTTTCTGTGAGACATAAAACAAGGCAACTTTATAAATTCAGTAATGCATCCATTCCATATTTATGACTTCGAATCTTGAACACTGATTTACGATGAGAATGCATTTACACATTGTAATTCTTGACAGCCATAACAATAACTAACATGAGCAATAACAATAAAAAGTGCGGACTGGGGCAAAGAAAGGTTTTTATTCATTTCAACGTAAGGAAGAAAAACTAACCCTTTTCACAACTTGAATTCCCGGCAAATGAAAATGAATGTGAAAAGTCAGAACGTCAAATGGTTGTTTCCGTTTTAGAAATCAGTTTGTGGAAAGCGATTGCAGATACGATTGTGCGTTGAATGGAATGAATAATGGAGATATAAAAGGATTGAGGTTTTTTCTACCGCGTTACTGTCATTGTACGGACCTATTTAGGTCACATACGCATTGTCGTGAAATTTTCGTGTTGGTTGTGTGAAATGAGCATAAGTTGCCATTGTAAAGTTTGGGGTTGAACGTTGAAAGCAGAAATTGCGCTTATCATCTTTCTGTGATAGATACGGACGTAGACTGTACGCAATGAATAGTGTTGTGAAGTATTTTCGGGGAGGTTTTTGCAGTGTTTGTGCACCAGAAAAGCGAACCTTCATAACATCTTTCGCGGGCTTCGTTAGAGTGTTGTCATGATTAATGGCACTGCAGCCCGAACTGGGTACGAATGTTTGGGAGATTTCGTTTGCTTCCTTTTTACCTTCGAAGAAATCATTTAATAAGCCTCAACTCCACCATTCATTCGACCTGAACACTTGATATTATTGGATTTGTTCATAGTCCGGTTTTCAAAGTATTCTTTTTCAATGCCGTCATCAATTATAAATAAAAGTGAGCTTGCGATGACGGCTAGAAAGCAACTCATAGTTAAATCTTGAGATGTGAATGAGATTAAGATAATTCTATACAGATAACGTACAAATTAATGAAATCTTTTCATATTTTAAAATATTCATTGATTTTGGTAACTTTTGCCAATAGAGGATCGAAGACGAAGACCGAACAGGACGTCTTTTAAGACGTAATTCCAAGTATTAAAATAAACTCAAAAAATTATACAGGTTATTGTTCCAGAATGTTTTTGTATGAAAGTTTCTCTTGCGGATTGTTGACTGCTCTACTTTTGTTAGTTTTATTTCGTCTGAACGTACGTTGAAAGAATAAACTACGTTAAACAGACTGTGAATGAAAAATGTAAAGTTAAAGCAATGAATTTGCTTAAGAATCTTTGAATCAGATAATTTTTTGTTCAAATCTGAAAACCTTTAGCAATTCTCAACGAGTTCAACTAATTTTTTTGGGTTATTAATAATGGATGTCCTAGTGCAAAAGCGAAAATATATTCATGTTTCAATGAGGCTCTAGACACAATGATAAATGTAAATCATTGGAGGTTTTAAGGATGCCTAAAATTATTGTGCTATTTCTTTGACGAAAATCATTGAAAAGTTATAAGAACGTCGCAAAAGTATTGTGATATTTCTTTGTGGACGATTCAAAAGAAATTGGTGAAGGATCAACAGTTTACACAGAAGTAACTACTTCCCATAGAATTAAAAAGAAAGTATCGTCCATTCGCTAACCAATCGATAATCAGGTCCACAATCAATGAAGAAACGGCTTGAAAGCTCGCTAGTTGCCGCCAAAAAAGAAAACTGCACACATTTGATCCACTAACTAACTGACAACCCGTCAAAATTTAAATTGATCAAATTCTGAATTGACAACCTCTTGTCAATTTAGAGCAGGTTACCAAAGGTAACCTACCAAAGGACCCCCGAGGGTCCCCGGGATGACGATGGGGTTTGAAGAAAATTAAATTTGATTTGGGGGTTCCTGAGCAACATCGAAGTTCAGTGATAGTTTCTGAAAATTTCTGTTAAATAAATAAGAAATAATTTTATACGAAAAAGGATTGAGGAAATGGTTCAGTGTGTAGAAAACTCATATGACTACTTCAAAACATGTGAACTACAACAACATCTGTACAACTTACCGAATCAATATTTCCAGGAAACGGACCTTTACTTCTTACTTATGTGAGATTTATAAGAGAAGAAAAATATCCCAAACATTGTTATTTGCTAAATGTTTGGAAACTGATACAAGATGTGAAACGTGATTTACTGAATTAAAATGATTTTTTGATTTATAAGCTTTACTCTTGACTAATATTATCGTCTTTGATACTGATGTTTTGCTTCATACTTCAGGGTTTCAGGTATACTCTATTATGGGTACATTTTTGTCATCGACATCATTTGGCACCAAAAAACCATAGATTTATGCAAACATCACCGCATAATGTTTTTGAGCAGTTAAGAGTAATCAAAATCAAAAGGAATGCTTTAAATGAGAGGTGATTTGCCCAACTTTTTGAAAGAGAATGATGACTTTAATTGGTTAGTAGTCAACAGCGATACGGCGGCTGTCATAAAATGAATGTTTGGATGGTTTGTATGCGCTTTTTGAGGCGATGTTGGAATTTCTTGGAAATAAAAGACAATGATTTCGGACACAAGTTCATTATCTTAAAAAGCCATCACTTATATGACTGATTTATTTCCTAGATTCGTCAAGCCAAATTGTCAAAAAACAAGATGACACATCAAATTGAACCAAAACTGAAAGTGTAACAACTGTGTTTATTGCAAAACTTTTACTGTGAAAGCAAAACTTGGGAAAAGGAGAATGTTCCCCGTTTTGAAATTTTTCAAAATCGCAAAATATAGATGCAGGTTTGCTTGATTATTGTAAACATTCAACGGCGCGTCATTCGAACCTTTACTAAGGCATTGGAGCAGACATTTTTCGGACCTTAACCAAAAATTTGAAGAAATTCTTGTCTTCGATATTCCTAACTGGACGTTGAAACCTTGAAACAGGTTGAAACCAAACTGAAGGTACAAATCCAGATGAATATATACTAATACAGAAGCAAATAATTAAATAATCCACAAACGAATAGCTGAAACCAATGTTACAACACGGATACGACAATTTGTGGTTAAATCAGAAAAATCAGATGGGGAAAATCAGATCCTTTACATTCAATATAATATTTAATACATATATATCCAATTATATATATGGGGTATTGTATCAAAGCTGCTTATTGCTTTTCCGACTTTCTATTTATTAAAACTTGTCTTCAGTACCCTTATGAGCCTAAAAAATAAACTGTCAAGAAATTAGTACTCGTTAGATCTTGAAGTCATTACTCACAGACATTGAGTCTAACATAAATAAACCCAACACATCGCATAAGGTGCATCCAAGTAATAATTTTTTTTAATATTTCCAAACAAAAGTTATAATTTGAATGAAAAAAACTTCAACGAAATGTTTTAATTATATTTTATTTTTGACGTCACAATTTCTTATTCAAGACATCTAAGTTAATCTAGTTATCTACTATGCATTCGTATAGTTTTTTATCAACGCTCCTTGGGCAAGTTTTGACTGTGAAAAAGGATCTGAGGGTAAGAATGTTTAGGAACTACTGATTTCGAAGATTCGAACCCGACTGGATACTGTCAAAAGTTCAAAAACTTGGCAAGATTCAAAAAAATTTCGATGAGCTAATCACAATAACGACGGTCGAACATGCCGTTCACATATCCTTTTCATGTATTCAACAGGATGTAACACTTAATTGACAAGATAGAACACTGAGAACCAGTGATCCTGCAACGATTTCTGTAATGAAAATCTTTGAATTTGACACAGAGATTTGGTAGTTGGTAGGGAGAGTATACCACATAATTTTGTTAAGGAACGAGTGCCTGCTAATGGAAAATGCTAGAAGAAATCTTTTCCTCTTTTGATCTTTTTGTTTTTACAAAATCTTTGTAATTATTATCTATTTATGCACAAACAAGAACGAGTTTTAAATGCAGGATTTAGTGACTTTCATTTAAAATACATCCTAGAAGTTATATGTATCCAAGGTGAAGCCAAGACGAAAATATGAGCAATGAGCGACGAGCGCTTTTCTAGTATTGTATTGCAATTCTTCTTATTTGATCTTCATGGAAAATGTGTGGTCGAAATTATAGGACAGGTATGTTAGGGTCACAGACCGGAATAATGGGCAGGGAGCTATTTGTGATATTGGATTACGGATTATTAACAATCATAAATACACATAGGTCTGCATACATTGAAACATCGGGATAATCTAGAACGTATCCTAGAAAATTCATTGATAGTTATAAGTGATAAATTAATAAAGGACAATATGTTTTTTGATTAAATTGGAACATATTTCTTCAATTTATTTGTGAGAGGACTTGTTCCTTACTATACTCCATATTATCAATGCATATGGACATTTCGGGAGCTACTTACTCGCTTCTTCGGTGCCATTTTGTCCTTAAAGATTAGGTGTTTTTTTTTTTCGAATTGCTAATTTTTCGTCATTTCAACAGCGAGTCTTTCCTTCTTTATTTCTAGTTTTCTTATAATATGAGTAAAGGAAGAGATGGTCTTAATTATTAGCTCTACGTTAATAGTTTCGGGATTGCATTTAAACATAATTTTAACATTTTTAAAATATTTCCAATGCTTGCGACCTATTCTTTCTTGATTGCAGTGATAAGGACAAATATATATATTTAATTAATTTTAATATTGAAAGTGTAATGAATTTCGTAATCAGTTTCATCTGTGCGATATATGATGGTGAACTTTATTCGTTTTGCATCTTTCATTTTTCAGAGCTCTGTAGCAGATGGCTAATGTGGTCTTGGAATTTTTTATTTACGTTCGGTTTTTAAATTTATTCCTGGTGCAATAATTTATGTTTTAATGTTTTTATGCCGGTGAATTAATTTACTGGGTTTAACGACGTGTTGAATGGAGAAATGCATAAACGACAGGCAGTCATGTTTATTTATTTACTAAATTTTGTTCTGGATATTCTTGAGAAGAAGTTTATTTAAAAAGAAGTTTTAATGAAAAGATGTATATGAGTGTCTGCTTTAAAATTATAAAAGCTGATGCCCGCATGAAAAATGAGACAGGGTGAAATATGACTGCACACTTCATAATCTTTTCTAGCCGTTCGATATGTCTATATAATAGATATAATATATATATATATATATATATATATATATATATCGGTAGTGCAGTAATTCTTGTGATAAAATAAGAAAATTAATGAAAGAAAGTATTGCCAAGAATCAGCCGTTGAACTCGCGAAAAAAAGAGTATTGGACAGTTAAACTGAAAATTAAAATATTCAAGTAGATATTTCCTGAAAATTACGTTCTAGTCTAACCTGCCTCTGCCCTAAGCTATTTGATATCTTTAATAGATTTAAGCTGTTGAAAAGTGCAGAACACCCACAATGAATTGATAAAATCGGATAATACAGAAATGTTCATTGAAACAAGGATGGACAATGAGCATAAGAAACGCGAGGCAAATTTTTAAAATTTATAAATTTTGACGAAATGCCGAAAAAATTAATAAAAACAAAAAATAAAGGATTCTTTCGAACTTTTTAATGAGTGGAGAAAAAATAAAATAGATGAAAATTATTAATAAAAATTAAATAATCCTGTTAACGTAATGATAGGTGCTAACAGAAAATAATATAAATCATTAAAAGCTTGGAAAGGCAAAGCAAGCTTAATGCAAAAAATTTGCAAATTGGTAAAAAATACAGCAAATTGTGGTAGATACATAAAAACTGAAGATCCAAAAAACTAAGAAGAGTATTTTGATTTTTTATTATTTGAAAACTTACTAATTATTGCTTAAATAATTTAACATCTTCATGGTATCAATTACGAAATTCGAATTAGTCTCAATAGGTAGAGGATATTGTGCGTCATTTTCAATTCTTAAATATCCTTTTTTCTACTGCTTCTGTCAAATAAACACAGACAATTATTACCTGCTTAATTTTGGAAATGAATACATTCAAAATTCAAAACCATCAGGTGTCTAAGATACTGATTTCATAGATATCTAACGTAATTTCAACTCTCATACATAGAAAACTTTATTACCGTAACATATGTTGACATTTGTCTTTTTTCCTTTGAACTCTTGAATACTATTTGCGCCATTTACAATCCTTAGAGTCTTTGAAATAGTACAAAATTCCGTATTAATATTGTGAAATCTATCAACATCCAATCCGACGGAACAGGAGTTGAAAGATCGTAAAATATTTGAGCGTTTTAGTGTTTAAAAGGTTTTTTTTTTCAAATTTTTTTTGGCCCAACTCAATTTTATACGGCTGTAGAGTACCAGGGGTCTATTTTTCAATTATTTTGGGTTGAATGGAGCCAGTACAGAAGGTATATGAAAGGGAACTACTTATTAGGATTTCTTGTGCAACGACCTCAATTTTTTGCTGCCTTTCAAAGACAACATCATAAACAAACGAAACGTCGGGGATATGTCTATGTACAAGGTATTATCTAGGTGTAGTTTTCTGTTTGGTGACTTATTTTCAGTTACCTGGTGGCCACCATTCAACAACCCGAGATAAGGTGGCTTATTTCTTGTCTTTGTTGAAGATTTAAAAGAAAGTGCGTGGGAATTAGTGTGGAATTTATTTGTACAACAAAGTGTACAGAGACTTGCATTTAATACACCAAAAGAATGGATTAGATCGACAACGTATTTTTTTTTTTTTGAATAGAAGGCTGCAGCAATGACTACGATAAATTTAATTGTTTGTAGTTTAACTGGCTTCGAGGATAATCTTAAAACAAGTTGCTTAGAAGACTTCATTTAACGCTTGATTCAATAGAAAGTCTGGATGTGTTTTGGGAACGAGTATAAACAAAAATTGATAAAGACCAACAATCGCTTGATGGTAGAAAAGTGATAGTTTCTTAAAAAAAGGAAATATAAGAAGGAATAAAACGAATGAATCATACGACGCAGGCATTTGTGATAAAAGTCGCAAGATCGAAGTACTTCTCCTTTAATACGACTTTGAGAGTACTCTGAAGAGCATTTGAATTTTTGTAATAGAAAAAGACTAGTTCAAAGTAGAAAACTATTTCGACCCTACTATAATCAGAATAGTCAAAGATAAATTATTTTGACCCCACTATAATCAAAATAGTCAAAGAATATTTCTTAAAACTGTCATATTACCTCGAAGGCGAAAAAAAAACGGATTTTAAGACTAATTAAAGATATTGAACGCAGGTTGCTTGCCAGGAGTAATCTAGATACTATCATAATTAAATTATTCAAAGTGCGAAGATTGATGCGACACTTTTAAATACAAACCGTAAATACTGATACATAGAGGCATTTTTTCTAGTGATTTCTTATTATTATTTATCATTGAAGCTTCAGCATAAACTTCATTTCCGCCTCCTATTAATTGGAATGAGATTAATAAATCCAATTCCGTTTGGTGTTCAGTTTCAATTTCATTAACAAAAAACATGAATATTCAATTCAATTTTAATGAAAATAAAACTTACTATAACTATGCGACAGACTATACTATATGCGATACCGGATAACTATGCGTCACAAATTTATCCGGTATCGATTGGTATTAGGGCTTTATCATATTTCATCAAATCTGTAAGAAGAGTTAACATGCATTATCGTGCATTAACATTGTCAGTGACTGATTTCCAGATTAATCAATGAGTCCTCAACATGCTTTTGTTGATAATTATGGTATTAGGCGAACTTGAAATGGGTTTCCATTATTTTCAGTTCACCCTGTGATTGTATCGAGTTCCGGTTTTATCGTTTCACCAAAATATACATCGAAGTTATCTTTTTAAAAGATAGATATGAGTGGAAATTGCAGGTGGTACGTCCAATTGTATGGCACTCAGTTTTCTTGATAAATTATAATCATACCCAATGCAACTTTTCCACAATATAAATATTTTCATGAGAAACACAATCAAGAGCTTCAAAAATATCGTGTCCTTTAGAGCCTTGCAAGTCCAAACTGAATTCTTTCTAACATTGTAGATTTTGAAGAAAAAAAACGACAGATTTCGAAAAAAACGTGTTAGTAAGAGTCATGTTTTATACCGAATGTGTTTTGAAAAACGTTGTCCATAATGAAGCCACAATGAAAACACAATCTTTTAAAACTAATACAGGGTTATCCATTTCGTATAGGAAAAGTATAACCTTGCCATTTGACATCTGTCAAAGTTAAATGTCATCCAAAACGTTTTTTTTTTAGTTGAAGGTTTGCCATTTAGAAATATGAATTGTTTAACTGTCGAAGAACGTGTGAAAATTATTAAATTTTATTATAAAAATGGTGATTCTGCTGTATCAACATTTAGGGCTTTACGAGCCGATTACGGTCGACATAATCGACCTACACAGCAAACAATTTCGAATACGGTGGGAAAATTTGAAGAGACTGGATCGGTTATTGTTATTGAAAGGCCTGTGCATCATCGCAACATTCGTTCTGCTGAAAATATCGCTGTCGTTGCTCAAAGTGTGGAGAAAGACTCGAATTTGTCGATTCCTCGACGTGCTTAACATTTGGGCTTGTCTTACGGCTCATTGTGGCGGATTTTGCATTTGGATTTGCATCTCCATCCGTACAAAATCCAAATCACTCAAGAACTTAAGCCTCAAGACCATACCCAACGCAGAATGTATGCGAATTGGGTGATTGAACAAGTCATTGATAACGATTTTTCGAACAAAATTTTCTTTAAAGATAAGGCTCATTTTTCGCTCTGTGGTTACGTAAATAAACAGAATTGCCGCATATGGGGTTCTCAAAATCCTCAGGTGATCGCAGAAAGGCCTTTGCATCCGGAAAAAGTGACCGTTTGGCGTGCATTATGGTCTGGTGGTGTTATTGGCCCGTATTTTTTTGAAAGCGATCAAGGAAGAGCCATTACAGTCAATTCTGACCGCTATGGACGGATGTTAACTGATTATTTGTGGAGAGAAATTGAAGATTATGATCTGGAGAACATGTGGTTCCAACAGGACGGAGCCACAAGCCACACAACACAGGCTAATCGAGCACTTTTGCAAGAGAAATTTCCAGGACGCGTAATTTCGAGATTGAGTGATGTCAATTGGCCCGTAAGATCCTGCGACCTAA
Source organism: Stratiomys singularior (assembly GCA_954870665.1). Taxonomy (NCBI): domain Eukaryota; kingdom Metazoa; phylum Arthropoda; class Insecta; order Diptera; family Stratiomyidae; genus Stratiomys; species Stratiomys singularior. The sequence continues at coordinate 149,496,982 of OX940878.1, read as the reverse complement.
CACCTTTGGATTTCTTTTTATGGGGCTATGCAAAAGATCGTGTTTACGCGAACAATCCTCAAAATCTTGAGCAATTGAAAACCAATATTCGTGAAGTTATGGCCGAGATATTGCCGGTAATGTGCCAAAAATGCATTGAAAATTACTTCAAAAGGATTGAGGCCTGTAAGAGGTCCCGTGGAGGACATTTGAATGATGTCGTGTTTCACGTATAATGGCAAGGTTCAATCTTTATATTGAGTAAAAAATTTCGTTTCCATCTGAATATTTTATGTGTTTCCTTTAGCTATACTTTCCCAAGCGTAAAATGGATAACCCTTTACTAATGATGGCTACAGATGGCTCTTGTGACATCAGTAAAAACCATCTGCCACACTTAGTCCGCTCATGGTTGGAGTATGACGACTGTATCTTAGTCGCGATACTTTTTACCTTACAGTTCTTCAATTGTTAATCTTTTTTTTATGAAAAATAGTTGCAGTAAAAATTTCACGACTGATTGGCTTGCAGAGCTTTTTCGTTCTTATATCCAAAAATATCTTTGCTTCATGTGTATCGTTTTGTCAAATGAAATGCACGACAACATGTAGCTGACATGAGTTGTAGGTCAGTAGACTTATCTAGTTGCTGTTTACAATATTTACTACAAACCACCCTCTGAACGTGTTAATCCTTCATCTTTTCAACAACTGGGATCAATTTTCATACAACAGTAATATCAGATATGAGGTTGCACGGTCTTACAAAAATGCCTGCATCGAATTCCAAACCAAAAAGAGTTTAGTAATCGTCAATGCGTGTGACCAATATTTTTTCATTATTTACCAGTTTAAATCACGGACCTTCAGCTAACATACTGATAGATTCGGAAACAATCAATGTTTGCCCATTTATTCACGAGTAAAATGAACTAACAAAAAACAGAAAACAAAATTAACGGATGTTGTCTCGGGCCATTCTGAAGCTAGAAGCGTATAGAGCTACTATTCCAAAGTCATTTCTGTTCAGTTAGCCAAGCGTCATCACTGAAGAAGGTTCCGTTTGGTTTGTGTGAATTTTTTAGTAATGGTTTTTTTGTGTGCTCGACGTTTTTGTCTTGGCTGATCCTCAGGAACAGCGTACGTCCGTAAGTTGTTGCTTCTTGCTGGGAAAAACTGGCACAGAAACTCTTGAAACGTAATCTTGATCAACAAGGATGATGCTATTGGGAAAACTTAAGTGTTTGAGAGGTTTTCCCATTTGAAAAATTGTGAAATGTCATTTGACGATAAACCTTGTTCGGGTCTTTCCTCTACGGCCCGAAGCGACGTAAATGTTGAAAATATTCACGAAATCATCCTGGAAGAACGACGAAGAACTAGTGGAAAAATCGTGGAGCTGAAATTTCAATGGAAGATTTGACAATGAAAAGGATGTCTGTCAAATTCGATAAGATATAAATTTTTTCGAAGGTCACCGATATAAAGTTACGTCGGGTGACAAATGATGATGTTACGGTTACGCCTATGATACGTAGCAACAATCAAGCCAGTGAAAGACTTATGTTTCGTCTAGTCCTAAAAAAGTTCCTCAAATGAGTCAAACGACAAAATAATGCCCATTTGATTTTCCTATGCGAGGGGAGTGGTCCGTTCAATTCTTTCCACAGTTTCAGATAGACTTTGTACCTGGAAGTTTTTGAAAGATTGAAGAATAACTTGCGGCGAAAAGGGAAATGGCATGGCCCCGATTCCCTATGCGACTCCCTCACCCGAACTTGTCCCTTACAATATTTTTTTTATTTCTTCGCTGAATGAAATTAGACATTGAAGGAAAGCAATTTGCTGAGATAATGAAGTGCAGAAAAAGAAAAATATTAGACGGAGTTGCTATCACGGAACATGAATGTAAAACAGCTTTTGGGCAATGGATTAAAAAATTGGATAAGTGTATTTCTGCAGAGGGAGAGTGCTTTAATGGTGTTAAAGATTGAAGGTTTTTTGTTTCAAAACTAAATAAATAAATTGACAAAGATTGTTTTCTTTTGAAAGTCTCCTCGTATGAGATTCAAAAAATTAGGGTGTTTTAAAAAATCTAATGACATTATGTTGGAATAAACTATCAGCAAACTTTTAAAATGGGAATGGTTTTTCCATCGACCGGGTGATCGATATTTCGTTCTTTTCTTAAGGACTCACTCAATAATCGATCATGACCCAAAAGGTGAGCTTAGACCCATCGTTTTGCAAGTTCTGATATAAGGTATATTTGCCTTTTTAGACACTAGCAGTGGAACTCAAGACAAGATTTCAAGAACATGATCTTTCTAAAATCCATAAAGTAGGCAACGCTAGATTTTTTGGGAAAGGTGCCTAAGATAAACCTGTTTGTATAGCGAAACAATTTTTAGATGATTTGAATGATGATTGTAAATTGAATTTGATGATGATTTAAAACAATTATTATTTGGCTGGAACTAATTCAGTTCTACACAATTGAAAATTTATCTCTGAATGTTGACAAATGCAACCATGTCTATTCTATTTAAAATTAAGAATTAAGAATTCACTTCCAGCCAGGAGAAAATTTCAAGCTTCTGACAGCTATACAGATTGAAAAGGAAAACCAAAGTACATCATAAATTCAACTACAATTTGAAAAACGGCCGTATTGAAATTTCATTTATTCGAAATCTCTGTGGGAACTCCAAAAACAAAAATACATGTGGATTACAATATCTAAATATAGACCAGACATTGTTTACATTAAATCAACGATGCCAGGAGTGTTAATTATCAAAATTTAAATGAATCCCTTCAGTCGGATCGCTATAACCGAACATCAAAATACCAAAAATTTGTTTTAATATGAAAAAGGAAAATAATGGTAAAAAGTTCAAAACAGCAAAAAAACTAACAAAGTTGACTGTTGATTACCTTCACTCAGAAAACGTTGCATTTCAGCGACGAAGAATTTATTTGGGAATCTAATTGCAATTCTTCCTTCAGCCTAATTTGCTTATTTTAGCTGTATAAACTGGTGTAGTATGGTGTAGTATCTTTTCTTCAGATCGAGAGAGCAGATAAGATTTTCAATAACAATTTCAACGTGTTGTTTGAATTGAGGAAATGCAATGTGTTATTTGTAAACATGGTTTTTCTCGGTTAGTGAGTCAATTTATTCGTACAGAGTTAGTGCAGCTTGCTTTGCATTATTCGAGGAAATGATGAATATTCCATTAGAAAACTCCATAAATGAAAGCAGGTCTTAAGTAAGTGCTTTTCTATAATTCCACTTCTAGAACAGACTTTTAATTAAATCGCTTGTGAGTAACTCGAAAACTTGTAAAAACATCCTTATTTTCCAGCTAATGAGAACAATCGCGTATCATGCAGTGTATACGTGCATATTTTTACGCGATATTTATAACAGTTTGTTTACATCTTTTTTTAAGATTGTTGTTACTATTGTGCATATGTTACTGAATGTGGATGACACAATAGATCGCGTGCTGGCTTTCATTCAAAGTGAATAAGGTCATATTATGGTCATGACTTTGCTCGTATTGTTTCACACATCATTAGCTTGGTGAACGAAAAACGTGAAAAAATATTAGCATAGCGAGACCGTAAGAATTTCCTGTCTTTTGGAATCAATTTGTAGCTGATTAAAATTCCAAAGGATCCATTCGACGTTATTTAAGCTTCAAATTTCAAAATGCTAATAGTCGAAAGCACTTTAGCAGGACAATTACCAAAGAACAAAAATTTATATTTGGTTTTGCGATATCTGTGAATAAGTAGAAACAAAAAATTTTAATGGAATGTGGCTGGAAACAAATGTTTTCGAGTCAGATTGATGTGGAATTGGAGTTAATGCTGGACCATTAAGAGTATTTTTCAAAACGAATTTAAAATCGGTGAGAATTGAGCCCATCAATTCAACAATGGAATTTCAGGGAGGCTCTCAATTTATAGAGAAAGCATATTGCATTACCGTTAAAATAAATTGATCCATTTTGTCAGACAAAATTTTACTAGCATTATATGAGTATAAAACGTTTGATTGGAGTTTTTTTGCCAGTTTGTTATTCATCTCTGGTTCGAAATCGTTACTTTTTCGAAAAATTTCCTTTTTTTTTTCAAAAACTTGGTTTAGATTCGACTGAAGTTGGAGAGGCCGACATAAGGACGATTTCATACGGTTTCAATCAAGTCTATTTTGAATGTGAAACAGTAAAATTTTGTTTTTACTTTAGACATCATTTGTATTTTATCTGATGACCCCCAGAATCTGATCAAACCATTTGCATGCAAATGGAATTAATAAAAAGAATAGTTCATATTCGTCGTAAGTTTATTGAATACTAGACTAATTACAAAGTGGGATGGTTCATCTTTCTTTTATGCTAGCTTCAAAGATCATCGGGTTTTGAAAGGACATTTCAGATCTGTTGTATCATGCTCACAGCTCGAGACTTGTCTCTTTTTTTTGAACTGGTTACAAAAAAGCCTATAAAATACAAAATAATCATTATTCATATGTACACAATCAATAAGGTAAAGACTCAGGTCGCGTTTGTTATTCGATTTTAACTTTATCTAAATTTATCGCACTACCATTTCGTAACCAATAAGACAAATTTAACGAAAAACGATCTCATTTTGACCAAGGAAATTTAGAGAACGGATCTTTAACTGAACAGAATTGATTGGTTATATGTTTTTTTCGAAAAAGCGTATTCACAGCAAAAAATCGGTGTCAAAAAATACTGAATACAACCACAAGATGAGCCATCTAACGTTTAGAATTGGAACCATTTATTTGTTACTTTGGGATTACAAGGTTTGATGACATTGCCGATGTGACAGAAGGTCAGTTTTACGTTTGACATTTATGAAATGGGTTGCATTCCGCTTGAACAAAGTTAAGAAATACTAAGAAATCATTTGCAAAGTGTTGACTTTCTTACTCTAACTATAAGAAGTTTTACGAAATAAATTTGGGGAAAATGGTTGTTCGAAAAATGCAGTTTGTGGCTCGATTTGTGAAGCGATTTTGAAAAACTGGATCGTAATTAGATAAAACAACGCATGTATGTACTCGTCGAGGGTGCTCAACTGAAAACATCGATGCTGATGCTCAGAGTAGTCGTGCGTGAATAATCATCAACATCAGTTCGGCATCGTTGACAAGAATTGAACCCTTGTACCCTTCTTCGAGAAGATTTTTGCACAAATATCTCGGTATGAATGCTTACAAAGTTCAATTATTGCAACAGCTTAAGCTGCAATACCATCTGACACATTTTTGGTTTACTCAAGGCCCGAAGACCGCTTGATCGAAGATGCATTTTCACTGAAAAACATGTGAGCTGATGGTGATTCTAACTATGGCTTAAAACATCCACATGTCATGGTGGAGAAACCAATGCATCCACAACGAGTCCTGGTACGAATTTTGGTCTAACGGCATTATTCGTCCATTTTCTTCGAAAGGGAGCAAGGAAACTCCGTTACAGTGAAAATCAATCGCTACTGCTCCATAGATGACCCAGACGATATTTGGAAGGCGCAGCGTGCCATACTGTCAACGTAACAATCGACCATTTGCGCACTAATTTCGAAAATCACATAAACAGCCGAAATGCTGATGTCAATTGGCCACCTCGCAGGTGCTATTTGACTCCGTTGGATTTTTTTGGGGAGGTGCTAATGACAAGTATTACTCTATCCATCCAGAGATGGTTGACGTCTTGAAATATAAAATCTAAGTTGCCATTGATGACAAAAGAAGTCAAAACAAGCGAAAATGTACTGAAAAATTGGACTGATCGAATAGGGTGTTAAGGCTGGCCGTGGCAATCATTTGAAGGATATTGTCTTTCATTCTTAAATGGAAAGCTTCGATATATCTCATAATTTCTCATAATATCTTAAAAAAATTATTCTTCATTTTGATTGAATGAATTTTAAAATAGGGTGGTTCACACGTGATATTGAAGGTCTATACCTCAACAGCAGACGTAGGAAGATTCTATTTGAATATGGGTACTATATGTAATACAGTTTTTTCAGCTTTATTGAACGGATGGAGTTCTGACAAAAGATGGTTTAGGTTACATTTATTTTATTTCAAGAGGATAATGATCACATACATACTGATCACGCATTGTCAACATACACAAAATATGCTATAGTACTACACGGTTGAAAAGTCGTTCGTCTGGCAATGAACAAACTATGTTTCTAGTGCAAAAACGAATTTATTCTTCGACATAATATCCATCTGGAACAATGCACTGAGTGTAAAGATCTTCCCACATTTCCATGCCTTTCTTATAGTGGTCGTCGTCATCCCTCCCTCAAAATAGGCATTTGTTTCATGGAGTTTCAGCAGCTCCTCATATGAAATGAATCTCACCCGGTGAGCTAATATTTCAACTGGGAAAAAAGGAATAGCCACTGGGGGCTGAATCAGGCGAATACGGCGGAAGTGCATCTATGTTGGAACGTAAATACTCCAGTATATAGGTCCTTTCGCGAGTTGAATTAGCTGCAGTATTGCAGTATGAAGGTTAAGACGAATGAGACCATCTAGGCTTGATTTCGTTAAAAGAAAGAACTTCCTTGTAATTTTGCGTGTTAAATTTTTAATTTTTCCGTTATGGATTTTCGACCGTTATTGTTCAGTCTGCCTCCGCGCTTGAATCGATTACAGAAAAATTCAAAAAATCAACATGAAAATTGAAAAGGAAGGGGTTGCAAGTGATACCAATTTCGAAGTCCAATGAATCCGATGGTGCGCAATAACAGTGTTGGTTGATTGTCTTTCCATCTTGAAGAGTCTTTGAAGATTATACCACGTGCATCCCAAAAAAAACTAGCCAACTGATGGTTGCATCTTCGGGCGCTTCCTACGGCTTTCACCAGACAATAACCATTCCGCTGACTGCAGATTGGATTGAGGGATGTAGTGATGAATCCATGGTTCATCTGTCGTCACAAATCAAAAATAATTACGAATTTCGCTTGGAAAGTCGAACACATTTTGCTTTCTGGTCAATATGTGCGGAAAAAAGCAGCCATTAAGGGCAAAACTTTCGCATTTGTATGGTATTCGTGAATTATGTGTCCAACGCGTTCCTTTGAGATAACATTGATGTGAGCTATCTCACTGAATTTAATTTTCCGATCATTTAACACAAGATCCATGACTTTTTTGTGGTTTTCCGAAGTTATAGTTTCATTTAGGTTTCCTGATCGCGGGCATCATTGGTGCTTGTCCGGTCAGGATGAAATTCAGCAAACTAACTAATATTAGGTGGTTGAATATATAAGGTGTATAAATATGAAATGCGGATTTTATTAACAGATGCCATAACCATTACATATGGTTTGTGTCAGGGATAACTAATATGGCATTTTGGAGGGTAAACATCTGTCAACAAATTCCAGTATGTCATAGGTTTGAGAACGATGGGAAAAAGTCCTAGCTAACGATGGCCAATACTTTGATTATTGAATTAACTCGTTCTGTTATTCAAATAAATGCATATTTCAAGCAGAAAAAATCTGCATTTCATATTTATACGCCTATTAGTAGGGTGGGTTGTATCAAAACATTTATCAAGTTATGTTTTTGCTTGCGCTGTATCTTTTTCCACACTTTTATTACATATCTTTTTCACTTTTATTACAAGACAAAATACTTTTGCTTACAAGAATTTATGGATATCGTCAGTTCGAAAGCAAGTCATGAAATTTTGACAGGATCTAAATTAAGGTTGATACTCTACAAAAAGAGTATTTGATTTTTCGGATGTTTTAAGCCACTTAGAACTATTCAACCTATGTAGTATGTTCAAAGCTATGTAGTATGTTCAAAGCTCGCATTCAAGAGGAATATGAAAAAAATGAGTCCTTAATTGAGAAGTATGTCAGTGAAACCGATTCTTTTCACAATGAAGACCATATTTAAAGCGAAGCCATGCCAAAAAACATTTATTCAAATATTACAATCAAATGTTACAATCAACAAAAAACAGGTAAACACGAGTTAGAAATGCATACGTCAATTATATGAGCCGTGTGCATTCGCTTGCACTCTCTGACACAGTATGACTAGAAACGATCGAAAAAAGTGCAATGTGAAAATCTGCAACAATAGACGATTCAAAGGTAGCATTTATTAGTGTTAACCCGATAATGCAATACAATTTTAATGCATTTATTGCTGTGTCGATGACAACCTATATTAAGAATTTCCAGTGGAAATTTAATTGATTTAAATTTAAAAATTTTTAAATAATTGAATCCTTCAATTCTGTTTAGATAAGAAAAATCGAAGAGTCCAAACGCTGAGCGTTGTAAAAATAGGAATTTCATTTTCATGGTATAGCAATTTTGGGCGAACAAACAAATGTAACTTCTGTGGTAATATTATGTTTGATGTGAAAGGACGCAATGCAATTTCAGAGTGAAATTCAAATTGGAATACTTTTTTGTTGAAATCGAGATATTTCAAAAATTTTGCTAACGGCATAACTTTCTTTCTACTGAAATGAATTATTGATAAATTTATATTAATGGCGATTTCCCGACATTGAAATCTGCTTACATCGTTAATTTATCTTCCATTCGACATATCAGACTATCTTTTATGTACCAATTCTTAACTTTTAAGCCAAGTATTGAGTAATCGTATCAATCAAAGTATTTATTAAACTTTCAACACTGTATCAATTAATCATAATTTTTTTTCTTTGGCATCTTCAGAATTTGTTTACACGGTTTAATGGCTATTACCCGTTCTAATGATTTTCACTTCATCAAAGGGCTCTTTAAAGTTCATAAATCATTGCGCTGTATCATCACTATTCATTTTGGAAGAAAATCTGATTTGGACAATTTTCCCCGAGTTGCATAAATCATTCATTAAAGGCGGTCCGTAGTGACAAGTGTGCGCACACATTCAAGCGATAATCAAATGAAACGTGCTATCAATAAAAAAAAATTAAAGCATTATTTATTTAAACGCGGCTTGTGAGCAAACAATCATTGTCCGCGAAGGGAAATGAACTCAACGATAGTACGTCTGTATAGTCAATTAGACAACTCTTTATCATGTAAAAACATATTTCATGATTTTGTTTTTTTTTTTAATTCTTTCTCACAGAACGTTCAAGTGCCATCCGCTTGAAATCAGTACCAAAGACTTACAAAATTCTTCAGTGAATTAACTTTAAAGTATCACACACTCCGAAAATAAGCTTGATTAAGCCAATTAAAGTCGAATAAGCAAGAAATGTTGTCGTCAAGTTGTAAAACTCACATATTCGGTACGTTGAGCTGCAGTTGGATCAACTGGCAATGTGTGCCTTAGGCCCTCACCACATCCCTGGTTTAACTGCATTTATGCGGTTTAAGCGTGACTTCAAAGTATTTTCTCTTTAATTTCAATCAATTCAATTCTCTGCCATGCATTTATTACGTTCATATGTGCACTTGCAATGCACATTATGTGCACTTAGTGTCACACTGGGAAAAACATGGCAATATGCCTGATAAAATGCGTGTAAGTTCTGCTAATGATAGGAATTATGAAGATTTAATGATTCATTGATGCTATCATTAAATTTGTTGCATACTTTCTTCATTCCCGTGGCAAGAAGTGACGAGTTTAATCGTTGGATCTGATTGCTTGCTGATGACTATGTAAATTTGTTGCATTTTACGTCGTTTAATTATGAATATCCTGAATATGATGTGCAGATATTTAAGGTAAAATGCACATTTTACTGATTGAACCCATTTGTGGACATGACTAGTACGTTTGAAATTGTACAAAATGTCATTAGCTTTATAATAATTACCCTCCAATGATGAAAAATGGAAGAATTAACATTTTTTCCGAGTACACGTTAAAATGGTAATTTTAAAATAATTTTGAGGAACGAAAAAGCATATGCAGTTTGCTCAAAATAAAATGGGAACGACTATGTTAGGTATCATAAAATTTTCTTTTCCCACATTATCGCTGCTCAGGTTAATAAATTTTAAATATCTTTTTCCAGAGATAGTACTCAGTTTTTTAAAAATCTTCTTCTTGGGCACTTAGAAAATCTTTCACAGCTGCTATCCTTTAAACATCATTTTTAAATTTTTGCCTATTAAGTAGTCGCTGAACAAAGAACAAGACCAAATAATTGTGGCCCGAAACCGATTTCGTGAATAGAAAAAATTCACAAAATTCAAAGGAAGCATCCTTTTAGTTTTGGTCAGTTTGAACATTTTGTAAAATGAGAACTATTACAAATATCTCTTAAATTTGCCTTTACCCGAGGAAATAAAAAAAATCACTAGGAGCTAAGTCGGGTGACAATGAAGGATCTTCGTGTGCGCCGGTGTGTTGTCTTGATTCAAAAGAACTTTTTTGCGACTTTTCCCCTGCTTTATTCACGATGTCCCGACATAACTAAAATATTTGGTATTCGGACACCCTTCTTGTTAAAGTGGATCCATCATCAAGGTATTCAATCATTATCAACTCCTTGTTTGCCTCCAAAAAACTGTCCATGTTCTTAGCGAGAGACGATTTTGTGTGGAATTCCTTTGAGGTTGGAGGTGGTGGTCTTTTTCTTACCATCGATTGTTGTCTTATTTCAGAATCGTAATAGGAAAGTCATGTTTCAGCAAATCATGTTGAAACAATTCCAATGATCTTTCTGAAATCTTGCGTCGCATTTCCGTTTTGTGTGTCCGTGAGCATTCTGGGAAGGAATGATCATGTAAAATGTCACCTGCACTTATTATGCAATTATGCAAAAGGGATACAGGGATATGCAAATGCATACCCCTTACAATTTTTTTAACAGGATTTAATGGGTAACAGACCCGAAGCACGACCCGATCGAGGGTCATCTGGAATCGATTTCTTCCGTGTTTAATCTCTGCACATCATCTTCGTGACTCTTGAAAGTATATTTGGTAGAAAAAATTTTATGCGATAGAAAAAAACGCCAAAAATATTTTATTACTGCACTACTTTGCGTTTCATTCTTTTTATCAACACAAAGGCGACGGCACCACGACAATGAACTAATAATTTGAGGGCATTCTTACAAAGTTCTGAGCTATAATGAGTCTTAATTATATCCCAAAAGAACCCTCTAGAATTATATCGTTCTCAATAATGACTTCAGAAATTCAGAGATTTCAACGCAAGTCCATAGTAAGAAAATAATTTTCGGAGGAATAGAAAACCGAAGGAGATATCCCCATCAAAAAGGCTATCCTGCGTTGTATCACCCAACGGCTATCCAGGACGACCAGATACAAAAACAAGTATATTCCATAGATTTGAAAGAAAAAAAAACGGAATAACAGCGGCAAGAAAGGCAAATCAACTCCACCGACTGATCGATGGATCTTCGAAAGTGCTATGGTGAATGCTATAACATTGAAAACATTGGGATGCATTTCGCAGACACAGGTGAGACAAAAACCAGCAAAAAAAAACCAAAAAAACAAAGTCAGACCCCAGCATGAAAAAAATCGCGTGTGGATGCCACGGAAAACCTCCCCGCAGTTATATTAAAGTGTCCTGAGAAAAGCGAAAATATCAAAAAACAAGTGGGAAGTATTGATTTTCAATCATCCTTCATTCATTTGAAGAACAATTAAATTTTCTATACTCATAACCTCCCTTTTTTCACATTTATAGTGACGAGCCTCGTTCTGTGATTGTGAAAGAAAAGGTCCAGCGGAGAGGAAACATGGTTTCTATCGCTATTTCATGAGATCTTGCAATAAATAGTTCCGTACACAAATAACAAAATAGGGGTAAGGCGATCTATTTATGCCACAATATCTCTGTTCCTTCATGAAGTAGAAAAGTTTAAGATCCTAAAGAGAGAGCTGAATCATTTATGGGACTGGATCAGGTCTATATCATTTTCAAGAGCGTGCGTGCTTCTGGGGCTGCGATAGAAAGGGTCGCGGTTTACTATTCAATGGATGATTTAACGAACATTGTGTCAAATAAACTGCGTAGGACACATCATTTGGTTGTGTATTCCGAGCAAAATGTCAAGACTTCTATATCATAGCATAAGTATATTTATGTTATAAATTATTTGAAATCAATTGACTTTTTTTTGCTGGAAATGGATGGAAGGATCCGTCTTCTCAAAATTTGCAATATAGCGTTAACACTTCGGTGTGACGGTGTTTTACGCAAACAATGTAAAAACTGAATAAAAATATTTAAATAAATCTATAAATACAAATTGATGTGCAATTTTCCTATCTCTGTCTTAGGATAGCATAGGTAACTACCACATACTACCCTAAAACTTCTATCAAACTGCTGACATAACGATATTTTTAACCCAAAATGAGGAAATTCCAAAATAAAGAAAGAATGCCCTTCTCAAGGATTTTGCGTAAAAATCAACACAAATATAAAAATGTTTGCGCTTTTTCTATCTCTGTCTGGCAAAAGCTGCCCGAGAGTGTTAATGCTGTAAATACTTGTATGCGTGGACTTTCTCAATGGAGCTGAATACGCAAAAAAGGATCTGGCTTTTTTGATAAATTGATAGATTTACGCATTCTTAATCGCCGTGTTCTGCTATTATATGTAAATTGAGAATGGAACATTGGGTCAAAAACGTCAGGTGTCGACAAAATCAAAACATGTCCAAAATAGGAGCATGGTCAAATTAATTGTATGTTTATCGGCAAATAATACGATGCTTGTTTTTTAATTGTAATTTTGCTTATTTTAAAGTATTTTTAGATTGCAAGTTTGTCTTCAATGTTTAATTTTATATGTTTTTGATATTTAGCAGTTATACCAAGCTAGAACAGATGAGTAAGTATCTATGAAATATTATCCTCTTTGCAGACAATATTTATTAATTTTTTATGAATAACTCAAATGGATGAAAGTGAAGCATAAATAGGACATGAGCAAGTTAGCTTGAATTTAATCAGGCAAGCGATGTGTTCCTTCAAAGTTCTATATGTATTAACAAATTCCAAAAACAGAGAAAAACAGGAATAGCTGATTCACGATTCTAAAATGGTTTCATCAATTTTTCTCAAGTATAATTGCCAGGAAGTACATGTTTTATTGGCAAAAAAAGCCAAAAACATTTTAATTGAAGTGTCAATCAAATAGGCTTAGTACAATTTATGCACCGTGAAAAATATATCTGTCTTCAAACTCTTTTTGGACTAGTCCGTGTACAGAAAAATTGATTTGGAAACATGAATCACGATAATTTCTTTCACAATGTCACAATGTCTATTAAAAGCTAATTTGAAATGGTGTCTCTTTGATATTTATGGTATTTGCGTAGAGACAGGAGACGTTCTTGCTTGTCTATAATTTTATACAAATGATGAATCATTCTATTCTGTGTATTCTTTCTATGCAGAAACATTTCATGGCCCGATGACAATATGGTTTGTAAGCTATCTAAGCTATATCTATTGTTACAAAACTAATGGAAACACTGAATTGGGTCATATATGAATGAATGAAAAATCGAAAGAAGAAAATGTGGCACATCCTAATGCTTTGTAATTTCGTCGAGCTGAACTGTGATTTGCCATATAAATCGTAGCATATTTGATATAAGTTTCATCAACGATAAAGTTTTAAAGTGGTTTGACTAATAAAAATGGATTTTTATTCGACAGCTATCAAAATTTGTTTCAAAAACTGCAGCTTGCACTCATGTAATTGTTTGCTTTTTGACCTTCTTTTTCTTAAAGTGATTCGTTTCAGGGTCAAAGGTCGTAGGGTGAAAAATACGAAACCGCACACTGAAGATGGCATGCCGCCGAAATGGATACAATACAAGGAAACAAAAGGGGAAGGAAAAAACTTCGTTCGGATATGAACTTTTTAAATTTCTATAGAAATATTTTAAGGAGAAAATAAAATAATAATTATTTTATAATGAGATAAACAGAAATCAAAAGATTTAACTTCAAAGCAGATCCAGGTCTGAAATGAATTGATGTTCTGCTAAAATGTTCAATGGCCAAAATTATGAAATCCAAGGAGGGATAATTTAAACGAGTTATATATTCACTGAGTTTCTCTTCTACAGAAACTTTTATATGTCATCGATTTTAAAAACGACCTCGAAGGCAACTGTTTATGGGGAGCAAAGAGAACTTACAGATCGCTATGTCGCAAACGTTGAAAGTTTTGTAATAGTTTGCATATTGGCTTGAAATGGGAGTTAGAAAAGAAACTTGCAAAAATGTGTAGAATAGAATATAGAGAATAAAATAGGGTCAATAAGGGTCAACCCTACCTTGAGGTAAGCTAAAATCCATTCAATAATCCATTCAAAATCAATCAAAAAATTCAAAAACACTTTTATATCTGTTTTAGAAATAAAGGTGTAAGCATTTAAAGAAAAACCGGGGCCTGACCCAACTAGTTTTGTTATTTTTGAGATTTTAAGTATATATTTGTTTTTATGGTACTTTTTAACATTCATCACTATCAATCGACGTATTATAAACAAAAAAACTATTGAATTGATTTTCAGTCATGCTGAACACTGAATGGAACACAATGGAAACGAGGTCCAGGATTAGGTAGGTGGCGAAAATTCGTCGTATGTGGGAAATTAAAAATGTGGGTGAACAAGCAATCAATGATGAATCGATTGATTCTGAATCACATAATACGGCAGTGAATTCACTTACACAAACGATGCAAAGTTGGTATCTTATAGCTCCTCAAAAAAATAAAGTAATATTTTTGGTATATCTCCACAAAAAATTTGGAAATATTTCTATGGGCGGCAGTAAACCAGATATAGTTTTATACTATAATAAAACTAAAGTTGGTACGGACCAGCCCTCTATAAAAATCATAATTCACGTAGAGTTTTTAATCATAGTTTTTTCTTGTTTTTATATCTGTTGCTTCAATAAACAACGATAAAAACATTTTGAAACACACAAATAATTGAAAAAATTAACGCAAACGTTGAATTGCCGGCACAGAATTTTTAGCGCCTACTTTTTCATTAATTTTTCAACTGATTTGATCTTGATCGAATTATCAAAAATGTTACACTCCATCCAATCGCATTTATTACGCACAAAACTTCATCCCAGACTATTTCTTAGGTGTCGAAAGAAATTTTTAAAAAAAAGAGCGAAAAAATTGGATGATTATTTTAATAAATTTCATCGAAAAATGTCGAAAATTTTGTTTTCCCTACATTCAATGGTATTTTTTCCGTCAACAATTTCACCATTTATATATTGAATGATTGATTATCGATGATTATTTCTCAATTGCCGATTTAATTTCTTAGATTCTTTCTTTTAAGACAAAAATATTATTAATTGCATGGTTACGAAATTGTGTAAATTATGTAACTGACACTACTTATACTATTTACTATACCAGGATAGTGTCAGTTTAAAGTTTAAAATTGACAAATAAAAATTCAATTAAAATTTGAAATTTTTTTCAAATTTTAGTAATGCTTTAATGAATATCTATCAACATTCATATAAAGCTTTTGGACCATTATTTATTTAAATTTTTTTATTGACCTGACTGACGTATTGATAGATTATGGATTACTAAAAATCTTTCAGGTTTCCTCGTCTGTTAGTTAGAAAATTCCACGGTACGCTCAACGGATATATTTCAGTGAGTAATGGATTTTGGATTGTAAATTGGTTTTGGCTAGCATGTAATTCCATATTTTAGAAATAAAAATAAATGGATTATGTGAATGCTTTCTGTCAAAAAAGTACCGGGAAATTCTTATTTAAAATGACCGCGCTGAATGGATTTTTAATTTTTTTTCTTAGGTTGGTAGGAATGTCATTCATTATTATCTGCAAATTGTCAAACAGTTTGTCTACAGCAGCCGGTTAAGTCAGTCAACTTCATTAGTGCGTGCCGATTGTTAACATGAACGAAATTATTAAACAAAGAGTTTGCCTTAAATTTTGCGTTGCAAACGAAATTTCTTGTGCTGACGCATTGGAAATGTTGGAAAAGGCTTATGGTGATTCAATTTTATCCAAAACCCGTGCATATGAGTGGTACAAAGCGTTCAAAGAGGGCCATGAAATCGTCGAAGGCATGCCTCATTCTGGACAACCTTCCACCTCTCTAACTGAAATTAACGTCAATGTAGCGAAGGAAATTGTGGACGAAAAATTTTCATGCCAGCTAAAGACAGATAGCTAACATACTCATCATTTCTTGCGAGTGTGTTCGTACCATTTTGATTGAGCATTTGAGCATGAGATGCGTCGCTGCAAGGCTTGTTCCATAAGAGCTCAATTTTCTTCAAAAACAGTATCGTGAACAAGTCTTTTTGAATATGCTTGAACGTGGGAATTCCGACCCAACATTCATGGAGCGGATTATAACTAGTGATTAGACAGGGCTGATTTAATTTGACACTCTCACCAGTCAACAGGCTTCCGAATGGGGCACTAAAAATGAGTCTAAACCGAAAATACCGCGTCAAAGTCGGTCAAAAATCAAGGTGATGCTCATTGTTTTCTTGGATATTCGTCGTCTGGTTCACCTTGAGTCCGTTCCACATGGCCAGACGGTGAATAAGGAGTTTTATTTGAGCGTACTAAGGCGTTTACGTGAACGCATCCGGAATGATGGGCAAACAACTCGAGGATATTTCACGACGATAACGCGCTGTCGCACCGAGCTAAAATTGTGAACGAAAACAAGGCAAAAAATTCGATAAACACCATCGATTAACTAACGTATTCGACTGATTGAGCAACATGGGACTTATTCCTATTCCCGAAAATGAAATTGCCGCACTCTTAGAGTCCATTGAAGCCATTAAACAGACTTCGGCGCGTGAAGGCCATCCCAGACTGCTTATAAAAAATGTTTTGAAGAATTGGAAAAACGATGGCACATGTGTATAGTCTCTAATGGAATACTTTGATGGCGACAAAATAAATTTTGATTGTTAAATGTAAAAATTGTGTTTAATTTACAAATTCCCGGTACTTTTTTGATAAAAAGTGTATTTTGTTTGAATTCAAAATAAAAAACTGTGTAAATCTGAAAGACTGATTTGAATCTAAATCTAAAGACTATCTAAATGTAAATCTAAAGACTGAAAGATTATCTCGATTTGCACCGAAAAAATTGTAAAATTTTGGCATGACTTCAGTGGGCAAAAACATCCATTTCGAACGAATAACATAGTTTGATAAAATTCACATGAAACACGATTGTTTTTTTCTTGTTCAGAGAACTGTGCCTCAATAGAAACACAATGAATAAATATCTTGAGAAAACTTGAGAAAAAAAGCTACTATATAAGCACTTGAATATTCATTGTCCACAAAGAAATGTAGGCTACACAGCATAATATGAATTCAAGAGCATTTTATCAAAGGCCAAAGACACTCTTACGGAAAAAAGGCCATATAAGAAAAGTGACATAAAATGTTCCATCAAACTACTGTATATATCCTTACGTAGCGATAATCGTTCATATTTTCCCCTAAAGAATTAATCAAGTCCTTGTTGAGGACGCTGACATTATTTTGTGAAAATTACTTTTATCTTTCATTAAGCTTCACATTATTTGCTGTCTTAGTGGTGTCTGGAATATTTATAAATCGGTTCAATTTAATGAGCTTTTATTTGGAATTTTGCCAAATTTTAAGGATGCAATGTTATGGAAAAGGATATTGTGTTTGAAAATAACAAGTCTTTGAAATTAGGTTAGTTATTCGATAGATCACAGAAGCTGAAATCAAAAATAGTTCGGATGTCCTTGACAACGTTGTTGTAACAAAGTCTGTAGTTTAACATTCAATAGTGAATTTTCCAAGAAAAATCTCTAAAATGGTGTTGCATGATGGGAAATTCGATAACGTAATTATCTAATTAAAAAAACTGAAGCACAAGACTAAAAAATGATTAGGCAAAGTATGCATCAATGCCATTAAATATAAATGCAAACTAAAACATTTGCATGGTTCATGCAATGAAAATTATAACATAAACCAACTGAAATTAAAAATCAAAATAATGCAACTTAGCCCTGAGCTATTCAAGGTCCATGACTAATATTTTCTATACAGATTTTAATTAGCATTCGTTAGCAATGTTGTACATTATCAATACTCGGTTTATATAATTCCGGGCTGTATTTCAAAACCCAATGCCATGTTTCCGATTTTTCATTGACGTATTTTCTATTTTTAATACTCTGCTAAGAAAGATGTCAAAACTTAGGTTTACAAGCCATCTGTGTACGTCTTCAGTATCAGTTCAATTTGAAACTGATAAATACTCAACACACTTAACATTGCAATAAAACACTCACGTTCTTCGACTTCTTCGGCGAGAAGGATCAACAGCAGCAGCAGCATGTCAGAGTAAACATTCAACATGTCATCAAATTGATGGAACTAAAAATATCATGTGAAGAGAATGTCAAGTTGTTAGAGTGGCGTCAGACAATCTCAAAGGCCAGCTAGCTAACCTTAAAATCGTCGAGACGATCTTAGACCGATTCTCCATACTAGAGTTGATAATTGTTTAGTCGATGCATTGCTCTTGCATTCATATGCATGCATGCTCGCATGCATATGTAAAACCAGATGCGTTTTGGCCAAATTGAATGACGATTGTTTGTTTATACAGCGAAGAAAGTGGTTCACGTTTATGCAACGCGACCTGATCGTTTTCAGATCGCCGTGAAAGATTGTTTCAATGGTAAGGAAGTATTGCAGCCTGTGTTACCGTTCTGATTCGAAACACAGGAGTAGATTTTTGTGAAATACTAGATATATATGTATAATAATATTATTATTTGTTTGCAGTGACAGATATGAGGTTTGACTTTTATTTATACTTTTCAGCTTGTAGTCAGAGGGACCATCTCTAATGTTTTCTGATTTCTGACTAGATCACAACGATATCTATTTTCAGCGACTCAATTTAGTTTACGAAACTGCCAGAATTCTTTAAAAATTCATTAGCACGCACCACATCTTATAAAAGTAATTTATAAATTTTTAAGTCGTCAACACATCTTCAATGGCGCCAAAGCCCAAATCATTGGTTTTGTATTGTTTGCCTTGTTATGAAGGGTGACTCAAAACTTCCTGACTTTTGACGTGACTAATGAACCCGTATAAGTTTATCAGCAATAAACTGCTTTCAAAAATTTTGACACCCAGGTTAAATTATATTCCACTCTACATATGTGTGTTATATTCTTACAGCTGCATTTGCAGCTGAAAAGAGCATTTTGAACGATAGTACGAAAATAATTATTTTTATTCAGCAGTCGGCAAAAACTGGTACGAAAATTCGAAGAGGATTTGTAGGCTTGTAGGCTCTGTACGCTCTAATTACGAGTAAAATATGAAGACTCGTAATAACTTAGGTATTTTTATATTATTATGAATTCTGTACAGGAAATAGACATTTGAAGATATAAATTTGTATAATCCTAATCTGATTATATTAGGTTACTTGAACTGAAAGTACCAAATTTATCGAAGCGCGTTAATTTTAACGATCTTTTGGACAAACCAAAACATTTTCTGAATCTTCAACAAATTGGATTGGGATTTTTGTGATCAAAACGGTGAGTCATTGAAATGTGTAATGCGGTTCCGCGCATACACCAATTCCCACATATGCAGAATACTTAGGGTGTGCAAGAAAACTGTGAAAAATGGTCCAATGCCGAGGAAGGCAACATGGAAAAATTTGCAAGGAAATGGTCGACCGTCGGTTGGATTCAGAAGCAAAAAAGGGAAAATAGGAACATTGACTAGAAATACACCAGGAGTGGGAACGCAAACAGTGACTAAACGGCTTAACAGCTCCCTGGAGACCAATAAAAACGTTCGAGATGAACCGTTCAATAATGCATTAAGTCCACTGCTTGTTGCCGTCAAGTATATAGAGAATGTAAGAAACCTTTACGTTTTGAGTAGAACATTCGAGATCGGCTGAATATCTGCCAAAATCTCAAAAAACTCGAATTTTCCGATAACAATGCCCGTAGTGAAACTGTACGTATAAAAATCCTTTATTCGGACGAATCGAAGATTCAACTGCATCCAATACCCAATTGACAGAAAAAGACAGCGATCCCGCAAATATTCCTGAAAGACTAACTCCGAAGTTCGTCTTGAAATTAATGGTAGCTGACCGAGTGAAGAGTTGTGGAAGAAACTAACTTAACTCTGTTAAGCAAAAATTGTCTTTTTAGGGAGAATATTATAACAAAATAATTCTCCCTGTTTTATGTAATGCTTTACTTATTGCCAAAAAAATGGAAAGGTCGAAAAGCATGAAAAGTAAATGATTTTAATGCACTATGGCATTACTGATTTGAAAACGTATGAGGCGATTTATGAGCTTTATGATGATTTTTCTTACGTGTGAATTGATTAGTGAATTGGTAAAACTCTTGAGTGAAGTCCCATCAAAAATGTGCAAACTAACATAAAAGGGGGAGTGTATTCCTAGACCAAAAATATGCAACAGCAGATTCGACGTGTACAAGTTGCGTGGGATGCAATTTCTGCAAACTATATAAGAAATTATTTGTTTGAATGTTTCAGAGTGTAACAATCAATCAGAAAACAATCGAGGACATACTTTATGCTAATTATTTATTATATTACCTAATGAGTGTAATTTGTAATAACATTACAGTATGCCAAAAATTTTGCTTTCAAATTTTAAACAAGAAATACCATGATCAGAAACATTTGAGTGATCAATAATTGAGTGATCACAGAGACAACCAATAATTGAGTGATCACAGAGACGCCTTTACACTTACACTCCGATTTGAAGGATCCATATCGTTTACGCTTTCTACTAAAATACAAACCAGATGTTGAAATGAGGTGGGGCATAAGTTCCTTTTTGATAGATCATGTATACCGTTGTCTGACATTTTCCATTTTACTTCAACTAAAATTCATTGAATAGTTTATCGCAGAGGTCTCATTTCGAAGTATTGGATTTAAAAATCTACATAAGCTATAAGCGTCAAGTTTCCTTTATAGGACAAACCAGGTTGCAGGTGCAGGTTTTCTGAACCACTGCATACTTTGCTCTCTTCAGCACATATGTACGCATTCATGGTAACAGCGCTCTGTATATCCTTTTAGACGCCAAACGATATAAAGTTGTCTTCTTATTATTTCAGGCCTAATTGAAAATTATATCAAAGTGAACAGTACCCTCAGGAGGCACTGGTTCTTCATTTCATCATATCTTCTTTGTCGTCACTCAGCTCAACTGTTACGTTTCGAAAATGATTTCAAATCTTGATCACGTTTGAAAGCAAATTTTGTATTTCGGGAACAGTCATAGTCGCAGGAGCCTTTTATATCGGGGAAACATACGAAGGCAAGCTGCTGTTTGAACGTAGTTGTCCGCACTAGTTAATCACCCTGGCAATGAAGTCAGTCGTCGCAAAGCCTGACAAATACAAAATGGCCCTGGGAATAAATACCTAATGTGTGTAAACTATTACTTCCCGTTAGTAATTGTGCTAACCCGCAGGTTTGAGAATAGTTTTCATACTTTTGTACACCACAGAGGTCGCTCGAACGCTTTGACGCGAACTAACGTATTTAACCTGTCTATTCGCTATCAAGTGTTTCCATTATTTAAATCCTTTCAATAAACATGATTCTGAAAACGTTGCTTCAATATTTCTTTCAGGTTTGAATACAAACGAACAAAGTTTCACAGAACGTCATCCAGCGAATGTTGTGGCTGAAGGGAAGTGTCAATTTTTTTGTTACCTATTTTGATCTAAAGGTTGATTCAGCTTCTTTGAAGATGGAAAAAATTGTCATCGAAATATCTATGGTCTTTTCAACCCCTCAAACTAGTCTAAGCAGTCAAAATGTATTCTATAATATGCAAATAGTATCATATATATATAAAGTGTAAGGTATGATAAATGTACAATATGTGGTACAATGTCATCGGAATTGGGTATACGAAATTAGCTCATATATTTTTATAATAACATTGACACACTGTGTGTTCTACTTTCTACATTTCTGCGTAACAAATAATAAATAATCATTGACAGTTTAATGACCAGTGGTTAATTTTGAACTCCTTAAATGAGAGTCAAATACTAAATTTAGATAGACACATTGGTTCGTTTAATAACAATAAACTTTGGTCAAGATAAAAATGATAAGCTTTTAATGCAAGGTAAAAATGTTCTTTTTATCATTGTGCTTGTAATCTGCAAATTGCAATTATAATGGTATACCAAAATTAGATTAATAAAACTGCATCACGCAAGTTTTTTTTTATGTGTTGAAATTCGAGAGGATTTAATGTAGTTTTCCTCAAATTTACATTTGTTTTGAATTAAACTGAAACGCTTCACTGAACGAGATGAAATTCTTTCAAGACTATTGCTATAGATGTTTATATTAGCTTCAAAGTATTGTTATTATATAACGTACCGCGGCAAGGATTTATGTCCTATTACTAATGCAGACGGTACTAAAGGTTCAGAATTGAAATAGCCTTGTACAGAACAAGGGTAAGTTTTAAAAAGGCAATAATTTAAGGATATTATCCTTGTTGACGGATTTTGAGGAAGTTATCTATCTTCCATTGGGAAATGGAGACTTTGTAGTGCGAATACTGTGCGAATGTTACGACCAAATTATCTGACTGTTTGGATTTCGTGAAAAATTGAATAAATTGGCTGTTGAAATGAATTTTTTGAAAAAGATGCACAAGTAGCAGGATTCTGCAGTATTTACTTCCCTCTACTGCAGTATTTACTTCGCTCTACTTCCCATAATGAAATATATTTTAAACAGTAAGTATATTGCTGTGATATATTTTCAATGAATTTTTGATGAAATTTATTTAGACCAGCTTGCCAGCCTGATATCATTGACCAGCTCATATTTATCACTTTAGTAAGTATCTGAACACTTTGTACTACTGCAAAAAGTGCTGCAGTCCTTTCGGAACCGCCGAATCAGGAGATCTTTCTGCCTTTGTTGCTGTATCAATCTGATTTTCTTGATATTTTTGGAACATAGATACATCAACGGCTTCAATATTGAGTCTGTTGACAAAATTGTATGCAGCAAAAGTAGAGCTCTTTGACAGTAAAGATAGTCGCCATAACCCCGACATTGAAGGCTAGTGAAACTTACTCAAAATCTGGGACAAATTATCCGCTTTTCTCAGAGAATTTCCATGAAAAAAAAAATTTTAAGGGTTAATGTGAATGCTGGTCACCCATTATTCCCAGATAGTGTTGAAGAAAAGAGGTTCGATTCCGGCAATCTCTAGGAGCATCTTCTCTAAGGCTCTAAGGAGTAGATACTTATAATTGTAAATCTTGAACCAACCGTGTCTTTTGTAGGCAAGAAAATGTACGTGTTAGATAGCAATAATATAACCACAAGTGAAAAAGCAGCAAGTTAGGCCAAGTTAGGTTTTGGCCAAAAGTATTAAGCTACCTAACTCGATCGTGCATTTCGGGATTTGTCTCAAAAGTAGAGCCAACAATCTCGTTCTCTTTCGTTTATCACTTTTATTAAAACTGTCGCCGGGTAAAAGTGATAACTAGTAGATAAATATCACTTGAATAAGAATGGAAAACTAGCATAATACAAACTGCCTGCATTGTTGAGGTCCAACCGATTATTGAGGGAATTTCGGTGAAATCTTCAAGTTGAAACTAATAGTGCACAAAATGCTGAAGATCTAGTAAGTTATGTGTAAGGTATTGCAGGCAGTAACTAAGAAAAAAGAATGGCAAAAACCAATCAGTTAACATCGGTTCCGAGGATCAGAGTTCGATTTCTGCAAGTTAACAGAAAAATGCAGAAGAAGATTGCCAGCATCGCGAAATTTCTACGTAGGGCTGTCGGTTATAAACATTGTCTTTGTATATATAATTGTTTCCATAAGAACATGCCGAGTTCCAGAGTAAAAAGTTGTCATGAGAAATGAGAATCAAAACGAACCTGAATTCTTTTTTTGTGATATGTTCCATCTGTTTCCATGCTAGCCTAAGAGGGAGTAATATTTCTAGCATTAGCCACGGCCGACAAAAATTATCTGGCTCAAATAATAAAAAAAGTTATTTGGTCTAATGATTCCAATTTCCTGGAAATTTGAAACAAAATTTTAATTTAATAGGTTTAAAACTTATTTGGTTAACAGATTTAGCATTCGATCCAGTAGAAGTTTGGAAGTGCAGATGTCATTTGTAAGGAAAGGATGAAAGGTTGCTATTTTGAGTAAATGGAAGGAGTACAATCCAGAGTGTTTTGTGCCTCGCCTGACATACATAAAAGTTATTTCCATATGAATAGACTTTCAAGAAGAGTATCCAGTTCGAAAATTTGCCACAAGACTTCAGGAAGTAGAAAAATTTGACTTTTAGATTGCGTATTTGTCTGTTCTATAGATTGAGATGCTAGGATTAGAACTTGTCAAATGTCGGCAAAAAACAGCTTTGGCGTATGATGTTTCTGAAAAATGAACGAAATTATCACAGAAAAAAAAGGGGGAAATTAATTCGCAGCTTAACAAGCAAGACAGATACTGGGAGAAGCATCATAAAATAATAAACTTGATGTACGACACATTTGTGTTGATATACATACATAAATTCAATCTTCTTTAAGTAAGCATTGAACATGTACATACAATGAAACCAATCATTTTACGACTGTTTGTAGATTATACTACAGGATTCTTTAAAACAAGAAAGAAAAGAAAAGAAGG
Source organism: Stratiomys singularior (assembly GCA_954870665.1). Lineage (NCBI taxonomy): Eukaryota > Metazoa > Arthropoda > Insecta > Diptera > Stratiomyidae > Stratiomys > Stratiomys singularior. Next base: position 149,472,184 of record OX940878.1, on the reverse strand, counting down.
AAAGTTGCATCATACTAATTTTTTTGGGGAAAATCCTCAATTATCTCTCGACAAAATAATGCTGCAATTTACGTCAGAATTAATGACTTCTAGAACTTCAGTAAATATTCACTAAGCATTGCATTACTGCAGGATTTCAGAAGAATTAACACGGTTTTTAATTGTGTGACTAAAGGCCGCTACTATGAATAGTATTTCAATATAGCACTTTGGATGCGAGATTTTCGGAGACAATTGCAATTTAAAGGTTTCAAAAATTTTCGTCACGCCGACCATAAATTTCAAATTATGGTCGGCGTGAATGGCTGGAATAAGAATGGTTAGAATAAGATGCTACCTCTAAATTTGACGCAATCAGGAACGAAAATGGCTGTTAGATTGAAAAGATATGCCGAAAAGATTCTGCTTCGACTGATTAGTTTGAATAGATATTTCATACAACAAAAATATATGTGACTGGAATTTTCGATAAATCAAAGCCCGAAATTGATATTCACAATGCGAACTTTATCAAAAATTCAACAACGCGAAATTAATTTAACGTTGTGCTGAAATTTCCGTGGCTGGAATTATTTGGCATTGAAGTAGGGATTACTTGCTTGCATTATCTCTTATCGCTGATAAGTTTAATAGCATTTTAATTGCTACTGAAATGAAGACTGTGCAAAGTATTTACGCAACATTCAATCTATCTATTGAGCTATCAATTACAGAATCTTTCAAATGAACTTTCGAAGAATTCGAGCGTAATGATTTTTTTTTCATTCAAAAGTAGTTTTCCTTGAATGAAATTAACATTAGTACAAAAGAGCGATAACTTGGGTCCAATGCCCGGAATTTATCACGTGTGTGGCGTAACCGTTCTTCAACAAAATATGAATATTTGACTATAATTTTCTATATTAAATTTGTCTAGTAAATGAAATCACGCTAGGGCGGCAAACTTTATTGCAAAGTAAATATTTTTCGGTGAAACTCAAGCAAAGCAACACCGGCAGTATCTGTATCTATAGATGCGGATAATTAATCACTCTGTATAAAAGATATCTAACTCATTCAGAAATATTTAGCTACACACATGAAACCGCACGCCCGAGACGTCTTCGATGAGTAAACAAAGACTGCAAATTACAATAGTATGTTTGCTTTGGGAATATCCTCCAAGGTGCCGTTCATGCATTAGAACCGCCGTGCACATGCAAAGTGCGCCACACTGACTCCAATCGAAAGCGACCGCACGTCCAACTCACTTGTTGCATAATAATAATTGAATTGTTTTCATCTCCTGCCGCCCTACACGTGGAGATGTCATATGTGACTTCAGTGTGTCAATAAGGGCGCTAACGATGTGTGAAATCACAGAAGAAGTGCACAGAATGTTTATTTGCGGTTTGATGATTGAGGTCAGTTTTGCCACGAAAAATTAAGTGTGGGAATTATCTGGGCTATGTGGGAATTGAAGTGTACTCTAAGTATGATGGATACGACTAGCGTTACTTTAACGTTAGCGCGTTATTTTCGCGTCTGATCTAAAATGGATTAAAAATGCAGTTGGCTTTGCTATCAGACCTACTTTCTCTGCAAAGGTGATGATTGTTTCTGCGAGAGTGGTCTCGGTTGGTATTTACATTTTACATAGTTGCCTACTTACCGCATAATAGGATAATGATATCACTGAGGACACGTATCATAAATTGTCTATTGTTCTCCATCTTGGTTGAGGTCACCAGCTCGGTTGCGGCTACCACAACTGTAGGTTGGTCAAACAGCTGATTTCGAAGAGGACCACCAGGATTCGATCGTGCACTTTGCAAATTTCGCGGCGCGTACGTATTGTTGTTATTCGCGACTGAATTGGCAATCAACTCGCGAGACGACGTTCGAAGTGGTGTTGATTCGCTGATGCCCGACTCGTTACTCATTTAAGCTGCCAACGGTTTTACCGTTCAAGTCGCGAAGTTTTGGAAAAGCTACCGACCGAAGTCAGGCGACCGTACAATACATATAAACCTCGCGATTCAGTTCACGAGACCATTGACAGCATAATTTACACAGGTATTTTCTCTGTGTGTAACGCAGCACAGCCAGGTAACACACGACAGCGTACAGGTGAGGTGAAAGCTTTCGCTCTTTTCCAAGTAATTGCGCGATTGTGACCGGAAGAACAACAACACTATCGCGATGTTTAATTTGAAGTGTGTAATTGTTAGAATAAAGATTTCCGAAAGTTCACGGGGCTGGAACTGATAAGCGTGGGATCTTTTCTCCAATGAATAAGAAAGCTGTTGATTGCTGTTTGCTTTGTCAGATTCCTGGCAATCACCTGAAAAAGATAAGATTTTGTTCTTATTTGAGATGCGTGACTGGCTTACAATGAACGAATGAATGAGAAATGTTTGTTTAGTGGTGACAAATTCATTGAAATTCAGCTATGCTAATTATAATTTTCACAATAATTGCTGTGTTCGGTGGAAGCCAAGCGATTTTCAACTAGAAATTATGTTATTGAATCATTTAAGTCATGAAGAATTTAATTGTTTTAGCTTGGCACGAAATCGGACTAAGCAGTCGAAAGCATACGTTGAAACTGAAACGTCATATGTTTAAAAATAACAAATAGTAAACTAAACGCTCAAGAAATTAAGAATAAGAAGAAATTGTTAGCCCAATAAGCATTACTACCCATTCCGCAGTTATTGCTATAGTAACTTATAAACCATCAATGATACTGCACGATCAAGGAGTTGAATTTGTACCCATTAAATATTAAAACCTAATCTGCGAGGAATAAATGCATAATTGCCTTGGATGGGAAGGTAATTATATTTGAAGTTATAGAATTATGTTTTCCTTTGATTTGCTGTAATTTTACTTGTTGGAGTTACATGTTATGAAAAAGAAAAATCCTCCTTAAAGCAGCTAATCCCTGGTCTGTCGGAAGCTATCATACAGTTTTAAGATATCCTCCGTAGCAATGAAACCCCCCTCAAATTGTGTTCGTTCTATTGAAAATTAATGATTTGCCGTCATGAGTTTTTTTGGCGGGGTGGGGGCATCAACAACTTATTTCGCGTTTATCTTTTTTGGTTTCCCATTTTTTATTTATTTTCTGAATGTATTGTATCGAGAGTGTTGTATCTCAATTTCAAGTAAACCGAACAAAAAATAGAAATAGAATAAACTAGATACCGCCAAACCTAGCTCTAGAATACGTCATACGAAAACTACCTGTGGAATACTGTGGAATACGAAAGGAACACTACTCTACAAATCGAGCCAACTGGTAGCCTATGCGGATGACATCAATATCCTGTCAAGATCCTTTTCATCTGCCAAGGAACTCCTGCTCAAACTAGACCAAGAAGCGAAGCAGGTGGGGCTGCAAATCAACGAGTCCAAAACAAAAGTTATGATACAAACCAGGAGAAACACCCCCAACCGGCAAAACATAACACTCAACGAATTCAACCTGGAAAATGTGGACGAATTTACATATCTTGGCTCCAAGCTAGTGAAGGATGGTAATGAAACGGCGGAAATAAAGCGTAGAATTCAGCTCGCTTATAAAGCGTTCTACTCAGTTTTGGGTATTTTGAAGGCCAGCTTCATACATAGGAAAACAAAGCTGCAAGTATACAAACCTGTGGTAAGACCTGTGTTGTGCTACGGATGTGAGACATGGACTCTCACTCAAGCTTCCGCAAACATACTAAACGCTTTCGAAAGGAGGGTCCTAAGACGAATCGTGGGAGCAACGCAGGAAGGAGGACAATGGCGAATTAGGTACAACCATGAGTTGTACGAACTCTTCGACGAGCCAGAAGTCTCCACTGTGATAAAACTGCGGAAGCTACAATGGGCTGGCCATGTGCAGCGAATGAATGAAGGTCGGATACCTAGAAAGGTATTTGTCGGAAAAACTGAGGGACGCAGGCCAGTGGGAAAGCCAAGAAAGCGCTGGTCCGACTCTGTAGACGAAGATAGCAGCACGCTACTCGGATCCCGAAATTGGAGGACGCGGTCGATGGACCGAGACAACTGGAGGCGACACCTACGGGAAGCCAAGGCCCGAAATGGGCTGTAGCGCTACAACGACGACGAGATACCGCCAAATCCGGAAAATGAATAGAAGGACACAACAGCAGAAACTGTAAAGCCAATCATGTTGGTACGTCAGGCAACATGAAGCAAACGCCATCACACAAAGTTCCAAATGCTCTTTAGAATATTTTGGAGTGCTGTTTAAAAATTATATAGGAAAAAACCCAACCATATGGAGAAGATTTCACGATGAATCAGAGATAATCCATAGGACATGTGCAGAGGACAATGGGTAATCGTTTACGTGGAACTAGATCAGAAGAAAAAATAAACATCACTCTGGAAAAGGTAAACTAACTGCGAAATGATCAACAAATTGACAGCATTTTGAGGGCATTCGACACAAACACTATCGTGTATGAAAAATTTAAAATGCGTTTTGGGCGACATACAATCAGAACTGGTCGATTAACGAGGAACCACCATCAAAATGGCAAAAAACGGCATCTTCCAGCAACCTGGAGGCATCCAAACACAGCTTTATGGCTCATCCTACAGATGTTGACCGAGCTATAACGCCAATCTACAAAGATTTGAGTGAGGACACACTTTCACGGAGGTTTTATAGAGGTTTCACGCAGAATACCAAGAAAAGGAGACTCTTGAATCAACTTATTTGGAAAATCTCTCCAAAATTAGTTAGCGGCACAGGCAGCCGTTGTTGAAATTGCACCAAATGTAGCAAGCATTAACTTTCAATGATGAATTCTTTGCTTTGTTGTCCTTTCTGAATGAAATGAATATCTCTACAGTTCCAAGTGTCCACCAATGGGCGTGTGCATCTCACCAACTATGAATAACCAGAGCAAACGGACAAGCTTCACTTACTTGTAAGTGAGGGAGGGTAGAATAGAGGGTAGAATCCTATGCTGGCAAGAGCATTGGAGCAGCAGCAATGATGCATTGAAGATCCTGAATAACAGTGTTCAATTCTACGGAGCTAAATTAAATAAAAATTATAACTTTTACTGATGTTTAGTTTTGGATACTTCGGTATAAAGAACTTTCAATAAATTTTTCCGTTAACGTCTTTTTTAATGTTTGTGATCTCAACCAAAATCGACTTGACCGATCCTTTTGAAATTTTAAACACAATTGTTACACATAAACCATCAGGTAATCAAAGGGATTTTTTACTTTTTTTCCATTCTATAGGAACAAATTTACTGAAAGTTTTTAGAAAATTGCGTTTCTCACTTTCGAACGCTCCAAAAAATTAAATGATTGAAAAGAAACGATTACACCTACAAGAAGCAAGTTCATGCGGCGGGCACTGGCCTTATTTCTTTGAAAATGAAAGCTACAAGGCTGAGACTGCGACTGGTATTCGATACAGACCTGAACTAGTTGGTAGTCACCTAACCCACATTCGGTTTCAGTAGGACAGCACCACCTATTACACCGCGTAATTATTGTTTATTCGATATAGTTATTTAATAAAAAAATTTATTACAGTAAAGATACCGAGACCGAATTTTTTCAAATTCTGATATCTTGTGCTCATCAAGAGTGTGCGCTGTACGAGGCGTCTGAGAAAAGCAGCGAGGGTGGTAGCACTGCAGACGATCTGGAAGTGATTTGGTATGAGGATCTTTGTACGACCGGTTTCTTTGTCGTTTCCACTTACTCAGTCCGAGTTTAACTCCCGTACATTTAACATATTATTTTTGACAGCACTATCAGTCAACTTGTGTTTATGTTGTGTGTAATAATGGGATATGTAGCGGCGCTGTGTTATCAAGTTTTGTGTTAAACTTGACTTTTCAAAAGTCGAACAGGCTAAAGATAACATTGCTTATCAAGAGCAAAAGTTTCCCACTCGCACAAATTATTTTTCGAAGGCCGAAAATACGTTGAGAGAGAGAGAGAGTGAGACCTTCAAATTCAAAAGCTGACGTGACGTTTTCCTTTTCGCGAAATTGAAACTTAGCTTAAAAGTAAGTAATTTTGAAATGCTGGTGTGTATTGAAAAGACTGTCAAAATCATACCAGTGAGAAACTTCCAGTGCTGCTTCCAAGACCGGAAACTACGACTTCCCAGTGTACAGCTGCCAAAAGGAACTACTTAATAAAATTTGCTTAAGAAATTCAGTCTCGTAACTTTTTGCTCAAACTTCACACTACCATCCGTCTTTTTCTTGGTAGTTTGGTGGGAACCTGGGTCCATGCGAATAAACTAGAAACAATTCTTGAGGCCATGTCAGTCGTTAAGTCCTGACCTTCTAATGCTGACCCTCTATAATCTTAGTTGTTTAGAAGAATTTATAATTCATGGAGGAAATTTGATCTCACAAATTATTTGTCTTTTGTTTATCGCGGGAAACGTACCCAGCGTTAGCCCTAAGTTAAGATGCCTCTGTGGGATGCTGTACTTGTTGCAAATAACTTTTTGAATTTGATCCACATGCAAGCATATTTATCGCTTAAAGTGTTTTTCTTTACTCTGCCCGCAATAATTATGCAAATAAAACACTCGAAATTTATTTGTTAAATGGAAAACGGAGATTTAAATCACGGCCATATTCACTAATTCAAATGATAAAACTTGGAATGGGATTTAAACAAGACAAAAACCTATCTAAGCACATTCGAAATCTAATCTTATCTACAAATGTTTATCATATGATATAAATACAATTAGATTGTCATCACACGTTTGTTTACATTATTATTACTTTTAATCTTTTTCTTAATGTAATATAAATACTTAATATTTGTAAACAAAAACAGACTACCTGAGCTTTTTAAATATTTTCCAATCAAGCGATTGAATTTGAATGATTAAGCTCATGAACATTTTCACATATTATAAACTCAAAAGGAACAAAATTTGGATTGCTTGAGCGGTGATAAATCAATATTTGAACGTGTATAACAATATCAAGCTTCGTAGCAATAATCCATACAAGCAACATATAAGCATATAAACTTTATATTGCAACCCTCCCGGAAGCTAATCTTTCACGAATGAGTGACTGACTCTTGCAACATGATAAAACGCCTATGTGTGTATGATTTCAGCAGAAAGCAATTTAGCGTTTTAGAAGCCTTTCATGTGGTCTGTGTTATGCAAGTCTGGTCTTTGATGTTTCTTGTTGAGGAATTCGCAATTCCTCGCGATATTCTAAACAATTTGGAAGAATAAATGAAAACCACACATAGTTTAGTGAGTAATTTGCAAAGAATATTGTTTAATTTTGTGAACAGGATTGCCCTGTGGAAAGTCCTTTATTGAAGGGTATTGCCATTCGGTCATTGCAAATGTTGTCTCTCAATCGATATTGCCTAAGAGTCCGAGGATTCTTATTTTTGTGGATATCACGGTTGAAAAAATTACCTTCTGAATCCTCAAGTCCTTTGTCACAAAATTTTTATGTGAGACTCATACCTTTGAATAAGATCCTTCGCTGGGACGTTTCCCATCAGCTGCTGATTTAGACTGTAATGCATCCTGCGATCGCTTGCGTGCTGCTTAAAAGTGGAGTTTTTTATGTCAACGCCGTCTAAAAAAATCTCAGCCAACTTATATCCAGGTCCTTCTTTAGTACTTCTATCATTATCCACCCGACAAGTCCGAACTACGCCGCTTCGTATGAGAACAAAATCAATAAATTAAGACCCTACGATTGAGTTTGGGCTAAATTGGCCTTATGACGAGGCAAGTGTATTTCTTGAAGAAACAAGCGGTCGCTTGTTCATCGGAAGCCGTCGCTTCCATACTCCCTCGCAAACGAAAGGAGTATGACACCTTCCATACAAACATTCATTTGTCATGAGGGTTGTGAGGAATTGGAAAAGCCCAAAGTTCATTATACCTTACTGGAGACTAACGGAGGCTTAAATTGATTTTCTTTCAAGTATATCCGCTTTGCGACCTGAAGCACATGCACTCTAGCGTATCCAGCACTTTTGCAACGATATGACACCAACCTGAGCAATGGGCTGGATGGCACCTTTTACGATTAAGAATTATGATTAAGAATTATGATTAAGAATCATGTCTAGAACTAAAGTTAAGGGACTGAAAAATGTTCCAGTGTGAATTCAGGTCGAACTCACATATCGGATGTCAAAATTGCGCCATAAAAAGGCTTCGTTCCTACCCAACAAACATGTTTTACTAATTTGAATTAAGATTAGGATATTTAGAATTTCACATTAGAAGTAAATCTTTCAAAAGTATCTAATTACTGATAGGTTCGAACTCACATTGAAAGCATTTGTATCCTGGGTCATGACACGATTTTGAAGTTCCGATTTCAAGTTCGAACTTTGTAGCTTGTACCTCAGTTAGCTAAGAAATCCAAATCATACAACAAAAAAAAATGGTTTTTCCTTGATCGTCAAATTTATTGCTACTCTTCCAACACGTGTTTTTCGTTTATCACACTTGCACTTCTTCAGTGATCCTAGTTCACTTCAGAATCAAGAGTCACAATCAGAGACGGGAAGGGTTGAAGTTTTAGATAAATTGTCAAGGATTCAAGTGTTAGGCAAACAGGAAGTTGAAAACAGATAAATCGGAAAACGTACGGGAATCGAAAAATGGCTCATGAATGGCTCAAAAATTCAAAAAGCAATAATTGTAAATCTGCAGAATACGTCTTTATTCTGGTCATCGATCAAACAATGCATTTCTTTGCAAATTAAGACTGTTAACAGATCGATCAGAAAGATCCCCGAACGTCATAGGATGAAAAATATTTGGCCTGAAATAGTGATGGCGACACAATTTTAAAATCTATTATCATTGTGGTACCAACCTTAATTTGATCCAGTCAAAATTTCAAAACAAATTTTGACACCCATAAGTTAAATCGCCATCAGTTGACCAGAATAACGGTTATTGCGTGGGGAAAACTACAGGAAGCGCCCGAAGACACAAAAATAAGTTGACAAGGTTTTTGCTATTATTTTTTAGAATGAAGATGGTATTATAAAGACTAAGACTGTCTTCCACGGCAAAAAACAATCAGCTAATCACATAATTGGATCAGCTGGACAATGAAACCAATTCTAAACAGCCTCATTTAGCGAGCAAGAATCTTGTCCAATCTTGAACCAAGCCAAGGCTAGAGCCCATTTTGCTTGTGTTACTACCGGTAATTTGAAGGAAATACGTTACGAAGAAGTCGGGGAAATACCCACTTTAGCAGCCCCTAGCGACTATATCCTATGTCGCCAGTTGCTAAATTGCAGATTTTACCACAGTGAAGGGCTCAATTATGACACAAATGCTGTTTTTGAGAGTCTTGACACGTACCACTACAATAAACGCCACGAAATGTTGTCACGATGGAGATTTTGTCAAAGAATAAATTCGTTTTTAAACTAAAAATATCGTCATTTATTTGTCAGGCCAAACAGTTTTTTTGTAGTAAATATCATGTGCAGTAGCCACCATTTTTCGAACTTTTGAAATTTTGAAAATATTTGACAATTTGGCAATATCCAGTTTTCAACTTCTCGTTTGATTCGTTTGCTCTTCCTCATGCTGAGCCCGGAACGCTGCAACCTGCCTACTAGATAAGGGCAGAAAGTGTTGCAACGATGATATGGATTCTATGGAAAGACAACTTTGACACACGAAAAGTGTATTTCGAAAGCGTATTCTCCAAATTCTATGCTTTTGAAAAATTGAAAATTTAAAAATTGATTTTTGTGAAAACACTAGATTGCTGCAACCGCAATTCTGCAGGGTCAAGTTCGACTGTAAAGAGCGCGTTATTTCGTATTTCGAAAATTTCCTTTGTCAACTTTTAGCGTGGCCCTGTCTAAATTATTTTGAGAATGTTATTTAAAATGGGAGTAGACGGAAAGCTTTTGGTGGCGTTTTCATAGAATCCGCTAGTATTTCGCAGAAAGTAAACAGTATAAAATTTATAGATGTTTCCATAGACGGTTGGATACAAGTCTTGATCTTTAGAAGACAAAATTTTACCAACTTTTTTACCAACTTTTCCAAATTGTGAAAAGAATTCATGGCAGAATTGAATAAAACTAGAATGAAGTTCGTTGGTATGTTGATTGAAACCTGTTGATATGTTGGTTACTCGGAAAAGTTAAGCCCCATGTGCGAATTTCCTGGATCCAAAAATATTTAAGATTAAATTCTAATCAGGCTTGATAAATGAACTAAATAAAAATAAATGCAATAAAAGATGACGAAATACTTTTTTCATTGATCAGCTAAGATATTAGCGCATTGTTTGATAATGCGTAATAAATTCATTCACATTGGGTACTGCCTATGGCATTTCATTCTGATATGGTTTGAATTTTGAATAGTTGAAATGCATATCCCATTTTTTTGCTGAAGGTACATATTTCAGGTCCTCGTATTTATTCATGTATTTATTTTTAATTACTAAGCAAGTTATGTCGTAATTTGCATTCCCTTTCAACATATACAAGTAATTACAGTGAGTTGTTATCCTCATTTTGTTTACTTTGCAAATGCCATGCATTAAAGTATGCATAGTAAGAAGCCTTAATATGAAACATTTAATAAACACAAACACAACCATCCTCAAGCATATTTTATATTCCAAACATATCGTACAAAACATACAAAAGAAAGAAGTAAAAATTCACCGAGCACAATATTTGCGTTCTAATGAAAATAAATACCAGATGCTCGCAATTAGAATGGCAATCATATCCTTTGCGTTCCCACCCTAGGGAAAATTTCCCATTTCCTTGGGGCTGGGAAAATGTTAAGAAGTGGAGTACCAGAGCATTATTTTTATTGTAGGCATTAGTAGCACGTTCCCTTAGCTAATTTCATTCAAAATAAATTGGATAACATCTAACGTAGCGCCAACTTTGCCTTTTCCCGCCCCAAGCTTGTACGTGTGTATTTTTTTTGCCACGTAAAAAGGGACCGGCATAGCAACAAGTGACGAAGAAATTTTTATTGCAAGGATAGAAGTTGAAGCTGCGCAATAGAAATATATGGCAAGGAACCTTGTCATAATATTTGCATTTTATTTGAATTACATTCCAATATCAACTATCAAACATTGTTTCTGTAATTTCTTCATGAATTTGGAATCTAAATTGGACTTGTATTTGTGAGTTTCGTGAGAGATTGACACGAAAATGCATCTGAAATTTGAAAATAACAGAGTATGGAATCTATCCAAGACCTAATTTGCATTACGATCATGTAAAGATCTTTTGAATCTAGAAGCTTAAAACTCTCTCCTTTTCAGAAAAAAAAAACTCTGCGGTCAAGGCCCTATTGAATAAATGAGTGGTTTCACAGCTCCAAACTTATTCTTTTATTGATAAATTGGTTGATTAGTTTTTAAATCTGTAGAAAGATCGCTTCTAAAGTTTAGAAATGTCCTTGTTTGTCTGTAGGACCAAAAAATCCAAGTTTCCACAAAAGTTTCAACTAATTCCTTGTAACGATTGCAATTGCTATCTTTTATTTATTTTATTTATTTAGAATTTAAAGACGTAGTCTATACACATGAAGATATAACAAAGTTAAAGAAATACAAATATAAAACTGTGAATGAAGAATTTTCCCGAATGCGTTACAATAGCGTAGATGCATCCGCAGGTGGTCACCAAAAGACTGAAATGTAGCTGCACTTCAGATGTACTGTTTGCGTTCGTTCGGGAAAGAAGTCATAAACTGAAGGTCAAAAATATGCATAGTTTTTCGGGCATCTGTAGGTGTATTGCACGTTACTGTAGACAGGAATATAACTGTATATAATTGTATATATATGTGCGTGTATTGTTGCTATGCAATTAACTTATATATATTGATTCGCTTCGTTTTCCATTGGCGGCAGAAATATCGCAAGGACTCGTAGGAAATTGCTATTCTTCCATCGCTACAATGCAATTTGATTGATGCTCTTTCATAAATATATCATTTGATCACCTTCCTGGTGGATCTGTACATGTTGCTCTTCCTAAACCCTCGAGGGAAGAGTTTGGCAGGTCTCCTGGTTCCAATGACCTTTCATTCTTCGTCTGTTCTCCAGTGTTCTGTCACTGACAGCAGAAATAGTTTTTAACTCTTTTTTGTGTAGATTGAGTTCAAAGAGTATAAGAGGCCAACGGAATTGAGAAGCCGAAGGTTTATAAGATAGAGGTCGTTATTTTAAATTTCTAGGACTAGGGGGACTTTTTTTCATAGTTTTTCTCGGCGTGGGATTATACGAAACGACCTGATCTGCACTGTTAATTCTTTTAATGTAGATGTTTATTCATGGATGCAGGTAGGCTTAACGATATTCTCTCTCGTTTTTCTAAAATTTTTTCTAATTGTCAGGATAGAAGAGTCATGAATCGCCTAGACCTTTCTGATAATCTGCTTGTCTTTCCATGTGCGGAGAAGTGTATCACCTTTTCTAAAAAATATTTTGTCAGCTTTCTTCATCCTTGATGTCGGGATTTTCAACTTTGGCGGCAATCCTCTGATCTTCGTAACAATCTTACATACTCTAGTTTTGTTTTGCAGCAGCAATCCAACAGTAGATATACTATTATACTCATTATCTTGATAAATATGGTATCATACGCCAAGACGGAGACCAAGAACTCAATCAATACATTGATCCAATTTTTGTTCTTCAGCAGTATACCAGTTCTTCTCTCATACCTTTTTCTCTTATACCATTCCTAACAGGTGGCGGCGACCCTAATGCTCAGCAAGCAAATTCTATTCAAGGCGATTTAAACATTGAATTGTGTGAAAAGTCAATAGTGAAGGCGGTTTTTACTTTATTTAGTGTGCAAGGAAGTTTTTGAAGAATCTAGTAAAGATGTCGGACAAATCGAAAGTGGAGACATTCGCTTTCCAAGCTGAGATTGCTCAGCTTATGTCGTTGATCATCAACACATTGATCATAGAACTTCTTGTACCATATCTTCTCACTTTTGTTGCATTGTACTGGCCCTATCTCTATGGGATCATTCCTTCGCCCAAAGGCAACCATTACTCTGACAACCAAAGACAACTATTACTCTGGTTTGATGTTGTTCTGAACTTATGCAAGAAGTAAATTGGAGGACACGGTCAATGGACTGAGAGACTTCTAGCAGGAAGCGGAGAGCTGTTCTGCTAAGAAGAAGAAGAAGAATTCAACACGAGTTTAATTTTCAAAAGTCTCGTCGTACGACTGTCCATTTTTGTAGTAACTTTGACAAAATGTCAATATTTGTTTAAATCTATGACGGCATATTGTTTGCGTAAATATAGGGGTACAAATCTCTGGATCTCCGGACCAATAATCTTTTCGACAATCTTTTGTTGTTTGACCCATCAAAATAAAGGTGTCTGAACTTCGCAACGTTGCAAACAGATTCAGACTTGCTGATTTTTGAAATATTTTTTGGATCATTGGATTTAAAATTATGGAAATTTTTATTTATTTGTAATTTTGAATGATTGGCATCTTATTCGGTTTTCATTTCAGTCTTTCATGCAACGAAGCAAACTTCGCTGAACTCAAAATTGTAAGGCCGAGGAATTTCTTCGTGTCTTTCGGTGTAACTGGAGACAACTTGACCATTATGGATGGTATTTTAAGTTTCGTTGTGCTCCAATCGTGATAGCTACACAGCCCACAAATTACAGAAATGTGAGGCTGACCGTGAGGCATTTGCATGCGTGTTGATCTGTCAATTTCAGATCAAGAATAACCACTCTTTTCGTCAGTATCGGTTTAAAATCAGTTGCAAACGCTGCCACCTCTATACAGGCCTTATAATATCATTGCCATTTGAATCGTCCTCACTTTCTTTAAAAGGAACGTCTTTACTAGGAACGTCTGATGAACCGAGAGAATTTTTCCATATCTAAGCACACAAAATATTTTATTCAAGTTTTAAAAAAGATTGCGAAACGTCAAGTAGAACAAACTGAAAAATTTCTATAACCGAATAGAACTCCTACTTCCATGTAAAGCTAGCCATTACTACAATGTTTACTTAGTCACTTGGGTGAAATTGAAGTGATATTGCATAAGTAAGTATGTTTGATGGATAATAAATGACTGACCTGAATTTCACAAATAAACAGGAACTTATCATTTGAGCTTTTCATCTTTTTACAGGGGATTTTCATAGAACACAAACATGTACTAAAAAAATTGAATACAATTAATGGCTAAACATCCTTCAAAGATTACATTTCTTTCATGAAAACTTGTTTATATTGGAATTAGTTTTTCTTTGCCACATTCGATTGAAATAGTACTGTGTAGTCAAAATCCCGAAACATTTACAAAATTTGATAGTAGATTTCAAAAAAATTCCAAAAAATTAGTGGTATATGTCTTAAGCAGGTGGTGTAGGCGGTATCACGTGTTATAAGTACAGACGCTTTATAGCTAAAATAAAAAAAATCATCAGGACCCAAAAAAAACTAGTATTTGAATCATTTTGTTTGAAGTATGTGTACATTTTGTTTTTTTTTTTGACAGGCGGTAGTTTCTTCTAGGTAGGTTGACTACTGATCAGCATTATAGCAGACCATAAAGACGTTGAATTTATCTCGATACAGACATATTGCATTCAGCAGTATTGTAATGAGCAACAAGTATTTCCAACACGAAAATATACTTTATGAGTTGTTTTACAAAACAATTTTTATTGAAAAGCAAAAACTTCTATTAAAGGTTAAAGTGAAATAAAGACGCAAAAAGATATGGTAAATTTAAGTTAAGGTTTTAGAGTCACCATAAATGAAATATTTCTAAACGCGTATATTATCACATTAACTTTATGCTTATATTCATGAACAAGATATTGCTTGGACTATATTATATTGGATTTAATTTATTATAAGACATCAACTCAATAGATTACTATAGTTCAATTTTTAGTTATTTTTGGGGTGATCTGAGTAGACATGCATGAATTTCGCACAGGAAAAATACAAGAGTACTTAAAATACTTGAAAGTCTGCTATACGACGACAGTTTTCTTAATACAAGATTTTCTCAGCAATGTTTGGAAAAACATATCATCTAGTTGCCTGACACCCTGAAGTCAGAAAAAACACTGCGCTCATACAAACTCATTTTCAGTTTATCGTTTTGAAAACGATAGAGGTCTGTGACCTGCGAATCCCGGTTTGTCATACTTACCCAGGGATGGTGGTTCTGCCTGTTACCATATTGATCAAGCACCATTTAAAGGAATTCTATTTATTTCTAAAAAAAGGAAGACCCCAAAACCCTTAAGGGGCGATACCAGTGTGACACTTTTTATTTTTTGGCTTATCCGATAGTTTATGCTTTCAAAAATATCCTGTGCATATGCAGTCCAAAGAGATCACAGCCGAATCAAGCAGGCGGAGATACGTCACGCGGCGTCCTCAAAAGAGGTACGAACAGTCCGGAGACGAGCATTAGCCTCTCGGCAGGCATTTTTCGAGGAAGCAGAAGGTGTATTGCATGGGCCAGGCTTAGCAGATAAGCAGTCTTTATGGTAAATATAATTTTATCTAGCAAAAATCGATAGTTGAAACTTTAAGCGCGTTTTTCTCGAAACGACATTTTTCAAAATTGCTCACATCATGCCTCAATGAGAAATTGACAGATCGACTTCAAATTGAAACTGAGTATTCTTGAATATATTTACTATACAATGACCTACGATCTTTTTGATTGGTTGAAAAATTGTCAATTTGGCATTATTAAAAAACGAAACTTTTTTCAGAACTACGCCATTTTGTTAATTTTTGAAATTTTTTTCAAAAATCATAGGTCATTGAATAGGAAATACCTTTAACTTCAATAACCTTTTTAATTTTTTTTGTTTCAGCTTATCATTCGGCCGGAATCATGTCAACAGTTGGGGATCTTTTTTTTTTGACACATCCGAAGACAGCACATAACTCCGTTATTTTTCAATATTTTTGTGAAAAAATATCTTTAAATATAGCTGAAAGTATACCTTATTACGTCCAAAAAACTTCAAAACATTCTATCGAGTACTTTTTTTTAACAAAATTCCCAAAAATCGCCTAATTTTTTATGGGTTACACAGGTATAGCCCCTTAAGAGAGTACCGCGATTGTATGCCTGCTGATGGAAATGTCATCATTGTGTGAAGTTGACATTGTGAAACTGGTTGTTCATCGAAGTTTGGTGACCTCAAGTTTTCTTCAGCAGCACATTAAAAAACGCAAAGAAAGCGAATATATTTTCGTTTATTATTATTTCAATATATATTTGAATAAACCTGAACAGTTGCCAAAGACTATAAATCATGCGCGGGAACCATTCAAATTGTGCAGCTTTTTTGATACCGTCAGGAAGGTGTATCATGCCTATGCAATAGATAAAGAAGGCCAACGAAGTCTTTTATTCAATGTGGGCGAGAGAGGCTTTGCAACAGATCCTTAACGCCTAAAAGCCATAGGAGAAAAGGAAAAAACACTTAATCGTGTATCTGATGGCGTAGGTCGTAGATCAACTACAGCGCTAGTATGCGTTGCAGCCAGTGCTGCAACCTTACTTCCACTAAAAGTGCAAGAAGGTGCAGCAGTTCAGGCCCGTTGAGTTTATGAAAAAGCATATCCTGTGAGCAAATATTTTGCAACATACAATGGCTGAATGGAAGAAACCAATTTTGAATGCCTCAACAAGATATTTGTACCTTATGTCAATGAAATTCGAATCAAAAATGACAAAGTGCGAAAAACTGCCGTATTGTTCCACAATAGAGTTTCAAGCAATATAAGTCCAAGAATTATAGAACTGGCTGTTAGTTACGATGTATAACTTTAAAAAGTTAGCAACGATATGTAAAATATAAAATTTTCTAGTCATCTTACTGATTGCCTCCAACTCATAGACAAATATGTCTTTGAACCCGTCAAGACAACAGGAGAGTTTCAATCAACCATGGAAACACGTTTCAACTTTACAGGCTTGTTCCCCTTAGATGAGACCAAAGTTCCAGAAGATCCTTTTGGGCCTCAACATTTACAACCGAATGATCCGAACACTATAAGATCCGAAAACAATCAAAATAAAAATTGTATTTAAGTGTTGAATGAAGTTATTGTAGACAATGGATTTTCCCAGAGTTGAAATCATTCCCTCTGGTAATGATGACATCGACGTAGTCCTAGATTTGAGTCTTAGTAAAACGAGAGTTAGAAGGAAGCTCTGACAAAGGTATAAATTTGGTAGAGGTTTTCTTTCAAAGTAGATCTAAGAACACTTTTGCAGGCCCTGTCGAGAAAGCGGGAACAGGAACGCCCTTGAAGTACCATACATATGGGGGGGGGAGGTGCTTACAACTGATAAAGTAATGGAAAAGTGAAGGAAGCTGAGAACAATAAGAAGACGGAATGGCCAACAAAAACGGGAAATGTAAAGAAAAGTGGGAATATAGCAGCCGATAAGAAGAGAAAACGGGAAAAAATAGTGGCAGCGAAGAAGAGCAGCTAGATCCGAGAATCCTGGCAGCGGAAGATGATGAAGACCTTGATGCTTATCTAGAATATCTTGAAAGCCACCAGTTGGAAGAGGAGACTTATACGGATTTCGCTAACGTTCACATAGAACCTGAAATGTATCGTTTGTCGGAATAGTATGACAAAAGACTGGGTTCCATTACTTGTATCGGATTGATGGAGTACACCAGTCAATTGGAATTGAAATGTGTCTTTCCCGGAATTAAAACTGGTTTCAGAATGCATTTTTTGTAAGTCGTAGAAGTCATCATAGCTCATTTCGACAACATTGTACGGCCGTCCTTGTTTTTTGTCGGTTTTTACTATACAGACATAATCGTTGGGTGCATAAATTGGGCCTGCCTTTAGGGATCGTTTAATGTTCTTTTTAGTCAGAGAATGTACATGGTAGCCTTCAATTTGAGTGTGGCCACTTACCAAATACTTATGGGTAATAGTTTCAATATCTGCGTACTTAGCGATAGCATAGAAGCATGCTGCCAATATCAATTTATTTTTTTGTTATCCTGCGCAATTCTCCGCATGCAAGACAACTTTCAAATCATTACCATTGTAAAATTCACTCTATAGCTTCAGATAGTGAAGCAAACAGGTACCGATCTCATTAGACCCTCTTTTTCCTACAGGTAACCGACCCTTGTCTCTTTTCTGCCAGGTCACAAGCAGTGAAGTTGCAGGTGGCAAGCTTTCCTTTAGCTTTAAATTTTTCTCCTCTGCTTAATATTTAGTCAGTCTTTTCTGTCCTTTTTATGAGAGAAAAATTAAATTCATTATAAAATATGTTTGTATACATCCCAAAACCAGCGATTTTTTTTTGCTTTGAGCTTCATAACCAACTTTGTAGTCACGGTTTAGCTGCGCGATGGATTTACCACCTTCAATAAACTCGTTTTCAGAGTGGGCTCTACTGTGGTGACTCTCAATTCTGGGTACAGAAGAAATATGTGCTCTCACTTTATTTTCACGCACTCTGGTAAGGCTTTCTTCATATGTTTTCTCCGCATGTCTCCAAATATGCCTTTTTTCGTTTTGCTTTAACGGGCCTTATGAACCGATTAGTCACTCTCAAGGTTGAAATAAAAAATAAATTGCAGGTCCTGAATTTACTGGCATTTTTAAAAAGATAATATGCACTTTTATGGATCGTGCCGCTTCTCGCTGATATTTATAATTCACTTCATCCATGAGAGTGGCAACAGACACTCTCTGCCTATTGATATCAGCCAGTATTTTTCGAATATTCCCAATCGTTCATTTTGTGAAAATTTCGCGTAACATTGAAATTTGCAACTGTCACTACACAGAACCTGCATTTGTCTAGGTGGTACCAAATTCGCAGTGCTTGTTGTTTTGTACGCTTATCGGCTGTTCCTGAATTGCTTGATGTCATTTCTGATCCATTTCATTGGCTTGGCGTTACTTTTTCTAGTTTTCTTTTCTACCTCATCAGTTTCATTCGCCTAACGGTTTTCTTTGTTACTATGAGCGTCATCCGGGGACTAATAAGGAATGGTTTCCGATACGTAATTGGGGTCTGCTATAGAATCATCAGAAGAAAAATCTGAACAGGTCCTTTTTCATTAACAGCTGACAACACGTTTTCAGCATTCGATGGTCCTGAAGTTACATTTGCAGCAACCTACCACGTCGAACCGGCTTCTGAAGTTTTATTTCTCAGATTAATTCCAAGCTTTCTCAATATTTTCTCGCTTCTGGGCTCCATTTTCGTTGCTAGTTGCAAAAAATATACACTTCAATACGGTTAATCTTCTAACTTCCTATGTTTTCTTTTACATCAAATGGCTTAAGGGGTTACATGGGTTTCGCAGTTTCAAGAAAATCAATTTTTTTGAATATTGTAAATTTTCAGGTCGACCCGAATAATAGTTTCGGAGATACAGCCTTGTGAAGGTGCGCGTTCAAGGTCAGCTAGGCGCCGAGCGCCATAGCTGCTCGTCTATTGTTTGTTTTTATTGTCTATTGTTTTGACTTTGTAAGAGCATCGAGTTTGAAATACTTCAGTTGGTGATTACTTCTTCAATCACGAGGTTCATTTGAGGTTATCGAAAGTGTCTGTTGTGAAATTTATTTAAAAATGTCTAAACTTTCGAAAACTCAGTTAACAGACGGCTCTCGTAGAAAAGATAGACCAAGGAAAAGGAAACGGTCATTCAATCCTAAAAATCCGAAAATTGATGATGATTTCTTCTCGAGCACGTCGGCAAAGAAATTAAAAAGTGACGATAAAGAGCACGTGCCACAGGAAGACTTTTTCAACACTCTCATCTTTTGTGCGGTGTTTTAACATTAAAAATAAAGATGAAGAAAAATTGTGTAATGGAAAATTGGATTTTAAACAATGCTTGAAATTCGGTCTCGGATTCAAAATTGTGGTAGCATGTGAACGATGTGATCCGAAATACATTTTAGCATGTAGAAAAATTGGAAAAATGTCTGAAATTAATCGCCCGTTCATATTTGTTATGCTAATGTTGGATAAATTGACTACTTATCATGGTTTGGCAATAAGAAGAAATTGTGAGTCAGTTGAAAAAATGAAAGATGCTATATGGGCTACTTATTACCACTACAGCTCTACACACAAAATTCCTCAGCACCGAAATTGCCCAAAAGGTCTAGACTCCTGGTGCGCTTGGCAGCGAACATCAGCTACAAACACTATTTGATCATTCAAATATGATTATACTGCATTCGCAGATGATGTTTTGACTATAATGAAACCTTTACATGAAGACTTAAGTAAGGATGAACTTCTGGCGCGGTGTGTTGGTGGTTTCACACAAGATAATAATGAAAGCTAGTTACATATAAAAAAACATTTCCATGCACCTGCAGAATAGTTTCTAGGAAATGCTAAGAAGCCAGACGCAGGTGCCAGCAATTACGAGTTACATATAAAAAGCATTTCCATGCACCTGCAGAATCGTTTTTAGGAAATGCTAAGAAGGCAGACGCAGGTGTCAGCAATTAGGAAACTATAAATTTGCTATGAGGAGTAACCTCTCTCTCAGTTGTCGCGTAGCCCTAAGGTGCAATACTAGTAATTTGTGTTAAAATAAAGAAAGCTAAATTTAATACGGTTGTTTTTATTTCCGGTGGAAATTTTTATTTTTTCGTCCGCTTGACCCTCGAACACGTAATTAGCTTGAACCATTTAATCTGGAAGATTACTCCAAAAATACTTCCTGCTGGTTCAAAAATCGTTAATGTTGCTGCATTATTCGCTGCTTGCACTTTTAATAAAGGAACATCAGCTTTATTATTATTTATGCATGGTATGGATTTGAAACTTGGCCAGATGCTTGAAAGGATGCACTAGACATTGCAGCTGCTGTAAGTTGTTTACTTTATGGCCCAGGAATCAACGATTCAATGTTGGTTAAAAAAAATTTTTTCCCCAGATTTATTGTTACTCAAAACTTTAAACACGTTTTTCTCGAAACTGTGTTTTCAAAATCGGTTGTCAAAGGTTCTCGAAAACTACTCAACCAATCTTGATGAAATTTTACACAGGTATTTAAGATACAATTCTCAAGAATTCGGAAAAACAAAACATGTAAAGAAAATTTGGCCAAAATTTGCATTTTTTTTGCAAAAATGTCGACCAAAACTGCAATTTTCACTTCTTTTTTTCCTTCGCCCAAGTTCTAGTTTATGCTCTTAACTAAAACAAGAATTTTTTTTCACTTTAGAGGATCCTGTCATGAGTTCTGCTGACAACACGGACGCACCTTTTTCCCGAAGCGTCATCGGAAATGACGTCCCAATGGCGGAATTTAAAATATTATTCTTTGAAAATTAAAAAGATTATTCTTCAAATGTATATCTTTGAGACAGTAAAAAGTTTGAATGAAATATTTTATTTTTTATGCATAAAAAAAAATTGTTGAAAATGGACCTTTTTTCACCCGAGTAAACCCATGTAACCCATTAACATGAAATTTGCATTTCAAAATGTCTTTCATTTTAGGTATGCAATAGTGGCACAATTCAAAATGTGGCAAAATAACTTTACATAAAAAAGGATCATTTGATTTTCTGCTAATTCTGGCATAATGCAAATTGAGCCACTTAAAAATTTTCAGTGATTTTTATATTTTTTTCAAATAATTCACATGTCGAAAGTGTTACTTTTACATTTTAGTATCAACATTTTACATCAATATTAATTCAAAAAAAAAAAAAAAATGAACGCTACTACCTTCAAAAGTAACATCACAAATTTTCTAATTTTCGCATGGTAGCCGTATGGCGACCAGTCTTTAACATCTTTAGATAAACAGGATGTGACATTTTCCCGAAAAGTTAACAAAGAAAAACTTATAATCTGTGATTTAAACATCGACAAAGATTATTTCTGGATATTTGATAATTTGGGACATAAAGGGTTAATTGACATGCAAACATTTGGGATCCTTTTGGACTGGAAAAGTACATAAAACTTTACACGTTCGAATAATTTATAACTGCAGACTTTAGCCTGGATATTTGGCATGAGCAACATCTCAACAAACATAATCCGATTCGCTTTATCCTTCCTGTGCTCGTAATCCGGCACACAATCACTGGTCGAAAGGATAAGGCATTTGCTCAGGTGGCACAGCAATTCTGCAAAATTTAATTCCGGGATTCCATTTGTCATGTGCATATGCAACGAAATCCGTTTGCCACCGCTCCCCTTATCTGCTGTGTAGTGTCAATGGTAAGCTCCAGTGAACATTGTTCACTTATTTCCCTACCCTGTGCACTCATCACCCTCAACCCTTCCGAGCACAACGGACGGAATGCGCTCAGCTGTGATTTTCGTTCGATTGAAACTTGAACTTTTGCCAATTCTACGTAATTCCAATTCGACCGTTGCGTTCGCACTTCGCATTACGTCAGACTGGTGTGTAACGAACAAATCGCCGTCCGGACTGAGTTCGGAGCTCGGTCGAGCGAATCGAGTGGTTGCTCCACTGACCCAGGCCTCCAAAGCTCACCGAAGTGGCCCAGGCGGGTTGGCAAACAGAATATCGTGCAGGCACGGGACCCAGAATAGAATTGGGCGAATAATTCGTCGCCACCCACGACAGTGGCTCGGCCGCGAGGAGTCAATGCCAAATGCCGACGGTAGATAACTACGTAACGGTGGCGCGACGACATATTCAATGTCATTCGCTTATCGTCCAGGTGAATTGCCGTCGCCGGCCAGGTATTAGACATGACACAGACACTTGGACATCACAGAATCATCGACTTACCCTTAGCTGAGCTGTTATGATAGCGTGGAGCGGGAACTAGTGCACCCCCGACGACTGTCAGTTGCTATAACAGTCGACAAATTCAATTACGCGAATTTTCTCGCGACACTTCCAATTAACTTCGCAACCAGTTCAATCAGCATCGATAAATTTTCGTGTCTTCGAAGAATCACGCAACTCGTCAACTTCGCAATCAATTGGCACAAATTCTAAATTCACAGAATTTCCGATTCGTTTTGCAAACAAATGAACGGCGCACACGTAAACAAACTGTCAATGCAGAACTCTGAAATGCAACGGCCAATTCTCACCAGATCCCCGTCCAACCGAACGCGATGATAATCCACAAGCGACTGACCGAAACCGATGAATCAAAACAGAAGGCAAGAAGATGACGATGAAAAGCAAATCCGATTAGGGGAAATCTCACTCAGTTGGCAGACTCGGTGACTTCTGATTGGAAATTTTCGCCGCGAGCTTTTCGTTGGAATCGTGTGGCTTCACGTTGGAAATTTCGTTACCGCAAGGCGTTTTGCAAGGGAATTTGTAGTGGCTGCGATGTAAATCGCAGGAATCACGAGGCTTCGATCAAGCTTAAGTTCCCTTGTTGGAATGATCGTCGAAGCGTTTTCCATTCAATTCTAATAAATAATAAGCTTTAGCCCTCAACTGGGCCATTTTGGGCGACATTTCTACGCATCGTGGGTCATTTTTGACTCACAACAGAAAATCAGTCACCACAATCATATTCTAATAAAATGAGGATTTATTTGGATAGAAATCAAATGAAACAAATCTTCTACAAAGACGCATCGCAATCCAATATTAAAATCTTTAAAATTCAATGTTTCTCATCACTTATCAAATTCTCATCACTTTTTCCGACAGTATAAACTTAAATGCTAATAACAAAACAAGTAAGGTAAAACCCGGTGCCAGTCTTGTTGTCCGGCTGTCAGAGGTGCCCGCTTGTCGGAGGTATCGAACAAAATTTCGTATTATATATGCTTGCTAAATATATACAGTGGCGAGCAAAAGTAGATATATGATTTGAAAATTTTAATGAAAGGCTGCTTTTTTGCTGAATTTCAGTAATTTCGAAATAACAATGACATTATACCATAATACAAGAACAATTCACTTTATTACTGAAAAATAAAAATACATGAGCTTCCTACAAAAAAAAATAATAAAAATATAACAACATTTTTTTCATTTATCCAGTTTTGCACGTTTTCAATTAAAGACATTGTAAGGAGATTTTTAATACTTTGTCCATAGTCCCTTGTTTTTCAAGACACTCTGCATGCGTGTTGGCATGCTTTCAACTAGCCTCTGAATGGTGTCATGTGGAATTTTTTCCCATCCAGCTTGCACTCGACTCCAGAGTTCCATCACATTTTTTGGAGGGTTATCATATTGTGCCAGCCTCCTTTTTAAAATGGCCCACAAATTTTCAATCGGATTTAAATCCGGACTTTGCGCTGGCCATTTTATTTTCAAGAATTGTTGCTCACCAAGCCAATTTTGCACAATTTTAGCGGTGTGCTTCGGATCACCATCCTGTTGGAAAACGATCTCTTCAATAGGATAGGCGCACTCATCGATGAAATCTGGTAAATTTGTTTTCAAAATATCAAGATAATGTTCTTTTTTTATAATCCCATTTATTTTTAACATTGGACCCAGATGACACCATGTGAAGCAGCCCCACACTACACCACTACCACCTCCATGTTTTAATGTTTGCTTCACTTGATGTTTTTGAAGGCTCTCATTTGGTCGATGCCAATAATATTCTTTGCCATCAGACTGGAATCGATTAATTTTGGTTTCATCAGACCAAATTACTCTTTTCCAATCTTCCACGGTCCAGTCTTTATGGTATTTGGCAAATTTTAGCCTCTCTTTGATGTTTTTCTCGGATAGCAATGGTTTTTTAGGCTTGATAGATGCTATAAAGCCAACTCTTCTTAGTGCTCTCCTGGCAGTCCACTCGCTAACAGTCTTGTTTATAAGTTGCGCTGCTGTTTTTGGTGTCCTTACTTCCTTGGAATCTTCACTCCTTAGTAGTCTGTCCATTAATCGCACGTCGGCATCCGATAGGAGTTTTGAACGCCATCCAAGATTTCTTGCGGATGAAATATTCTTCCTTTTTCTTACTAACAGTACCGTTCTGTGACAGATTTTCAAGTTCCTAGCAATTACTCTTAAAGAGTACCCATTTTGAGTCAAAGAAACGATACTGTTTTCCAAATCCGGTAAAATTTTCCTCATTGTGACTATATGTTCAAAATAGGTAAATAATAGAATAATCTGACCAAAATTCACTTACCATCTAAGCAGATCTGATGAAACTAACAAACTAGAACAATGAAAATGTCAAATTCTAGCGAAAACAGAAAAAAACTAACTGTAAACAAAAGATAACAAAAATGTGCAAAACTGGATACATTGAGAAATGGAGTTATATTGACGACTACTGTGTTACCGCATCTAAATACTTCCTATATTTTTGTTGAATTATATTGATAAACTGCAATTGCTAATAACTATGAAGATTTTATTCTACAATTATTTGTAATAAGAAATATATAGGTTTTGCTCGCCACTGTATGTATAAAGTTTCAAATTAGATATTTGTTTAGATTGGGCAACTTTTCCAGATAAAAACATATTATCAACATGAATGCGGAACAAGTGGAAAGGTGGTTGATGGAATCATTAAGAGTGAAGAAGAGGAGCAAGAACCTGAACCAAACTTTCAGGCTTTGGTTCACGAAGTTGAAATCGAGGAATCAAGCGAGTCTGACTTTAGGTGATGGTATTATACTCTCGTAATCGGCCCGCGGAAGATAAAATCAACTTTATAAACCGGCCAATGGTACTACATGGAGTAAGGAAGCGTCCATCCACGCGAACTCGTGTTCAAAATATTCGCATTAGAGCACCAGCCCAAAGAGGTGAAGCTGCTCGCAATGCAAAGGATCCTGTGGAGTGTTTCGACTCTGTTTTTCTCCTAAGATATTTAAGATATATTAGTAAGGTGCACAAATATCTATATCGAACATTATCAAAGAGAAAGGGATGTATAGTCCACTGATCTGATGGAAATGAGAGCCTTCTCAGGAAATTTTGTATAATGTCTTGATCCTAGGGTTGACAGATTGAAGTAGTGTTAACCGGAGAAAAAATTTTGCTAACATGTGTTAATTTCCAGTTTCTAAGATGAGATGCCGCATTATCCAAAAACAAAAGAACTTTTGTTTTGATTTTTCATTTTCCTGTCCAATTGTTGTAGCCATTTGGACATAATATCCCGCGGCATCCACGCTTTTTGGTTCGATTTCCAATTGCACAGGTAAATCTTGGAAGCGAAGATTTTTGAATGCACGAGGATGGGCTGCTTCATCTATGACTAAAAGCATATCCTTCTCCCCTGCCATATTCACACAAAATAAAACTGGCAACCTTTCCTTTGTCACCAGTACGTTTTTCAGATTTGAAGGCGAAAGTTTTATTGGGTAAAGTACGAAAAAACAGGCAACTCTCATCAGCATTATAAATATCCTCGGGCTTATACCCAGACAACTGGTTATAAATCAGTTCAGTCCTGAACTGGTCAACGTCCAATTGTTCAACATCTAAAAGTTCGCCAGTTATGCACTTGAATGTTATATTGTGCCTTTTAACCCATTTTGCTAGCCATCCATTCAACACTTAATTAACAATATCCTAATTGGTTGGCATTTTGTTTTGCTTTCCCTTTATTAATTGGCCCTGAAATAGGAATATGCTTGCTTCTAGCCTTGGCTAACCAGTCAAAGTAGATCAGATCTATTTGTGAGCCTCCCATCAGCTCCCGAAACTTTTTATTTGTTCGATGATAATGTCAGAATTTCATTTGGATCGAATGGCATCTCGATTTATCACAATATTTGCCACTTGAATTTTCCCAATACCAAACCTTTCAAAGAAGAAAATTATAGTCTTTTTCACTTACCTTAATAACTAAAAATCACCTCTTAGCTAATTCTCGAACTGACAGCTTTGTCAACCCCATTTCTATCAGTTTATCGACCACTTCGATCGAGGAAAACCAGTTGTCAACTGTGATGCTTCCGTTGGAGTTTTCCAAAACTTTAATTAATTTAATTACAGTAAGTGTAGGTACAGATAAATCACTTCTTCTAGCTGATTCCGTTTTTCTAGTATAAATAAAAGCATTATACAAAAAAATGCGTTTTAGCATCATGAAGGCATAACATTTTAATTCCGAATTTCGCTTGTTTCGACTTCGTGTACACGCAAAATAGGCATTTTGCCCGAAACGAACAAAAAATTTCATCAATGGTTATGTATTCAGAACAACTATAATGTACCTTGCAGTTTTTCATCAATTCATTGAATATTTTGGATATAAGTGCAGCTCTATCATGGACTTTTCGGTCCGATCTTGTTTGAATGTCGTCAAAACGGACAGCATACAAAATGAAGGGGTACCATTTAAGAACGTGATCACTCTTAAAATGTCTCTACCTGCACCATCTGTATTCCATAGCCCCTGAAGATCGCCGTGTTCTGACTTGAAAACTCCAGTTAAAAATGAAAGTCCTAACAAAGCATTCTGTTTGTATGAGCCCCGGTAAGTTAGCTTCCATGAACTCTCTTAATTTTTCGTTTGGAAGTAGTTTAAATATGAATTATAAATTTAAGTATAAATGGAAGTAATTTATAATTAATTACGGAATTGATTCCTCCAAACCAATTACGTCATCATAAAGCGAAATTTCAATTCAAAATTTCAAAAAAAAATTCGAAAGTTTAAATATTTCCAGAAATCTTTGTTCCTAATTTTTTAGCAGGAACTGTATTCCTTCGATACTTTGCGTGACCGGAGAACCCTATATTTCCTAGGATCACCTAGCATCACCTGCCACATGTAACAAAGGGTTTTCTTTTAAATGCATGGAACTATAAATTGGCAACGATTTTTAATGCTACGAGCGGTCTGACAGCTGTCATGCGTTTTATAATTATTTTGGTTTGCCATTTCATCATGAATAGATCAACGACCGCAATATGGGCAAAATTATTCAGAAAAAAAAACGGTTCTGTTCGAGAAACTCATCCATTAGAACAATTCATTCGATTAACCGTATTTCGTCTCCGCAACATATTTACTTCCATTGATCATACCCATTCACCTAGACATCGTATAGTGCGTAGGGAAGAAAGCATAGCAGCTGTCGAGCGTAGTACCGACGATGACTCAAGTTAGTTCGTACATCATCGTACGAACCAATTAAGCTTTTGTTCATTCTTTTTAAGATTCTACGGACGGATATGTGTTTATTGGGCTTACAAAATCCAACGCGTGCAGGAACTAAAGTCGTAGGATTACCACATATGGTGACTGCACAAATCGCTTCACATCCCGGATTTCATTACAAAATTTTGTTTAGCGGTGCGACTAATTTCTGTTTGAATGGCTACGTCAATAAACAAAACTGTCGCATTTGGAGTGATGAGCAACCACAAACAGTTGACAAAACACCGTTATATCGGGAGAAAGTCATAGTTTTGAGTGTTTTTTGTACCGGTGAATTCATTCGTCTATATGTTTTTCATAAATGCTGCTGGGAAAAACATTACAGTTAATGGTGACCGCTAGTCATAACCGCTATAGAGTCATTCAGGCGCCTCTGGTTTAACAAGATGGCGCGAAATTCATACAACCATTGACTTATTGAAAGGAGCATTTGATGAAGGCATAGTCTCTGGTTCTGGACCTTTGTGCTGGCTTGTAAGATCTTGTGATTTAACACCACTGGACTATTTCTTTTGGGGACTCGTCAAGTCACGCGTCCACGCCGATAAGACCGAGAAATTTGATAATTTTGAAGACATCGTTTAAGCGAAAACGCTGGCCTGTGCCTAGTGTGCCAGGAACAATTTCTTCTTCGGACTTCCGACCGAAGAACCACGAGTTAGAAAAAAGAAGACATCATTCGCCGCATTATTGGCGAGATATGACCCCAATTATAAGTTAGAGTAGTCGAAAATTTTACCTTTCGTTTGGACTTCCTCTGAGCCAGTTGTGGCGTTTACATGCCCAAAATTATATTCAAATAAATATGGCGGAAAATTATCTGTATAATAAAATCAAATAAAAGGAAATAACATAACAATTTATCCGTATTTTATTTCATTTTAGTTTAAGTTCTATACCTCTAAAAACAAGACCTATTTTTTTGATCTGCTTAGAATATTATTTGGTTAAATGTTAAAGAAAAAGTACGCATCGCATCAGTTTGCTCAAAGCTCTTACAACAAATATTCGGAAACTAACATATTGGGCAGGAGATCAATGTTTAGTCCT
The DNA here is from genome assembly GCA_954870665.1 of Stratiomys singularior. Taxonomy (NCBI): domain Eukaryota; kingdom Metazoa; phylum Arthropoda; class Insecta; order Diptera; family Stratiomyidae; genus Stratiomys; species Stratiomys singularior. The sequence continues at coordinate 149,442,981 of OX940878.1, read as the reverse complement.
GAAAGAAAATTATCATTATTTACTCTCAAATGTACTCTTATGATAATTGTTTGCTCTCAAAGCAAAATGTGATTATGTTCATATTGTTTTCATTTCGTTCGGTGAACAGATTTCCCTGGGTAAAGGACAGCATGGTATGGTACAGTAAGTGTGAGTGACGTTCTACTTTGGCCTGAAATGTTCCAAATTACAAATTCCAATGCTAGAATCAATGATTTGCCTTTAGAACGGGTTAACAAAGCATAAAATTAAATCAAATAAAAATCAACATGAAAAATAGTTTCAACAACCATCAATTCCTTTTCCATAGCCTTCAACTTACCCCGATCGACTGCATAATAATCAATCTGAGAACACGTCTTTCAAATCATCAACTACTTGTGTTGGTCGAAACAAAAACCTCCTTGAAGGCATCCGACCACACCATTTCCAATCCAATTATTGCATTTCCCAATCCACCAATTACCGAGTTATCAACTGCTCAAGAAAAATACGTGGACGTAATGCTATATGATTAGGTAATTGGGGATGCTGGGAAACTGCCAATCATTGACCAACCCAACATTTCCACAATGACCACAAGCTCTCGAGCGATTGCAAGACAAATATCAACACCAAACACTTGAGGACGTGCAAGACGTTTGGTTTGCATACTAAAGTCGGCACATTATTGATCATAGCATTCAAGATGGTACCGATCACACGATCCAAGGAAGCTGTTGACGAACTCTGGATTATGTTAACATACCATGAAATGTGAAAATTGTGATGAAGGGTCAAAGCACTTTTCCGACATGATCGTGTCTTCTGCTTCCACACTGCAGTTGCATATGAAACATACATGCACGATAAGTTTGTTCGATGTCGATTCTGGTAAGAGAATTTTCAGTACCATTTTCTTTTCCCACTGCATCTTCATCTTGATGCGGCTGCCTGTTGCCGATGCTGAAGTGATCTTTCACGGGGACATGCTCGAGTGGAAAACACTTTGCTTAAGTGTGCACACACTGCGGAGCTGAACAAATGTTTACTATTTTGCTTAAAGTAGGCAAAATAAAGGGATCCAGTCGAAGATGTATCTATAGCGCAATGAAAAATAATCAGGAAGTGTATGATCCGGGCTTGTATTAATTACACACCTCATTTATAATTTGCCGTGTGCCCAGCGTTGTGTTTGAATAGGTGTTTGGAATGATTCGATGAGCCTCAAAATAACATTTACCAATTTTCCTCATCTTCCTTGCATGTTTGACAAGCAGTGAGTGTGAAAGATTCTAAACGAGAAGATATTTGCGACCAATTAAATGCTAAAACCTTGTACACGATCTCTGAAGTTTAGCCATTATGAACCAGCGACTAAATGTGATTCATATTCTACGGCGCCTTGTGTCCAGACTAAAACACGGAATCAAACATGCTCTTGCTAATTTCGCAGGATTAACTTTCTCGTGAAACACTTTTCAAATGCTATGTTTGTTGGTGTCCAACAAATCCCTTATAAAGACATCATAAACCGAGGCTTGCCCTATCAAAAATTCAAAGTTTATCCTTAACGACCCGATGCGTTTCCACTTGATTAGCACAGCAGCCAGAAGCAATATCAGTTACACTAACCAAGCATACATAATTGTTTATTCGTAGCGAAATAATTCCATCAACGCTGTAACCAATTGAAGGAACCACAAAGGACATCCTTTGCATGCTTGTTATGCGATATTGTGTATCAGCTATGTAACCGACAAATGCAAGCACTTAACCGATATGAGGAATGACCCACTTTGGCAAACCCTCGCCACAACACCCCTAACATTGATAACAAGAGAGCAACAATTCACCCTGTCATTTGAAAGCCTGGCGAAAATTTTAGGATTTTCAGGAAAAAATTCCATTTAGTGGTCGTTTTAGAAACTGAAGCAATTGTGTTGCCATCCATTGACTTGCCATTGTGTGAAAATTTATCGAGTTGAAAAGGCGTGAAATTTCTTTCTCATAATTTAGTATGCACAATAGTGAGGCGTTATGAAAAAAGCTACAGGGAAAATTTATGGTTTCTGCCAAGCATTCGCATAAAAATCAGAAGAATTGAATAAGGGAAAGCTTAGTACAGTTAAAGATTAGGAGATTTAAAGAAAGATTCAAAGGAATATATATTTGAGGGTAGTGAGATAGAAAGTCGTTTGTAAAATTTCGTTCTTTTATGAAAATTTGTTTTCCACTTGGCAAGTACTGCGAGGAAATTTTATCTATTTTGCGGTAGAATGAATTCAAACAATGCAACAATGAATTAAAAATGGTCTCAACCAAAAGATAATTTCTGAGAACATTGTTAACTATGACGTAACGATGTTCACTGTCATTTTTGTGTCGTGTACTGATAACGGTTCACATAATGTGCTGATTATTGATCAGAGCAAATTTCAGTCTTAAGCGGTTCGCTTTTTCGTTTGCATTAAAGGAGGATTCTTTTAATATTTGAATTACGAAAAGAAAATTTAAACTTATTGGACGAATTATCAGAAGCTTACATTTGATGCTTATTTACATATATCCTAATTTAGAGAGGAATTATGAGACATACGCTTTAATAGTTTCTATTCTATATCCACATTTGTACATAATATTTGTTTCGATTAGTCAATGTGAAATATATTTAATTATCATTGTTACTTTGCGCATCTTGTCGTTTTCATGTTAATAACTATGCAAATATCGCGTGTCATACTTGCGCAGGGGCCATGGTAATCTTCTCTGTATCGTTCCAATTTTAGTATATGTCTCGATCAATACCTGTACTATACAGATCATATCAAAAAGATGCTGAGTAAAGCGCAAAAAGTAGTCATGGCCCTTCGTCGAATCTTTCATTCTAAATACATTCTTCGAAAGGTCAAAGTTATCTGTTACAAGACCCTGGTTAGACCAATTTTGACATATGGATGACAGATCTGGTACAATCAGAGTGCTAGTACGATGGAAAGATTAAGAGTTTTCGAAAGGAAATGTTTTTGTGCATGTACCGGTTTATACAGGAATCCTGAGATGGATTGGAAACATCATATATCGAATAGGAAGATTTATCAAGCTGCTAAAGTCACGAGAGTCGATATCTTCATATTGAGACTTCTTCCCAATCATATCGCAAGATCTGTAACTGTGAGTAAAAATCCCTGAATTTCACAGCCATTCCATCCTTCAGATGAGTACAGTGCGACATGCCTCGCTACTGGCTTTGTTCCACCAGAAGCATTCATGTATTTAGACATGAATCGATATATCTTTCATTCCGACGGCGTCCCAATTATATATCACATATATAGACGGGCCACCGATAAAAAGATAAAGTATCCTCCGAATTTGAGTACACGAGACCAGCGATTCCAATGGAGATACTCATTTGCTAAATTCGTTGAGACTGGTCGAGCTGAGATGGAGCAGGCTAGGTATTGGTGGCTGAATGACAAAGCCTAAATTATTCGTGTTTTTATTTTCTGTTTATGTAGTTTTTAGTTTTTGAGTTTCAGCGTATGGTAGCGACATTTAGTGTTGTTGTTGTGTTAAAAATTAGGCATAGATTTCAATATATAGTATACGTATATGGTGTTATATTAGGCTTTAGAAATGATGTTTGACATTTAGGCTGGGAATATTGATAGCATTACAATAGTATAAAATAAATCATTTTGATTAGAAAAAAGTGTACAAGCAGCCTAAAATTACACGTTCTCGTAAACCGCATGACAACGATCCTGATTAAAAGCCTTGCCAAGTTTCGGGAAGCGGAAGTGAGTTAATTTTGTTTGTGCGATATAATACTTTAATCCTTGAGGGATCGGACGGGGCGATTGATATCTGTTAGGTGCCAGATGATGAAATTAGACGTTATGGAAGAAGCATGAAATTAGGGCGAAGAATAGATACTGACAAGAGTGATAAAAAAATAAAAAATAAATTAATTTCAGAAAAGTGTGCAAGAAATTGACGGTTAACTAAAAGGGAACAGAGTGGAATTTGAAAAATATATATTAAATGGTGGGTTGAAAACTTTGCTCAAAGAAGAAGGTCAAAAATAAAAATAATGAAAATAGGAAAAATATTGAAGAATTAACACAAAAGTGTTATTTTTTAATTTTTTAAAAATAAAGATCCGAACGATCGACAAAAAAGTCGCATGTAACACTGTAGTTATAGGTTTTTGTAACATAAGAATGCAGTCCCTTAATCGTTCGGGGGTGCCGACGCTTTTTCCTTGGTGTCTGATTGCTATTCTACTTTCAAACTTTCAAATGTTGTCTAACGATCCAAGTTTTATTACCGAAAATTTTTAATTTATTCTTATAAAGTTTTTTTATATTAAAATGGTTTTCTACTTTTTCGTTTCTTTTATTCATCTGATTGACCTATGAATACGACAGGATCATAGGCAATCGAAACTTTAATAGCTATCCCAATTTCGAGAAGCTTTCCCGTTATTACTGCCCTATATATGTTAGTGGCCCAGGATTCCCATTGGTCCACCTTGCAAGATATCCACGCAGAAAATGTAAATAAATGCGCAGTAAATAAGTGAGGAACTGGGGGCAGCATAAAGTTTTTGATGATACAATATCCTTCAGTTCCGGTAGCCAGGATGTAATATTTTAATTCGAGCTCGTTTCATGGATTAATGTCCTAAAAGTATTCGAATATTATAAACGCTTTGAGATTTTTGTTTTCCAATTTAGTGATCATAGCGTTTGATTCACACTAAATTTAATTTTTTAATTGGAAAAATTGGCGTCTCTTCATGTTTTATGCATGTGAAACACAAAAGACGATTTCATTGTTTCTAGGTATTTCCAAAATTATTGAGTTCTCACTCTCTTTTCAGTTTCGGAATCTAATTTTTGAAAGACTAGCTTTTTATGCATGTACCCGAGCGCTATTTGTTGGTAAACGCTTATTAGACAAGTTTTCAACGAATAATGGAGGGATGTATTGAATTTTCTTCCTGGTAGGATTTTGTTCGGCTACCTCATAACAGCCGGTTGAAAACATAATGTTGTAAGGGCACTGAAGTGGCCTCAGAGTAAAAGGTCAGAAGATCGGTTTGCAGATAGGATTTCTGAGGCTTAGGCTAGAGGAAATTAAGATAGTGCAATGTTGTATGCCTTTCCGTTGGAATCACGGAGATCCCTATTGACTTAATTCTACTCTATTGACTTAATCGTTTGTGATGCATGAAGGACGACTTCCGACAGTATGGTGCGCTCTGCAGAGCTGAGGTGAGTACGGAAAAAAATAAATTATTGTTAGAATTATTCAAAAACTTCTGAGAAAATTCTGAGGCGATACAGCTAAAGCATTCGCTGGTATCTGTTAGACAAAGCAACTGATGAGCCAAAATTATTTTTGAGGATGCTTCAACTATAATACTCTGAAAGAATTGGTCCTTATGTTCAAGTTTCCTACTCTGTTTGCAGGCCAGAAGAGCTTCAGAATAGCCAAATTGTTTCTGTTTATTACTTGGCTACTATCTGCATTACTAGTTGCGTAGATGTTTTAATCCCCGCAATCGTTGCGAAAGGATCTTCACATCTCTTCTTGTTTTGGATCGGAGCAACGAAGGAAGCCACAGGAAAGCTTGCTAGTGTAGGTTTGAGCAAGGTGGCTGCAAAACATGGATATTGTGTGATTCTGTGTCACGGTTTTTGAATAAAAGCTTTCAATCAAATTCTGATCAAGATGAAATATTTTATTATATATTGTTATGTATTTTCAAAAACATATTAAAATATATAATTATAAATCAATAAATAATAATGGGGGGGGGGGGCAACCGATCGATCGCACCTGCAGCGAAAGAAAGGAACAAGTTTGAAGAGACAAGGTTATTTGAAAATACAAAGGCCGCATAATGGCGGCCGAAGAAAGTTACTTTAAACCGACTAGTTCACCGCGTGGGCGTGGGGGTTAGGACATTATTCAAGCCCTGATCCTTCCATGTCACATACACACACACACACACATAGAGGAAAAAGCTTACTCCTTCATGTTAGTTTAAAACTAAATGGATCAATATTGAAAGATGTTAATTGAGAATTGTGCACCTGTGAATAGTGGTGCGCTGATTCCGACAACCTGTCAATTGTGTTGTGCTGACTCTGGATACCTATGAATTGTGCTGTGCTGATTCTGGACACTGAATTGTGCTGAACTGATTCTAATCGTACTTTCTGTAGCAGGAACCTCCACTTCAGCTGGTTTCGGGACTTCAGTTGTTCTGCTGCGCTGCCTCTAATCGTGCTTCCTGTAGCACAGTCTGCACCGTAACTGGTTTCAGGATTCACCTGTTCTGCAGCGCTTCCTTGGATCTTGCTTCCTTTAGCACCACTCTGTACCTCAGCTGGTTTCACGATTCCCTAGTTCCGCTGAGCTACCTTGGATCGAGCTCCCTCTATTGTTGGTTCTATTGGTTGATTCTTCAATTGCCCGGTACTTTCGATATTGAATTGATTCTGCTATTCGTTATCTGTCTCGATACTGTGATTGATTCCTGTATTGGTTATTCGTCTCGATACTATAATTGTCTTCTTCGATACTTCTATTACTTGAATTGGTTCTTCATCTCGATACTTTTTTACTTGAATTGGTTATCTATCTCGATAATTTATTACTTGAATTGATTATCTGTACCTTACAATTTCTATACTATTTATACTGATAATGATACTGATAGTGAATCAAATCCATAGAAAATTTATCGCAAATTTCTTCCAAGAATTTTTATTTGCGACTGACATTTTCTTTTTGAGACTTTTTTTTTCTTTGACATTTAATTTTACTGAGAGTTTTTTTATTTATTTTTTTTTTGTTTGCTATCAATATTATTTAACTTAGTACCTACCTTAAACCTAACTATAAACATTTCTATTTTAATTTTATTCTTACTTATGTATATATATTTTTTTGCTTGGGGAATGTCGCCTACACCTCGGAATACGTAACAATATTTTATTATATATAATATTTAAAAACAATAGAATTAAAGCAGGAAATGAAGAAACATTTTTTGTACTATAAACTGTCGTGATAAATTTGTCTCGGCAAAAAAGCTTTGATGAAAAGCGTTGATTGTTTACCAACGATTTTCGACTCAGTGTTTCACAGTTTCTATAATATTGACTCACAGGGATGTAATGCTTGAAGACCTATTTGAATTGAAGAAAAGTGGCGGTTTCCTGGTGTATTTCATCACTTTTTTCGACTTCTCAGTTGAATCTTTTCATTCCAAATTTTACTTTTATCAAAATGTACAACATACCTATTCTTAAAAATTCTAAACAACCAAAGGAATTCAAGATCCACAAATAAAAAAAAATTCAAGAAATTAAGCCAAGAACTCTAATGACTTTTATTTGAAAACAGAGATGGAAAATGAAAAAAAATGTCACTGCGTACTACACTAGAAAAAAAGTTATGCAACCTTCTCTGATATCAACCTCCTCGTGCGTAATGTTTCAAATGGTTCAAGGCTAGGTTCTCCGGTTGACAGGGGAGGTGTGTAGTAGGTAGTCAGGAAGCATTGCACGTTTCGGAGTCTCGTAGTCGTTCCTGCTTCGTTGGCGACTTTATCCCACACTTGAAGTTTTAGTTTAGAGCACACATAACAAAGCGCATCTGTATCGAAAAGGATTCAACGAGCCTGCACTGATTCTATTAATTTTGCTTCTCTGATGATTTTAAAAAGTAGATAAATTACGGTAATAACAATCAGGAAGTATCGTGAAAACTATGGATTAAATACTGCGAATAGCAAATGGTGGCTAAAAGTTATTTTTTGAGAGGTATAAGTTAAATTGGCAACACTTTTTAATGCTACGTACTGTGTGACAGCTGTCATGTATTTAATGATTAATTTGGTTTCCGTTTTTCTTCTATTCGCGAAACTCAACGCTCGTTCTGTCAATTTTATGGCTCACAAAATCGTCTTTTTACTCTCACTCGAAATACATTTACTCTCACTAATGATACGCATTCATCCAGACGTCACTACGACGTCTAGATAAATGAAGTAATGAAGAAACCATAGCATTACATCTGGAGAAAGTCACTGTTTGGTGTGCTTTATCGGGCGGTGGAATCATGCGCCAATATGTCTTCAAAAATGCTGGGAACAAAATGACAGTCAATGGTCACTGCTATGAAGAAATGGTCAATAACTTTCTCGTTCCAGAAATGAATCACCGTAATGAAGGGTACCTCTTGTTTCAATAGGATGGCGCGACATGACATACGGTGCGTGCAACCTTCGACTTATTCAAAGCAGCATTTGATTAGCACATAATTTCTTTCATATGTTTAGGTAATTGTCTTTTTAAGGACTTAGCTTTGAGCTCAGGACGAGAGTGCTTCCAAATGGTAATTAAATTTATAGATATCAATAAAGTGCTTAACTAGCGACCCGCAAAGCAAATGCTACCACCGAGATTATTTATTATTTATGCATTGATCGTCTAAATAGTCATGAAAACATGAGCAGTCTTAGTGAAAAGTACGAACTTCCTTTCGAGTACTTTGCTAATGCTTGAGGTATTCAAAGAAAATAGCCCAGTATGGTACATCATCATTAGAAACATATTTATTTGATCTAATTTCAATTAAGTCAAGTATGCACATATCCTCATCCTTTTCGATTTAATGAGAGCATCTAAGCGCATGATACTAGATGTGAAAGTTCTACTTGAATATTATAGGAATTTTTGAAGATATGTTATATTCAGGTATATATCCAATTAATTTGATCCTTTTTCATTAGCATGTTTCTAGGATTTTTGTGAGTTGTCTGAAGATACTTATACAGATACATTATATAACATCTTCATACGATCCAAATCCTTCATGATATGCACACAAGTATCTGGTTTCCACTTGTTAGGATCATTTAACGAGATTATCTTAATTTGACTTCATTATAATTCAGCAACAATCTATCGCTTGTAACGATCTCTTCCTTCGGTCTGCAGAAAACCAATTCATCCAACAACCTCTCGTAACCAATCTCCATTGGTCTGAGAAGCAACCAGCCGAAGATTTATTAAAATTTTATTCGATTTTATCACCGAACCGGCAGGCATTTACGCACCTTCTACCAAGTTTCTGAATTGTAATGAGTACCATTAGGCGTGAATATCGGCCAATCTATCGCTGAAGGTGCTGGAAGGTGTGCATGACATTAGTGAAGATGCTTTGTTCCAAAGCATTGGAACATGCTTCAATGATGGATGGATGCAATTATGTAATTATATTGAAAATGCGATCGAAACGATATTTTAATGTGTCTCGATATCCGTCGAAAATGATGATTATGTTGCTCGCGACATCACAGAAGCCGAATATAAAGATCAGGCAACTCAACAAGGATTCAGAATATCTTTATAGGTTGACCAGATTGACTCACGTAAATTTAGTATGATGAATGTTTCAGGAAAGTTGGGAATGTCGCAGCGTTTAGTGTTGGAACCAATGTCTTCGAGTCCGGAATCTTTTCTTGTAAAGCGCCCACTCATTACAGGCAGTTGCCCGTGACATTGAATGCGCTAAATGCGACTTCATTGATAGCAATTAATTTACATAATTACCCCTTCAATTACTTTGTGCCCGGCTATATTTATTACTTTATCAGCTAAGTACCTTAAAAATTGCTACTAGATACAAGTTACAAGTTCCAAATACATCCATCTAAGCCCGATGACCTTAAACGCTGTTCCTAGATACTGGTGCAACATTTCGCTGCAAGAATCTTACTCGGTATATGGTAGGCAGCTAAAATGCATATCATGTCTTGCATCCTTGCGTTAATTGAAAATTACAAGAAATCCTGAAATTTTTCAGTTCCTACTTGTTGTGCGCGCTGCAATGATATAAGATAATGGGAGGCAGAGGTAACATTTACACGATTTTCCTGTTTCATTATTTTATTCACGTCAGTGGCATTTTACGATAGTTAAGAGGCGGCTGCACAACAAGGAATTAATGGAGAATTTTATGGGCAGTATTTATAATTCACTTTGATCGTTAATTGAATGAAATTAATGCATGGCGATAGCATGAGTATTTGCAAAGTGCTGGCGAATTTCGCTATGCAGAAATATGCTTGTAGTGTAGCAAGGACTAGAAGGTGAATGAATACGGTAACTTAGATTTTAATTATGCGATTTAAAGGCGATGCTATTAGGCACAGTAGCTGAGAGTAGTTTTGTTTTTTGAAACTTTGAAATGTATGATTAATATGTGGTAATTTAACCGTTACGTGACAGCTTGTATAATCTCTGACCAGTACAAATTGATAATTGGTAAGCTTAGGCTTGAAATGTCTCTTTCTGCGTTTTGATAGTTTCGGATCATGTTTGCTTGTATGTTATTGATTCCAGTACAAGTTTATTGAGAATCAGTATTAAGTTCAATAAATACTTATTATCAAAATAGCAAATCTGACATTTGTATTAAGATGTTTGTGATGCCTTTCCTAACATTGATAATGTTAGGTAAGGATAAAATCTATAGTGATCCTCATAAAAATGTGAACGTTTAAATTTTCTTATGTTTACATTTCAGAACATTTGTTTCTCTACATTTCATAACATACTTGCCAACTTTCCAGCGAGTCGCGAGAGTTTCACGCATTACAATCTTCTCTCACGCTCTTCCGTATTTGCTACGTTTTAACGCCGCATTTGCCGCTACTTTGCTCACAAACATGTGTCAGCCACGAGGTGTCAGAACAAATGTGTCTAATGTTGTTCTGGTCTTCATTTGTCAGTTTTCTTTGTGCATACTTGCAACGCCGGCAAAAATCAAGTGGTGTAGAAATAGCAGTTTTATTTTTATCGTTTATTCTTAATCAAAAAAACTCTAAATGCCATCTAATGAAGAAGCTTCAAAGGAAAAGCTGAAAGGTTTCCATTCCATTAAATCGACGTTGATTTATTGAAATATATATACTGGAATACAAAAGTGTTTTTTATAAGACAAAGATTTCAATAAGACTGGTCTTAAAATTAGGCCCTTCATGCAGCCTGTAAGGAGAAATGATAACATATTTTAATGTACATCATATCGTCAAGAGATAAGTTGCGCTTATCAAAAAAGAGCGAAGTTACTCGTCACATGGAAGGACCTCTCCAGACCATATTCGCTAAATAACTTAATAAAAGCGTTACAATAGTTCTGAACTATCGAACGAATGTTTAAACATTTGATTTATACAGCGACAAATAATTAAATTCACAGCTTTCCAAAGGTGAAATCACGCAAAATCAAGACGACAATTTCTTGTTTTCTTTCAATTTTTTAACGGGGTTAAGGGTATTTTATTATAATTCTTCCTTTCGATTAAGAAATTATTAGTTTTTCTCCAATCCTCAATATTACTGACCTGACCGAATTTAATTCCGACCAACTGAGTAAACTGGGAAACAAACTCGGGATCAGTTTTAAGCCAGACGAGTACGAAAAGTAAGCAAATGAATTTTTAAATTGTCAATAGTTGGAAGATGGTGATACTGAAGACAAGGTTTGGAAAAAGGCTAAGGATAATGATAACTATATCGAATATAGTTTGCGGTTATATATTTAAAAAAATCTTGCACGGATAGAAGCTTTTGAATATCTGCAATAATCATAGAAAGAGTATTTTTTCTTCAGCATTGGAATCCAACCGAGGAGCGAGTACTCTCTATGATACGAACGAATAAAACCGATCTTTTAGGACATTTGAACAACAGTGGAACATTATGTTCCATCATCAGAGTTAAATTAGCTCAGCCCTTAGAAAAGGAACGATAAGATCCCCCTGAGTCATTACTCAAAAGTGCAATCAACAACTCATGAATACAATAAATAGCACCGTAAGAATACTACCAGCTAAATTTAAAATTTGAATTTGTATTGATTTTTAATCACATCTTCAGTTGATTCCATATATGTTCATTAATATTTCATTTATTCACCATTAACAGACTCATGTGATTTGATAATTTGTTTTCGTTTAAATTGCTTTATTTTCGATTGAAGTTTTATGACAAAAACATTGAGTTTTGTAAGGCCCGCAAAATTTTCATCCCCTAAATCATCCGTTGAGTGTCCGCAGCAATATTCCACCACCCATCCACCCACCACCAGTAAACAGAGAGTCGTATGCCTCCGTGGCGAAGAACCTTTCCCCTCCCAGCAACTCGCAAGAACGGAGTGAACAATATCAGGGGGAAAACCTCTGAACCTAATTACTCAGGAAACTCAAAACATGTTTGGGATTTCACTCCCTTCGCTACTCATAAAAGCCCGCGAATTCTGGGGAAACTATAAAAATCTGCCTAAAGAACAGAAACCTGACGCACTATTCAACTTCAACGTGCCTATATGGCACTGGAGGGCAGTAAGCTAAGATTCTTATCACTAAATATATATTACCTCCACAGACACGACAAGCGCCTAGCGCTACAACACCTGTTAGATCGGTACTCACCAGACTTCGCTCTCATCAGCGAAACTCACTTATCAGTAAGACACAAACTGTACTTCCCACACTATAACATATTCCGTAATGACGAAGGCTCAGGCACCCTAATAATGGTTCGAACGATCCATACCGCCTAGCAGGTGGAATGCACCGCCACTCCACTTTCGTGTACTCTAGCCACTGTTCACCAGCGGGCAAACCAACGCCATCTACGCAAAGTATTGCTTGGAGCACTGTACGTGCCATGCAATACCGGAATCCCTATTGAAGCCAGACTTCAACAAACATTGGACAGAGCTGCGCTGGAATAATTATAGGAGGCGATCTCAACTCCAGACACCTTCATGGGGCGATAGCGCTACTAATACAGATGGGTCAACACTTTTCAATTGCCTTCACTATATCGACCAAGCATCCCTTTGTATTATTAATGCAGACGATACAACATTCCCGAGGGGCAGCTCCTTCCTGGACAATTTCCTGGTCTCCGCCATTCTTCACACACCAAACCACTCAAATCTCAATTGCACTACCACGCCGGCACCTTCCAACCACTTCGCGTCAGTGCTCGACGTACAACTACCCGGGATCACCCTAATCAATCCGCCTCAGAGACTCAGCCGTTGCTTCACAGGCTTAGACTGGTCCGCATTCAACGACGAGCTTTCAGATCATCTTGAGAGAAAATACCCGGACCATAGGATACTTAGCAATTCAGAAATAGACAACTCCATCCAGGAACTATCTTCGAGCATACTAAATAACGTAAACAAATACGCACCCGCCAAACCACCTTCGTTTTTCAAATGTGGAAAATTATCTCCTCATATTACTCACCTCATCCGAACCAAAGCTAGGTGGCAACAACGCCTTAAGAGAATCTTCCATAAGAATCTAAACCGCATTAACGCAGAATAGATTTCAATGAAATCCCAAATAAACTGTCTTAACTCCCTTATACGGGCGACCACGCTCGCAGGGAAGAACAAAATGTTCAAAGATCGCCTGGCCGCCTTGAAACCATCCGTAAATGTTTTCAAGGAAATCAATGCTCCCATCGGCCTGTGTACCACAATCTTCGACATAAACAAGAGTCCAATGCAACTAAATGGGGAAACATTAACGACAACGGAGCAAAAACTATCTGCGTGCTCCAATTACTTCCATAATCTGTACGGAGAGAAGTCCTCGACCGATCGCAACTTTAACACCATTTTTAAGTGAAAAGTCAACGAGTTCCTGCAAGGTTATCAGGGCTCCTTTCTGACAATCTTCTTCCCCACCAACCAAGCCTTATGTCCATCAAGCGAAACCTTCAAATGCTTCTTTGCAATGCCCTGCCAGGTCCTCTCAACACTAAGCTCATTAAACCATAAAAAGTCAGCTGGGCGAGACGAAATCTCCAACTACGTGCTAAGGAAATGTTCCTTCACCATATTTAGACCCCTCACCTGCATTATAAACCACTGTATAAATAACGGGTACTTACTTCGAGCCTGGAAAACCACAATTCTAATTCCCTTGTCCAAAAACAAAATTCAAACGGACATAGGTAAATTCAGAGCAGTATTCATACTCTTGAATTCAGGGAAGATACTAGAGAAGGTCATACTTCTCTCTTTCAAACCATTTGCCAAACCCCTTTTGCCTGCCCAGCAATTCGGATTTCAAGGGAAGTTATCAACGGAGCAAGCAGCGCTGCTGCAACACGACCGCATTTCGACGGGCTAAAAATGAAACAAACAACTATGGCATGCTCTATTGATCTCAAAAAAGCATTCGATTCAGTGTGGTCAAATGGACTTATTTATAAACTCCTCAACAACAAATATCCTATACCAGTTGTACGCATCATAGCAAACTTTCTTATAAGATATAGCGAATACATATTCCAACTTCATTAGTGTGAACTCGGGTGTTCCACAGGGATCTATTGTCGGGCCGCATCTCTTCAACTTCTTCCTTCACGATATCCCCATGCCGCAGCCAGCAATTATTTCAAATTACCTCTCTCAGAACGCTACTCCTATTACTCCACCACCATCCATCCTCTACTCAGATGACATCATCGTACTGGCCACCCACTCTTCCCCCAGGAAGCCTTGGGGACTATCAACCCACGGTTACAATTCTTCCAAAAGTACTTCACATAATGGGCGCTATCCGTTAACGATGGAAAATGCCAACTAATTTGCTTTCGTAATGCCTCTGGAAAAGGCCACCGATCGGCACCGTCTGAGTGAAGAGAATTAACTCTACACATCGACGACTCCTCTATTCCGGTAAAGAACACTATAAAATATTTAGGCGTCCAATTCCACCATCGCCCCAAATTCAACACGCATGCCTGCGCGACCATAGCCTCTGCAGCGCTTGCAGCACTACTCTTCAGCAGATCCGTCAGCATCAGTACAAAGCTGCTCATGTACAAAACCCTAATCAAGTCCATAATATCGTACTGCTTCCCGGTTTGGCTAACGATCTCCCCCACTTCGCTGAATTGCTGCAGATTTTCGAAAGGAAGATTCTTAGGTAGTGCCTGTCTAAATACTGATAGCCGAATAAAAAGTACAACCGCAGCAGCATACTCTACGAGGAAGAAAAATCAAAGCCATCCTCAATTATATGATTCAAAACAATGCCTAGAGACTGAGTAGATGGTCAACTCACCCCGAAGCTATCGTACGTGACGTATTTCATCGAACATGTCGCTTAACGCCTCCTCTGCGACCATTTTATGTCCGGAGTGGACCAGGAGGCCGCGGGTCATTACACGGCACTTATTGCGCCAACCTCAAAAATTCAGTTCGGCACATGTCACCGGAGATTATAGAGAGCCCAAGTCGGCCAAAGAGCCTCTGCTCCACAACCCCCTCAGACTAACCAACCCTCTTTCATCAGACCACTAACCCTAATTCTAAATAAAAATTAACTAGGTCAATAAAACTTCAATTCAAATCTAATATAAGAATCGATTACGACCAGATTTTCCTTTTTCAAAAGCTGTTTGACAATTTGTTGTCAGTCTTTGGAAATACGTGTGGCAACATTAGTAGAATGATTTAAAAGAACATCTTCAGCCAGGAGCCTGGTTAGATAAAACTATTTTGCCGTAAAAGTATGTCATTGGTGTCATCATAACCCTCAACGATTGGATTGAGCATTGGCTTCCCCAAGCCTCAATTTATTCACTTTTTTCAAAATCTGTCAAATTTTTTGGATGCATACAAGCTCCTTTCTCACCCATTTCGTAACATGGGATTGATTGGGGTTGGGATTCATCCCACTATATTGGGCCATCCACACTACTAAATGAACCAACAAAGGCCCTTTCAATAAAATGGAAGCGCTGTGTGCCGAAAACCCAGTGCTAAACTCGGTGCCATGGTAACTTTGATAAATGAAGTCATTGTTTCAAGGATCTTTATTCCAACAGCGTTTATATATTCCCCAAGCCTATGAAGCTCGAACTTATGGGTGGTGCTCCCCCAAACGCTTGCTGGGCAGTTAAAAAGACGCGTGTTCGAAACCAGCTTGAGCTCTTTCCACCTTTCTTTCCAAATATAAGTTAAAAATATCTTAAGATCTTTAAATTTCTGTATGTATTCGCAGTACAATAAAACGTACACCTCTTTGACAGTTTGTTCCCTTTCATTAATTAATCAGGTTATATTTTACAAATTACGTATTAATTTTCATATGAGCCGTGCAGACATGAAAATTTGCGCAATGCTGGAGATCCACCAGGAATATTTTTAAACTTAAAAGGAATATTTAGCTATTGTGTATTGTGTATTACCTATGGGAATTTGTTAAAATTATTAAATTTTAAATTAATTAAAATTATTGAAAAATTATTTCAATTATTATTTGTTAAAATTATTTGTTAAAATTTTTTTGAAACTGAGTAAAGGCCAAATAAGGGAAAAAATAATTTCTGCACCGACCACAAATTAATTTTCATTCCCATATACAAGTTCAATATTCATAAAAATTTCACTATTTTGGATTCCGGGTTTCAGTCCTTAGAATAGAGACGTTTCGATCCACTAAGTCATAACTCAAAAGTGTAAATCAGCATCTTACAAATACAATTTATTGCATTATAAAGACACTACCTGCTTAATTTGAAATTTTAATTAAGTTTTATGTTATCTGTAGTTGAGTTCAAATTTTAGTTAATTTAATATTTAAATTATTATTAAGTCATCAACAAACTCATGATTTTTTACACTTTCGGATAATTATAGATTATGAGGTGTTTGCACTCAATGCTTCGGGAGGTCTTCCAATTGATTTCCAACACCTGACGTAGGTTTTTGACGATAGGATAGGACCCAAAGCCCAGAGTAACAAGGGGTTGGCCAGCATTTTGTGATGTTGTGGTCACTGAAATGGCATATCATTTTTTTCGACTAAGGCTACAATGGATTAATCCTAGGGCGTCGAAGCACACGAATAATTATCTCGTATGTTTGATTATTGGTTTGGTTATCCTGTTAAAGAGGAAATGAAGTTTTCAGACTTAGCATGACTGCTAATTCCATAGAAAAATCTTTGTCCTGCCAATGTCCTGTCTTACTAAATGTATCAAGATCTTAAAAGATTTAGTGTAGATTTCACCCAACTTTCGTTGGAAGTCAATCGTTTTTTGTGGGCAGGTGGACGACATAAGATAAGACATTTCTTAAAAATAAAGGCCCTAAGTTTCCCTCAAAATTCAAATAATCTTTCCAGTAAAAGAAAATTCACATGAATATCTTTTTGTTTGCCGATTATTTAATTTTTTTTAGGCTTTTTGGAAGTCTATTTGAAGGTAGTCGATGGTCCTGTTTCATGGACACTCACAAAAACACAGCAATCCTAGAATAGTGAGTAGTACTGCAGTAAGAAAACAGATTGGGGAGAAAGAAACCCATTATTTTTTTCCAAACCAAGTTTTTTGATATTTGTTGTTTTCATTTTTAGTTAATATTAACCAATTCAATCAAACCAGTTCGAATTTATGCTCGTTGGCAAATGAAGATTTTGTACCAACAAAATGCTTTTGCAGTTTCATTTTTTTATATTTGCTCCATTCAGTTATGAGTTACAGGGTCTTAAAAATAGAAGTGAACGACTTTCCGTTTTCCGGCTTTCCTTTGATAAAAGTGAAAAGGTAGTCAGCTTGCTGAAATTTTGAATGGTATTTATGGTCTCAATACTGTCACAGATAAATACTTTTTTTTTAAATACTTTTTTTCAGATATTTGAGATGTTTTAGATACATTCGGCTCAGGTAGGCTCGTCTTCCAACCACAATACAACCACAAAGATGGCCAGCATGTTAATAGTCGTCGCATCATCAGGAGCTAAAGACTGACCATAAAACAGTTTTAAAATATTCATAAGCTGGATTCAAAAGGATGCTTGGTATTTGGGTTTTACACAAATAACATGATGGATCGGAATTCCATCTATGAAGCCTTGGCTGAATGGAACGCAATCGACCAATTTTTTTACGGAAAAACGGATGGTAACTGGGGATGAGAAGTGGGTCAAATATGACAACCTTCTGGGAAAGCAAACTTGTTCAACGCCCGCTGAAGCAGCGTAAATGGTAGCCAAATCCGGACTAACAGCCAGGAAAGTTATACTGGGGATTTGGCATTTGGTGGGATTGGAGAAAAATCATGGTTATACAACACTGAATTTAGAGCTGTTGACAACTGGATCGTTTTATGCCAGCTATTGGCCAGATACGCCCACAATTGGTCAAAAGAAGAGAAACTTCGGGAGCTTGGTAGGTAAGTTTCGATGCATCCATAATGTAGTCCGAAACGCGTAAAACTTTCTTAGCAATTAGAAATCGGCATTTAAGGATGATTATAAAATCAATGACTAGAGTTTCTCGACAATAGGGACCAATACTTCTATGCATGAGAGAATATGAAGCTAATATGGAAAGAAATTATCGGAAAAAGTGGAAAAATTTGACATTGCACCCAAGTAAAACAATCCGAAAATCTTCAATAAAATCCTCTTTTTTCCAACAACCAAGTATTAACGATTTTCGGTAATTACTGACTTTCTTGAATTTTAGATTGTTGAATTTTTCGTCTATACCTAAGCGGAAAAATTCTCCCCAAATTATATTTAGATAAATGTTTTGTTATAGTTAATTAGCTTTTATGATTAGGAAACGGTCTTAAAATAATTTTATGGTGGATAGTTATCACCACTGTCTGACTGCAAGAATTAATGAAACTAGAAACTAACCCTAGTTCATTAGCGTATTTGTTAGAACTAAGATTAAAGCATGTCATATTTCTAAGAAGAATTGGTTGATGTAATAGGTGCCATATATATTCATGTAATATTTCACCCTTATTCTTATCAAGTATTAACAATCCGATCATACTTAATCTAACCCATATCAAAATAATTTTCATAAAATTTCAATTAAACCTCTCATAGTCAAGGATTTAATTCATAACTTATGCAATTATATCAAAAGATTTAGGGAATACAAAATATTTCTAGACATTAAATTAGCATAGCCCCGAAGCAGCGACATTGTTCTGGAAAAAACAAAATCCAGATTGTTATGATAAAGGGGATATCATGCCCTACAGGCGGCGACATCTTAACATGAGATTCTCAAGAAAGAAAACACTTCCCGTGTGATACGTTATCACATGTGTAAACTACACATAAAGAATAGATGAATAGAATAGGACAAATAAAACATAAAGAATAGATTTAATTAGTATGTTATTAATTGTCGATGATAAATTGCTTATGTAATTTTAGAAGAAAGCATAGAATGCATTTTTATCGCCTTTTGTCGTACCATTATTGTTAATTAATACGGTACGGGTCTTTTCACATTTCCCAATTGAATTGACAATTATTGATGATAAATTCAAATTTATGTGGAATTTTTAATTAGTTCCAAGAAATTATTGTTTGCCTTTGAACGAAACAACCGTCGAAATTTTTCAAATTATTGCATTCAAGCCAGTGCATTATTCTTACAATAAAACTAATCAAAAACTAAAACTAAAGAAATATTTATTCGTTATGTTTTGTTTAAAATGGCTTTAAACTATCCTAACATACTGCTGTAGATAAAACTAATGCTGAATTCGAATTGTCGACAGAACCATATGAACGAGGTCTGGAATGTTGATTCTATTTAAGGTTAAGTAGTATTTACCGTTTCTTTTTGGAAATGATGGCAGCCGATCAAGGAAGATTCATAGTGCGAGGACGTGACACAGAGAGGTTTTGTTTAAATACGTTGACTTCAAAATATTGACATTTAACGCAAAGATATTACTATTTATTTAAATTAAATTGTTATTACCATGCAGAAGAGTATTCCAATTGCTGTTATTTCTGTGTAAAATATTTAAAAGATTTATTCAGGATACGCTGAATACCGATTTGATTATTTGCACGTTTAGTATTCATTACTAATTTGCGTTGTTCTTGCAACATAGAAGCAATGGTAGAAGTATCACTATAAGCAGCAGCAGTAATTCTAGAATGGGTTTTTTGGCATAACTTCAAAAATAATAATAATGTTTATTATTTATTGTCTTTATTTAATTATTATATACGATAAAAATATAATTTTTTTTTCAAAGCCTCGGTTTCGACAGTCAGCCATTGGTTTATCCTAAACTTAATTGCGTGTTTCATGATATTGAATTGGATCTTTAATGTTTCTAACAATTTAGGACGACTTTGTTAACAAACAATTTATGGTTGGACCTTGCAAGTTTTGTCACATGAAATTAACTTTCTTCCCCTTTCTTGTTGACGCTTACTTTCACTACCACATTGTCTCCCATCCATAATGTATATAACATAAATTTTCCATAGTTTATATAACGTAATTGATGCAATTCCCTTATATTATGGATCAGCAAATTTACTAAACAATTTACTTGCCGAACTTGCTCAAAATCTCAAAGTTAATCAGGCAGGTAATTAGCTTCAATTCCTCATTAAGTGTGTTAACCTTTGTTGAAGTCGAAAGGAATCAAGGTTCAACGCAAAACGACAATTTGAAAAAAATCTCAAATGCAAATTCCAATAAAAGGATGTTAATACCTATATTTATTTAACGTAAGCAATAAATGCTTAATTACTTATTGGTTTTCCAAGTTTTTACTAATTAGTGTACCAAGCGCTTTTGAAGAATGCGTTTGTAAAGTGATTTATGATGACTAGTCTTCGTTATGCTTTAACGTTTTGAGAATATATCTTTGATGAGGCAGATTTTCAGGACAGTTTCAGAAATCGATTCGAGTTTGAAGTTAAGACCAACTAGGAAAAGAAAAAGTGACAAAGTATCTAAAACGAAGGAAGGAATATGAATAAAACTGAAATGCTTGCAAATAGTGAAGTCGTGAATAATGGAAAACGTTTATACAATAAAGCATTCGAAGATTTGGATGCGCAATTGACAGCATATCTTCGCAAAAAAGTGTCGAAAAATCCGAAAACCAACAAAATTCCTGTAAAACTTGAAAAAGTTGACGAGGAAAAAATTAAAAACAACCACCGACCAACGAATTTTCAAAAAACAATTGGACTTCCAAAAGACCAACTGAAACCCCCGATTAAAACGGATGTTACAAAGTTCAATATTGACCGAGAAGGAAAGCGCATTTCGACATCAGAGAAAGAAAAGAAAATTAATTCTACGAAGGCGTTTCCATCAATGGCTCGTAACGAACGAATTGGTAACGACAAAAGCTTTACTCGCAGCATAAAAGAAGAAGACAGCCGTAATCATATCTTCAATTCAGCGAAAAAACCGTTGAATGCTTTGGATCAACGTTTCAAAACCGAAGGCAGAAAGCTGCATAAAATACCTGAAGTGAGTGGATATCAATCAAAAAGCGAACAAAACGATCGTCATTTTCCAAAAATACTTGATAAATCCTCCTCTAACGACTCTAAGCAACAGAAAGGAGTCACACGTAAGAAAGTCATCGCTCTGGAAAAACAAACCGGAAAAGACCAGAAAAGATGTACAGTTAACAGCGATACAATAGGAAACAGAGGTCATTCTAATGGCAAAGAAGGTGTTAGAATTGCTGAAGAACGTCAGAAAACCATTATTCCACAAGTAAGTGAAATTGCCCCAGTGAGAAATCATCAGCAGTGCACAAACAATTCAACTATGGCTCATATTGAACAGAAGCCTATGATAGAAGCAAAGCCAAACCCAGCTCCAGTTATTCAAAATAATTCGTCTTTCGCCGAAACGAAGGCTATTGCTTCACCTACAAGACTGCCAAATTCTTCTGATGTTCGAAGAAGCAACAGCGGGAGCCAAACTCATCATTATTCCAATGAATCTGACTCGTCTTCCGAATCAGATTCATCTACTGACTCGGACTCTTCTTCAGGATCGAGTTCATCTTCCGCATCGTCTTCTTCAAGCTCTTCCGATGAATCAAGCTCATCTTCTGAATCTGACACAGAAGAGTCTAGTTCCGAGTCAGAATCTGACACCGAAACAAGTAAACCATGTCAACGTGAAAATAATAGAAGTTTAGAAGTTACTACAACGAACGAGCCACAGCCGAAACGTACAGAATGCTGCAGCACTGGGTCCCTACAACTAAACGACGAATCTAAGGTCCTTGAACAGGAGAGTCAACCTTTTAGTAGCACGTCAAACTCAAGTGCTATAACGAACTGGCAGCCAAGTGAAGAACCCGATGTTAAGGCTGCAAGTTTATTAAAAACCCCAAAAGACATAGCTACTCATTACTTTGGACTAGATGATTTGAGTGACATCTCTGATACACCTTTAGAGTCTGACAACGAAGATGAACCCGGCCCTCGGAAAGGATCTACCTGTAAAAGTGCTCAAGGTAATTTCTCGACAATCTTTTACGACACGTTATAACAATGTTTTGTCGTTTTTAGATTTAAAGGAAGCTAACCAACATAATGAGCCTAGTGGAAATCGGGTCGATGTTGAAAACTATTTAGGCATACCATCACAGAAGATAGGGGAGAATAACGGTACCGATCATACACCTTTAAAGGAGCAAGTTGTACCAAATCTCAACAAACCGTCCAACAGTTGCAGCGCGGAATCTGAACTAGATTCAAGCTTTTTCGATGAAATATTTGCAGGATTTCTAAATGTGCCAAAGTGTTTATCACCAATCAAGGATGAGGTTTTACCAAATGAACCCGAAGTTATGCAAATTCAAAGTGGGCTGGAGTCAAAAGCGTTTGGAATGTCACAAATGGGATCAGTCAACACATCTAGCCAGCAATCTGAAATGGATTTTAACAAAGCCCATTGGAATATTTTCATTCAGAATTGTATATCTGAAAAAATTCGGACAAAGCACGAAGGAAATAAAGGAAGCTTTGGAAGTTCTCTGAGTTCGACCAGCCAAAGTGCTTCGTTGAAACTTAAGTTTAAGCGAGAGAAGGACCGTTGGTCAGTTTCTTATTCTGAAGATGCGAATAGTGAGCCCGGAAGATCTTTGAAAGACGTTCGTGAAAGCGGGAATGGATGCTCTAGCAATGAGCTCAGTACTGAAAATGTATTGCCAACGTTCTACTTTCGTGGAAAAGCAGTTCAGGAAAATGAGAAGGAGTTTACACCAAAATTACCAGTAGATGATGTTACAAAAGAAAAAGTTCATCTTATTAACAAAGTGTATTTGAATCGCGCCCTTAAGCAGAATGGCAATGTTAAGTTACGAACGTAAGCATTCGGTAATTTATTTGATTTAGGCCTAAGCCGAATCGCGATGTGATATGTTAAGAGAGCAGAATAGCAAATACTTTAATTGCATGGAAAACTTCTAATATACTTTATAAAAACAAAATTATTAATTCAGATCTTTCATTTGTTGCAATACGCAAGTTCTGTTGCTATTTGTGTTCGGTTGCTGGATGTTTATCTTTAGCACTTATCGTTATCTGACTGAAGTCGAATGGAAATAATTTCGACTGCTCAAAATCTTTGATAATCTTAAAAAAACCAAACAAGATTCGGGACCACTTTCCTAATCCTTTTAGAAACATCCATATAGATTACGAATTGACTTTGTGAGATTTGGTACCCTTTTTTGTCTCAGTGAGTCTGGAAATTAATGGTTTGAGGTTTGGTTTAAACTGTTTGTTCCTTTTGGGTATCGTGGCCCCTTTGTAGTTCCTCTTTTCTGCTCCTTCTAAACTAAAGACTTCTTCCTAAACGACTTTTTTGATTTATTTAATGATACTGCAGAAGAGGTGTCAGGGTTCCCGAAATTTTTGAGTTAGGAAATTGTTGGCCTACTGAGTAGTTTTTTTAGGGCCATAGTGTGGTTTTTCTTCTTAGGATCTAACTTAGCCTGAATTGAGACTCTATGGTGTCATTTTCCAGTTTTCAAAGTTGTTTCGAAGATTTTCCGATTTTGCTTGTGACGTTCTCAATCCATATTAAGCAGGGCGGGCTTCTTTGAATAACCTTTGTGTGTTGCTCGTGATATGTTCCAGTTTTGTGTCCCATAAGTTTAACTTCCTTTTCATGACAATAGAGATCAGAAGTATTTGCAGTGTCAACCTGTCTTGCAACAACTTGTAAAAAGTGTTCTTGTAAAATACTTCACTTCTTCATCAATATCTCTTCGCCTCCTTGTTGATTCAGAGGAAGTGAATCACTTTTTTTTTAAACAAAAAGGAACCCAGATGCCATTCAGAGACGTTTCTGAAGCCATTCAAATTCGCTTTTTCTTTCAGTTTTTCAGTGTGTTCAGTATCAATCAACGGGATCTTGTAACGTCTTCTCCTGTTTAAAAGCGATCATCTTGTTGTGTGACAACTAAGGTAAGTTGGAAGACCTCCAGCTGTCCAGATCAACTTCTTTTATAGGCGTAAGAGGATCATTGCTCCTTAAAATCTGGTTACCCATACGGACTTGCTAAGGAGCTTATGGTGACGCAGATGCTTAAATGATTGGTTAATGTACAAGAGATTTTCATACCACAACAGGACACTTACCGCGTTAGTACCTTCATGGTTGAAGATTAGACTGCTTTCACATATATCTGTGGTCTCTTTGATTCTTGGTCATCTCGGGAGGAAGTCCTTCAAACAAACCTTGATTGAGTTGGCTTGCAATTGATTAAATTAATTTATAAAGGGTGTTTTTAAGAGTTTGCGAACTTTGAATAATTGTACAAGACATAACAATTGTTTAAATAAAATTTTTATTATTATATTCTGGTAGATCATTTATTTGCATTGACTCTTTTAATATGATTTCTGTCATATGTCCTCCGCGGTTACGAGTTACATAGTCCATTCAATCAGTGCTTCATTTTTTCACTACTTTTTACAATAAATCTGGACAAATGGGGTTCATTGTGACTTTCAAATTGGATTTAAATGCTTCAAGAGTTGCTGGTTTGTTGGCATAAGTCAATGACTTAACATAAAAAGTAATACAAATACCACATAAAAAGCAATCGAAAGGCGTTAAGTCGCACGAGCTAGGGAGCTTGTTAACAGGACCACTCTTCGAAATGAAGTTGTCACCAAATTGATTTTGCAATAAATTAATGGTTAAGCGCACTGTATTGCAAGTTGCGCCGTCTTGTTGGAACCAAATGTTGTCGATGTTTAGCTGATTACTTTTTCGAAACAAAAAATCTGTCAGCATGACACGGTAGCACTTGCCATTCAACATGACAACAGCTTCTTCCTCTTTTCGAAAGAAATCAGGACCGATGAAGCCACACAACAGTCTACTTTCAGCAAAATAAAATTTTATTTTATTTTGCTCCACATACAGCAATGTTGCGTATTGATGAAGCTATTTAACCAGAAATGGGCTTCATCACTAAACACAATTCTTCGGTAAAAATACTCGTCTTCAGCCAGTTTCAAATTAGCTCAATTAGCAAAAATGTGATGTAAACGAAGGTCATTTGGCTTTAATTCTTGCGCGATCTGTATTTTATAGGCGTTTTTCTATGTAGTTGAAGGACAAAAGCCAACAAGTTGAAAACATCGACGAATCAACATTTCAGTGTCTTTTTCATCAATACGCGTTGCAGCACCAATATTCTGTTCGGAACACATATTTATTTGTCTTGTTTGTGGTTTTGAATGGAGAAGAGTTAAATTAGGGCAAAAACGATGAAAACCGCATGAATTGCTGGCTCACTAGGCCGATTGTGTTGACCATAAAATGAGCGAAGGGCTTTTTGTAGAGTGGTAGAATTGGTTGTTTTTTTTTCAAGGAAATTTCCATGATTTAGAAGCATTGTTTTGACGTTTAATGATTTATGATGAATTGCCAAACCTTACTGAACACAAATGTCAACACAGTTTGACATTCTCAACTGTCAAACCACAGACAACTACCATCAAAACTTCTCATACAGCTAAAAAACATCCTTTACGTAAATGAAAGTACTTCATTATTGAAATATTACTTGTTTTTCTTCTACATATTTTTCTCCAGTCAGTCTAGTTCATTTTTTGATAAAGATATCATTTGTTTAAGTGAAAGTAATTCTTATGAGTGCTACTCAGAATTTTTAATTGTTTTAATGATCCTCGGAAAAGCGATGCTGTTAATAACAAAAAAAAAAAAAATATGGGTTATTAGAAATCTATTTTAGGTTATTATTATTGTTTTAGACATAACGTGACCTGACTTTTAGACGTAACCTCTATCAAAAGGTTTTCAAAATGAAAATACTGAGATAATCAGATAATGAAAACTTATAAGAAATTTTAGGAATTTTAGAATTTTTAGGATATGCTCTAAGTTAAGTAGTATAGTAAAGTTGTATATATATATATATATATTCAAATTCTATTTCATTACGTTTCGTTGCTTCATTCTTAATCATATATCTGTTATTTAAACTCATTGTAAGAGTTTGAATTTGAATTAACATGCAAATGCATTCGAAGACCGATTTTTAGATCTATGGGCCAATATATGGCTCCAGAACCTTATAGCATATAGCTCGATCCATCTGCAGTAATCGAAAATTATCGCTAAATTTTCAAACCAAGCAATGAGTAGTATTACATTCGAGATAGGCATATGTGAATATACTGAATATATTGATTTACATAATTTGGAAGAATAGAGCCTTCGTAAAATATACGTAGCCCGGGTAGCTCAGTCGGTAGAGCGTTGGACTTTTAATCCAACGGTCCAGGGTTCAAGTCCCTGCTCGGGCGGGTAATATTCTTTTTGGAATACAGTCTATACATTGCTTCATACTCAGAAACATCTTCACTGATGGTAAGATAATCCAATCATTGAACAGAAAAATATGTACTTTAAAGTAAGCCTCATTTTTGCTGACACAGAACTGACTGGAAAACAAAATTTAACTAATCTGTCAGGCAAATGGCTTAAAAAGTAGCCACTACATTTTTTCCAGGAATTTTTTTCATTTCCAGAGCCAGAGATCGAGAGGCGTCAAATTGATGCTTTTTTGCAATTGATGCAATTGATGTCGAAGAAGAATAGATACAATGATGTGAAATCAGGACTACGCAAAGAACACTAGATTTCCACGCCTTATTGTCAATTTTCCAAGCAAAAGTCCTCGATAATTTACCTATTTGAGATGTTGCTCGATCCAGCAATACTCACTTCTTTGAAACCAACAAAACTTGGCATGACTAATGGGAGATTTGTTAATCATCTCGGCATATCTGAATTTACTACTCGACCACTTTGACAAAACTACGGGCCAACTAGAAAGGGTGCGAATCGACTTTCCTGTCCTGGATTTGCAAAAATTTACACCCACTCACTATATTATCTCTGAGTATAAATCAATGGACAGCAATTCCGTAACTTTTATTTTTATATCAATTGTTGATTTCTTATATTTGTTGCGGAACACACAAAAGAAGAGAATCGAAAAATATGAATAAATATGAATCCCAGTAGTAATTCTTTTGACATGTCAATGGACACCGCGAGACATTCTTAAACTTAACGGGACTGTGAACTTCACACGAAGCTGACTCTCAAAGAGGGGCACCCAAACCTTTTAATCATTGACACAGTGTCAATTAAAACTTTGCAAACAAGTTTAAGCAAAATCTGTATTTTAGAAATGTAAATCGTATCATTTCTTTGCAGATTTGACATTGACTAATAAATTTTCAGAGAGTCGAATGAATACTTGGCCAAAATTACACTTAGACCCCGTACACGCTAATCGATTGATGTGATTGGTCGTATTAAATTTGATACTAAGTGTATGTTACTCGGCATGTCTGAAGAGAATTGAAAAAATTACCCATTTTTGTCGATACATTGATATGGATCGCTTCATCGGCTTGTCATTTTCTTAATGTTTTGTAAAATCAAGCGAATAAAATCGTGGATACCAAATTATTCTTTTGAACTAAATTTTCAGGAAAAGCGTGAACTTACCATTACATTCAATACATATTCTAAATGTATTCCAAAATTCTTGACTTTTGACGATTTTATCTCATAGCTACCAATTGATAGAAATGCAATTTTCAGCTTTTTGCCGTGATTTATGAATAATTTAAAGTATCGCAAAGTATCCTAAATATATGTACGTATAAATAAAATAAAATATAAAGCAATCGTTTTCTAGACTGCCCATTAAACACTTTACTTGATCACCATAGAGCCTAGTTTGGAGCCATTCGAACCTCTAATTCAGACCAGTATACGTTTCATTACGAGGAGCCTTCTACCAGCGAGGAAGAGGGACAAGAGAAAGAGGCTTCAATAAAATGACCTGCAATTTAGTCACCAGCCATGGCGTAACAACTTAAGCACTTATCACTTTACATTCAAATTTGCCCTTAGCTACATCAATATTTTGGGTTGATCTTTAAAATAGTCCCTTTAAAATTTTATTTTCAATTTTCAAATTGAGTTTAACACACCTTGGACGCCAGACAGATGGCTTGAGTATGAATGAAATATATAAAATTTCACTTTTACTCTGCCTTAACACAAGAACATAAATCTTCAACCGATGACGAGCGATCTCACAGACCGTTTTGCTTTTTGAAATGTCTAGATTATAAAGTTCTCATCACTCTCCTGTCCCAAACGTAGCGGTACCTTCATGTTTAGTTAAGCTTACACCTTTGCGAGGACTGGTTGAGAGCCTGGAGAAACTCTGATAAGTTCTTTTGATCAAAATTTCAACGGCGGTCTATGGCAACGCAAGTCGCAGACTACGTAACTCTTTTTTAACAAATTAAAATCTTCCTGTTTTGTTTGAGACGAATGATTTGCCACAAAATGACGAGCCCAACAAAAGAATTGGAGTACCTCTTCGAAAAAGTAGTGCGAAGAACAAGAGATATGTTGTGTCAAATTTGCGTCTTCCTGGAGTGTTGGACTCTTGCCTAAAGCAATATGAAAGTGGATCAGTGGTTGAAGCGGTTAGCGAAGACTTTGTACCATAGAAAACTGATCACAATATTGGACGTGAGAGGAGAATCCGATCTAGGTCAATCGAGAGAGAGAGTGGAACTCTGAAGATGAAAGAAATGCCATTATATTGAACTGGGTTAAATCTAAATGCCCGCAGAGGCGCCTTCGGTTTTGTAGTAGCGATTGTCAGCAATTTACGATCTTCTCTTTAGGTCCATAATTTGCTTGGTAAAAACAGGTAAAACGTACGTAAATAAATGATACACTCCAAAGTTGTACACTAAAGATGATAAAATTTCTAAAGTTCATCTAAAAGTGTTAGGGGGACGCCGAATCAAAATGTAGGGATTATGAAAATTCCACAAAGAACGTTTTTGTCAAATATTAAATCAAGATTTTGGCATCAGAAAACTATCCGCGCATTTGGTGCCGCGTTTTGATGTTGGACCAAAAACTTTGCTCTCTTAATAGCAATTAATCCCAGTTTTTGCGCCAATTAGTTACTTTAGATGAAACTTGGATACAGTATTTAACCCCCGAAATAAAAATATATTCAAAACAGTAGACTGCAAATAGGTGACCGGCTTCGAAAAAGGCAAAAGCCACTTTTCGGCTGAAAAAGTGTTGGTGACTGTGTTTTCATTAGTCATGGAGTCTTACAGGAAAAAAAACCAACCAAGGAGCATACATACACATCATTGCTTGCCAAGCTGAAGACAGCAACCGCGCGAAAATGACCACATTTGCAGAAAAAGGAAATCCTGTTTTACCAAGTCAACGTGCAGGCTTAAGGCCGAAATACAATAGTGCGAGACTGCGATACAAGAGCGCGACGAGAGTCTTGCAGCAAATGTCAAGCAGTTTTTGTAACATGCATTTGTTTGCGACATCATACAATGATTGCGATGCGTCGATGCGCGGCGAGAAATATTCGGAAAAACGAAAATTCCTCGCAACGATGTGCGTGACGTTTGTCAAATGCAATATGGCGCTAAAATGAAATTTGAAATTCTAACGCCTTAATTACTTTTTAAGTACATTGGTTATTATGAATGAATTTTGAAAAATTTTATGCATCCTAGTTAAGGCTTTTATTTGCTAAACGTACGAACATTCCAAATTCAAAAATTTTCAAAAATCAAAAACAATTTTATTTAAAACGTCACCTATTTGACATTTGTCATATTAACATTAATGTGCCCCACATCTCGTGCATTGTAAATTGAATGCGTTGCGTGACGACGAGGGAGAATCGCCTCACGCTCACGTATCGCCGTCACGCAGTATTGTATTTCGGCCTTTACACCTCGGCGGTTGCCATGGCAAAATTCCACGCATTCCGGTTGAACTGCTTGACCAACGGCCTTAGTCACCAGATCTAGCACTAAGTGACTTCATTTTGTTCCCGTATCTAAAAGCTGAACTCGGAGGACAGATATTTTTGCCAAATCAGGCAACAATCACCTTCGTGAATAATTATTTTGCAGAGAAAAATGCCGAGTACTATTTGGACGGGTTAAAGAGATGCGAGTGTTGCTGGGAGAACTGTGTAGTCACAAGAATACTATGTAGAAAAATAAAAAAATGGGGGAAAATGTCTTGTATCATTGTAAGGTCGGAAACTATTCAGATCACCCTCCAAGCTATTAATGACCACTGAAATGTGAGCTTGAAATATGAAATACTTTGATGAAACTTGTACTACACGAACGAATGAATAAGAAAATTATAAGCTTCCGTACTCTTTGCATTGAATATAAAGGTACACAAGCCGCCTCAATTTCTAATAGGATTTTGTCCAATCGCTTATGTACGTGTATGTAGTTGTCATGTGTAGCATGTAAACATGCGATTGTTTTCGACACATGATGAATACTATTTCAAACAACTGACCATCATCCCATTGTAATTGCGATTTAATTCCCAGGCCTACATTCTGGTATGCGAAATACACTCTCTTAATCCGCTCGGACGCTTGTTTTTATTTTTTATCTTATTTTTCTATTCCACCTGTCCTAAATATTAACAATTCTATTTTCAACGTCGGTATATCATCCATCGCATCATAATTCAAACACCATATTAAATTATTATTGTAAGTAATAAACCCTGAGTTTAGTCGGGACGAAGGCCGAACGCCAACGTGAACTGAATCTGAAATTAGTTTAGCTAAGCCTAATGGCGTCTAATGACTGGACAAGGGAAAGTCTTAAATAACTTTTAGTTTTGGATGATGGTGGAAACGACTCATGCAAATCCATGTCCAGCCTCAACTGTATAATGGCTTTAGCGCCACCATAAACATGTCACTGGCAACGCTTGTTTGTGAAACGTTTCAAAGTGGCCATAGTGCACGTATGCACTCTGGACATTTAAACGGACGAATCTGTAATTCATGCTCATGCCAGCCGCCTGTCACTAACACTAAATCTTCACTGAAATACAATTATAAGCAATACAGAGGATATATCTATTTGAATTGTATAAATTAACCCTTGCAAAGAAATGGAAACGGATAGGCAACGATGAAGGCGGACAACGAAAAAAACCACCGAAATATTCCGTGGCGCTCATTCTGATACTAATCGGGTCAGTTTGAAGGATCAGATTGTTCTTATAAACAAGAAAATTTCTAACCTTCAAACTTACTCGTGAAAAAATGCCCGAAATAAATCAAATTCGATTAAAACAGGGTTAAGTTTGCATCACCTGAAAAATCTCGATATCATTAGTTTTCCGAGCAGGGATAGGATATTTCGTTTCGTCACGTTGACTTAACGACAGGATTCATCAATCAAACTTGCATAGAGGTTTGAAAATATAAGTATCAGTCAGCAACGATCGGCATTACAACATTTTGATCAGTTCAAGCCGCAATCCTAATTGCAGTGATCGATAGCGCACCTTTCTAATTTTGTATCTATTTACTTCACCTATTAATTATTGCAATCTATAACCGAACATACGTGGCATACGTGCAGAGAACGTTCAACGCGGTAGTCGCGCGCTAATTGTGTCTCTCATCGGATTAGATCTTGATGTCAATTAATTTCGATTTCTAGACATACTGATTCCTATCAAGGCATGCATTTACAGAAACGTTTCCCCATAAACAAATCAGAATCATAGATAAATAATATTAAGAGTATATTTCATGTGGTCCAGTCTTGCATAATAACAACCCAATACTTTCGAATTTGTGTTAAGAAAACGATCATGATTTCCCGGAAGAGATGAAAATTTTTCGAAGTACTTTTGCTTCATAATCATATTTTCAAAATGGTAGAAAAAAACGTATGACTTCTTCTGCATTTTGTGTATCTTTATTGGATTTTATGGACGTCAGTCTGAATGAACGCAGGATACACGCAGATTGGAAGCTTCCTGCAATTTTTCATTTAAACATCATAAACGTATCGGAGTTACTAATATACTTTATTCACACCTTGAAATTGAGGCTGGGAGTTTTTTAATAGGCTCAGTTGCTTAATAATTATGAAGTATTCGAATTTTCCGGTTCCAGGTAATGGGCATTCATTTTTTTTAGTACATTATTACGGAAAAGACTTTGTCAATACTTCTAGCGGGTCGGATTGCAGGATTCTTTTGTGGTCACGAGGAGAAAGTTTTTTACGTTCTGAGTTAGAGACTTACAGCAACAAAAGGCAGCTGAACTTCTCCCCAAATCCTTCGACTGTCGCGCTGAGAGCCCCACTTGGAAGTGTAGATCTGTCTTCAACGATCTTCAACTGTAGAAAAAGGAAATCCTTTCGGTACAAAATAATACCAAATGATGGAATTAATCGCGGAATACAACACTTTTCATTTTGCATGAAGTATATTTAAATGAGACTGTTTTTCAAAAAATTTTGAAATAATTTTCCGGACTTTGCAAGTGAATATTTCAAATAAATTCAAATAAAATTCTCAAAGTCTTACTTGTAATGACATTTGTGCTCTTAAACTATGTTGTTAAATTTTTAGGTTTTTATGATTTTTTATATATTTTAGTTTTGTTTTACATGTTACGTCCCCTTCTGTGGGACGCAATGTAATCCCCAACACGATCCGGCGCCATTCATTTAACAGATGTACACGCATACAATTTTTCAGGTAAAGGTAGGTAGGTGCAAGTGAAGAATGCCATCGAAAACTAATAATTAAATTTCAACCCAAAATAATTTTAACAACATAAAATATAAAACGTACGTAATCATAATATTTATACTTTTAAATAACATTTGAATAATTCATTTCGTAATTTTCATAATAAACATAATTTTCTTTCGAAAACTAATTTTAATTTCATAAAAAAACTCTATATATTCATAAAAAATGAAAAAAATTAAATTAATGAAATGTTATTCAGATTATTTGTAAATATTTTTCACATATCATCTTCGAATGCTAAAAAATGAGTATTTTTTTATTCAAAGGCATTGAATTTTATGGTGGAAACACTTTTTAATGGTACGAATGATGTGACAGCTGTCATGGTTTTATGGCTAGTTTGGTTTGTCATTTTATCATGAAAAAATTGACGCCTGAGGAACGTCTGCAAATCGTGTAGATGTATTTATAAAAAACGGTTCCATTCGAGAATCTCATCGCGTCCATCAGAACATTTAATTCGATTAACACTGGATCGTTTTGGAAACTAAGCCACGTTTACACTCACTGAGAATACACATCCATCTAGATGTCGTACAATGCGTAATGGGGCAGCCGTAACAGCTGCAGATAGAAACAAATGAAGACACAAGTGAGGCCATTCGACATCGTACTCAACAATTAAACACATGCCCTCCCATACGATGGACGACACACGATTTTACGGAAAGATCGTGACATGCAGGCTTACAAAATCCAATTCGTGCACTAATTCAACCCGAACAACTTCCGGGAAAGACGCAGAGTCGAAGTATGGACCCAAGAACAATTTACTGCAGATCCCAAGTTAGAGATCATAAGAAAATTTTGGTTAGCCATGAGGCTCATTACTAGTTGAATGGTTACGTCAATGAGTTCCTCGTTCCGAAATTGACTCACCGTAATGCAGGAGAGCTCTGGTTTCAAAAGTTAACGTGACATGCCATACAGCTTGTACAACCATCGAATTATTCAAAGAAGCATTTGATGGGTGAATAATTTCTCGTCTTGGATCTGTGAAGTGGCCTGCAAGATCTTAAGATTTAACACCGTTCGTTTAATTATCGTGGGGGATACGTCAAATATTCGTCTACGCTCACTAACCCGAGACGCTTTACCATTTGGCAGACAACATTTGCCATACTATTCGTGAGATGAGGCTCCAATTGTTAGTTAAAGTCGTTGAAAATTGGATATCTCTTTTTGACTTTCTCTGCCCCAGTCTCTGATCATATTCAAATAACAAAAGCGAACTTTTTTGATTCGACGACGTTTTAAACACCTTTTTTTCCTTTCATCATGGAATACAGATGCAGGCTAATGATGTAAGATAGGATCGAACTCCCGTAGTTCAATTTATAGTTGAAAAGTCATTTTCCTTGTTTGAATGTTACTCCTTTGGAGCTGGTCTAAAGACCAACTGTTGTATAAAGCTTTCTAAAAACCTTATCTTCTACTTGACTGTGAATGAGAAATATTGAAAACATACATCACCTCGGTATAAATACCTATATTTAAAATGAATAGAAAATCGTCGTCTTCGTATATTTGTTGCTGTAATTTGTCATTTTCGAATTTTGCAATTTGAAATTTTAAATTTTGTCTCAGAGAAGCCTGCCGGCCAAGGAATCAATTCGGTCCCCAGTTACAAAGTCCTCCAAATCCGATGAGTTTACTCGGAACTGCATTTCCAGTGAATCAGCAAATGCCTCCGTCTTGTCTTCATCATAGCATTGCATCCCGTTTGAGTCATGTGTTGGTGGTACCTCAACTATTTTGTTGATTCGATGGTTTAACAGACTCTCCAGAAACTTCCACACCCAGGTTCGAGGCTCTGCAAGAAGCTCTCCCATTGCTTCTTGCAGAGCAATGGGAGAGCTTCATCCCGTTACTTGTTGTCTTGTCTCAAGAAGTTCTTATTTTGGTCCGGACTCATTGATCTTCCGAGTAGCGTTTGTGTGTAGCGTAGGGTTCCCTATATCCCCAATTCACCTCCGAACTTGGTTTCTTCTCCTAATCAGCTGTTTAATATTCTGAGGGAGTTCAAAGGGACTCGTTATATGTACTTACGCACGGATTAAGTTCATGAAGGAAATCTTATTTAATTTGATCCTTTATATGATCTTCCACCCGTCAAAGCTCTGCTTGGAAGTGGTTGGCCCGAAATCTACGCTTATTAATGGCATCTCCTTACGGATTTGTTTGGTATTACTTGCCTTTGCAGGCGTTGTCATTATTCATTACATGAAAATGAAATGAAATGAACACCCATTGCATAAAGTTATTATTAATATAATGAATATTTGCTTTAATTAAAAAATTATTATTATTTACATAATTAATTTTTAGTTTCATTCAGGCGATTCATTTTATAAATAATCTGAATATATGTGTAAAAAGACATTTGAGTGCATCAGTTTTTATATGAAGTATTTTATTTTGTTAATAATTTGTTTGTATGTATTTAAGGACAGCTACCACATATGGCTTCAAAGAATTCATACTCACTGCCTCTTATTTCCATTACCAAATTCTCAGAAATCTTAAAATACGTTCAACATATTGAATCTAAGGCATGAAAGGTGTTACTCAAAAAATAAAACAAAAAAACACATACCATTTATTGCTGATGTTTCCTTTATATCATTAAGGCCACCTTTTTCTCCAATAAGAAAACATCAAATCTCCATCTAGATAAAGATTTAAATAACTCAGCATGGACTTTAAAATTGTTAACCATGCATGTCACGATTCGTGGATGCATTTTGGAAGCAGGTTTCTGACCATGAAAATTCAAAGTGTCTTCAAGATTTTATCGATACTACGTTAGTTTCAC
This sequence comes from Stratiomys singularior, assembly GCA_954870665.1. NCBI lineage: Eukaryota > Metazoa > Arthropoda > Insecta > Diptera > Stratiomyidae > Stratiomys > Stratiomys singularior. Next base: position 149,407,080 of record OX940878.1, on the reverse strand, counting down.
TAAGCTGTAATGGAATTTGCAATTTAATGTTGATATTAACACTAGGACGAAACTGTTCGTGGAAATGACGTTTAAAAATAAATTGAAATTCATGCTACGAAATATAATATTAAAAATGCAACCATACAGCAATTGGTGACAAGGATCTGCGATTGCATTCAATACGCTCGATTGCAACATTTTATTCCGAGCCATCAGGTCCAGTGCAGGGTTTTAGCATGAAGGATTTGCGAGCCACCATAAGATAATCAAACATAAAGGCAGATCAGGTTTCATTATTACTGAGTTTGCTAGCAGTCTGCAAGTGTATCTTTAACTTTACGCCAATAGTGAAAGACCTCTGCACCAAAGAAAACAAATAGAGTAAATTAGTCAGAGGCTTAAATGGATTACATGCATGCTTATATTTTCGCATTTGCATTCCATTCCTTTTTAATTTGGTTTTCACAGTTGCTACGATTACCGGCGCAATAAATTTTACATTTTACTGAATATGTAATCAACGTGAACGGATTATCTAGTGTTAAGTCTATGGGAGGTCGTCGCTGCAAGTTGTATCCCCTTCCAACTAAAGATATTAAATCTACAAGTTGATGCAGGTGATTAAACCCAGGAAAGTATTCTTGACAAAGTTTGTAAATTATCCAAAGACTCAGTGAAGAAAAGTAGTTTTATATTAGTATTGATTAATTTTAGGATTGGAAAACCACCTTGTTTGTGTTATTTATGATACATATATATGTTTAGTCAAGTTAGATGTCTGTATCAATGTTTAGTCAACCCAAAACTACTATTAGCCAACATCAATCATTCTAATGACGATAGAAAATCAAAATAATTTACAAGCAGGCTTAAAGTTATTTGTGAAAAATTATAAATTCATGTAGCAATATCTCATAACTAACATCATTCATTCGCACAGAGTCTTATCATTCCTCCTCGAATTTTCCCCGGCAGTTTGGCTTCTTTTTCTTCTGCAGTTATACCATGTCAAAGTAGTTTAAAGACTTTCTCAGCTGTCACTCACCGTTTAGCGAGCAACTCGACCCGCATCCGTATTTACTACATGGACTGAAAAGTCCCGGGATTTTTGTGGCACCACTAGAAAATTATGATGACTCATTTCGACAGGCTCATCTGTCACTAGTTAGTGTATGAAATGTCGTTCTATTTCGTTTGTTAGTTTACACGCTACAGTCGTTTGAGTGACGTTACTTTGTCCTTCGTAAACAAAATGGAAAAACAGGAATATTGCGTATTGATCAAGCATTGTTTAATAATGAGAAAACCTTCTGCACAATCATTATAATGGTAACAGAAATATTATCCCATATCTTCGTCTTCGAAAACAACAATATATCGTTGGTTTAGTGAGTTTGAAATGGGTTATAAAAGCACCGAAGACACACGTCGCTCTGGAAGGCCAAAAGAGGCTAGGAATGCGAAATCGTAGAGCAAGTGCACCGAATCGTCTTGCATGATCGTAAAGTGAAGTTGCGTGAATTAGGTGAGGCTATGGGCATCTCAAAGGAACAGGTAGGATACATTTCGTACGATATTTTGAAGTTGAAAAAGCTATCGGCGTTATGACGAAAAACAGTGACGCGTTGATGATTCAGCAGCCGGTTTTTACGTCGTTGCAACTTAATTGAGTGAAATTTTTTCAACGTATCGTGAGCATAGATGAAACATCTGTCTATTATTATATGCTTGAGTGCAATAGACAGTCTGCAGACTGGCTGCAAAGCTGCAAGAGTCGACAAAAGCGGCCGAAACCACGACGCTCGGCCGGAAATGTTATGGCCTCCGTTTTTTGGGATGTCCATCGCATAATCTTCATCGATTACCTGGAAAAGGAAAGAAAAGTCACAAGAAAGTACTATACACTTTTATTGGACAAACTGAACGACGAAATCAAGAAAAAACTGCTCCATTTGGCGAAAAAAAGTTCTATACCATTACGATGGCGCACCGTCACACACATCCTTGAAAGTCGTTAATGTCCGAATAGGACAAATTACGATTCGAATTGAATACTTATCCACCATATTCTCTACTCAGTTCCCAGCGACTATTATCTGTTCCAAAATCTGAAGCGGTGGCTCAAGGGAAAGAGATTCAGATCGAATGAGAAAGTCATCGCGGAAACCGAGACATAATTCGAAGGCTTTTATGTTTCGTATAGCAGAAAGGGCATCGAAATGAAAAATCGCTCGAAGACAACTATAAACATAACTTAGCCCGAAAACGCTTGTTTTCATTTAAAATTCCGGGACTTTTCAGTGCGAGTAATTCGCTATAATTGATAAAATGTAAAAGTTAGAGATCTTAAATGATACTCCTTATACATTATTCTTTCAAAATATGCAATATCAAAAAAAAAAATTGATTTTTGTAGTTTGAACATGAGACTAATACCTGAAGGGGTCCAATATACTCGAATGTATTCCTATCCACAGATCAATTGATTTCGTTTATTTCAAAATTAAGTTTTAAGTAGATGAAATCGTTGTTTGATTCCCCGGCATATTCTCTTGAGAAATTGTAATGCGAGTAAAAACGCAAAATTAAGAACAATTTTTTTTAAATTTTTAGATCAATCCTTACTCGTAATACAGACTTATGCCTGATCAGATATCCTTTTCGACGATAGAATCTGCACGAGATGCGTTTCTGAGATAACAATTTCCGTACAGAAAACGAGCAAATCATTCACTGGCGTTTTTGTTTTTGGTTACCAACCATTAACTTTTTGGCCGCTTGAAAAATGTTTCATATTTTCGTTTTCTTATTTTGAAATTAAATTCCAAAATGTATCTGTTCATGCTGAAGTACCTCCTGGAGCAGACTGGTAGCCTTCAGGCAGGATAATTGCCTGAGTAAGGAGTGTAGAGTAGCTAGGGTAAAATCTCGAAGTCAGTAATTGCTCCGGTTCTGCTATCTCAGCTTGCAATAGTGACAATCGGCTTATTGCTCTCTTATATGTTCCTCTCGATGTTTTCACTCTGGCTACTCGTATTCTCCCTTGTCTTTTCTTACTTTAGAATTACCATCATGCTTGGTTGGATATTAGATATTTCGTCGATTCACTTGTATCTAGGCTGCAACTCGCTAAGGTACTCCATGTTTTCCAGAATCCCCTTTTGAAAGGCGAAGCAAATTCCCATCTGCCTAATCCTGTCATATTGCCTTGAGGCGTGCTGGGCTCAGGTATCGTAGTTAATTGGTCTCCTATTAGAAAGTGGCTTGGGGTGAATACGACCAAGTCGTTGGGATCTGGTTTTATTGGGGTTAGGAATCTTGCATTCAGGACTGCTTCTGCGGCGACCGTACTCAGCTCTTCGAAGTTAGAGAGGCTGGTGTTTTTTCATTAAGATCACTGCTGTCCCCCAGAGTCCACTGGAGTGCAGAGCTGCTGAAGGGGTGAAATGGAATTGTAAAACCTTCTCTACGCAGCTTCTATTTATTTTTTCCATATTCGATTCCGCCTTTTATAGAGTTGCTAGTTCATCCAGTTTGTTTTTGGCTTCCACAAAATTCGTTGCGTTTTCACAGTGAAGAATACAACACCCGCGCCTTGCCATACATCTTCGCAAAGCATCTATGACACCTTCAGTGGTTAAATCGGACAACACTTCCAAATGAATAGCCTTCGTTTTGAAACAGCAGAATGCTACTATACACTACTATACTATATACGCAGAAATCAACACAGGCCGATAAGAAGGCTCTTGTTCATAGCACACTTTCCCTCGGAAGATTTCCCATTTTTTGGGTAATAGCTCTGGTTGACGTCCTGCCTTGAAGGATCCAGAATTGTTGCCTTGTAATCGGCAGTAATGCTTATGGCCCTGCATGTATGTGCTGTTTGGGTAGGTGTTCTAATATCAGCCTGGACAGCCAGGCAGCAAGATTGAGTGCTTTGCCTTTCACATCCGGGCTATTTAATATAGTCCAGCGTACATTTTGACTAAACAGTATCTCTTTTTTCCAAACACGTTTACAATCTATTCTAACTTATAAACGAAATCAAAGTTGACTTAGTAAGCTAAGAATGTTAGCTGTCAAGTCATATTACAATTGTTTCGGTGCAAATGGTGTTACCAGAGCAAGGGGCGTTGAAGCCACCCGTTGGCGAAACCGGCGAAGATCTTTTCCGCAAAATGACAATGGGATGACAGTGTATAACATCAATGCTCTGAAAATAGTATTAGGGAACATGAAATTCTCCATTCAATCGTTTCAAATAGAAACATTGAGGCCGAAATACAATACTACGAGACGGTGATGCGAGAGCGCGACGAGAGTCTCGCAGCAAAAGTCAAGCAGTTTTCGTAACATGCATTTGTATACGACAACGTACAATGATTGCGATGCGTCGATGCGAGGCGAGAAATATTCGGAAAAACGAAAATTCCTCGCAACGAGATGCGTGACGTTTGTCAGATGCTCTATAGCGCGTAAATGAAATTTGAAATTCAATCGTTTTTATTACTTTTTAAGTACGAGGATTATTCGGAATGAATTTTGAATGGAAATTTCGTGCATCCTTGTTGACGCTATTATTTGCCAAACGAAGGAAAATTCCAAATTCAAAAATTGTGAAAAATCAAAAATAATTTTAATAAAAGTTCATTCAAAACGTCACCAATTTGACATTTGTCATTTGAACATTATTCTTCCTCGCATCGCGTGCATTGTAAATTGAATGCGTTGCGCAACGACGAGCGAAAATCGCATCGCGTTCTTGCATCGCCGTCACGCAGTATTGTATCTGGGCCTTTAGAATAGAACTGGCCAGTGCGTGAACTATTCAGTACCAAAAGGGTCATTTAACTAGTTAAACGAAATGCTAGTCCTGTGATAATTACACGCACTAACTGAACTCTAAAATTTTATGTGTTTACTTGGTATCCAAACGAGAACCGATTTGAAGGGCACTTTTGTACATTCGCGAACAATTTTCTAGATCAAATCATGAAAAATAAATCTAGAGAATCGTAAATGTCTGAAAACCTGATAACGCAAATAAAATCGTAATCCTTAATAAAACATGCGCAACCAAGTACACTGCGTCTTTCTAACAATTCAAAAAATCACAACATATAGCAGATTAGGAGAATGGAATACGAAATCAATGTTATCCCAATCCCAACCATTCTCTTTACCAAACACATGGTTTGGTTGTCCGAAATTGTTGTAGCTATAAAAGTAATCAAGGCAACATTAATGTGCAGTCTGCATGCAATCGTTTCCTAGACACGAAACTAAATCAAATGTGATAAAACCACTTACCTTGTGGACTTCTTGAGGAGCAATGTTCCAGATAAAAATGTCCATTTTACGAGATAAACTGCAGAATGCGAAGTGAGGATTATCATCGTACATATCTTGGACCCCTCTACATGCAACGAATGTTACGTGTACTCGACAAGATTTATGAGCTAGGATTTCTTCAGAAATTCAACCAATTTACGGATATTATTTATAGAATTGACTACAATGTAACCTATTTTTACGGTCTACCCTTTTGCAATAAACATGATACATATGTGTAAGAGTAATAGTCTGCGATGGGATCCTCACAGAAACATACATGCGGGCGACAAAGCACTTTGGTAGGCTGATTTCAATCGACTAGCGATTAAAAAATCGTTAAATTCATATCGGACTGCTTCAAATCTTTGCATTCAACAAACCAACTCATAAGATTTATATTGCCTGGCAAAGACCAAACCACAAACTGAGTTCACAGAATGGTCCCCACCCTCAATTTATCCAAAGCCATGATTGATCGAGTTTTAGCGTATTCAAATGAATCTATCGATAAGAACCAGTAGCAAAGGATTTTCATGTTGAAAATCTGAAAAATAAAATGTTGAAGAAACGACTTGAAAGGATTAGTCATAAAATTTGGTTTGAAACTTTCTTCTTAACTTCTCTCGAGACTTGAAGCTGTACGATAAATACATGCTCGCTAAGATATTTTCACGGAAAACTGTTGGTGGTCATATATTATGATTTATGCTCTTACTCTTGTGAGATACTATCTTGTATGAACGATTCCAGCATCTTTTCCAAGTTTCTAGGCATTCATAACATTGCTGATACCATTCGCTGATACATAGCAAATATGTGATTATCCTTAGATTTTACATGATTTGATAATAAATTGGAATCAGCTATATTTCGTTGTGAGAGGCTTTTGAAAAGATTTAAAATAACCGTTTCATTTGTCTTCATTTTAAGGGCTGGATTTTGATGTCTCAAAGTCATCCTAGTCATGCCAGTCTGCTGTTTGACTAAGACAGTGAATAATTCTCTCCGTTTTTGGTTTGCTCCTCTAGCAACACACTTCTGTTAACGAATAGTTTCCTTCGTGATTAGAACACTGTTACACAAACTACTTCGAAAAATTGTAACATTCAACATGCAATATATGAAATTTCCTTGCAATTACATCCTTTAACGTGAAGCCTTATCTAAAAGACAATAAATAAAAACTTGACTAATTGGTTCTTCCATGAAAACAAAACAAAAACCTCATTCACTTTCTGTAAAAGATAAAAACGACATCCGAGTATTTTTTTTTTCTCGTGATAGATACTTTCTTAGTCTAGCAGGTACGTCAACCACTTAATTAACAGCAATGCACCTAGAGTAGAACTCTGTGGGACGCCACATTTCAAAGCGCTTAACGACACGATATTATGTTATCAAACACGAAAGACATTAACGCCATTCCTATTTAGATAGTATTTAGTAGTTTTTCATATATTTGTCTGGCGCTTACATTAGATACTGAACAAAATATTGATGATTCGTTGAACTTGAGTAAGAGACAAGGATCGAGTGGGAAATCATGTAATGATGAATGGAAATGCAATTGGACGATGCACTTTAGTTGGAGTGATAAGTGATGCAATGAAAATTCATGAGTAGGCGCTCACTGAATTGTGGTTTGCGGTTTAATGTTAACAACATAAAATCATACACAAATGTGTTATAAAATCTTTTACGGCATACTTTGACGGTGTTAAGCTGAAATTCGGATTGGTGTGATCAATATTCATTGTTGCATTTATGGAGGAGCGCATTAACACTTTCATCGTAAAATTATTAAATTATTGATTGAGAAATTAAATCAAAAATCATTTTGTTGCATTAACGTTACTACGTAGTAAAAACTTAATACTAACCCTCACGAGCATTTTGAATAGTAGAAATTTTATTGATCAGTTTCGCTATGCTATCAAGGAGGTTTTATGGCATACTTCTAAGTTATTTTTACGAAAAAAATCGCAACTTGTTTGCAATAAGTGAAGACCGAGTTGAGATTCAAGAGTGTCAATAATTACATTTAATATTTCTTTATATCTTAGAAACCAGTTAATGACACATAAAATCATGAGATGTGAAATGATATATGTTGAACGATTTTATCGACTGTCGTTTCGTTTTACATAGCTGGCAAAAACAGTGGCGCCATCCGAATTTTTTATTCAATAGATTGCACAAATCATGTGGAGTTTTATAAGTGTCTGTTAACATAATGTATTAATATTTTTATTGTTCCGGTGGCCGCTTTTGAATTTTTTACTGTCTCCGGGGTTTCATTATCTTCTCGCATATTTCTCAGTTTTTGTAGGGGGTGTATCATGTCACCTTAGAGAAGGCAAGCGGTGCCTTCTGTTCCGTAATCCTGAGGAATTAAAATTTCGCTGCTTAATATCTATAAGGCCAGATGAAGCACTTATGAATTATCGTTGGATGATACATAAGAAGGCGTTGACAAATATCTTCTGCCTCTCCGTAGGCGCGACTTGTGTCCTTCCTTCGAATATCCAGCCCTTTAGCACAACAATGCCCGGAACAATATATCTTGGGGTCTTAAACAATTTTTGTTCCTGTGTATGCGTTTTATGGTCCAGAGAGCTCGGCAATTTTCGTTTCTCTGCATGAGTTGCACAGCCCAAACATCTCGGCTTACCCTCACAGCATTTCCATCATTTCAAGCCGAAAAGTTTCTACCTAGAGGATTCTGATAACTCACTCCTTAATGTTTCATAGGGGGCCTTTAATTTTATCAACTTTTAAGGCGTTTTGACCGGTAGAATCAACTATTGCAAGTATTTCCGCTTTTGCGTTTCCTTTCACATATCTTTGCCCAGAAATCATGTTAGATTCACATGCCTCTGGTTAGCTTATTTTGAGTTTCTGTCTAGTATCCTGCACTAGCTCTGCTATTACGCTGTTGGAGACAAGCACTGGTAGTGCTGACCTAGTAGCCAAATGGATGTGTAATTAACCATTAAGTTAACGAGAAAAATAGTAGGGGTCCAACTTTTAAAGTCGACTTTCAACGGAAAGTGATAGAAAAGCAATATAATATTCATTATTGCATTACTTTATAGACCTTTTTCATAGTGCAGTTCATCTTTAAAAATAATAATAATTTTTAAAAATTTACCAAGAAAAATGAAATGTTACTAATTCTGGTTGAATTCCGGTAGATTGGTTTGTTCTAAGTGTCTCCGCTGCTTTTGTGTTTACACCATGCTGTGGTAATATAAGAATTCATTAAAGCGCTAACACTCTGGAGAGTCATTATGCGAAAGAGACAAATAGAACGAAGCCATGCAAGTCAAAGACAGTGATAATTTAATGACGCAGTTGCTTAGAGATTTCGATGGTTAGCTTTCTGAACTGGTGAGCTAATAGTTTTCGATATAATTGAGTATGTTAATCATTGCGTTAGGATAAGGATTTTAAACGCGTTGAAAATAATTTCAACGCGTTTCTCGGCTTCCAATCTCTAACAAGTTCTGTCTACAAATACCAATGCACGTAAAAATACTTCTGTTGAAACTGGATTGAGATCTATGCGGACGTAAAAGTCACATAGGTTAAATATACTCTCAACTACTGACTGTCTTTTTTTAAAGATCATTAGCGACAATATTCTTCAATTTCTAGATAAAATCTAATATGCTCAATTGTAGGCGATATGGACTATTTCTAGCCTTATCTCGGATTTTTGAAGGTAGGTGAAATAGTTTCAGGTTTGGTATTTTGCTTACGTTACGACTATTTACTTTGTTTCGGCTTTGCCAATTAATACTCCTTCCTGGTTGGTTTGCTTTTTGGTGCATTGTTAAGGGGATTATTAGAGCAAGTGTTGAGGCTCATATTAATATCCTCATATTAATGATTAGTATTAATATCCTCAGTGTAAAACTCATGTTAGTTCGATTTATAGAACAGTCTACCTTCTGTATCATTTTACAGTTCCCTCAGAGCATATTCTAGAAATACCTTTAGTAGCATTGGGGGCAATCTATCCATCTGTTTTTGTCCCATCTTGATGTTAATGACAGAAGTCAGCTGTTGTTTGATGGACTTGTGAGTAAAGCAAATCAGTCGTTCACATACGATGACAGCTTCATAATAATCGAAAATTTAAGCAGGGACCAACTTATTATTTGCATGAATAATGTCCAAAATAAAATCAAGTGAACCCTGCATCGGGAGTCAAAAGGAGAACTCAAACATATTGTTACTAACATTTTGAATATAGAATCATGCGAAATGTAAAATACAAAGGAAACTATCTGCAACGCAATTCATAATTCATCGAACAACATCAAACAAATCAGGAGCAAAAAAGGTCAATGGTAAACAGACTTCAATCCACACAGGTAAATGACAGAAACTATTTCAACGAACTTGATGACATGTAATGGATAGATCGCAATAACTGGCATACAGGGACGATCTCAATAAACTGATCCCAAACGAAAACAAAAGTACTCAAAAGAAAAACAGCAAAGGACTCGCGAAAATTGACCACATTCACATACATTAAGCACAAAGTTGCATGTAAGACCGAAAAAATTCGTCAAGAATTATCAATTGCAAGCTGCATTCTAAAACACCAATATGAGAAACGAACTAAAACCGAAAAGTACGCCTACATATAACAACAACGAGTATACAAACTGACATATTATATACGATGGTAGGTCAATAAGTCCTTAGAAAGTTAAACAGATGGCGCCACTAGCACTATAAGCGGCCCGTTTTTATTCAGCGGCACTACCGACTAGGTATGCTTTGAAGTTTCAGCCGGATTGGTTGAGTTGACGTGTGTTTCTCGTGGATTGAAAAAGACGAAATTGTTTAATACAAAAATGGGAAAAATTGAGTTTAAGATTTGTTATTAAACATATAAAAGGCTTAACAGCAACAGAAATAAAAAATGAGTTGGATTCAGTTCACGGCACATCAGCTCCTTCACTTGTAACTATTTATAACTTTTAAATGTTAAATGAATTTAAACGTGGCCGTACATCAACAAAGGATGAATCACGCTCAGGACGCCCTGAAGAGGTTACTATGCCAGAAATGATCAAACATATCCACGATATGGTGTTAAATGACCGAAGATTAAAGTTGAGTGAGATAGTTGAGGTTACAGGGATTTCAAAAGGTAGCGCAGTTTCTATTTTAAATGACACATTGGGTATGAAAAAGATTTCAGCAAGATGCGTGCCGCTTTTCCTCACAGTTGACAATAAACGCAATAGGGTGGTTGCCTCTAAAATTAAAGAATGAAAGTTCGAATTGGACGACCGCCCATCGTATTCACCAGACATGAAAAAATGGCTCGCTGGACAACGTTTTTTTTTTCAAATGAAGAAGTCATCGATCAAACAAATGCTTATTTTAAGGATCTTCCAAAATTTTTTTTTCTGACGGGTTAAAAAAAACTAGAGAAACGTCTAACCAAGTGTATTGAGCTCTAAGAAGATTAAGTTGAAAAATAAAAAAATCCAAAAAATTGTTTTACAGCTTTTTTCCAAGGACTTATTGACCGTCTCTCGTATTAACGCACACGTGGGAGCTATCAAATGATAAATGTTGGAAAAATTACATCCAAGTAAATAGCGTGATAAAATAACTTCTATGCCTGTTTGCACGCACATGAACATACTTTAGTTATGCAACACCCTCACAAAACAACACACAGGAAGCCCATCCGTGGTCAAACAAACAAACAAAAGAAAGGAAAAATCTGGACATACTAAAAAAATGTACAATTTTTATTAATTAATAGCTGTCATTTTTTCTTAAAACATAAATATTTGTCAAAACTTAAAAAGGACTATTTGAAAAATAAAAACAACGAAAAAATTAAAAGTGCACTCAAAACGCTAAACAGCGGTCAATTACGAAAAAGCATCTTCATACTTCGATCTGATCCTTACAGGAAAGAGAAAATGTGTTGAAAATGACAATGACATTTTAATGAACCCATGATAGATCCTAACATAACGAACCCATTGTATTTAAATAGGCCAACTCATTCCCCCGCAGTGGTTTACAATGCCTCGCCATAGCGTAAGTATATACAACGCTGTAATTTTGAGAAAGCTCCGGACGAAACAGTATTGAAACGAAATAAGTGGAATTTTAGTTGAATTGGAAAATCTTTTCATTTTCACGTAATATAAGAGCACCTCTCTCAAAGCTTATGCGCTTAAATGCAATACAAACAGAAATCTGTTAATACAATTTCCATCTCTGTCTAAGAAAAGTCATCCGAGAGTGCTAACGCTGTATGAAGCTAGCGACGGTAACAGACACTGGCACGCAGTCGAGATGCGTTTTCCCCTAAAAATACCACCGCCTTTAGACCTCATATATCGACTCCCTCAAATTAGTTTGAAATAAGATACTATCTCAGGATTGGAAAAATGATTTTAGAATGAATTCCTTGGTACTGGTGTCAAATCTCTTATGAACTATCATAATAGTAAGTGTGCTTGAATTAGTGGTTCTTAAAAATTAGGTAGAATTTAGTATGAAGATGTCATTCTTGAGCGAGGTTTCATCATGATGTGATAGATTTCTTTACCTTTAAGAAATCAAGAACAGTTTAAAAACCGCATAAAAACGAAAGAGGATTTTTGAGAGGATTTGTTTACGAAACGAATTGATGCACTTTTCTGAAATGAACTGGGTAGAAATCAAGCTTTATTGGATTCTGGGCATCATGGTTTGTTTGATTCGAAGCCAAAAGTACATTGGAATATGATTCAGTTAAAGTTTTGCTGGATCCTTAATTATTGCTCCTGAAATACACGACTAACTAGTACCGCTGTTATTCGGGTAACACGTGCGTAGGTTCCCACATAAGCATCAAGAGTGGTCCTTTAACGGAGGTCTATAACTAATTCAACATCATGCTTGCAATCAAAACAAGCAATATCATTTTTTAGGATTGAAAAAGCGCTTTCCAAACGCATCTTAATATCTCTGTTAAGAAAAATGTAATTTTTTCTCCCACAACATCTATTGACCTTAGTATCCTTAAGTAAAACCCGAATCCAAATTTTTACAATGTATGACCCATCAAATAAATTTACATTTCCATATCTTTCATAAAATCATGAAGATTTCACGGAAGGTGTTACTAGTCTGCATTAAGGAGAATTTATCAAAAGAAACCTGCAAGATTTTTGCACCATCTAACACTTCGGGGATGTACAAGTGGGCGGTAGTCGTACGTGCATTAATTTTTATCGGACCAACGTTAATAACAGGAACACCATGGATATGTGTTACCTTTAATCGCATCACATAAATCTGATTGGAAGCTTGGATTGCGGTTACTTACAAGAACCATAATTACACGACAGTAATGTCGGACTTATGTACATGTACCGATGAATTACCATTGCACATTGTTCAACATTTGTACAGATTTCCGCTGAGGACTTTTGAAATCTACAAGATATTTATGACACCAGCACAATGGAATTATGGAGTGTGGAAGAGGATATACGTTTTGATGTGAATTCGCGGCGTTGTTGTAATTGAAAAAGTACAATTCGAAGGACCCATAAATCTGATTTGTGAGATAGTAATTGTAACAAAAAAAGATTGAATTTAAATTGTAATTTATTTCGGTTGCTTTTCAGATGAATCAGGAATCGTATTGTGAGATGTATGCTGTGGTTTAGAGTGTGTTAGGGATCTTTATTTATAACTCCATGACTGCTTTCATTTCTATGTATTACGTTTGTGTTTAGTTTTCGCTGCTAGGAAAACCGTCAAACGAGTTTAAGATAACTTTCCTTCTCTTCAATGAAAATCTTACTTGTCGGACAGATATGTGAATAATCCTTAAAACAATATCGTGATACAAAACAGGAGCGGGATGGACATGTGGCCATACTCATAGTGATTGCATAATGTGGGCTGGTTTCGAAAGAACTGAATTTTACACAAGGTCGAAGAAAATTGGTTCCGCTGACCACATCATCCTTTTATTTTTATAAAAATTTGAACTAACAGGAAACAAATTTTTATTTTTCGTAGTGTTGAGAATATCTTACTCAGTTTTTTTTCCATCAATTAACATTACTATGACATCAATTAGCACCCAATGACTGAGGGTATGGCCAGAACGCAGAAATTACTGAATTATCAGGACACAGTTAAATAAATAATTTTCCAACTTCAGATGATCATATCGTCTTTACTGCAAGAACGTTGCAATGAATCGCACAAAAGCAATACATATTATTACAGAAAAACAGAAATACTACATTCGTGTACTTACGATTGGACGCCAAGCCTAATACGAAACAGAGTCCATTTGTCCTTGGTCAAAAGGGTCTCCTCCAACAAGTTTGGAAAGATTGCCCGTTGCCGCTGACAAGCTGTGACAGATAATAATCAGTCTTTCTGTACTTTCGGTTCGGCCACAGTCGAACTATCCTGATTAGGCGCGCAGTCCTGTGTTGAATTTCTTTCCCTTTGCTCCTTTGAAAGGATAACATATATCGAATCCGCATTCACCAGCAATGGCGGTTCAGATACAATGAGGTATCGAGACTAAACCCACAATCCACTGAAACCACATAAGACTCCTTACTGAGAACTTCTATTTAACACTCGGCGCCGTGAAAAAGCACCAACTCAACTTGGCTCATCAACACGCGTCTTCTGTCCGCGACGGGTTTCCCCATGTTGAAGTAATTAATAATTAATGATAATTTTTTTGTGATTGGGAGGCGAAGGCTATTTACCCCTCGACTTTCCCATCTTATGCAGATAAGACTGGAAATCCCAGTATCCACTGAGCAGTTGCGTCAGGTGATAACATGATGCGTCTAACTTCCACGTTAGACGTGGTTCTGCTGTGGAAGTTACCGTGGTTCCACGTTAGACGTGGTTCTGAACCACGGACGCAAGTCACTGATGAGCCTAGCAATCTACCTGCCCCGCACTTGGTTTACCCATGATTGCTGCCAGTTATGATCCTCCTCCTTTCCTCTCAGCTAACAATTTCTCTCTCCGATTCCCTCCTACGTAAGTAGATTCACCTTTGATCTTCGGCGAGTAGTACAAGAGTTACAACCCTGTTAGTAATCAACTGCTGGTTCAGAGACATTGCGGTATGCAGCTACTACCCGCAAAGCTCTGCGAAAGGTCCTCAGTGCGACTCCTTACTAAGAGACCTCCTTACTAAGAGACCTAGTTTCCATATGACAAGCTTGTAACCCAGATCCCACGAGTCCCTGTCGATGTTCTCAACGAGGTTGTGCCAACAGCAAGCCTTGCTCTCGTTAATCAACCTACGAAGGAGTTTTCTAGCCGACATTGCGTTCGGGTTTGATTTGTCTCTATTCCTTGAACGTTGGGCTCTCTTCGCTTTAAAGTGATTCCTGCTGACCAACAGTACACAGCAGGCTTATCGTGTCGAGCCTATCGTCTAAGCATAGAGCAGTCGTACGCATTGTTGATAAGTCTTCTGGTGGACTTCACTATGTTGTCAGCTGAGACTTCCATCGTCCCCGTCTTGATTTCACCGCTCATAAGAACTACAGGGAACACGTCGATTTCTATTTTAGAAATGTTCCAACCTATAGTTGAAAGTTGGGTTGCTACGCATCGAGCAGCACGCTCACCAACTTCGAAAGCAATAAACTGATGACCGTTCGCCGAGTAGTCCTCCGGTACCCCCTCATTTGAGTATCCTAGACCCTAAGGACTTCTTAGCAAATGTCACATCCGGAACGGTTCCCAAGTAGTATATCTATCGAAAAGTTGGTGTGTTTCCAACGTTCATGATCACAAGTTCCCTTATAGCCTCAATTTCTAGGACTCGTTTTCCTCCTTGGATCTGGATAAGGCATTCCCCATTATATCGCTTTGGCATTAAAGTCACCGCCCACAATGATTCGGCCTTTTGTGCTCGAAACAGCTTCGTCCAGTTCATTGAGCCTCCTCTGAAATCATGAAATTGGCTCATTCAGTGTGAAATAGACGCTTATGAATGTCATATCTGCACACCCAATCCATGTTCCACCCGCTGGAACAAATCCGAACTATGAATATAGCACCGCACCCAGATGGTGGCGGTACCAGAGTGAACACAATACCATCCACCCTCCTCTTTGTTGTGGTGTTGCTCAGATATAAGCGACAGGGCGACTTTTTTCACCCTATCAACCTAGTCGAGTAATTCTTGCACGGTAGAGCTACGGTGTAGATTGATCTACAAGATTTAGATCGTGTCGTCGCTCTTCTTTTCTGAAGTGTCTCTTTGAATTCCTGGCACCTACCACTTCCTGGAATATGGGCCAGATCTTCAGTCCTTTAGCTTTGCACAAGATGCAGGTTGTGTTTGTTTAGATACTCGGGAGTGTCACACTTGTAGCACAGTTTGCTTCGATCTGGCCCCTTGCAGTTCAAGGAAATGTGTCCGAAGCTAAGGCGATTATAGCATCGAGCTATTGCGACCTTTTGCCCTTTGCCTAGGATTAATAAAGACTTTGCCTTTTCCTAAAGCTGTCAGCCGTAGGAAGAGTTGACTAATGGACTCTTCTACTTCTTTGGCTTCCGCAATATAGCCAATGTCTCTTAATTTGAAAAAGGCCATTGGCTATAATGTCAAGATAACAGCTAAGAGCCAAAGAGGTCCTTGACTGCACATTCGAACAGAACCTTGGCCGCCAAAACAAATGGTCAATTGGACAAAACAGAAGGCCGTCTGTTTTGGTCGCTCATACCGTTCCTATGCAGGCACCAGTTTTTTCGGGTTAGACATTTTGCCTGATATCCTTGAGGACCTCAGCGTAGGTCCTCACGTCTGCAGGTTTGACAGTAGAGCATCCCTACGCTACATTTGCCTGTTTTTTTTTAGGCAGTGCGCTGTGTTTTATGCCTTCGTGCTTTTCCGGCGTCTGTTTCAAATCTTTTATTTGGAGATTTAGAGAGCACCAAATGAAAATCAGCATCTCTCTCCTCCCCTGTTGTCGGTGCCTGTTGTTTCGGGCCCCTTTACTCTTTTCCTGCGTTGACGTTTTAGTGAGCTACGTGCCATCCTTTTGCCCTTTACGAAAAAAGTAGTATTTTCGATGAAAGGGGTTTGATTCTCAGAAATTTTTTTGAGCGCTTTCAGCTCACTCTCTGTCCGTAGCCATTTACAGCAATAGTTCTCGATTCTATCAACGAGGTCCTCCAGTTCGCTAACCTTGTTTTTAATGTGCTTATTGACATGTTTTGGACCTTCGTGCATTCCTGAAGATTGCGTTTATCTTTTTTGTTAGCCGCTCTTCCCCAATTCCGTAGATGGCTATCTTCGTGATCAGGTCGTCCTCAAGTAACGTTTTCGGTACATTTTCATTAAGAAGGTCTCGCATCTGCTGAACGTAAATTTTTTTCGTTTTCCAGTATGTTCGGTTTGAGAATTTCGATAACCTCTAGGGAATGGCTTTTCGGGTCGTTGGGTCCGTTCCCCAAAGTCTCCACTACCCTTCTTTGCTTCGTTACCTTGAGCAGGAGGAGTTGTGTGGACAAGTACCTTTTTCGCTAATTCAAATCTGTCATTGGACGTTTGCTTGCCTGCGATGAGTAGGTTTGGATACTCATTGAGGCGGACTCCGCAGCAGTTTTGGACTCCAGACAAACATGCTTGCCGTGGTGACCTTTTCACTTGGAGCTTGTGATTCTTCAGTGGCCAAGTGCTCCACCACTGAAAAATGCCCTGGCGACTTATCCGCAGCTAGATTGCTGGAGAGAACCAGCATAAGGTTGAAGCTCCCTCACACATATCCCAACCCCTAGTCTATTCTTTGTCTCTTCACTCATAATTTTGCTAAATGGGTACTTTTAGTGACTGTCACCCATCTGGATGCCGAGAAACCTCGCCAAACTCCGCCACTAAGCCAATGTACCCTTGGGGAGGGGGATAATTATAATAATAATAATAAAAGTCAGAATAAGCATCATCATATATTTAACATATGTTCATTTTATAAATTTTATAGAATGAGGCTTCTGTGAAGGGGGAGAAGGATTGTATTAGTTTTTTTTATTTTAGATGTTGACCCTCTTTGTAGTGTAAAAATTTTGATATTTGAAAATTGATGATACTAAAGTACAAACAATAGTAATTTCCTGTAAAAGTAAGCAACAATTTTCAATCAATGTATATTCACCCTTATCGGTTCTCAGAAACCATTTCCATATCCCCAGCCTACAGCCGAAATGCAAATTTGAAGCGTTTCGAATGCGTATTCCTTTAATGAAGGGCGGCGCAGAAGGTGGATTAGACTTGGAGCCTTCGTGGCATAATGAAGATTGAGCGAATGACACCGTCAATTTCTTAATTACTGCAATCAATGTTTCAAGCGATTTTGTTTAAATTGCAACAAGGCGGTGTTGGTGACAGAAACATGTAAGTTGTTGCAGTTAATTCTATATGGTTACGAGGTGGAGTATAATTTATTTAAAAATTGTAAAATATTCGTTTGTGTAATTTGGTAGTTGTAGAATAAACGTTTGTTGGTATAATGTTTGCATTTTTTAACTTTAAATTGTTACTAAGAATCATATCATTATTATACTACTTGTGATAATTATTTTATAAAGTTAATTTAATAATAATATTAATAATAATAATAATTTTATTAAGTTAAAGTTAGAAAAAACATTTTTCAAATAAATCTCTTCTCCCAAGTAAGGACTTCATAGTGACTGGGAGCAGAATTTAACGTTTAAAACGTTTCGCAATAATCATAATAAAGGAATCGAACATAAGAAAAAGAAATCGATCCTCGTGCAGTAAATGAAGTTTCCAAACAATTTTTATAACCGCAATGTAACTAAGCAAGCAACAATAGTGGTAAGCTATTAGAGACAAAATTGACAGAGACCCTTCAAGCAAAACCAAGTAAAGGATATCAGTCTGAACCCTTTTTAATTAATAACTATTCAACCTAGAGGTGTAAATGCTTCGCGGGCTAAGAAACGCACAATATAGGTGTTGTTACAAATGAGTGTTATGAAAAAGGACAAAACAATCGGAGATCCACAAAATACCATTCCTTTTTTCAACAACATGTTTGTTAGTGAATAGATCGGACTGCGTAAAAGATTGAACTGTATAATTTCTGATACATTAAAATGTTAGTAGCCTTTCCCCTAGTGGCTTCTACGCGTTATTGTGGCTCAGCTGTTCACTACAGAGCTTGTGCTCTGTGCGTGTTAGATCTTCTTAATTTCAAGTAAAGCGTTACACAAGAAGGTGATTTGGTCAAGATCACGCTCGAACTTAATCATTTTCCCGAAAGCATCTATAACAAGTCGAAACGTCTTGACGCTTTTTCTGTGTTGGAAGCAAAAGATAGCGCCATGACAAGTCTTCACTTGCAAACCAAAATCACGGCAAACTTTCTAAAATTTTCTTATGCCATTCTTCCCGCTTCTCACGAAAAATATACCTGGTCTTTCATTTGGAGTCTTAATTTCTTATTCCACCCACTCGGCAACGCCAATAGCACTAGTTTGTTTAAATAAAGTAATTCAACATCGTTTTAACTGCGTTTGAATTCCAAAGTGGTGACCCCGAAAACTAACAGCAAGACAACATGGTGCAGGCACCTCCAGTGCCACCTCTTGAAGGACTGCCACCGGCTCAGGAGGTCAAAGCCATCAACCAATGCAGGTTGCCGTCTTGTTGGGGCCCCAGCTCTGAGCTGTGGTTTGTTCAGGTGGAGTATCAGTTCTAGGACCATAAGGTGATGAGCGACGAAATCACGGTATCATCGTTGGACCACGACACCATCATACTGGTAGCATAAATCATCCGTGCGCCACTGGAGTGCAACTGATACGATACGTTGAAAGCTGCCATCGTCTCCCGACTCACTGATTCGTCTAACGCACAGCTGGATAAGCTCCTCACATGCGTTGAGCCTGAGGACGGGTGACTTTCACTACTTCTGCACCATATGCTTTCTCTGACTGGCACGAGCGTCAGCGACGAAGTTCTTCGAGTCTGATGGCCCGATCGCCCGATCTCCTGCCCTAAGCGTGGCTATTACTGATTAAAAATCAAACATTGGAGATCCTTCCCGCTGTTACGAATGCTGCACACGAGATGGGCTCAACAGTGATTGCCAGTTTAGTTCAACCATCAACGCGCGCAACAACACCATAATCTGGCATCTCCTTACCACTCATTTTCGTAGATCATTTTGCGATCGAATGAGCTGCCTCTAATCTAGCGATGACTACTCTAACTTGCAAGGTGCTCCAGCAATCACAAGTTAAGGCTAACACGTTGAGGAGGCACACATCATCAAGAAATAACGTGCACGCTCCACCACTCCTGGACCAGATCATCGTACAGGACCTTGCTGGTACCACAGCAAGCATGGAGCCTTTGCTCCTCTACGTCTCCGGCCGCCCCAGCAAAATTCCTGGTGGTCTTCGAGTCCGCTCTCTCTATTATTCCAAGACACCATATCGAAAAAAAACCTTAAGTTACAAGCAGCCAATGACACGCCTTTCATCACCTTCAGCACCCAACAACTCACGCTGGACTTTGGGTTACGCTGTCCACTACGCTGGACATTTGTGGTTGCAGAGGTCCAGACAGCTATCCTACGCTATCCTATCATGGTCTACTTATTGACCTCCGCAATCAACGCCTTTTACATGACCTTATGAATCTCTCCATAGCCTGCGGCGTCAGCCCAGCTCAAACAGTACACAGTGTTAGACTGTCGCAAACATATTGGTCGTTGCAAAGACCGTTGAAGGCTTTTATAAAAGGATCGTTGTGAAATACTCAAGCAAGCCTCTGAAAACCCCAGAATTGGCTTCGATTGCTGACCTTCCCGTTCACCATCAGATAATCACTCACGGCTCACAAGTTTTCACAGACTACGTCGTATAACATGAGAACAGCTGCCCACTGCGAAAGCAGCATTTTATTTTCTTCTGGAGCGGAGTGTGATTCAACCATCATCGAGCCACATGGTACCACATGGCTAGCCCTATCCACATGGTACCAAAGGACAGCGGTCGTGCCAATTGCAAGCAACATCCACGGCAGTTTCAAGTTGATTAACAAATATTTTCGTCGGTACATTGCCGTTTTTTTTATGCTATACTGTGCCCCACCTTTCCTTACATCTGATAAGTTTTACAAGAACATTTCCGGCCGTTTTTAACATACCCAGTGGACAATATGAATATGTTAACAAGATATTCCCTTTCCCCTTGTAGATCACCTCGAGTCTAGTCACTTTCAAGTTCAACAGTATGTGGGGAGCAGATGGTAAGATGAGGAACGTAGTGCAGAACAGGTCTGGGCAAAAGACCATATTTCGCAACTTAGGTAGAATTCTATTGGGCCTTGAAGCCTTTCTAATATTTATACATACGACTGCAAACCAGTTTCTTGTTTGGGTGGAAAGCAAAATAGGCCTATAAATTTCCGTCCATTACTTCCGCCTTCTATGAGCGTGCGAAGGGATCGCCGACCTTTTGCATTACGACTACTAACCTTTCTATTTAGCAATGGAAGATAACATCATCCAGATAACAGTCAAGACTCGTCTTACAATACTCCATTCGATCAGTCCAATTTTTCAGTACATTTTAGATTGTTCGGGACTATATTTCGCCAATGCAAACTTCAATTTCGTGTTTCAAGTCTTCAATTGTCACTGGATGGCTAGCGTAGCACTTGTCCTTAACTGCTTCCCTCATAAAAAGATCCAACGGCGTAAAATCGTAGCTTCAAGGTGGCCAATTGACATCAGCATTTCAGCAAATTGCAGCTAAAGTGAAATGCGCACCTGACATTGGTTTCTACACAATGACGTTTGGGTTCTCTGAGCCTAAGATACGACAATTTTGCTTATTCACATATTCACGAAATCAACTTCGTCTGTCAAGATGAATTTTCGGTAAAAATGCTCATCTGCGGTCTTCGGCCCAGCGAATAAGCTGGAAACGCATCACGAGGTCATGTGGCTTCAGCTCTTGAACTAATTGAAATTTTTACGCATTTATACCGCAAGTTCTTCTCAAAGATGTGCGTAAAGTTTTAATCCTTGAGAACGATGACGAGTTGATATTGATGGTTGTTCACGCACATTCTGAGCAACAGCATCGATGCTTTAGGTGGAGCACGTTGGGCGAGTGCGTGCGCGCTTTATTTTATCCAACAACGATCAAGATTTACAAACTCGCTTCAGGAACCGATCCACAAACTGCGTTTTAGCACATCCATTTTCTCAAATGTTTCTTGAATTTCATACAGATTGAGTAGAAGACTCACAACTTTGGGAATAAGCTCTTAATATTTCGCCGACTTTGTCCTAGCGAAAAGCCTCGCATTTCATAAGTGTCAAACATAAAACTGACTTTTGTCACAACAGAAATATAATCAAACATTCGAACCTCAAAATAACGTATAGTTGCAAAACTTAACGTCAGGTCCAAGAGGAGTCCAGGAAAAATACCGAAAGACTATTCAGAATAGCTCGCCTCACAAACCGAGATACGGATTGGGAGGACTATTAGCGAAATCTGAAAATATTTAAGACAGCTGTGAGAAGAGAGAAAAGGAAATCCTGGAATCTTTTTTTGCAGCAATATTGAGGGAGGAAGCGATACATCTAGGCTAAGCAGGGGTCTGAAAAGATTACCACATGTGGACACGATGCTTCAAAAGGAGGTCGGATCGTGGACAACAAATAGCATAGAACGTCTCAAGCTCCTACTAAACCAATACTTTCCGGGCTCAACGGATGAAGAGACAGAACAAGTAAACAACGTGACTCCTTACCGTGCCCCAACACCCCGCCTCCTGAAAGAAATGGTAAGTGAAGAAAAGGTCATTTGGGCCATTAATACCTTCGAACCTTATAAATCACCAGGAACTAGCAAAGTGTTTCTGATCATGCTTATGAAAGCGGATATCACAATAATACGGATTTTGGTGAAAATATATAGAGCCTACACATCCAAAGGCTATATTCCTTTGGACTGGGGAGAAGCTAAAGTAGTTTTTATACCGAAGCCGCCAAAAGCAAGCCACTACAAAGCAACGGATTACCGACGTACCAGCTTAACGTCTTTCATGCTGAAAACCCTGAAACGCCTGGTGGATGGGTACATAAAAAGCACCGTGAACATAATGGAGCTTTGCCCCAACCAACACGCATACCTCCCAGGGCGTTCAACAGGGACGGCACTACATGAAGTCGTAAGCAGAATAGAGAGGAACCTTGCCATCAAAGATTACACTTTTGAGGCCTTCATTGATATCGAAGGAGACTTCAACAATGTAAAAACTGAGAGCATTGTAGCAGCCATCCAAAGATATGCAATAGACCCATATCTAACTAAATGGATCACGGAACTACTAGCTGAAAGAAAGATTACAGCCGAAGAAAACGGCGTAACCTTGAATAAATGGACCAACAGGGGTATACCACAAGGCGGCATAGTATCACCACTTGCCTCGGTACTCACAGTTAACCAAATGGTGGAAGACCTCAACGGGAAGGGTTTCGAAACGATAGCGTAAGCTGACGATAGCGTTATACTGATAAGTGCAAAGTTTCCGGAAACCATGTCGGGATTGATGCAGACCGAACTCTCACATCTTTTCAAGTGGGCGAAGCTAAACGGACTGCGCATCAATGTCGACAAAACGGAGCTTATTTTTTACACAAAGCGCCGTATACCGGAGACATTTTCACCCCGAACGTTGACAGAAAACATATAAGTTTAGTAAACTAGGTAAAATACTTAGGAGTAACCTTGGATAGTAAACTAACTTGGAGATAGCTAACAGACGGAGAGCTACAGCGGCGCTCTACACAATGAAAAGACTAGTGGGGAAAACCTGGGGAATAAAAGCCAAAATTGCCCACTAGATTTACACAACAGTAGTGAGGCCAATAACCACTTACGGGGCATTGGTTTGGTGGCAGGCATTACAAAAGAAAACCATTGCAAAAGAGCTAGAGAAGATCCAGCGAATGGCCTAGGACTACGCCAACTGCTGCAATTGAGATAATGCTCAACCTTATGCCAACCTTATTCGTCTCCAGAGAGGCATCGCTTGCAAGTACCAGTTTAAAATCCACATATGAATTATCGAACCACCCACAAACAGGGCACGTATTGGAAAAAATGGAGAGAATGGTCCCGTCAAGTAAAAGGGAGCTGGATAGAATCCAACCGCTACCGACCGACCGGATTTCACATCTGGGAGTGAGCTTATGATCTACACCGATGGTTCCAAAACGGATGAGGGAAGCGGCGCCGGAATCTTTTTCCCAGATCACTCGCAACTCAACCGAAGTTATAAACTGGAGAGCCACACCACAGTTTCCCAGTCGGAAGTGTTTGCAATAAAAGCGGCAACAAAAAACCTTAATGGAAGAATACAAATACTCTCGGACAGTAAGTCGGCACTGCAGGCGCTTGCCACTAATCGCGTAGTTTCACAACTGGTGCAGGATTGTAGGCAGGCTCTCAAAACCGCAACAACCCGAGTAAATATAAAACTGACATGGGTCCTTGGACACAGAGGGAGAGTAGAGGGAAACGAAAGAGCGGATGAGCTAGCGAGAGCTGGATCAGCCGACCAAAATGCCACTAGAATAGACACAATTCAAGTGCCACTAGCAGCGGTTAAAATGGAACTAGACGAAATCTTTTGGAAAGGGACAGATACGGCTTGGAATGACAGGAACGACTGCAGTATAAGTCGAGCTCTTTGGCCTTACCCTAATAAAACGAGGATAAAACAACTTCTTGGGAAAAACAGAAATGACGTTAAAACATTGGTGGCAGTATTAACGGGTCATAATCTTCTAGGTCAACACGCCAAACGAATAAGAATCCAAACGGATAACACCTGCCGAGCTGGCGGCAAGGAGGAAGAAAGTACAGAACACTTCCTCCTAGATTGCCCGAGTCTGGCCAACAAACGCCTTATTTGGCTGAGGTGTACTGGCGTAACAGAATTGGAACACTTGGCGACCACAGAGCTGGGAGAACTCCTTGGCTTCTGTAGGACGACAGGATGGACCATCTGTAAGCAATAGTACTACACATGGAGAGCTAACGGCCGATGCTGTTCTATGCTATTTTCCAGCAAGTGGACCCCATTACAAATAATAATAAAAAAAACGTCAGGCCACTAATTGATGTTGATAATGGTTATGTCAATCAATATTTATTTTGATGTTGGCAAACATGTTGAGAAAGTGTTGACATTTTTGCTGCAACAACTAGACCCAACTATAACCCCTTAAATGAGCAGTTCATTGCAGGATGCGAGTCTTGTTTTAACTTTGAGCTTCAACTGATCGCAATAGTTGGGACTGATGTTTAAGTTAGGACATGGCATCTACGAGGACGAGTGATTGTGGGAATAGTTCTGATGATTTTTAAGTGAAATTATTTTGTATTTTATTTGGTCTCGTGTCGAAACTCAAGTTATTTCTAGGCATTATTGCCACATCATTGTGCAGAAAGGAAGAACAATTGCGTTGTGAAGGTTTTATGGGAGACTTAATGTTATTGCCTCGATCAATAGATACAAAGACAGTTTCAACTGTTTGCTATTCACTCACTAGAATTCACTCAAAGACGAGATATGTCGTGAATATCATTTATTCATCTACTAAAAGCATAAATAAATCATTTAATATGCTGCATACTGTAGATCATCACATACTTACATAAAAACTTTAAACTACAATCACAAATACGGATATGAAAATTATCGGTTCCGTTTTCCATGTTATTCTGTTTAAAAGTCCTTCGTACTGGAACAGTCTTTACTCGAACAAAGTCAATTCATAGGTACATCCTCGTCCTGAACGTTTTCCGTTTTACGTACCTGCACCACCGTTACCGTTGAATTTTTATCGTCAAACTTGCAAGTGACTGTGACTTCGTTCAACTGAAACGTGAATATTTGCGAGCCGTGTTTGGTTCGCAAATAAACCGATCGTGGATCAGTTTCAAGGATGTCAATGATTCCGCAACGATCAACTTGCAGCTCGGCAATTTGAGATTCGGCGTGTTCATTGAAGACCACCGACAGGGGATGATTTGCTGCAACCCAGTTGGGTATTTTCACGGTGGAGTTGGATGAGATTTTGTTGCAACGTTTCGGCTGAGCAAACGTCGTGCCACCATTGGCAAGCTCGTGGTTCGATTCTTCGCCATCGGGCTCCTGTCGAGAGTTGTAGAAATCTGCCGGTGGGTCGATGGCAGATGCAAAGTCTGAAATAATTCCAATTATCCGAAAAAAATAAATGAGGTAAACGCAAATACCATCTTACCAGTCACTGACGATTCGGGTGCGTCATAGAAAGGGATATAAGGCTTGATATCGAGGACGGGCGTTCCATCGACCTTGGCAAGCAACAAATTAGGATTATTTTCAACAACACCAAGTTCCTCCACTTACCATATCCGTTCCGCTAAACAATACTTTGTTGTTCTCAATTTTCACGATTTCCACTAATGACAGTCCTATGGGACACGGACGATGGGGCGACCTCGTACTGAAAACCCCGACACGTTCCCCACCGAGTCGTGGAGGCGCGACTTTCGCTTTCGGGTGTGAGTTATTTTTGTGGAAGTGGTAAATAATCCACATATGGGAAAAGTCCTCCAGGCCCTGTAGTGTGTGTTCCGGATTTGTGAAGCAATCGTAGTTCAGTTCGATTGTTCCTTGAAGCGTAGCTGCGATAGTTGATTGCCGCGGTACGGCTCGCTTTTCGGGGAAAGCTGTTTTGATGATCCCGATTGGGCGGAAGGGATTTGCTGACGTATCTTGCCGCTCGCATTCCTGTCAATATCCCAAATGTCTCTGTTAATAACCCAAATGAATTTATGCAATATTTTGTGCCGACTTACCACCGCAACTGAGTTGTTGCTGTTCTTTTTGTTCTCTTCATTCTGTTTACATCCCTCGCAACGGAAATCCTTCAACACTTGCTGTAGGTGTTCGATATCCTTGCGATGAACGTGCGACAGATTTTTTATTTGAAGCCTGGATGAGTGAATTACGGCATGAAAATAATACACTTTTGAGAATTCTCGATATACCTCAGCTTGTTTATTTCGTTTCGGGCGATCGAAAGTTGATTTTTCAAATATTCAGGATCATTTTCACTCATAATTTTTGGTTGATATTTTCTTAAACGCGTACAAACTGTTTACGTATTAAAACTGTCACTGTCAAATATCTTTGACATTTCATATGACCTTGAAAAAATGCTGAATTGACGTTGTAAATTACTACTTGCTGATTGGTTTGCCACCTATTGAGTGGAACTGGAAACCTTCGAGTTGTATTTACCAAAGTCTTACACCGGTTTGTAAGATTTTCGACACATTCATGTTATTCGATGCATAAATTACAGGGTGTATCGGAGGGATTTAGAGAAATATTTGCGGATGTAGGAAAATTTATAATTAATAATGCCGTTATTGAATGCAAAATGTCAGTTGATGGCACGTTCTACGTTCAATACAATTACATTAATCATAGGTTACGCCTAAACTGCGAGGTATCTTCCGATGAGGAACAGACAATTGTCCCAAATTCAGCGAAAACCCAAGTAAAGTGAGCGAAGTTGGTTTAGCAGTTGATTTGTTCACCGTTAGATCGCATGACGGAAAAATTCAGTTTTGTGTTGTTCTGGGTGGCAAGAGGGTATAGAGCGTGGTATTTAAGGTTGAACTCGCGCAATGCGATTAGATGGTACACAACTGGTTCCAAGGCATCTGAGGGACAGGAATTGGAGTATTTTCGCTTGACACCAAGAATTCCCTACCGACGTGAAGTATTCTCGAAGAATTAATGTCAAATGCAACGTTGATAGGCGATACACGCAAATATGGCAGATTTCTATTTGACAATCAAACCTTAAGTACTGACGTGAGGCCTCTGAGGTCATTGAAAGATGACAATTTGATGTTAGATTCCGTGTGATAGTGCCAATTTAATAAATACAATACAATTTCGGTAAATTGTGTCAATTTGAAATTAGGGCGCGTGATATGTTACTTATAACCAATTCAATAACAGAAATTGCAGAATCATGAAATCAATGCTCAATTCAGATTAGCTTCATTTTAATGTAACTTTATACTTAGATTAATTCTTGAGATACTTTGCGGATGTCAATAAAGATGAGAATGATCGAATAACAAATCTTGCTGACCAGGCAAAATGAAAAATTGCGAGGGGCCCTTTTCTCATTTGAATTAGTCAGTTGATGGCAGATCACGGTAAACTTACCATAAATGAAGCTTTTAAATCAACTCTAATGTTTTTTTTCTTGTTACAAAGGCCCTAAGTCTTCGGTAATTTATGTCTTTCACAACTGAACTATAAGCAATACAGTTTGAACGATTTAGATATAATTTCCGTTTTATTTTTGCCCTTGCGCTTCCTTCTGCAATCATCAGTCCCGCTAGCGATATTCAAAAATGTTTTTGCTAAGTTTTTTAGTGCATAATCTCCTGGTGCAGTAGCACATGAGTGTTAAAAACTGCCGTCAATAGAAGCTTGAAGAATACTTTTCGCCACTATTCAGTCGATTTTCCATTCAAATCTATGGTTCGGATTTTTTGAGTCGATAGATCTACACCTCCCATAATTTCGTTATAAAATGTCAATGCTTCGGGCCAATTATCGTGAATTTGACTTTCATGTTTCTGCGTTCTCAATAAATTGATGTTTGTAAGTTTGCGGCAAGGACTCAAAAACATAACCTACAGTGAATCTTTCCATTTGGCTGCCATAATTCCCTCTGA
This sequence comes from Stratiomys singularior, assembly GCA_954870665.1. Taxonomy (NCBI): domain Eukaryota; kingdom Metazoa; phylum Arthropoda; class Insecta; order Diptera; family Stratiomyidae; genus Stratiomys; species Stratiomys singularior. The sequence continues at coordinate 149,378,910 of OX940878.1, read as the reverse complement.
GCAGCTTCAAAACAAGGGTTGCCCTCTTTTGAGTCGAACAGCATGCGTGGGTATTGTTTCGCTATTTTGCAACTGCAAAGGCGCGTAACATTCTTTGAACGGGTAACACTATCCCCACCTTAGACCTTTTTCGCTCCGAAAAGATGTCTCCTCAGCCGTGTCAACGTCTTCCTGGAGATAATATGGGGCGAAGCGGTCCAGGTGTACGATTGCTCTCGGCTTGCGATGCTTCTGTATCTGGTACACCACATCGTTGAATCGCTTGATGATCCGAGAAGGTCCCTTTGTGCAACTTCGGAGACCTGCCCTTTCGACGTCGAGGGTTATACAGCCACACCAAGTCTTCCGGCTGGAATTCGGATGAGTGATCCATTAAGTCCTATTTGGTCATCGTGTGGTCAGTAGTCGACTAAATTTGCATGCGTAGCATACGGTCTATTTGATTCAGCTGTTGCTGCAATTCATTTGCACACTCGGAAACGGTTTGAGCTGCTTAGGGTGCGTTCCGAACATCGCATCAGCTGGTAAACGAATCGTTTCCCCAATGATGACTCTGGCAAGTTTTTCTTTGTTCTGCAGTTCGGTATGCCATCACAAAAATGCATTGCGTCGATCCCAATCTCTCTGATTTTCGTCAACCATTTTTTTTTGTGGTAGGGAGGTAGATGCTGATTGTGGGAATCCGAGACATGCGATTCTTCTGGACTACCCACTAAGCAGCTACCCTATCAAACTGATAACCTAGCCTGGAATTGTTTGACACATAACTTCCGGCTAGGCCACGTGCTCTGACGCCTAGAGCGCCAGATTCTGGAGATCCATTATCTAGAGACAAGGAAGGACGGAGAAGGAAGTGCTAAAGAAGAGATCCCTCAATCACCAACACCTCCCAGTGTTCCACGATGACAGAGTCATCATTTCCCGAACATATTGTGCCACGCGATTCCATTTATCGATATATCTCCGACCATAGTTTCTGCCTGGAAACTATGGATGCCTTGATACTATCCCCGATTCCGTTGAAAAGGTCTCTGCGCTGCTTACTCTATCTTTAATGAGAGTGTCCTTGAACCGTTTAATCATTTCATCTGACTGGATGTGAAGTGGTGATGTCCTTATTTTTTCCGTGTATGTAGCAGCTCAAATATTTCCCCACAAATTTGTGAATCAAAATTTCGGCCTTGGTCAGGATGCAATTCACGAGGTATGCCATACCTACTAACCCACTGTGACGCAATCTACTCGGCTACGGTTGGGGCCATTTGCTTGAGAATTGGGTATACTTCTGGCCACTTACTGAAGTAATCAGCCACGAAGAGTGTATACCTTTTCTTCATTCAGTTTCGGGAAAGCGTCCTGTGAAAGCAATGGCTATCCTCTCAAATGGTACACCAACGCTATAGGTCTTTATTTGTTCTCTCGTTCCTTGATGACGGCTTGCAAGGGGAGCACATACTGTGAACTTACGATACCAGTCTAGTACGTCGTCTCGAGAGTGGAGCCAAAAGAACTTTTCTCGCATCTTCGTCCGGATCTTATCCACACCAAGTTGACTTACCAAAGTTCTTTCATGCATCTTGTACTTGTATACTTGAGTACTTCTTTGACCCGACTTTTCGGGTTATGTGCCATCCGTCACTTCCCATTGTCATCAAGGATTTTATTTTTAACTAGAAGCGATTCTAGTTAGACCTTTACATACCAACAATAGTCCAATATCATCGTCGGCTGGCTGAGTGAAATTCGCGCTGCATCCAATCCTCGGCGAATACATTCACCCCTGGTTCCTTTTCGTCGGATCATTTATTTGGGCAAAAGCTTGGTTTCTTTCGCTGCCTGCAGTCGCATAGCAGATGCCCTCGTTGACCACAATTCCAGCATATAGGTGATCCATTCAGCTGTGACTCCCTGCTCATGTCCATGCGTTCACATCTACATTCTTCTGTTGCACACTCCCAGACCCCGGTTGTGTTACGATCGATACTTTTGGCGGCGTCCTTCACTGTACGTTTTTGGCCCAGGCAGATAGCTTGTTTCAGTTCCCTGTCCTGCAACACGCTAACAAATCCTGCCGTTGCCACACTGTCTCGATGGTCTGGTTTGTACGCTGCATGGGCTAACAGTGCCAATTTTTCAATTTCTTGGGCTCACTGCAGCAGGGTTTCATCTGGTTTCTTCATCCGATTGCGTATCTTTGACCTGCAGTTCTACTCCAAGTGATCGTATCCTTATCTCAATTCAAGTGCAGTTATGACATCGGCGTGTGTGATTTTTCTCAGTGGCGGCTTCAAATTGAGTTTTGTGACTGCTCCAAACTATTTATCCATCAAATGGTGGTGCTCTTACAGATGAGACATGGGGGCTCTTACTATTGGGTCCTGGGCAGAGGCTATCGGTTTTTTTGTTTGCTTTAAGTCTTCATTTATTCTTTTTATTCTTTCCCATGCCGTCTTCACTTTGCTCATCCTTGCTTCCATATTGCCCATCCTTTCTTTCACATTGCCAAGCCTTTCTTCAAAACCTTTAATTTGAAGGTCCAGCTTTTGGCTTAGGTGACCTACTACTGTGTTCAATAGTAAGGTGAAATTGTCATTTAAAACTCCCGGGCATTAGGAAGGCAGATAAATTGTTTTCCTAGGTTGGTAGGACTGTCTATGACATTTGCCAAGCGTCTGTTTATCAAAAGGTTTAATTGTCTCCGAGTTACACACGTTTTTGTAAACAACCAAAAGTGAATTCTTCGATTTTTACAATGGGTGATTTTGTTGAGCAAAGAACATGCATCAAATTTTGTTTGCGGAACGAATATTCTTGTGCGGACACGTTGAAAATGTTGCGGAAAGCCTATGGTGATCAAACGATGGCACGAAAAAAAAAACGTTTATAAGTGGTACAACGAGTTCAAAGCGGGCCGAGAACGCGTTGAAGACGAACCGCGCTCTGGACGACCATCAACATCTACCGACGAGGCCCACGTTCAAGAACTCAAAGATTTGGTGCTTGACAATCATTGATTGGCAATTAGAGACCTCGCTGATAGTGTTGGAATATCATTTGGCTCAGCCCAAACCATTTCGAAAGATGTTATGTGTCTCAAACGCGTCAAGTGTCGATTGGATTCAAAATCGCTCATATTTTTGGAAAAACAGCGTTGCATTGATGTGTGTGAAACTTTGCTGTCTGATTATCAGGACCACTTGAAATACATCATTAATGGGGACGAGACTTGGATTTACGCATACGACCCTGAAACCACCAACCAATCTAGAGAACATCGTGCAAAAGGTGAAGCAAGACCGAAAAGACCACGGCAAAGTCAATCAAAAATCAAGGTCATGTTGACAGTTTTCTTTGATTATCGTGGTGGGGTGCACTATGAATTCCTTCCGCCGGTCGAAACTGTCAACAAAAAATATTATTTGAGTGTTATGCGTCGTTTGCGTGAAGATGTTCGTCTGAAACGGCCGGAATTATGGGAGAGCAACTCTTGGTTCCTTCGTAACGATAATGCACCATGTCATACTGCATTGGTTCTTCGCCACTTTTTTGCCAAAAACTCGACTCATATATATCCGCAACCACCATATTCGTCTGATTTGTCTCCGTGTGACTTATGGTTATTCAGCAAACTCAAAAAGCCAATACGGGGACGCTGTTTTGACACGATTGAGGAGATAAAAACAGAATCGAAGAAGGTCTTCAAGGCTTTACCGGAAAACACTATTCCGATTGCTTCTAGAACTAGAATAAGCGTTGGCAAAAGCGCGTTTTATCAGACGGGTATTACTTTGAAGGGGATGAAATTGATTTGGAAGAATTAATAAAGAATTTCGTTTTATAAACAATTTTACCTTACTTTTTGATCGCAGTAATAAATTTGCCTTGAAGTCAGCCGATTGTTATTCCAACTTCGTTATATGTCGGTCAAGATTCTAGCTCAAGTCAGCTGATTGCTTGTGTATTGACAGAAACATCCATAGCACCCCTTTCACAGAGACAAATTTTTTCCACCTCCTATCTTCCAGTGCAACTTCCCGCATCGGGAAAGTCGAACGACTGCGGATCCATCCCTTCTGTGCGATGCGATAGCTTCGTTTAACCGGGTGATTAATCACGCCTCGCTACCTTCCGTGAAAATGTTCCGCCTTACCGATTCTACTTTCAATTCTGGCAAAGTTCGTGCACTGATTTTGTACGGCATTTTATTCATGTGTTGATGTTGATGTCAAAGTTCACAAAGTAAAAATGCCCACAACAATTCACGATTTTATTTTTATAGATTCACTGTGAATTTCTTTTTTTTTCTTTGGTAAATAAAGTGTTCAGTTTCGCAAGAAGAATCCCACTTCTGACACCAGTGTGGCGCTTATCCAGGTTGCCTCAAATTTCTTTGAAATGAAATAAAATTTACTTTCACCTGTATTTGAATTGTTGTTTTTCTCAATTTATTTAATAGCTTTTCTCCTATGAGAATGGCCCACGTATTTGTTGTTGTTTTAGTTGACGTTGATTGTTTTACTATTTGGCACCTACAATGGCGCAAGAAATTCTTTGAACCCGTAACAGTATGTTTTTTCTGCTTTGTATATGTGTGCCGACGCAACCATAAGGGAGAGTGGTTATGAGGGTATACGATTTAAAGTATCGATCGAAAGCTGCAACTGTGTTTAGGTCACGAATGGTTTCGCACAGATCTTTCAAAAACCTTTGACTCAAAGTTCCTTGATTTGATGGGTCTGAATCATTCCCAGTGTATTCGTCGAGATCAGATTTGTAAGCTGTTTTTGAGTGACCTATATTTCAAATTTTTATGCATTGTTGCATCGGTTTAAGGGGAATATATTGCTTGAATTTTGCAGATAAGTGTGGGCTATAGGTTAGTGTCGTGGGCCTTAGGGGGGGGGGGGGGTTCGTTCCGACGTACCCGACTTTGTGTGGAAGGGCGACCAGTCTCGAAGCTGTGAGTTTTTCTCGAACTGTAGAAAAGTAGAACCAGATCAAACATTTACCTGAGCCATGGGACGTCCATGACAGGTTACTGTCACCCCGCACACGGCGAGGAGCCTATCCTGTTTTTGTGTTTTCGAAGGCTTGAAATTGCACTTGTTCCCGTATTGGCTGGTGCCAACCCTCGTGTGGGGTCGCTGTTTCGTCTTCTGCTTCTTCAAACATAGGCCTTACCTTTGTGCGGCAAAGGCCTACAAAGGTTAGAAGGACAATAAACTGATGGGACAGAATTTGCTCCATACACGGCATCTGGGAGAAGGAAGAAACAGACTTCACTAGTGACCAACATGGACGTGTTAGTGTCTCCAACTTCGTTCCCCACGGAAAAGACAGGCTGCCGAAACTTGAGCAGGAACGAGAATGAACCTCTTAAAATAGACTTGGCTGCAAACTTGAAGCGACTGCCTGAGGTAGGTGACGGGAAGAAATAGACAGGACTTACGTCAGGGACAGCTCAGCTGGAGAAAAGGCCACTGAGGTTGCTGGGGAGGAAAAGCAGAGGAGAAGGAGAAAGGCCATCTCATGTGATTAATCCGTGGTTTGGGACCATTTTAAAAGAGAAGTTGGCTTTAATTTGGGAATTGACACCGTGCTGACTAATGATATTCGTGCTGATATTCTAAAAAAGGAATCTTCGGAGGATAGGCTAGTAGGTTTTATCGAATTGTTGAGGGAGTATAATTCTTTTGTGACCGGTCTGGGAGGAGTTTGTAACAGGCTTCAAAAATTGTTGCATTTGGCTCTGCACCTCTCTTTACCCTTTTGATGCAAGGAAACGCCTACAATTTCAACTTCGACTCCTAAACCAACTTGGACATGATTCTCGAAGAAGTGGTTAAGTCGACAAAGGATACGGTTGAAAACTAGGAGGTTGTAGACCTGGTTCAGGAGAAGGTTGTTCTTTACTAACGTGTGAGTGTACATGAAGTCAATTAACTCAAGTCTGATCGGTTGACATTTCGACTTCCTTTTGCAATGGGTCCTAAGCTAGCAGTAACTAGTGCAGACATTGTGCCAAAGGGACTTGATGTTGGGGGTTTCACAGAAGTTAAGACCTTTTTGATGTTGGACAGGACATTCCCGATGACAACTGACCGGGGGATATTTTTTCTATAAGAGATGATTAAAAATAGTTTCTCGACAGGCTCGATCTGCAATATCTGTAGCTAGTTGTGTTCTTGATGGTGCTTGATAAAATCATTACAAATTTTCTGTGTTGGGAAAACCTATATGTAAGGCGGTATATGTAAAGGATTAGGCACCAGGACTCGGAAGTAAGCAATGCCTTGGGCTCAAACATCGCGTGTTCGATTGGAGGGCCATGGAGGCAATATGTTCTTGTTGTTCACACGCCGGTCATGTTACTTCACATTGAAAAAATCCAACGCATTGTCAGAATTGTGCCTTACACGGTCTTCAGGACAAGTTGTCAAGTTACCTGCTTGCCCTGTCTATTCTAAGCAAGTTTCGAGAGTGAGTTCTAGGCATTAGACGGGTACTCAACAGATTGTTAACATTGAACTGTGCGAGAACAGCTGCAATTATGCATGAGTTGGGTGTTTATTTGTGTGAGCAGGTTATCGGGTTTACTTTGTTACAGGAGTTTTATAGGCTCTTCTATTTGCTTCTCTTTGGGGGCTCTCATTTTGCATGAGTATTTTCGGATCAAGTAGACCCTCTGGGGCTACTTTGGTAGTCAGTGATGGTATGGTTGAGTTGATGCCTATACCTGAGCTCAGAGGTGAATTTGGTGGGTCAACAGTTTTTTTTTGTATTGTGAGTTTGGTAAGCCTATTGAACACTACCTGACGGGATATATTCAAGAATTCGTCGCTAACACCTGGTGGAGATTGTATTCTTGGTATGGATGTGAATGCCAACTCACCTGGTGGGCTTGCTTCAATTCAGGAGTTCGCTCTAGTGCTAGACACAGGGATTATACGTTATTAGAGTGCATGGTTTGCAAGCGTTAAATGTCCCGGATGAATATTGTAATTTTGAGGATCACATGTATCGTAGTAACAAACATGTGATGCCAAAAACACTGCCCTTCCCTCAGATTTTATTTATAGTTATGGTCCGAGCTAAGGGACCAGCGATCATTGTCTCATTCAGGTTGGTTAAACATTTAGTGAAAGAGTTTGTTTGTTCACGACTAGCTCAGACTGTCGGACTCAAAGGACTACGTTTGGATGAAAGTAGGTTTGAAAACATCTGGCGAGAGGTTGTTGGTCAATAATTAACACAGACTGTGGGTCTCGAAGGACTAGACTGGGATGAGAGTAGGTGACGAAAAATTGACTTTTCAGGGTTCCAAGGTTTCGACATTCAATGTTTTCTTTCATTTAAAGTTGCTTCAATATGTCTCGTAGACTTCAGCTGGGTTCTAATAGCTATGTTAGGCGGTGGACTGAAGGGCTGACTTCCAAACGAAGTGAGCTTCGGCATGCTGGGAGACGCTCGCAACAGGCATAACCTCGTCAACTTTCAACCTGATACCATTGTGATGATATTCGTCAATATCATGTATATTTTTGATAAAAATAGCTTATGCACTATTTTAACCAAGTTTTCAAAGACCGTTAAAAGGAGCCCTGTCTTTGCAGAGATCCTTGTATTTTATGGACTTCAAGTAATGTTTTTATCTATCTGTTGTTGAAGTAACCCCTAGGGTGGATCCTTTCATCGTGCATCGGGACAGCCTTTCAGACCTGTGGTAATCGCCTTTGTTGACCCCTATGCAAAAAGTGAACGAGCTCCTCGTACCTTGAGCAAACACTGGTAGATGTTACCAGATTCTACATAGAGGGTAACCTTTACACGTATTGCTGACACGTTTCCATCCAGTCATCGGTGTGTTAAACATGGCATCCATTTTTGCGTAGTAGCATCGACAATAAAACTATTCTCGTCAGGGACCCTAGCAATAAGATCTATATCCTCACTAAAATCATTCAGGAATGGTGAAAAAAGCAGTGATCTGTCTTTTCCACCTTACCAAAATTGATTGTAAGACTAAGGCTGGTGTTGAGAAGAAATTTGCATTTCATTTTGTTGATGTATTGGGTATGGGAATAAGTTTCCGCCGGTTTTTTTAGTTGAAGTTTTTAGTTGATTTCAACATCAAAGAATACAGTCACCTCCTTCAAAGTATGTACCATTTGATGCTATGACCTTCTCCCATATTCCTGGTAGTATATGGATTCTTCGGCGAAAAAAGTTTCTATCGTTCGATTCGATCTAGTCATCAAGCCATTTTTTGATGCGTTCATAAGAAGTAAATCGTTCCAATGAAAGCGCAATGTCTGGGAAAAACGGCAGGTGGGTCAAGATTTCGCAATTCACACCTTCCAAATATTTTTCGACCGACTTGGCTTTGGTGGCCTTACATTGTCATGCAACAAAATCAGCTTGTCATGTCTGTCATTCCATTCTGGCCGTTTTTCCTTCAGAGCTCGATTTAGACGGAAGAGGTGCCAGCAGTACACATCCCCATTGATTATTTCAGATGGTTTCAGGAGTTCGTAATAGATGACGCCACAGTGGTCCCACAAGTTGCACAGCATGACCTTGGAAGCGTGAAGATACCATTTTGTCGTCGATGGACCTGGTTCACCTAGCATTAGGCTATGTTTTGGTCGCTTAGGGTTGTCGTAGTATATCCAGTTCTCATCTCCTGTCACAATTCGATGCATGAAATCCTTGCTTTTCAGTCGTTGCAGAAGCATCTCGCCTCCAAACGCCGTTCGATGTCCCTCTTACTCAGTTGATGTTGCGCCTGAGTCTCAACTTTTTAGATCATTCGCATGGCGTGCACGAGCTTGCGGCGGTAGATCTGTCAAAATTTAACCCCTGCGACAGTTCTTCTAGGCTTCGACTTGCCTCTTCATCCAACAATTCTCGTATTTGTGAATTTTTTCGGTGCCCCTTCACGATCTTTATCAATCAAGTTATTATCACTATTTTTCAAACGCCAAAATCACTCTCTGCAAGTCGTCTCATGATGGAGTATGATCACCGTAAACATCGAGCATTACACGATAAGTTTCCGCAGCATTTTTTTTTATCTTGAGAATGAAATAAGGAACTAAAACTTTCTGCGAATGCAGCTTTTTCGGTATGAAAGTCGACATATTCAACACGAGGAAAAAAACGGTGTTCACGTTTTGAAGGAGTGTTGACTACTGCGTTCGTGAGCCTACGCATGTAACTTCCAATTCCAAGAACTTTACCACAGGAAACATTGAAATAGTATCAGTAACGACATCTGTCTCCCAACCCAATAATTAAATAAATAAATAAAAATAAAAACATATAATAAAAATAAATGGGTTTTTGCTGATAAAAAGTTCCGGTTGAATTCAGTCTATTTCAGGGATGAATTTTCGAAAAATTTGTACTTAACTGGAACTTTAACTGGACCTTATTAAGGACCTCTTTATGTGGTAGTCATAATCGTCAATTCAAAGCGTAAATCGCTGCCGAGCAAATCGGATACTGCAATATTTTCCATTTAGTAAACTTTTTCACAAAAAAAATTGAGATTTTTCAAAATTTCATGACGCATTTAAGCACTTTATTAATAATACACACTTACTAATTTATTAATTTACCAATTTACCATAGTTTATCACTAAATTTCAGACAATGCTCGCATTTATGTGGGCATTTACATATGCAGACGGTGGGTGCCAAAGATCAGATTCCTCATACATATCAACATCCAAAGTATCAAAAAGGAAGATAACATTACGCATTAATTATACATATTACATATTTATTATAATATACGTGTATTCAAGTATGTAGACGTGTCCGGTTGATTCGCGCTTAATTGATCAATTAATGGTGGGCGGCGATATCGCCAAATTTATGTTGGGGCCACATGCATTCGCATCCTGCGGAAACCAGACGTGCTTCGGTCTCCCAACAGTCGGTTCCGCGCAATTTTCTGGTCAAAAAGATTGTTCGATTCAACTGAATGCATGTGAATCCACCTTGGCCACATACCTAGGATAAAAAAATTATTTGTAATAATTAATTGCAAAATTTATCACTATAAAAACGAATTACTTTATTGTTCACCGAATTATAATCCATCGCTGAGGTGTAGGCATGGAGGCATTCAACTTCTTCATAATGGTCCGGTCGATATTCATAGTCGCTGTCCAAATTCAAGTAAACATGGGACCGTTTGGAAGGGCACAGGGATTGAAAAGTTGTCTGAAAAAGTAATATAGACCCTGAAATCAAATAATTATCCTTAAAATAAATTATTACCTTTAGTTTTCTCGGAGCTGGCTTTAAATTTGAAGAGCGACTTGACACATCTCGTACGTTTTGGATTCCATAGGGTAGACTTGCATCGAATTCAGGATTTGTCAGATATTCCTCGAATGAAATTCCTTCATCAGGCTGCACTACTACCGATTGGGGAATACGATTGCCGCTCCTTTTTAAATTAATAAAACTAATTAAGACCTATAAAAGTGCTCCATGTATAAATTTATGTACAACTTCTGTTGATGCTTAAGGTAGTCCTGAATCAGCGCCGATTGTGCGTTGGGTGATTCGAGCCATAGTCCTGAGTCCCATCTTGGTGCACTGCCATAGCTCATACGTTGATCTTCGCTGGCCAGGCAGGCGGATGTGGCCAATATGATTGCCTACACAAGAAGAAAAGGAAATAAATTGTAGAAATAAGGAGGCAGAATTCTTCTTATGTAATGTATTCAGGTTGCTGAAAATATGAGGGACGTTCAAATATAAAGGAGCCTTTTGCAAAAATTAATTTATATCACATTGAAGATAAAAATGTACTTCATAGTTTACCCCGCGTTAATAATGTACTTTTCTCATCGAACTGGTGGGGTTTCCATGCCATTTTAGGTGAATTACTCCGGGTAGGTATCCAACTAATTGCGAGCAAACTAGTCACTCTATTGGTTGTTCCAAATGCCTCCTGGCTCCTCCAAATGCCTCCTGAAGAGGCCGAAACATATGGAAATCTAATGGTGAAAGGTCGTAGGTGTAGAGAAGATATTCAAGCGCAGTTCATTGCATGTCAACTAATTTTCGGGATGTTAGGGCTGCAGGGTATTGTCATGCAGAAGCAAGACATCTCGGATGATCTTTCGGCGTCTTTTTGGCCATTATGCGGGTCGAATCTGGTCCAGAAGGGCACAATAGTAACGTTTTTTAAACTGACGATCGTGTCGAAAATCAATTAATATAGCTCCTTGACAATCCTAAAAATCGTTGATACAATTTTCACGACTGACAAGCGTGTTTTGGCTTTTGAGGGACTTGATTCCTCCTTTCTTCTCCACTTCATACCAGTTCTTTCTATATTATTGTGATATTCGGAAATATCACAATTTGTTGTAAAGAAGCCTGCCTTTCATCTTGAAAATGCGCAAGGAGCATCTGACAAACTTCAACTCTCACAATTTTGTGTTCTTAGGTAAGCAGACGTGGAATCCATCATTGCCGAGATTTTTCGAAATCCAAAGAGGTCTCGGGTGATAGTGCGTTCACTTTCAAAACTGATTCCTATTTCCTTGTTGATTTCCGCTACAGTCGTGTGACGATTTCTTTCAACAAGATAGAGAATAGCTGCAACGTTGTCAGGCGTAACGCTGGAGTTGGGACGTCTTTCGTGACTCAAATTTCTTAGTTTTTCATTCCTTCTTTCAAATTCGGTACATCAGGCTTTCATTCGAGGCCATGAAAGGGTATTTCCCCAAACTGTGCCCACAATCGATCCCAAATTTCAGCTGGCTTAAGGCTTTCCTTCCTTCTTTCCTTTCCTTCGTTAAAACTTGACTATGATGAGTTACGCAACCGAAGGATTTACTTCGCTTTCGCTCATTTTGAGGACAACTAAAGAAAACGGCTGAGCCGTACGTTTAGGCCCGAGTCATCTAAAGAAATCGATTGGGTCGTCGGTATGGCCTCAAATCACCTAGAGGGGATTCCTCACAACTCTGTCTGACGCGTCGCCTACCTTCACCCCGATTTTTAAATCCTCAAAAGCAAAACGCTCGTTAATGTTTGAATGCCCTCGTATACAAAGAGGAAGGATTCTAATTTTTGGTTATATTTAAATGGGAATAGATTCGAAACGTATAGACCTTGCGAAAATTTCTCACAATAACTCAGAGCATCTTATATTTTACATTCTCTTCGGGAAGAAAATAAGTTTCTAAATGTCTGAACACTATCTGTGCAAAAGAAGAAATGGTAACCGGTAAGAAGGGAAACAAAAATACAGCGAATATGGCGAAAAGTCGGAGCGCATTTAGCAAACATAAAAAAATTGACATTCAAGAAAAAAAAAACATTCTTCCAAAGTATAGTAAAGTCAGATCCTGTCCGGGAAGAAATAAAAAGAAAATAATTGAACAAACCAGTTGTTTCAAAACCGAATCAGAAAGACTTTGACAGAAAAATTTCCCGGTTTTGTTCTTCCAAAGCATTATTGAATAAGTTCAACCCAATCAATTAGGTTTCATTCAAGAGTCTCTTAGTTTAAAACATTTTTAATTGTCTCTGGGTAGCTTGGGTCCGCCGGGCCTTGCTTTGTGGGTCTCGAGGACGCGTTTCGGCTGCATGCAGCCATCTTCAGCTCGTTCAGTTCAGAAACGCGTCCTCGAGACCCACAAAGCAAGGCCCGGCGAACCCAAGCTACCCAGAGTTAATTTTGGCCTGCGGCAACACCAAAACGAACTTCATTTTTAATTGTATTCTCAGTCTTATTCCCTCTTGAAATACTACGCCAACGCCAAGGTTTTAATAGGGGTGTTAGTTGCTACACTGTCTCGGTACTCTAGATCGCATTTGTCTGTGGTTTGGAGGTGAAGGCTTTTTACGCCCTGAGTGTTGGACTCGCAGACTCGCAATGCCTCTGAACTGCCCACAAAGCACCTCCCCTGTTAACCAAGAAACCTAGCCTGGAAAAGTTTAACACATTACTCTAGGCTAGACGTCGTGTTCCTATGGCTACAGGCACCTTTAGATTGTGCGAATTTTTTTTTTCAGCGGAAACGAAGAGAAATCCTAAAGAAGAGATCTCTCGATTGGAAACGCTTCCTGTCGCGCCAAAATGCTAAGTGATTCGATTCATCAATTATGATAGCATCATATCCACCAGTCTTTCCAAAGAAAGTTCGCCAATTCTTGCTTGCCCCTCATCTGCACTTGAAAAAATTGTTAGTTACAAATATTACTCTGAGTTCATGTTCTGAGAAGAGCTCTCGAATTTCGCCGAAGAGAGTCGCTTGCTGAGTATGCCAATAGCATGGCTTTCCCAATATCCTGGGTTAAGCAGAGTTTTTCCAGGCTTTTACGTTTGATTTGTGCTCTGAATGTCGCCTTGTGGGCAAAGTTCCAATACCACATATTAAGCCTTTTCGTGACAACTGCGGAGTTTCGCTATGAGGCATTGGCGATAAGTCAAAGAATCTCTTCAGTGAGGCCCCTTGAAAGTAAGTTAACACAGGAAAGTATTAACACAGTTGCCCACCCCACTCAGTCCAAAGATTTTTTAAGCGGTCGCTTCGAATGGAGTTTCACCTTTGTTCCAAATAATTTGTCATAATAGTTTGGAATATCAGTAGGCGAATGGAACACTTCCACATTTGGGGAAGAGATATGGTCAGAAAAGTACCTCGGATCTCGGATAGTAGTTAAGATAGCCATTATACTCCCTTATATTTTTCAGTTCCTCTAGTACCACTTGTCATTTCTTGTCTTTTTGTTTTATATTCTACAAGGTTCACTCTATCTACACAGTTCTTACCTTGACGGTCTATTTTTGTTGGATTTCCTAAGTATATCTTGAAAGCTGCTGGCTGCAGTTCGAACTTTGTCGCTAAACCTGTTGCTCCTCTATTTAAAATATCGAAAAGACCAACTAAGAGAATAGTTCAGGCGAAGCAAAATAGGAGAAGTCAAACAAACTAGACACACATAAGAAGCTGTTAATGCAAAACTATGCGTTGCGATTATCGAGTGAGGACCTGAAAAGAGGTGACAGGGATTTCTTGTTTTAAAACTGAATAAGCCTAGTCCTCCTGTTTTTCTAATATTCTCGCAGGGCGGGCTGATCTGGTTGACTTAAACCTTTCCCATATTACTAGACGAAGTATTCGATCTTAGTGATCTCGACAGACTTTGGCAACCCCTCGGTTCCGAGCTTAGTAAAAACACTTGCCGAGCTTGCTAGGACACCCTGGCACAGTTAATTACTACTACTCGATTCGTAAACCTAAACCCAGGAGGTATATATACGTACCAAAGGAAACTGACATGTCCCCATCTTCGGATGGATCAATTCTAGTGTTGGTAAGTGAGTGTCGTGGTGGCTTTGGTGCTTAATGGTGGCGTTGTTCCTTAATAACACAAGCTGTTAAGGAATTGGGATGCAATTGGAGTATCCCAATTCTAAATGGTACTGCACTAATCCTGGAAGAACTAGAAAACGATAGTAAATGATATTGCGGACATTCGGCCGTTATGATTTTAAATCATTGAAGCCACATGAGGATAAGGAATTTGCGTAGTTGTTGGAGAGGCTTGGGGTACTTGGTTTACCCGTAGGGCATAACCTTCATAAATGCAGCATTGCAACCCATTGGCACTCTCCTAATAAAGTTTCATTGTACGGACCCCTATAGCGAACATATGGACTCTCCGAAGTCCTGGGAGTTCAAAAAAGGAAAGGTTCGTTGATCAGACAAACTCCTGAACATCCAACTTCCAAAAAATGCAGATGCCATTGAAAGCAAATATTAATTCCTGGATTACTCCGGGAGAGTGTATGAATTTTATTCACATGTCTCATCCTGGTAGCGATGAAAATGTAGCTCACGCTGATTCAGTTCAGGGTGTTACTGCAATGAGGTATAGACGCCAAGTACAGGCACTCGATGCAGAGGTTCGTAAATTCCAAAACGATGTATTTTTGATTTGTTGATCTGTAATTAATCGAAACTTCTGCAACTATGAGTCCTCACTGAGTTAGTTTGGTACAAAGCATTATTCACTTCAAAATTGTAAATGAAAACGGATTAATCAACTGAAAAATTTCTCTAAGCCGTTAGTGAGCCTTCTGACTATTGCTATTACCTATTTCGAAAGCTTCGTTGTCAAATCTCTTGATTGCTACTCAAGAACGTTTACCAGTTTTGATATTACGTCTAGTATCTGTAGTCTCGCCTGTTTTCAAGTATCGCTCTTAAGTCTATTGAGTGCTCCTGATGCCTATTCCTGATGCTGGTTTGTTTTTTTTTCTTCAGTTGGTTTGATTGTATCTTTATCTTAAGAATAGTTTGTTGGTTTTCACTTCTGTTACATGCTGAACGAACTTGATTGTTAGTTCTTAGCCTTTACCTCGTAAATTCGCTGGTGTCCTGTTTCCACCAATGCTTCTATCTTCTCATTTGCGTGACTCAGTGTCCATTCTTTTGTCTACTCCTGCTTCTGTTCGATAGTGGTCTAATCAGGGCTTAGCCCCTTCAGTCGAAATTTCACCTTCAATGGATCTTTCATCAATTAAGGCAAACTGAGTGCATACGTTTTTTTGGATGAGTCGATTTCAACTCAACCGAACAATAATGTTAAATGTTTTAAGTGATTTACTGTGTCCGGAATAACCATACTTTTCCTCATAATAATTCACTTTGTTTAAAGTCACTGAGTTTATATTCAAGTGAAAATAAAAACTGTTTGACTTTTCTTTGACTTGAACCAGCACTATCGCACTTCTGACACCAAACGTGCGCAGACTAGAAGGGTGAAGTTTAATTTTCTTCTCGCTATGTTGAAATCCATGCATACTAAATTTTTTAAACCAACTTGAATTGTGGTTCTACACACTCTGATTATCTACGTACGTTTCGATTAATGTTATTTAGGTTTTTACTAATCAATGATCTACTACTTGTCATTGATATAAGCAGCTTTCAGAAGAAGAAGAAACTTTTAATCTTTTGCGTCTCAATTTTTCATTGAGTTTCACGTTTCAAGTCAATATACCTTTTTGTAATATAATGCAATGTAAAGAATCATAAGTTGGTTTCTTGTTTATGTTCATTGAATTGAGACCAGACGAAAAAGTACCGACAGATACTTGTTCTTCATCATGGAGTTTTGCTCTGTTGCGCTGACATTACAGAGACCCGAAACCTTTTCCGGATATGTCAAAAAGGACTTTTGTTGAATTTCTCCAGGCGTTCATGATTAATGTCATTTTATGTTGGAATTTTTGCTCTTAGTGTACGCATATGAGTTGCTTATTTTGTGTCTTGTTAATTTTTTCAAACATCACATCTCATTTCATTTTTTCAAATAATCCTTCCTTCATATTTGCCATATCTGAATGATGAAACCATGAAAGTGTCGACATGTGATTCAGCGCTTGATCTCACCTGCTATAGTCTCGATATATCGAGCTCAGTCAGCCACTTTTAAGTCACATTGGAGCTAAACAGCCTAGCCGACCACGGCGTTGCAACCGTGGGCGCCATGCTTGAAAACAAACGTCTGATTGCCACAATTAAGTCCTGAATAAGGACTGAACTGTCCTTCTTAAGGTGTCTTACCAAAAACTCGTAACTGATACAAATCGTTTTCCTTCTAATATATTTACCAATGCTTTAAATAACAAATTTGATTCCTTCATTGTTCTGAAATTTCAAAAATATATTTTTTTCAATTAAAATTTACTTTTCAGTTGAATTTGAAGATCAAGTGCAATCAAACGATTTTTCTTTGCCAAGTTTCGCCTGTCTGAAACAATTGCAATTGAGTCAGAAACAATGAGAATCCGTTTACATTCAGTTAACATTCGACAACAAAATGCCAATAATGAACGGCAAAAGAGAGAAATTAAAATGACTACCTTTCAATGCAGAAAACTATTGTAATACAGGGGAAGTTTCTACGAAAAAAAAGGATTCGTACTATGATAAACGAGTATAGATTTTATGTGTAGCATTTTAAGGATTATCTATACCAACAAGAATACATGCCGCTCCAAATTCATATGTTGATATGAAAATGTTGCTTTATTTGTTTTCTGGGAATGTTTCAATGTTTTCTAGGAAGTCATTGTTAACGAAAATGTGTTTAAAATTGCTCCTGAATCTAGAATCCTGGATTTAGTGAAAACATAGTCTACTGGACTCTACTGAAAATAATTCTTAAGATTTGGAAGCTTATTTAAATGATCAGCATAACAATGTTTGGTTTTCGGAGAATTCGGCTACCCCGTATTTATTCCTGGAATGTCAATCTTTTACTTTATTTAGGACATCTATCAATATCTCTTTGAATTAGATATGTATATGATATATATAGATATGATATGAATCCTATTTCAAACATTTGCGAACACTTCGATGCATGTTATCCTTTATTTAAGCGAATAAGTGATTGTTTTGAATAAATTTTGATTATCCTCGAAATCCCTTTTCAATTTTCAAATGCATAACCAAAGCAGTTTAATCTAGAAATTTCTGGATATAAAGGAATTTTCATTCATGGGTGACTGCGTCAAATCTAGTCGATAAACTAAATGAGTAGTTGAGAACCTGAAAAGCTTTCAATGTAAATATGTTTCAAAGCAGTTCATAAGGATAATGCAATCAAGAGAAGTTTATTGAAACATTTTAATAGCGGATCTCGAATAGTTTTTGAATTTTAGTTTTCGGAAGAGTGGCTCCTGTTCATGTACAAGAGTTTGTTGCTCTGGCTCTACCAGTGTCATGAATTATTCAAAAAAATTCAGGAATGCTCCTTTAACTTGCATGTAAGTATTTGAACGATTTTCCTTACATTTCTGCGGAACACATATTTGCCCTGTTACATGCTGTTTTTTTTCCGAGGTATCACATATTTTTATGAAATCATACGGCTGAACTCACTGGAAATCGGTTTGTATTCGAAATACGCATTGAAAGTGAGATGAAACGCACAAACTGGAAATGGCGATTGCGATTTGAAGGATCTAGCCAACAAATTTTATCAGCAAACTTTTGTTGTATCGCAGGTTTATCAATGGTAGCTGAACTAGATTTAGAATTCAAGAGACAAAACGTAAGGAAAAATAATTACTATATAATTATAATTATTATATATTTAATTTTATTTAATTAATTTTATATATAATTATATATAATTAATTAATTATATAAAATATATATATTATATATGTAATATATTTATTAAAATATAATTATAATAAATTATAAAAAAAAATAATTACTGTGGTAATAAAATTAACTGACCCCAAATTTGATGAGATTTCTGTCAAATGTAGGGTTAAAGTGGCAAGAGCAACAGATGTAGGTATTTTTTGTCTCATTTTTGCGTAAGCCAAGAATAAACCTCTCAAATTATTTAGCAACAGCTTTTGTGTAACCCTTTACGTAAAGTACTTCTACGCAATAAATATATAAATTTGTCTTCATATTTTCTATCTCTCTCTGGTAGTAGCCTGCCGGGAGGGTTAAGGCTGTATTTACTTACGCTGTAATCTCGACTTGACTTTTCTTCCAGAAGTTTCGTATAACAATTGTGATTATTTGAAATTAGAAACTGTGTAACAACCATGAAATTAGTCTGGTAGAAAGAACTGTACGAGGACGGTCCGATAAACACTTAGCCTCATCGTCCTAATTATAGGAAGAGAATGTCTTCTTTATCGTGTAGCACATTCTACTACAGTCTAAATTTCAGCCGCATCTGAGTCGAGGTTTTGTTTTGATGCTTTGACCGCGTATGAAAGCCGGCATGTCCGAGGGTTTTAGAAAAATCTAGAATGAGCGGTAGGTGATTTGGTTCTTGTTTTTGAGAAGAAAATTGGGCAACGAAATTGAAGAGCGCCTGGTTGTACAGTGACCCTGCTGTTGCGATGGCGGCAGTTTAAAATTGCTTTAACTGGTCTCAATATCCGCGCTCGGTGCACTGAAAATGACTTTCACGGAGGGTGAACCAGTGTAACTTGGGTTTCCTATATTTTATGTACTGGAACCTGGGTGATCAACCCAGTCTTAAAGACCAGTCTTAAGCGTAAGGCTTAAGGTGGCAGGTACTCACGTTATAGACTTCGATTGGGGTTAGAACCTAGGTTCTCGCTCATGACGATCCCAAGCCCGTGTAAATGGGGAGGGTAGATGATGGTGGTACTTGTTGTCCTAGGAAGCTGAAATGAAACCAAGTAAGGAAACTGAAAGGTGAAATGACGCGAAATAGGACGTTGTTTTTGTAGAGTCTATGGTTGAGTTAAATTGTTGGAAAAGAAGAAATTACGACAGACGAACTTTTGAACGGAAAAACTGTTGTATACGTCTAAGTTGAATTATGATGAAACCGCCATAAAGAGGGTGAAGTGACGGGGAGGTGGAGGATTAAGGAGGCAGTTGGAAGGGCTTTTATGAAACTAGCACCAAAGACATCACCAATGGGATTTTGCCCTTTGGTGTACCGAGGGAAAGTTTTACAACCTGACCACTGTTTGTTGGATGGTGGAAGAGGTGAACTGATGGACTGCAGTACTGATGACCTGAATATTACTGACGAATGAGTAATCAAAGCTGTCTTTGTCGCTAAAGAGAGAACGGACCGAAGTTAGTAATGTTGACGTCGCTAAATCGGATTCCAAATGGTTAGGAATTTGGGGCGTACAGAGGGAAAGCTGAGGGAAGCCGATCTGATGGATTTAGATGCTGAGATGATTTGATAGACTGATTGATGACTAAGGACTAGACTTGACGAGAAGGATGAAATGGACTGATGAAAAGCTGACGGACTGAATGTAGACTGTTGCCATAGTGTATGGTGAAATAAGATGAATATAAGTTGGTTGAAGAAGACGTTCGGTGCAAACTCTAGTTGGAGATTGAGAAAGTTGCAATAGTGAGAAGATTTTGTTGAAAAAGGTGATGAAGAAGAACATAAATTAAGAAGGTACTGATCTAGTAAATAATTTTGAAGATCGTCGAAATAATTATGAAGATGTCATCAAAGAAGAACATGAA
Source organism: Stratiomys singularior (assembly GCA_954870665.1). NCBI lineage: Eukaryota > Metazoa > Arthropoda > Insecta > Diptera > Stratiomyidae > Stratiomys > Stratiomys singularior. The sequence goes on along the minus strand of OX940878.1, from coordinate 149,358,862 downwards.
GAGAAATATGATGAAAATGGTGGAGACAGTGTTGTAGATAATGTTGAAGTTGATTTTCAATAAGATATTAAAGAATTTGTAGTGAGTTTTAAGAGTACTGTAAAGTATGTTGACATATGTTGTAAATCAATACGCAATGAAGACGACTAAGAAATTACTGAATGTGACGGACTGAATGTCGTGTTAGATGTCGACGAAGTGGAGTGAAATATATTTAACAGTTGGAAAAGCTCGCGTTACCACATAAACTTGTTGATGAAGTGGATGCGAGACTAGTGCACTGCTTAGCGTGGAAGTCTAAATGTAGTAACAATTGAGCCATAAGTGCTGAATTATATGTTGTGACAGTCGACATTCCTGGACTCTATAGACTAGCGCTATAGGACTCCGGGGGAGGTAGGAGTCCTGACGTTCTAGGCTTCCCCTTGTTCCGTTCAGTCTTTAGGGAGTGCCGTCCCCACGTACCCGAGGTAATGAGAAAGGGCTGTCAGTCCTGTGCGCCTGGATCAAAAACTGAGAGTTTTTCCCGGATAGTGGAGAAGCACAACCTGATCAGAGGTTTATCTGAACCACGAGTTGGGTGGACGCCCATCACAGGCTACTGTCAGCTCCTCACACGGTGAGGAGCCTATACTTGGCTGGTACATGGTGGTTGTGGTTTCGGTTTTTTGTGGTTTTTTTTTTCGGTTTGTGGTTTTGTGCTAGAGAGAGCACAAATTGTGTTCGGAGATCCTGGTAGCTTTAAATAAATTGGGACCTAGGACTGAAACTTGTTTCAGTTTTTGGGGGTGGTGGTTTCCACATTCTTTCAACCCCGTCTATGGAGACCGTGGAATTAAGCCATAAAGGTAGGTGTCCACGTTAAACCACGTGACTTCATCTCGGAGGGTAACGACACACAAATTTAAGATCTCATTTTGGCCGGCCAAAAATTGAAAGTGCGCGTAGTGGCTAAGGCTGTTGGCATCTCGAGATACCGCGTGAATCATATCCTGCATGAAATTTCGGGCATGAGAAAGCTGTCGGCCCGATGAATGCTGTGTTTACACGCTCCGGACAACAAGCGCAACGGTGCGACTACTTCAGAGGAGTGTTGCTGTTTAACCGCAATCTGAAGAAGTATTTGCGTCATTTTGTGTCCATCGACAAAACATGTGCCCAGTGGTACACACCAGAGACAAACAAACGGACGAAACATTCGTCTTCACCTGTCGAACGTGCTTCGCAGAAGGCGAAGGTAGTGCTATTGGCTGGAAAAGCAATGGCCACCGTTTTCTGGCCACCGATTCACAAGGTGTGATCTTTATCGGTTTACTGAAGAAGGGCAAAATGGTTATAAGGCTCTTCTATTCCGAGTTATTGGGTAGATTTCACGCCGAATCACCGAAAAAAGGGCCCTGTTTGGCGAAGAAAAAGTAGACCGAAAAGGAAACTTTCAACTGTAGATTACCAATGTCAGGTATTCTGTGACATTCTGTGTAACAATATCAAAGGATCATTTTAGCATTCAAATTTGTTTGATGAAAACTTTATTTTCCAAAATTCCTCCAGCTCTCACTGAGACGCAATCAACGCAGTGTACTTAATTTTTGGTCATATTTTTGAAGTCAAATATTCCATACAATGAAAATCTTTATTATTATTTGATTGAATATAAAATATCAGTTCTCTTTGTGCAATAAAAAGATGAGATTGTTGATTGAAATTTAATAGTTATGTTCAATGTTCACGTTGCTGAATTTGGAAAGTTTTTTTTCATAAGCGTCGATGATAAGTTCTCCAAACTGCAGGATATTTATTTTTTTAAATTCTGCCCAGTGAACGCTGCAATCACTGCAGCAGTGAGAAAAGTATTTTTTTGAGACTATCAAATCAAATTATTCGCATAAAAAACTAATTTAATTTTAAGATTATTTGAGGGCCACCGTGTCCGTTAATTGAAAAACATGTCCTTTTGTGTTATATTTTTTTTGAAGGTCTCTAAATGACTTATTTTTCAGCTGTTACGCTAGTGGTGTCCCTCATATCAACTTTTTGATTAGAATTCTTGATATCTTTCGTCCTGCTGTTAGAATATTGTGAGATAATCATTAAAGATATTTAACTACGTATAATATAGAAAAGAATTATTATCTCTCTGCGCCACCGTATTTTATTCCAAGGAAGTGAGTCCTTCTTCTACTTGATCTACTTTTTCATCGATTAATAATAAATTCGTACTTTACCCTGTAGTCAACAATTTAGCTTATATAGTCCATCTTCGATTTTAGTACGCTCAATTGGTTTCATTTGGTAACTTTTGCGTAGTATTAACAGTTTAATAGCCACATAATCGCTAGTTGAGATCAATAAATCTAATACGAACACATAATTATACTTAATCGATGAATAAATCCATCAATCAATAGAATTATATAAACGACCGTACTAATTATTACGTTTGCTTAATGAATAAAGGATTGAGGATTGAGGAAGTAAGTCGATATTATGCAATTATTATAGGATTCTGAAGGAAAACTGTGTGGATTTCCGTGAAGTATTCATAATTCTTAATTTATTAGATTATTTGGAGATAAGTGAATGAATGAATAGAGATTATTGTATTAGAATTTCAATCATTATTGGATAAAACTTCGGAGTTATTTGATAAAATATTTCGTGGAGATTGATCATTTATTGGGAACAATATTTAATAATTAACATACTTTATGTGAAGCATCATATACTTTGAGCTGGCTTATAGGAGAATTTCTGATTCAAGTAGGTCTATATTAGTTAATTTTTTTACAGCAGGTCCTAATAATAAGACTCAAACTACTATCAAATGTTTTTATAACCATCAAATACATAATTTCAGAAAAAGAATAATTTTGACTGATAATTATGAGCCCTAAAGCACAAAAACTGAATGTCCTTGTTGAAGTACATAAGAAAACACAGCATTGCACCATGATCTGTTTGAGCCCACTGGCGATTGCTATTAACTCTACGCTTCTGTATAGAGTCCATCCTTTAACAAAGATTCGAGTCGAGGCTGTTGTCCTCAACAGGCAAACGTACTTGAAACGTTTAATTCAGTGACGAAGGCGACATTTCCTGCGATTCGGCACACCGTACCGTTTAAGAATCAACGATTATGGTTCTTGGGGGCCTGGCTCTTACCGTGGCATCCCAGCAGGATAGCTTAGGAGGATCAATATTCGGAGCAATGAACAGAGAAAGCAAGTTAATGTACGCGAAGGGTGGTAACGGACTTCGGCTCGGTGGCAGAACAACGGAACATAAATGGTACTTAGGCCAATGCTTGGGCGAAGGAAATGTTGGTACCAATTTCTATCTAACTCATCTGCTTAGAGGGTAAAAGGCGTTTCCTTTTGTTGCTGTAGAAGTTGGAAGATACACAATCCTTCAACTGCTAGGTCTGCCCGGGTAGCGTATGTGATACCACACCTTTTTCTAGTGCAGACAGTGGAGAAATCTACGCTTTCTTCTTTCCGAAAAAATTGGCGAACTATTTCTGAAACGTCTGATTCATGTGGCGAAATCATTAATTGAAAAATAAAACAGTGTAGTATATTATGTTCGGATGGTTCTAAAGACTCAAATGACGAAAAAAGGTTTCTTGGACCACAAATTGACGAAGACGGACGAGGGGTAACTTTTACGATAAGCTCTTCCCTATGAACTCTTTCAGCTGGAATACGGTCTTCTATAGCCGAAGACGTCAACTAGCAAAGAAAATGAGGCCTTATTCGATCAAATGTGAAAATATGTCGATGCAATGTGATAAATAGTTCCAGGCTGAGGTTTGAGAGTGACAACGCTGATGTTTGAAGAGAAATCTAGTAGCCTTCTACCACCGGATGTCTCTAAATAAGGGTGTAAACTGAGCTTCGCAGCCACAAAAATTAATAAACCTTACAACGGAACCATTTTATCGGAGCATTTTATGAGAAATCCTTAACTGACCTGATAAACAAGTTAGTTAAGTTCAATTTTCTATATAACTGATACAACCAACATGTGTTGAATTTATACCTAATAAGACACCTTGAAAACCCATCCAAGGATGCTCATGTGCATGAGTATTGTGAATGAGTGTAGTTCTACAAACCTGTTTCCCTAAACCGGATCCGAAGATTTAAAATTTTTTTAAACACAATATTTGACTCACACAGTATGTCGGAAAAGTTCCCGAACTTATTTTGTAGCGATTGTACGAGTGGCGCCAGCTCTTGGACGACATCGAAATTATGTTGCTACATCCCTCTGGAGTGTCTGAGAATGTTTTCACCAGTATCCGTTCATTAGTTGCCGAGATAGACGTGCTTGAGTGAACGTGTGTTTAGTACCCCGGTGAAAGCTCTACGATAGATGAGAAATTTGAACATCGTGCCGCAATTAAATTCTGCTATAAACTTAAAAAAACATTCGCGGAAACGAAAAAAAAATGATCGATTCGGCTTACGGTGAAGGTTTAGTGTCACGACAACTGTTTACACGTGGTTCAGTCTGTTCAAGAAGGGTAGAGAGTCGTTAGAACGTGACGAGAGAAGCGGCCGACGAAAACGAGGCTCGCGTGCGCACGTTACTGAAGCAGGATTGCCACATGTCTCTCAGAATCTTGGCAGACGAACTGAACATGAGCAAGAATAGCGTCGCGTTGATTTTGAAAGGAAAAATGAACCGCAGGAAGGTCTACTGTCGATTTGTTCCGCACTTTCTCACACCAGAACAGAAACAAAGTCGCATCCAATGTTGTCAAGATTTTATCGAGACTTGCGACACTACTCCGGGCTTTCTAACCTCAATTGTGACTAGAGACGAGACTTGGTGCTTTCAAAACGATCCTTCCACGAAGCGCCAGTCATCCGCTTGGCTCAGTCCGGGCCATGCGAGGGCTCAAAAAGTGCGCCAACAAAAATCACGGGTAAAGACGATGCTCATCGCTTACTTCGACTCCAAAGGCCTGATGCATAAATAATTGTGCCCCCAAACACCACCGTGAATGCTGCGTATTACGTAGAGGTGTTAAAACGTCTAAAGCGCCGGATTAATCGCACTAGGTCCGAGTACAAGGAACCGGGATCGTGGAGTTTGCTGGATGACAATGCGCCTGCTCATTCTTCGAACATTGTGAAGCGTTATCTCGCCAAAAATCAGATCCCACGCATCAATCACGCCTCATACTCGCCAGATCTGGCTCCAACCGACTTTTTCCTATTTCACAAGCTTAAACTGGCCTTGAAAGGACGATTTTTTGAAGATGTACCGAGCATTCAAGCGGCTTGCAGTGAGCGTCTCACAGCGATAACTTCAGAGGAGTACACTCATGGGGCGCTCAAATGAGTGTATATCTAGGGAAGGGGACTATGTTGAAAGTTAACTGGAATAAATTTCTTTAGATGTAATTTTCGATTTTTTATTTCAAAAGTTCGGAAACTTTTCCGTCATACTGTGTATTAACGAATTCAAAGAGATTCTCAGCAAACATTAAGGACTAGAAACGCTGATAAATGAAAATTGCTTTGCAATGGATTTTTCAGTTGGTGTACATTATACATTACAGATTAAAAGAAGGACCCAAAATGCCTAGATCAACGAGAGTCTTCGGCAGACGAAAATTACAATATTAACATCTTGGAAACTAGGAATCCTGAGTCCATAATTATACGTGGATGAGCAAATCTAATTTCATTTAACTTGAACTGGATATAGATATAGACAAGAATGCGACATCCTTGCAGTGTACATTTATCATGTACATTCATCAATTTTGTGCGTAGAAGGCAATAGGATTATGTTTCGATCCAATATATCCAAACTAAACATACTGATTTCGGAAGGACAATTGTCTTGCGGTTTTGATATATAATGGAAGGCAGAGGAAAAACGAATAAAAACAGAGAATTTTTTTTAACATTTTGTACTCCGATAATATGAATAACTCTGAAGGACATATTACAACATGTAATGTTTAGTGCGTGTGATTGAATATTAGATACAGGATTCTTTTGCACATGAAATTCCAATCAGTGATTTGTACACGATTTTGGAAAGGTATAAGTAGGGAAATTTTTATTTATTTTCTACTTCTAGTGTGAAGTCCATCTGTTATATTATTAGTACTAATTTTTTCCTGTGGCCTATTTTTCACTGTAGAAAAATATGAATGTATTCATCTGAAATTCGAAACTCAAAGTATTCTTTGAACAGTTGTCGGTAATAAATGTTAAATAGTCATGGATAATTAATCAATAGACTACAAATAGACAACTAGCTGTTGGATTGTTTTCTAGAAAAATTCAATTCTCTGCATTTTCAAAATTCATGTTTTGTCAGCTAAGAATAAAGTATGTGAAATTACTCCATTGAAATCCATTGAAATCCATTGAACTCATTTTTAATTTTTATATGTTCGCTGTATTGTCTTAGATGCTTAGAATGTTATCTATAATATATATTTTCATTGACTCTAATTATTGAGTATAATGTACGATGTACAAGTACGATGATTTGCGTTAACAGACTTACCTAATTTAAGCCTTTATGACATTATTCCCACCTAAAAAATACGACCAGTCAGTAGGCAGACAAGTGGCAAAAATTTGAATGAATATTTCGCGTCTAGTGTGGTAACGCGGGAGTTTCGTTCCGAATAGTTTGGAGATTATGTCAAATTTTCGATTATTTTTCTGTCTAAAAGTATCAATCGCACCCAAGACACGTGTAGAATAAAACTGTGTATGTAGAATTAAACTGAGCAACCGTTGCTGGCAATTAAAAAGTTAATAAATAAGATTTGCTGAAATTTCACTCGTGATTCTCAGCGAAACGTCAAAAGAGCTGTAAAATTCGTTCAGTTCGAGCGAGTAAAAGCAGGTTAACTGCGCTTGAGCCGATTCAACGTTCAGTTTTTTAAGGAAACACAGGGATGACTGTGCTAAGGCATGTTCTATGTTGACACAAAAGCAGCAAGTATAAATGTCAAGTTTTTGATAACGAAATTTCTGCCATATTGACGATGTTTATTGTCAAATCATGAGAATTACATGCTACTAGCGCATTCAGAAATATTGTTTAGAAGCCTGTGATCCATGTTGAATTTGCTTACGTTTGCTTAGACATATTTAGTGGTTACACATATTTCTAAGAACTTTACGCGATTTCAGTCGACAAAATTCTGATTTGAATTTGCTACAGTGAATGTGTCCTTTCGAAGTGCTGTTGAAGGATAATCAATTAATTTGGATAAATATTGGGTGGTGTGCGTCTTACTCTATGGGAAAAGCAACTTTGTAATAAATGTCTTTTTTCTAGTCCCAAATGTTTTAGTGAAATTAAGTGAAATTGAAATTTCAATTTACGTAAGCTTAAGGATGTCATGGTTACATAAAATTGTATACTTCACACTTTAATCAAGCAAATATTAAATCTGCAGTTTTCGTTAGTTATAATTTCGATCGTTAAGAAAATTGGAAAGTGCCAAAAGTTACGCCTTCGTTTCAGACACGGGTCATATAGAAATCTCTTTTCCAAACTCCAAGAGAGTTTTCGAGAGCAAACGCTAAAGTTGGCGTCGTAAAACGAACGACAAAAGTCTCTAGTTAGAATAAGAATGAAGCATAGAACTATATTCCAGTTAACTACGAGGATATCGTGTTTCTATAGAATACAGAAACTTTTTACTCTTCACAGATACATTGAGATCCCCCTTTGATGACTCTAGAGGATTCGTTGCAAAGTAGTTTCGTTAAGCTTTATAATGTTGAGCCTGGAGGCAAAACGAAATATTATTCTGATGCTATTGCTTCTATGCTCTCTATGGTCAGCTAGTTCTTTGCCACAAGTTTGAAGTAAGGAGTTGGAATCCTAAGAAGTGTTTATTATTCCACGTTAGCAACTTGAAGAAGTTGCTCTTATGCAATGTTCATGTGGTCTGGTTAAAAAGCCCATTGTATTTATGTGTATCACGTTCAAGGGACGAACTCTCTTTTAACAACTGCTGTAGTTCGCTTTGCGGCTTACGGTACGTACGCTAACTACAAATTTCTTAAGGAAGAAAAAATATATTGCACGGCACATAAATATATCTGATATATTGTCGAACAAGGAAAAGAGCTACTTAGAATATTTATTATCTGTCGGCGGAGAAAGTAGGATGCTGAGCTGAGGAAGTAGTTCAACCGAACTAAGGGACGTATCGGTTCAACACTGTTTCCTGGCAAATATCATTAAGTTGGTGCAAAGTTTGCTGTGAACAATTGTAACTTGTGTTAATATAGTGGCAAAACAATCCAATGAATTCTAATTGTGTGTCAAATTTACTTTTCCAGGAAATTTCCGTTGGCCATTTTACATCAATTGATTCGGTATTAGTTGGTGGTAGCGTGAATTTCAATAATGTATTTTCATTCTGGTACAGACCACGATTTGTGGGCATGGGTCAAATATGTGACCAAAACTTAAATGCTTGTAGTTAAATACAATGACCGCTTGCCCATTCTACCAATGTGGTATATAAGCCTTCTAGTGTCATGTTTTGTTTTTGAGATTGAAACCGGCATTGAATGATTGATAATGGTTGAAACCACAAAATTGACATGATATACTGGTGAGGCCTTTTTGGCAGCACAAATGCTTAATAGAGTCAATTAGTTGTCACAAATTATATCGATATGTCCTTATTATTATTTGCATACATAACTGGAGCCCTTTGAATTGTTGGGTTTTTACTATAAAGTTTTCAAATCAAATTGAAATACTTATTGGCTAGAAATTCTATAATCAAATTTTTCATAGCCTCATAAGATGCCTTTTTTAAGTAGTTTTTGAGTAGTCGAAGTGAACCTAGCAGGAAGGACAATGAAAACATGGCTAAGATTTAAAACCAAGAAGTTTAATATTACAAGTGTGCATTCTGAGAAACTTAGCACGCCTGGACAATGGTTACTGATGTTAAAATTAAAAGGAATTGAGTGACTTCGTCTGAAAAAGTAGCATCCATAAAGAAGAATATAAATGAGAAACTTTTTAGGCGTCTTTTTACGAGAAATTTTTTTGACCGAACTTCTTAAATAATGCCAGAAGCTTTGGTTGATCAACTTATCCATTGTCACTTCCAACTTTGTGAGTGGCTTATTCCATTGCTAAGTTAACTCAGCGAAGACTCATAGATGCGGAAGTTTAGATCTGTAACGATATAAAGACAACCGAATGTGGTTGTTCATCACTCCAAACGTGACAATTTCGTATACTGACGAAGCCATTCAGCCAGATAGAGTCAGAAGATGTTTATCCAGAGTCTCATGGATAAACAAAATTTTCTTATGAAATTCGGGATCGAGTCCATACACCGAGTCTACGCCGTGCCCGGTGGTCGTTTGGCTTAAATCCCTGCACGAATTTGATTTTCTAAGCCCGCAAACCAAGATCCTTCCGTAAAATCTTCCATCATATGGATGGGCACAGGTTTAATTGTTGAGCATAATGGCGAACGGACTCACTTTGGAACTCATCGATACTACGCTTTACAACTATTATGGTTTCCTCAATACTACGACGTAGTACACGAAATACGAAACACGACGTAAACATGAAATAAATTAATTGTTCTGATGAACGATCATATCGGCCATAAAATTGAGGGGTTGCGCGAAAAGTTTCTCGATCAGAACCGTCCTTTTTTCGAAATTGATGTGCACAATTTGCAGACGCTGCTCTGGCGTCAACTTATCTGTTGTGAAGTGACAAACCAAACTAACCATAAAACGCATGACAGCTGTCACACCATATGTAGAAGAAAGAAGTGTTGCCAAGTTAAAGCTTTATTTCTGTTAAAAACACGCTTTAGAAACCACAAAGCTTCATGGCTCAAATAGAGACAACCATTAATATGAGGGTCGGATTAAACGAAATGTAATCCATTCCTTCAATACGCGTCAGTCTTGCTAAACAGCGCAGAGAAGAAGTGCCTAAAAACTTTTGAAATAGGAATCAAAGAAATGCAAGAAACTTTAACAAGTAAACTTTGACAGTCATGATCTTATCAGTCCCAACCAAGTTATTGTGGATAAGAAAGAATTCCCAGGTATTCTGTTGTAAACCCAGGTATTCTGTTATATGTAATTTATTCTCATACATCTTAAATTTAGTGTCGGACATGTTACATTCTAACTAAAACCGCGTTAATTCATTTGATTAACTATTATTTCGTTTGAGTCTCGTGAAATTTGAACCATTTAGACTGCTTATGAGTTTTTATTTTTAAATTTCCAGGGAAAATAATGACTTGAAAGTGAAACAAAGTATAGGTTAGGTAAGAGTAATTGTAATTAAAACCTTATAAAAATTTTAAATTGTAATTAATAGCTCTGAAATAATTGTTAATTGTAATCAATTTCTTAAAGTAAAGATTAAACCGCATGAAAACTAAGAGAAATTGTACACAAAAAAGTCCACAGTTTTAGACGTAGCAAAAAAGAAGAAAACAAGCGGTAGAGTTGGAAACAAGGGGAGGAATACTGAAAATAGAAAGAAATATTTGAAATGAATGGAAGGTTTCTTTTACGGGAAACGTGAAACGATCCTGCCTTATCGGCTATAGAATGCAGATCGAAATGGAGGAAATGAAAAAGTAGAAATAAGTGCTGAAACGGTGCGTGGATTTCTGAGCATTCACATTTTATATACGAGAGTGGCTTGCCGAGAGCCTTTACATTTGGAGTAGAATCGCCAAACTAAGGAGTTGGTTTAGACTAAGAAATTTGGTATGGCTATGACATTTTGGTCAAGGCTGAGTTTTTCTTCTTAACTAGATCCTTTTCATAGACGAAACAAAATACAACTTGTTTGGCTCAGATGGGAAGCGATTTGTTTGGAGGTAGCCCTGGCGAGCTGAAGCGATAAAAAATTCATTAAAAAACCGCCAAACATTTTTATAGCACCTTGATTATGTGGAACTGTAGGTCTGCAACAGTCATTAGCATTCATTGGCAGTCATTGACATTTCATTCCAGGGACTAAAGACAGAAGTGTTATCTGGTTTTCGTAAAAAAATATGTTATAGATAGCGCAGAATGTCTTGAAATTAAGGATAACTTTTGTTTTTACTTTTATATTGTTCTTTTATCAACACAATGATCTGAAGCATACAGTTTGGGAAGTAAAAATTGGCGTCTAAATAATTGCCTAAAGCTCTTGCTACGACTCCCCAGTCTTCCAATTTAAATGTCGAAGATGAATGTTTGCGGTCAGAATTAAAAAAAGCGAGGACAGGAAGATTTGAACCCTTTTGCAATTGAAATTGAACCCTTTTTTACAAAAACTTGTGGGAACTATAAAACGGAATTCCGCAAAATATTAAATAAAAAGAAAACTACATAAAGGAAATTTTTGAACGTGTCCGATTGGAAGGATGAGTCAAGTAAAAGGGAATGTATATAAGAACTTGTCAGGTTTTCTATTTTACAAACCGAGTTTCAAGGATTTTTTCTTTTTATTAAGTTTATGTTAGTATAATAATCATAAAAATAAAAGAGCCCAACCTTAAATCTGGATTATCCTTTCTACGTATGAACCTTATCATCGTGTTCATGGATCGTCCGACTAAGAGTGTGAGTGACCGTGAACCAATTAGCGCATATAATCGCTAATAGCACGATTCGTATTTAACTATACGAAAGGGCGCGTTGAAAAATCTTGGGAAATCTACAGAGCTTTTGACGCTTTGAAATGAGTCCTTTTTATCGATTTCTTGATATTTTTACTCATTGACTGCCAAGCAAGCACACTTTAGGATTCTGTGTCTCTGGTTTCATTCTTATTTCATCAACTAGGCACAGTTCGTGTGGTATTACTTGGGTTGCCCAATAAGGTTCAAATTTAGACAGGTCAAGTTTGTGAACTTCTGCCGAGAGCTATAGGTCCAGGTATTCGTACATTGTGTTTGCATCAGTCTGAATCAAGTCAACATGGGTGTTAATACAATTCTACTGGGAACTGGCTTTCGAACTGAGAACATGCCATTGCTTAAAATTTGTTGAGTAGGCGCGGTATAAGTTTAGCCTTTAACGAAGGTTAAAAATGTTAAAATAGTTTCCTGTGATTATAGGCTGCTTCCACCACTAACAATATTGATTAGTAACAGCTAAGGATCACATAAGCGAATTGAATCAATGTGATAATCGTACTTGATACCACTGCAAAAATCGACATCCAAAGCTAGTTTCGAATTTAGAAACACCGATTTGGGTATGTTTATAATCAAAAAGAGACTTCATTGACAGATTTTTTGAATTAAATGGCAAAAAATGCACGCCCAGATTTATGAACGTCGTCTGATCCTTTTGAATGCATCCTGGATTGGCATGTGCGTTTCACGTAAATCAAAACATTCATTTTTGACGAAACAGTAACTTGCTTAGGAATTTAATGCGTATATGAAATCTTTATCCATTCCCAAAAAATAAGAGCAGAAACAGTAAATTTAAGGTTATATACATTCAATAAACATTTGAAAAAATAAGAAGAAAAAAGGAGTTAAATCGGGATTCAAACATGACTGAAAATGTCACTGGTGTGCTCCTTAGTGGTTTTATATAAGGCTAAGAAGCTCGGATGTACCTGTTCGTTATTTAAGACATATTCATATCCAAATATGTAGGAAAGTTATTGATTTTGCTAGTGGGCCAATCAAGAAGTACTGGTAAGATCCATTTTCGTCGTTAGCACTGAGATCTTGGCAGACAATGACTGACCTTAGTCCCAAAATGATATCTTTTTCAGTGATTTAAACCTTTTCAATATGGTATTTGCAGGTTTTGAACGGATCCACTGTTGGATTTTTTTTAACCTTCCCATCTATTTCTTTGTTTCTTGATGAAAACTTTTCACACGCCTACGAGTTTGCAAGGGTAGCCGTTTTTTCTGTCTATCATGATGGTTAACCACTTGCAAGTTTTGTAGTTTAACGCATGTTAACACAAAACGGTCGTCGTAGTATCTTATAACAAGATATTCAAATGAGAAAAACTGTGCTTAGTAATCTTCGTTCTATTTTTCCTAGCATTTGTTCATGGTTTCTTTGAATGTGGACATGTTTCAACATTTAATGAGGCTTAGAGATTCATATTTGTACATATACGATGCTTATTAAGCGCAATTCTACATCAAAGTAGAGAAGGAAGTGCAAAGAAACGAACCCTGTGGACTCTTTTAATTTTAGTTAAATTTAGACTTTTTAAGGTGCCGTTGCTGACAAACTTGGCTTTTATGGTGCCATAATCCAGTGCAATAGATCTATGAAATTCAGGCATCGTTCTTCCATAAAATGAGACTCGAAATGAGGGTCCCTAAAACTCCACAAAAGTTATGCAAGGTAAGTTTCTAATTACTTACAAACCATGCATCTAACATCATATTCCAGAACAGTGAAATATTATCGTTGGTCATCCTCTATTTTTACTGATGAATACAAGTTTGGACCCAAAAAATTGGAAAATTTTGTGTTTCTTATTTAGATTGATATTTTTGAAATGGTCTAACTGAGTATTATTTAATTCTGCGCAAACTTCTTCTTTAATTTTGGTACTAAATCGAATTTCTTCAAAGCATAGTTGCCTGTACCCATGCCGATACCTGGATATTGCTATTTCGGGTTGTTTAGCCGGACAATTGTTCAACAGGATACCTATCTGTTTGAAGCTTTTGTAGCTCAGATTTAATTAAAGTTCTTGTATCGCTTTGGACTTTTATCAGAATGGTATATTGGCCAGAATCCTTTCTTCTAACGAGAGAAGGTGGTATGTTCGGTATCAAGGTTAAAAGTGAAAGTATTGCTCAGATATAACATGGGTATCACAGCGCGGCATGTTATTTGTTTATTAAGTCACTACGTACCTCATTTCATAAGTAACTATGAGACGCTATTTTTATACCTGTCTGGGATTACTCGACCCACTTTAGAGCCTAGACTGCATAAGCTTCTGATTACTGCAACTTTTCTGCGTCTAATTAACATGCAACACAGTATTTTCTGTCGATCCTTAAAACTTTTGCCTAATTAAAGCGAAACTTGCGAAGGTCCTTCGCATGCCGAACTAATCATTTGAATTGCCTTTAACGTAACGATAATTAATTCAGTTTGATCCACTACTACCAACATACACCAATTTATCCTAATTAATTTACCTTGAAGCTGATCTTTGATTCAAATCCTTTACAATTTTCCAAATAGAAAAAGAAAAAAAAAAAACAAAAAGACGAATTAACCATTGATGATGTCGGCCTGTAATCTAGAAAAGTTTCAAGATCTAATCAAATAGAACTACAAATTAAATTATAGCAACAAGGAGCGTAACATCCTTCTGGCAAAGGAAATTTTCTAAATGAAGCTTGTATCAAGGGTACTTGGGTCTTCAGGTCGAACTATTGGAATTTGCTTTTCTAAAGGATTTTCTGATATTCCTGAAAGGATATTTTTGTCTTTAATGAAAAGGATTGTATAGTATGTTTATTGTTGATTGCTTGATTATGTACGCACAACAAAAAGGATAAAATAAACATTGAGCGAAACAATAGAAAATGGAATCGTTTTGCAGGATAGTTAGTCCCCAGTACTCGCTTGTTGCTGAAATTTAAGTCAAAATAACAAATATAAAGAAGATATGTTTTCTGGTGATTTGGCTTTTCAAAGAGTCATTCCTTTCAAGTAGGAAATCTTTTCAGTTCCTTGTTTTAGACCATGTATAATTTTTACTGTCATGGAATTCTTTATCATTCGGTATATAATGGCTATGAATTGGTATTAGTTAATTCCAATTAATTTAATAGAAAAAGTTAATTTTTGGTTATAAAGGTTTGTGGATGAAAATAGATAAATGGATGGAAGTACTTTATGCATGGTTAGTAGTTTATTTCCAATGTTTGTTATGACTTAGTCATTTTTTTTGGCAAAATGTGACGAAAAACTCGGAATACTTTAGTAAAAACTATCGAATTTTATTTATTCTGCAAGTTGTGTCCTTAAGAACATCCAACTAGTGTTCATAGCTCTAACAAGTCTTAAGAGTTTAATTATTGGACTAAAAAATTGGCTCTTCGTCCTGGAGCAAATTTGTAAGTTAGTTCTAGAAATAATCTTTTATAAAATAATTTTGTTCTAGTGCCGAGCGCTCGTCGTTGTCAAGCCCTTTCAATCAGATTGAAACTCACAAAGATTGGATATAGTTGTTGGGATGAATAATGGGATAATAATTCTCGAAATTGTTTTTACGATACGAATTAAACAAAATAAACTATGCAACTAAAAATTACTTTCCATTTTTTCAAGCCTTCGGTTAACTCCACCGAAGATTCACCAACGGTCTTCGATCACTTTGGCTAGGCTATAATGGAAAACTTCTTAAAATTATGCAAAGCTTACTGCTGACTTACTTCAGTCAACTTCATTTTATCTAGTCGCGAAATTGTGTGGTTCTCATAAAAGTCTCACTTTACATGTTTAGTGTGTGGCCCTCTGATGATTGGGTAATTCCATGGAAAATCTACCAGTTTTCAGATAATTTTTGGACTCACCTTCTTGATTTTTTTAAATGTGGTAAGGAAATGAACGCTATTTTCGCCGTGAATGTAGAACTCCCACGCGCGCAATGCTCCTTGAGTACCTACTAAACACCTCCCCTGGCAACCTGAGAACCTAGCCTGAAAGCCATTTGACTACATTACTTCTAGCCATTTGACACATTACTTCGGACTATGTCTAGTGTTGCTAAGCTTAGCGTCGCCTTCAGATCATGGGAACCTTCTCTCCAGAAGAAAGGAAGTGCTAGAAAAGAGATCCCTCCATCTTTGACGCCCAACGCTCCAGTATAGCTTTTTTCAGTGTCAGCACTGTCCGAACATATTGTGCCACGCGGTTACATTTGTCAACTGTTTTCACAATTTCTTCGACCATTGTTAACTTACAGAGCTCAATCTTTGGAAAAAGCTCTCTAGTTGAAAAGCTCTCTAGTTGGAAAGCTCTCTAGAATTATTTGGAAGCGAAGCTCGTCAAATTTTTCAGATACATTAACCGCCACAGAAAATTGAGAGAAAATGGTAGTAACATTGAGTGAAACACACAAAAATTGATACCAAACAAATTTATGCTTTAAGAAATAGTTTTGAAAACTATTTTGTGTTCCTCTTATAGTGGCTCAAGATTATAATATAACTGCATGAATAGTATTCATATCAAGGTTCTACACGGGAGTTTAAATAATATGAGGGTAGTGGTAGAGTAACGAACTGCGCAAAATATAAGCTTTGTGCTTCGAGTTATCCTGATAAAAAATGAAACTACGGATATTCCACACCACGCCATAATTGAACGTAAGCCTCGCTTAATTGAAGGACTTAGGTTGGCCTTCTTGAGCTCTTCATTAGCTTTACGCCAGAATGGGATTGCCTGTCTGATCGGAAAACGTTGTAAATAAAAATTTTCCCAGAATGAAGAACTTTCACTAACCATGTTTCTAGCAAAGTCCATTCGTTTGGGTATGTTGGCCTAGATTACGAATGGTTTTCTTCAAGGTACTCGTCTATGGTACCAATGCTGATGCAATCCTAACTAGTACAAGATTGGCTGTTTCCCAAGATACTGCTCTGCTTTTGATGTTAATTTTAGAGCACTGGTATGTGAATTTTTCTGAAAGATATATGCGACCAATCAGTTTCAGCTATCTTTGAAGTTTGTGATATTTTCGTAGCATTTGGTGACGTTAAAAACAGTCTGATGCGCAAGATTGACAACTGCACTGATATATCGTGCTAATTCAACCGCTTTTGATAATTGACTTATTATTTGTAATTGCTTCCATCTTTATAAAATTGTTTTGCTAAAAATAAAGAAAAACCTTCCTTTTAATTTTATGTTTTTTTATTTACCTTGCGTAATAGTAATAAAAATTAACTCCAAAGGGATATCTCATTTAAGCTAAGTAATAATGTAATTAAATTTTAACTAGGCAATCAGCCTAAATAGCCACGATTTGCAGTTGCCTTCATCACTGTTCATTAGGGTATTCCTTTCCCTAAATATCGCTAGGCTTTCTAAGGCATCCAGTTCCTTCGTGTCTCTAGCTTCTCTAACTGGTGGTGAGTGGAATGTGACTGCCTTCCAATAGGTTTTTTCAGAGTCTGGGCTGACTAATGTTGATCTCTCTTTCCTCTGTCGAGTTCTTCTGACTTTCTCCGCAACCCTTTCCACGCAGATGTCAACCAACACACGAGAGAACTGGATGCCTTAGAAAGCCTAGTGACTTATTGTTTCTATCTGCCCAACCGATGCCTGCTTACTGCGCCATTTTAAATTGAAACTCTTAGATAGGCTAGGTTTTCAGTTTGACAGGGGAGGTGTTTAGTAGGTAGCCCAGGAGCATTGCGCGTCTGGTAGTTCTACATTCAGGGCAAAAACAGCGTTCATTTCCTTACCACAATAAAGAAAAGGTGAGTCCAAAAATTATCTGAAAACTGGTGTGAATTACCCAATCATCAGAGATTGACGAATAAAAACTCTTGAAAATTTTAAATTACCTAAGTTCCAAAGGAGTTATTCTTTGTGAACGTACTTTTATTTTTAAAAATTATTCGTAATCCCGCCTCCTTATCGGTAAATGAATTAGCTTCCACTGCACGAAACCGTAAAATGGGCTGTTCAAATTTTCTGTAACGAAAAAAACTTTCTAGGGCTCTATGAAGAGTATTTTGAGGCCAACGTAACGTACAAGAAAGTCCTGAATGTGTCAAATACAACTCTTGGCTCTCATGTGAATACAGGCATTAAATGGCTGTTGAAGTCAAAATAAAAAGGCATTAATATGTTTAGAGAACAATTTTCGAGTTCATTATGTGAATATAATGATGTCATGCAAATGTTCAACAACAAATGCCTCCTTTTTACACTCCCTTAAGTGTAATGCACTTAAGTCAAAAATGCTTTTGAGCTGAAAGTTTTATGGTATCACCGAATAAACTCAGTTTCACCACTTTTCAACTTGAAATGCCACACAAACTAGAACGTATAGTTTTCAACTTAATTTGCCCTGAGCAAAAGTAAGGGGCGTTTACTATGCCAATTCAAATCTACCAGCGTAGACTTCATCAAGGTTTATTCAAACCTATTTACTTAATCATGTATCCATGCATGTTTTTCATGTGGAGCGAACTGTTTGGCTACAGATATCGTTTTACCACTTGTTTTCCTTCGCTTTCTATTTCAAAGTCGAGTTTAACCGTGCAATCATAAAAATTAAAATGAGCAGATGAGTAAAATACACTATCGTAGTTCGTTTTCCTTGTGCATAGAATCGACAGAAAGGATACTTCAACTGTTCATATTACAAACTTGAAAATCATCAACCAGATTCCAAAGCAGGTTCTGTTTGTTCATCTGAAGAAATTGTGCAAGCTTTTGATCAAACGAAGGGAAGGACGAAATTCATCATTTATGAGTAAGATATCATCGATATTATCGTCCAAAAATTTGGTTTCAAGTGATGCTAGTTGACATTGTGTCCACGTTTTAGGGACGATTTTAAATATTTCTTTCTGCTTCAATTCACGAACCAACTAACTAGAAGGAAGTTCTACAGTACGAGGACGACAACAAATATTTGATAGTAATACGACTTGCAAAGGATTTCAAGTCACTAAGATTCCACTGAATCTAGTTACGACTTGAAAAGGAAATGTTCATTAAAAACTTTTGCTTAGATGCATCTGAATTGCCTGAATATCACTAAGTAAACTGATTCAATAAGGAATACACTGCACAAGCAAATTGCAACGAATATGTCGTGCAGCTGAAAAAAAGTCCTGTAAAGAACGTTCTCAACTGAAAGTCAACGTAGAATTAATTGAGACTTGGATCGCAAAGTGGAACTCCTGTTTTCGCTTTTTTTGTTGGTCAATATAAGAGGCTATTTGTCCCATTTCTGAATAGAAATTTGTGTTATATTTTCCAATTTATTGTTTCTTTTTTTGAAACTTTGTTAGTGGCTTGAAGTGGTTTTGCCTCTTTGGGAATTGTAACGAATGGAGTAAGCACTATTTTGCGACATAGCTAAGAAATCTTAAGTTCGTCTCTTCAAAAGGATTTGATTTTGGCAGGTTAGAAGAGTTGCACGGCAAAATAAATGCTAAGTGGGTTTTGCTTGGATTTCAGGACAATCCATTCGTCTATTGGTTATCCATTGAGTTGGATGTATGCATAAAATGTAAATTAGAATATAAAATTTTACGCAACGGGCTCAAATCGTTGATAAATGATCTCAAAAAACTACATATGTTATTTATACTTCAAGGATACGCTTATAATTTCACTTAATGGAAAGATATGTGCTGAAATTTATTTACATATAATACATATGCAGCAACAATATGTAAAATTAACATGGGAATAGTTCAAAATGTTTGGTAAGGCAATAAACTCAAATCCTTGATAAATTAATTGAAAAAAATTCGATTTATTTAATCTTCATGGAGGCGTTTCTTATTTCATTGAATGGAACGGTAGGTATTGACAATGGATTAACAATGATCTTAGCAAGTCATTATCAGGATACATGGCAAGTTTAATCAAATCGGACTACTAATTAAACTTTCAACAAAAAAAAAATCGACAATATCGAGTACCAAGCCATTAATATGTTTATTATCAGGCCAGAAAAGTCAGTTAAAGATAAAACTATAAGGTACTTTTCCGTTTACAGGGGCCCTTATTTGAGTGAGACCATGATTTGAATCCGAGAGTCACTTGAATACGATCTGGGACCCGAACAATCGATCAAAGTAACTGCTCCTAACGTGATTCGGATATCGATACTATTAGATAGATACTAGTAAAGTAAAGAAGACCAGTTTACCGAATTAGTTAGACTAGATAATATGCCTAAATAGTGTAAATTTTTTATCTAGACGTGACTAAATCAACGCTCGATGCTACCAAAAATCAGCGCACCATCTCAACGTTCCCGGACGTTTTAAGACCTTTTTAGTGACAAAGATGAACAGGACTTGGATGAAAAATTGAATTAAATTACTACTGTAGCCAAAAATTGGGTCTACAAACGCGAACGTGACTTCAAAGAAGATGCAGCGTAGTGACATGAATTAGCACAATATCACCCAAGACCTTAGGGGTGTTATATAACATAATGGGTATAATCTCTGGTACCTCTGAGAGCATACTCTTGACAGATTACAACAACTAAGGCCCCTTGACACCGAAGACTGCAACTTGCTGATTACTTTCATTACTAAAAGTATTTAAAGACAATCTCTGGACTCGCCGATCGATGAAAGTCACTACTGCGAACATGATTCGAAAATTCGATAATGAATACCAGACTAAAAAGTAACAGCCTGCAGAAATAGTTTGACTATCATAAGCCACAATTGTTAAGTCTTTTCTTCCTCATGATGACAGGATAAGGATCAATGCAGGATGTTTAAAGAGAATGCTAGCGCCGCTTAAAATATAACACGACATAAACAGTTCCCGCGCGTTTTTGAACCTCTTTGACGGACACAAGGATGATGTATTGAATCAAATTGATACTGTAGTCGAAACATGAGTCCACAATTGTGAACCTTACGAGCAGGACTTAGTGCAGTTGCATAAAAAGGAAAGGTGGTCCGCCTTAATCGGCTAGTAAAATTATGGTGACGGTCTTGTGGAACTTTGAAGGGATTTGACAGACTAATCGTAAGTTGTTGCCTCTGAAACCAAAGAATACGACGATTTAATGATAATGAGAAAGACAGAAAGAAAGAGAGAGAGAGAGAAAAGAAAGAAAGATAGGAAGTGTTGAAAAATTATTAAAAATAAGGGTAAAATTGATCAATAAATGTCTCCAACTCTTCATGTCAATGTCGGTGTTCAAAAGTATCGTTTTGTGTTCTTTGCCTTGCACGGGGAGACCTGACCTTCCTCTCTATTTGTTTTACTGTGTCCCCGCAGATTAAAAGGAGCAGGGAAAGGGTGGGATAAAGTTTTCAAGCGATTGAGAAGTGTGGGACACAGTCGGAATGAATTTTTCTGATAAAGATAAGACAGTTTTACGAAAGCCAAAATAAGCTCATTGTATGATGACAAAAAGGTATAAGGTGCGCAGCTAAGTTCCCACTGCTTTTCAAGAGATGGCTCCAGTAGTAAGTGCTGGTCGATTGTGACATAACCAAATTATCATGGACGAACCTTAGACATATGGTAAACAAACCGCTTCGACACATAAGTGATTTTGATTTGTGTCATATTGTTTTGGTTGTGTAAAAATGTTGAATTTTGTGCCAAATAATCGTCATTTGCAGGAAGTGATGCTTTTTTTCTTTCATTCAAAGAAAACGGCGGCTGAAGCTCATCGAGAGTTGTAAAAAGTTTATGGAGATACTACTGTAAGTGAGACAAAGTGTCATGATTAATTCCGTCGCTTCAAAGACGGTGATTTTGGCGTTGAAGATCGTTCGCGTGAAGAAAGACCAAAAACCTTCGAAGACGCTGAATTGGAGGCATTGCTCGATGAAGATCCGTTCCAAACGCAACAGGAGCTTGCTTCAGTCGTCAAGCAATTTCCAAGCGCTTGAATGCGTTGGGAATGATTCAGGAACAAGGAACTTGGGTTCCGTATGAATTGAAGCCAAGAGATGTTCAGCGTCGGTTTTTCGCCTGTGAACGACTTGTTCAGCGGCAAAAGGAAGGATTTTCTTCATCGCATCATTACGGGTGGTGAAAAATGGATTCATTATAGCAACCAAAAATGAAAAAAATCATGGGAACTGGCCGGGCATGCTTCTACGTCGTTGGCTTGGCCGAATATTCACGTTTCGAATGTTTTGCTGTGTATTTGGTGGAACCAGGGCGGTGTTATTTATTATGAGCTATTGAAACCGAATGAAACCGTCACTGGGGAACAGTATCGAACTCAATTTATACGATTGAGCCGTATCTGCACGAAAAGCGGCCGGAAAAAAGGGCACGAAAAAGTCATTCAACAGCATGACAACGCTCGGATTCATGTTGCCAAACCCGGTTAAACCTACTTAGAAACGCTCAAATGGGAAGTCCTACCCCACCCGCCATATTCCCCAGATATTGCGCCGTCCGATTATCTGTTCAATGGCACATGGCCTGGCTAATCAGTGGTTCTACTCATATGAAGACATCTCAAATTGACATGACTCGTGGATAGCCTCAAAAGACGAACACTTCTACCGTGATGGTATTCGAGCTCTGCAAGAAAGATGGGAAAAAGTTGTCGCTATTGATGGTAAATATTTTGAATGATTCTTTTATAACCATTTTTTCACAATAAAGTGGCAATTTCAAAAAAAAAAAAACAGCGAGATCTTAGTTGCGCACCTAATATGAAGGCTAGCTGGTGAATATATTGAAAAAATAAATTCTTGGTATCATTTAATTACACTGAATTTTTTAAAATTGAAGTGTCTGTACCAGTTTGAAAGACGGTGAATGATTTGGGAGGTAAACGTTTAAATCACTGATAACATCTCTAAAGTTTCAGATTTGTATTTTCGACACTAAAATGCGAAAAGACTGTGAAGCTATAGACAAACACGTATCATAGGGTACAAATATGTTCGAGCAACATGTTTTTGACACTGTAAGACAGTTTCTTTGATAATGTCGTAAATGGGATTTGGTTTCCTCACCGTCATC
The DNA here is from genome assembly GCA_954870665.1 of Stratiomys singularior. Taxonomy (NCBI): domain Eukaryota; kingdom Metazoa; phylum Arthropoda; class Insecta; order Diptera; family Stratiomyidae; genus Stratiomys; species Stratiomys singularior. The sequence goes on along the minus strand of OX940878.1, from coordinate 149,336,145 downwards.
CAAACGCGTACTTAAATATCAAATGACTTCGGATTCTCCTTATTTGAATATTGTGGCATAAATTGTTCTGTTAGTGAGCCTAAAAACAGATGCCACCTGAAAAAGTGAGCTGCTCTTACTCTGTCAACCACTATACAAAAGATGAGTTTGGAATACCAGAGGACTCTTTATCAGACCGGAATATTTGGACAAGTACCAGATACTATGAGATCCAGGTTCTAGGCTCATGATAACCCAAATTTCATTGCTCGTTCGGTATAAACAAACTGTTCTTATTAACCAAGGATAACCAGTGTTTCTCAATTTTCTGTATCGGCAATCAAACACTCGACACATCCTTATATAGTGGTAAATATCGTGATTGCTGTCATAGGGGTAGGTTTAAAGAAATAACATCATATTAAGTGATAAAATGCATTAAGGATAACTCGGTATTAAGTCATTTTGTTTCTTCATTTATTAATTGTGATATCAATGTTCCGAATAATGTGGTGGGTTCGAATTTCGTTTTCTTTGTTTATTCGCACATGAAAAGGTTTTATGTAGACTACTGGTCCCATGTAAGTTCCTTCAGGACATTCAAACGTGTGTTGTCAAGTGAACCATGTAGAATTTGGACGTAACATAGAAAAGTATATCTTCAATCTCTAAGATACAGTATGTTAACTGATTGAGATGATTGAGTAACGAAAAATCTAAGAAAAATTTTAGTTTTTGTGTTCAACAGTATATTTGAACAGTGTACCTTAAGTGACGCAGTTGAGTTTTCAAAAGATTTTCGGTTAGTTTTTTCTGTCTTTCAATTTGGTTGCTAGGCTAGGGATCTGAAATCGATTAAAGGAGGGCTAGTATTTGTTTGAGAAACTTTACAAAAACAGTTTGCAAGAACTTTACCATCAGATTCCAATTCGAAGGATAAGTAACCGCCAAGATGGGCTCACAGTTGGTCACAAAACTGTATAAAGATTGTAGGAAAAGCCTCTACCACCCCATTAAATTCGAAGGACTTTTCAAAATTTTAAAAGGTACAAGAACTTTGAAACAAAGTACGGGCAACTAACACTTCTGTTATCTACTTGAAGAGTTTTCTCAGGAAATTCCGAGAACTAAGTCCAACTATAATAGTGTGTTTTGAGTGATGCGCGCTTTAAATCGTTTATCTTTTCCTAATTCATGTTTTATCCGTTTTACTGTTTACCTTCTGAATGTTGGAACAATATGATGTGTTGGTTAGGAAAAGTTTTATCCTTTGAACTTAGTATACCTGTCACTCATTTACTCGCCCCGCACACACGACTCCTACTAACACGAAGCTATGCCTCGTGAATCTTTGGGACGTAGCATGATAAAGGATTAATTAAGATCTATAATTAATGTCTATAATGTTTACCTTTTGATCCGGCGCAAAGTTACTGACCGCATTTAGAATATTCATGTTGGAAAGTCTACCGTGGAAATGGGTCTTGAGAAATTTTCCATTCGTCGTTATTGCTTTCTTCATTGCATTTTACATGGTCGTTTCTTTGCTAGCGCGAACGCTTCACTGAAGTGACTTTGAACGAAGATTTTTGTGTGTTGACAAGGGTATGACACTTAGAAAAGGGTTTCATTGCATTCCCTGTTGGCTAGTTTCAATCCCATCCGATTCAGTCCGGCCATTTTTACGTTTTGTTATGTTATCAATTCTTTTGTCAAGTTTGCAAAGAAGATATCACTGATGCGCATAATAATCTTTGACGTTGAACAATATATGTGTATTCGAATGTTTTGAAACCTTTTTCGCTGGGATATTTCGCATGTGTGGGCACACCTATCAACAGGGTGACACAAAATTTTCATTATGTGTCATAACTTGTTTAATTTTTATTTTAATAGAAAGGAATGATTTTTTGCAAGTAGTTAAAGAGAGTTTTGACAAAAATATAAGCGCGGGAAAGATATAATATGTGGACTCTTTTGTGCTACACCGAGGAAACTTCAAAGCCATTTGAAATGTCATAAGTAAAGCCAAGGTAATAAAACTACTTAAATTTAATTTAAACTAACTGAAGTTGTTCGCTACCTTGATACTTTTTTTTCCTTATTAGCTTATGCTATAATACATTTACATTCACTACATCCTTCAAAGCGTTTTTCAAAAAGTAACCGACACCACCTAAATGATCAAAATTTGATAGAGAATTTACTTTATCTGAACTTTTTTTTACTGTTCTCCCAAAGACCCTTTAGGAGTTGGCAGTAAGTTAACTTTTGAACAAGATCTACATGGCAATTTTCCAATTTCCACCGCGTCTCGTGTTTGTTCTCAGAAATAACAATTTGAATTACATTTTCAAAAAGTTCCAGTAAAGTAGCCGAAAGAGCACAAGAGCGATAAATTGTGTGAAACCAGTTGTCATAACATAAGAAATAGCTGCATGTGCTGAAAAAAAAGAAACCTTTCTTTAAATATACTCAACCCACCCTGCACGTGCGAGCGAAGGATATATCTGAACATATCTGAATGTTCTATTCCTAATTCGATTAATACATATATGTATATATTAATATATATCATTTATACAAACATTTGATGTCCAGTTGTTTAAGATGTATAACGCAGACTTTTATCCATTTTTCTCATCGAAGATAAGCTCCAAGGACTTTTGGCGTGCTTTACAATTGGCCATGTGTGGTCAGAGACGTTCAGTCGTCTGAATCGCTAGTAGGTATATATTCAATGTGTGGATAAAAGTCGGACGGTCAGTTTGTTAAGGTGAATAAAAAGATTGTACGGGGAGAAGACCAAAGTGGAAAAAGTTAAATCACGTTTTGTCTTCTTAAATCCCTTTTATAACATTTCACCTGAAGTTTTCCGTTTTTCAGCCAAAAAACCTAAGAACTGATCCTATTCCGTCCGGTCTAGAAGTTTTTTTTAGCTTTTAGTACAGTTGCAACTGACAAATGGATGGACTTTAATTCGTTCGACCATGAAATAAGTTTAGTGGGTTTCCGAGAAAAAGGATTTGTTTGTTTGTGTGCTTTGGTGTACGTCGTAATTTCATATGCGGTTTTTTGCTTATATTTTTCGACAAACTTTGCTTTATTGCTATTCTTGAATGATACTGAAATTTATTTATATTTATATGTTACGTAGATAAGCCTGAGTGTTCATATTCGGACAAACATCTCAGGATGTGTATAATGATTTGTTTGCGACTAAGTTTCTGCGGTAGACTTGAGCCCCTGTTGGGATATACATATTTGCGATGAAGTCATTTATCATAAAGGTCCAAGATTTTGATAGTTACATTGGCATGCTTGTTGTAATCTATCAAATTTTTCTCACGCCGCATCAGCACATAATCAAGTTTACCAGGAAATGGTTTTGCTGAATGTCTGCTGAATTTTTATGGGCATGATCTTTGCAGATGAAAAATGATATGAGTGAGGGATATACGTGTTTACACCTACGCAATTTCTTTTTCCTATTTTTGGAGAAATGTGAATACATTGTAATGGTGTTCGTGCTTGAAGGATTTGAATTTCGTAATAATATTCAGGAAAATTTAGATTTTTGTCGGGTATTATTTTAAGGGTATTATTCAGTATTCTAAACTTATTCTGAAATTAGCAGAGCGTTCATGATTTGAGATTGTTTGTATGTTTATTTGAATGATTTTATCTTGTGTTGTTGATTTTTAAGTCAATGTGGCAAAGTGTCGAATTGAAATTTCAATAAACTTTTTTGCAAACGAATGAGCGGATTCGATGATTGATTCTAAGGGATGCATAATCTTATGACATTTTATTTCAATACCCACCTCTGTATATCATTTATCCTTTCATTATTGTTTGTTAGCCATTCATATCCAATGATGTCGCTCCAGTTCAAAATCGGTATCAAGTCATAAATTTTATATCAAAAGTAATGTATGGAAATAAGAAAAACGAAATTGTTAATTGCAGAAATTGTCAATTGCAGAAATTGTTATTGTATGAATAGAAAGCTTCAAAGAGACAAAGGTAAAACAAGAAGTCTCCGGGGAAAATTATTTACCGTTGAAATTGAATCACAAAAAGTACAAAATAGCTTTGAATATTGGTTTTAGTCAGTAGAATGTTTTTATTTCGAGTAACAACTAATATTTCAATTGAATCCTTTTGATTGGATTATTTTACCACCTAGTCATATTCCAATGAATACTCATACATTTGAAATTGTCTACTGAAGCTTCGTGGAATACGCTGTCAAACCAATACCTTAGCCATGATCACTTCGATATATTACTTCGGGTCACATTACTACCTTTCCCTACAGGTGCCTTCGGAGAGAGTCCCTTCTCTATCGGCAAAGAAAAGAGGGCAATGTAGCGTTTGGAAAGGAATTCCTCTATCGCTGACTACTCCTGAAGCTTTTTAACTGTCAGGACTGTCCGAGATCTATGTGTGTAACTGTTCTATTTCTCTTTGTTCTTCCAAGCATTTATCCATCTGCAGTTCACGTGAAGAGCTATCCATTTCCGCTGAAAAGGTCACCACGCTGTTCACTTCATATTTTGCCCGAAAAAATTGTGTGACATAAATCATTCGCGTCTTCCATGCAAAACATCCAGTACGGGCCGTGAGGTATCAACTTTTTGAATGTAAGACTGACAATATCCATGCCTGCTCAAATTTTAGTTAAGAACGAAATCTGTCAGACCACGTAAGTGGTCTGCATTATTGAGCCACGGGGTAAGGTTAGAGACTGGACGTGCAGTCTTCTTTTCTTTTTTCTCGGGCTCTCAGGACTGTTATTGTTTACAAAGTGTTTCCCATACAGACGGTTTGTGCTCTTTAGCAATACCGCTGTCTCACAGATCGTTCGATATGTGGACGAAATTTACGACGCTCTGTGTTTCTGCACCTCTGCTCAATGATTGTGTTGATTACGAACGCTCTTGGCAAACGCTCTTGTTTGCCAAGAGCGTCGCCCAAAGATCTGGCCAATAGAGGAGAAAAGTGCGCCCAGCGCTCATTACTAGTCACCTTCTTGATGTGATGCCCCCTCTCTATGTTGACAATTAACTAAGTAAGTTCCGTTACACGTGCTTGACATTGTCGGCTTATTTGTGCAGACTTATCAGAAACACCTTGCGTTCGTTTGTTGTTTACCAGGTAAAAGTATTGACAAAGTATTGACCATTGGATTCTACATATTTTACCTATCTTTCAGGCAAATCAAGGATACCATTCCAAAAAAACTTTTTCTCTTTCGACACAAACCATTCGACGAGCCATTTTTCGACTACTTCAAAATTGGCGAAGCGCTGCTCTGCTAGTGAAAGTCCCATCGATGCGAAAAGGTGATAGTCGGACGGGGCGAAGTCTGGAGAGTACGGCGGGTGCGATAATATTTCCCAATTCAATGCTTTTAGAGTTTTATGCATCACTTTAGCGGTATGTGACGGTGCGCTGTCAAGTTGTAGGATAACTTTGCCATGTTTTGGGGCCCATTCCGGCCGTTTTTCGATCAATGCATGATTCAAATTGATAATTTTTATGTCGGCAGCGATCCGTATTCACCGTCTCACTAGGATTTAATAGCTCGAAGTACAGCACACCACACTGGTCCCACCAAACACAGAGCATTGTCTTACGGCCAAAGCAATTTGCTCTTGGAGTCGATGGGCCGGCCTCACCAGGTGAAAGTCATGATTTTTTTCACTTCCGGTTCTCAAAATAAATCCATTTTTCGTCCCCCCGTGACAATTCAATGCAGAAAAGATTTCCTTTCGAACGTTTGAAGCAGTATTTCACAAATGGTTTTTCGATTTTCCATTTGTACAGTGTACAGTTCTCACTTTGTTGTTAATGAATGTTATTGAAAAACAAACTAGAAACGTTGGTTTCAGCTCATTGACTAGTTCTCTCGATTCACTCTTGAGAGCGTACCCACTTATTAACTGACTCCCCCCAAGGAGCGTTCTGACACACTGACTGCTCGCTTCTTCAGCCGTCTCGAACATCCTGTTCGTCGTTTATCACGTAGTCTTTTGTGAAAATGTCTACGATACCGGAAATCGCGCCACGGTTTTTTGCACAATGCTAAGTATTCTTCCTGGACCCAATAAGACCCAAAAACCAGCATCATGCATGAGTCAACGTCAAAAGAATCATATTGGAAGACACAGAAAGAGCAGAAAAAGATGACAACTGAATATTCGGGCGTAGTTTTAGGATACGTTTTACAACAAGATACTCTGCACAACTGGGCACAGCTAAGGGTTGGCTCTAGCCAACCTGTGGCTGTAGTGGGCTACATAGATCTTATTGAGCTAAGGGTCCTGAAATTGTTCATGATGCTTCAGCTATTATCTTGAGTTGAAGCATTGGTAGAGTCTTAGACTGTAGATGAAAATTAGGTAACAACAATAAAATCAAAAATAGAAACACAAATCAGTAACGAAAGAGATGAAGTATGAATTAAAAAATTGGCACCATGGTTACTCATGGACAATGTTTCTTGAAATTTAGTGCTTTCAATGATCGACTACCGAAAAAGATGACAAGAGATGCGGAGCCATATGCTGATTTTCGAATAAAGTGTGAACGTTAACTTGAGAAATTAGGAGACTCAAGGTTCGTCGTGCGTGCGTCATGTGTTTAAGAAAATGTTAAACGAGAAACTGACTCTGAGGCAGTCAATTATTCATCCAAAACTTCACACCAGTGAAACATTCAGCAGTCAAACATGTAACTTAAGCTCCTTAAGACCGTTAAAGAGCGAGCGTTAAAGAGCGGCCCTCAGGATGACGTGCAGGAATTAAGAGATATAAAATTTGAATTTTTATACCATTGAAGTATCTACAATTGTCAATACTCTTCAAAACAATCAGCTTTTCTTTGCCTTTTATAAGAGTGATATCCATTTGATAACACTGAATTGTACGCAAGTGCTACATTAAGAAGCAGTTTTTTACATATGCGTCTCAAGGAGCAAAAGATGCTGCTCGCGGTAGTATAAAATAATGGAAGTCTAAGGCACTCTTAATAAATTCCGGCAGGCGTTATTTGCAGATTAAACAATAAAGTCAATGACAATGTCGCTCGAAATATGAAGTCACTGTGAAAGCTAGGAAAATTGTCTTTAGTTTGACTTCTAAACTTCGGACGCAGCCCGGTACCAAGGTTTCAAAATTTCGAGGAAAGAATCTGAAATTTGAAAGAAAGATTTACAGATAAGAAGAGTCAACTGCTATAGACTAATCTAGGCATCCGTGAATGAGTATTTTGGAGGAAGAACTGAGAAGCCTGGTCCTGTAGATTCAAAACAAAGCAGAAGGCTCGTTTCAGTCGAAGTGGGAGATTATTTAGATCCTTTTCGGTGAGGTATCTATGAAAATAAAGCTTTGATGCACTTTTTGATCGTTATGCGAGATAAGTTGTATAACTGAGTGTCTCAAACTATCCAAATAAAGTCTAGATTTTGCTGTTGAAAGCTGCTGACTTCGTGGATTAGATGCCATATTTGGGGATCTGTGGGGACGATTCTAAACCGCTGCAATAAAACAGTTATTCCCAGGACTCGGTACTCATTACCTAGAATCAAAACAAGGAAATATGTATGGTTTATTCCAATCACCTACACATATTCAGTGATGAAAAACCAATTTTTGATTGTTAAAATGGGAGTAGTATAAGTCACTACTCGTTACGTTTATGCATTTTCCTGGCAAATATATTAATAGTCCGACAGCATATTGAATGGATGTTTAGTCATGTCGGAGATAAAGTTATTTAAGCTTTGCAATATATTCTGAATGTGCAACGTGGCGCAATTATTTTCCAAATTCAGGGCGAAACAGTTGTATTCTCATCTCGCATAATCTCTCAACAGATAAGCTATCAAACAATGATTTCACACCTATATCCTATCCTCATGCTCTTCCTCATGACAGTGCAACAGTCCTTGCACGTGAAATACATAATAATAATCAGAATATTACGGGTCCAGGACAATGTATGCACATACACTAGCGCAGCTACATTAAGCAGCCTGAGGTGCAAAAGTAATTGTTGTAACAATTGAACCGTATAACCAACCAACAACGTTTCATCAAGGAAGTGTTGCAGGATGTGTGTAGAGGCATATGCGTGCATATCATGTAGTACGTGCATGCTCGTGGAATATGGTACGAAACGGATTGAAAATTTGTACGAATAGAATTTTTTTCCTGGCTAATGAGTTGGAAATATAATGAAATTCGTAGATAATTTCACTCCTGCAAAATTGACAATTGTTATAAATTGGATTGGAACTAGTTATGACTGTCGCTTCATGCTTAAATATTTATTGAAGTGCATTCAGTGCGGTGCAGGATGAGCAAATAAACAGTTGATGAATAATTGAATAAATGTTGCGTGGAAAATATTCTGAACAAATTTACAAATCTACAGTAAATAAATAATTATTGGCTGTAGCATAACCGAGTCGGGGATGTGAGTGTTTATAGTTAATAATTAATTTCATAATATTTTTGTACATCTGTAATTTTTTTGAATTTTTACACGATACTTAATGATATTTATAGCTCATTTATTTTATTGAGCATTTCCTTTAAGATTTATGTGTTGCGAGCTAAGGAAACGAATTGAAAAGTATTAAAAATAAAAATAAAAAAAATATTACATGATATTTTAAATATTTTCATTAATAAAAAAATTATAATAATTCAATTCTTAAATAATAATCAAATATTAAATGACTTATAACGTGGAAAGAAGTAGATCACTGATGTTGAGTATCATATGCGTTCGAGAGTAAATTTAACGCTGGAAAATGAGCCAACAAAGGACATACTGTTCTATGAAAGAAATTATCTGACTCATAGGCTGACGTCGGCTTTGGGATACAAAGAAGGGAGAGTAAATAATTTATAACCAAAATAATAACCAAAGAGTCGTTGAGCGTAATTGGAATAAAATACTTAAAATGTTTATGATAATGTTCAGTGGAATATTCTGAGTGACTGTATTTTCTTTTAGGCTTGAAAACAATTTCCTGGCTAGAGGATTCATATTTCTCGATTTTTCAGTCTATATATGGCAGGGTATAGAACACTTTAAGGAATACCAAGAAGTTGTGAAGACATACTTGTTGGACATGCTCTTAATGTTTTTTGTTCCACGCTTGGAAGGAGGATTGAGGTCTGAGTTTAGTTTATTGTAGTTTTTGCTACGCCTTCTACAATAAGAGAGAATCGAAGGACGCCTAATATTAGTAATTGTTGAGTAATAGCAAATCTGGGAAAAAGTATCAGTATCGTAAAATATAGTAGAAGCAGTTGATAAGTATATTATTCTGTGTGTGAGTTGATTCTCTGAGTGAAAAATTACGTATGTTGACACATTTAAAAAAATCCAGAGGTGAATACGACCTAATATATATGGGGTAATTTGTAACAACGGCTTCGCAATCATTAAAACAAGAATGAAGCACAGAAGCAATATTTTCTCAATTTTAAAGGAAAAATAGTATATTCAATGTCAACGTATTTGAAATCAGGGTCCAAACTCAATGGGCACCCAAGAGTATACTAGGTAAACCTTGGATGTGAAAGTTGATTTTCAAATGTTTTTTGTTTCGAAAATCTCATTACTGCGACTATAAGAAGGAATCACTGTCGCATTTTCATTTTAGAACATCCAGATAAGTGCAAACAAAAACCTCCCTACAGTTGCCTGCCTCTTAGACATTCAGAAAGCCTTCGATTCCATCTGGAAAAACGGTCTCATTACTAAGCTTGTCAGCATCTTCAACTTCCACCCGCACCTCAGCAAACTAATTTCGTCCTTCCTTACGGACAGGAAATTCCAAGTAAAACTCCCGAACGCTCGCTCTCCCTGGTTATCAATGCCAGCAGGAATCCCACAAGGTTCAGTCATCTCAGCCACGCTCTTTTCCATTTATACTACCGATATTCCAACTCCTTCACAGTCGCTCTCACCTATCCACATTCTGCAATATGCCGACAACATTATCATTTATCACTCAGAATTGAGCATTCCACATTGCCAGCAACGCCTCAACCACTACCTCAACACCCTCTACAAGTACTTCATGAAATGGAAGCTGATTCCTAATCCCTCCAAGTGCGAGACTATAGTCTCGCACATAAAGCCCGATCGGACTCAACTAAAGTCCAACTACTCATAAACGGAGAGGAAATCCCCACCAAACCACAAGTAACCTACCTGGGAATCCATATCAATCAGAAACTCTCCCCAAACACCCACATTACAACGGTCCTACAAAAAGCCACGTACGCATTTAAAGCCCTGTCCACTCTCATGCACGTACGCACCGCGCTCCCCAAAAAGGTGAAGCTCTTATGCTATAAATCCCTCATCCGACCACTAATCACCTTTGGTTTTGCCTTCTGGTGTGATCTACTCCCTTCCCAGTTTGAGAAGATTCGCCGCAAAGAGAGACAAATTCTCCGCCACTGCTGCGGAATCTTCAAACAGGAAGACGACCTCCAGAAGCACATATCAAACCAAATCCATTATGACACCGCGCAAATTCGAAGAATAGCCGCAATTCTCATGGACCAACTCCTACGGTTCCTTGAAAAATCGACCTATCATCCAAACCCTCTCATCACACAAATCATGAACACAGACCCTGACCTCACACTCCAGTTGACTGATCGCCACCAAATACCTCAATCCTTCCGCCTTCTCGCTGATCAAGGAAGAATCTTTGATCAAGCGAAACGAATATCCTGGTACAACAAATTGTACTCCACATCTCAATACAGCCCAAACATCCATCCACTAAGTCCTCATTAAAGGAAAATTATTTTGTAAATAGTATTTATTTATTTATTTCTTCACCACAGAGACTAGTTTGGGGAGGTTTTGTTGGCTTTCCTTTCGATTAAATATAATAATTATAAATTGCAAATTTTAATATAAATACAAACAACAAATAAAACTCTAGAATAAGTAAAGACTGTTAGAGTTAAGTTATTTTAAAGAATATGCTTGTTAGAATGAAAACAAATCATGTAATACAGCCAATAAATAAAATGTTGTTTTCGTTAAATTTTCATTTTAGTTTCATTTTGGACACTTCGCAGCGGAGTCTCGTTGCAAAGAAAGCAGAATTTACGGAGTACACGTGGTTAAAAACGAACATTTTATCAATGTTTTCAGCATTTTCAACAGGTTTTTCACCGCGAAACGACATTTTAAGGGTCAGTCACGACCTGCAGGACCAACTGAGGTGGCAGATCGTGATCTATAGGAAGACATACGAAGAGATGATAAAGTAATATTTGCTGAATTATCGACCAGAAAGATCCATACGCTAGGATATGTAATAAACTTGTATGATTTCGAACGAATTTTCGTAACGAAAGATGGGATTCAGAATGGTCTGTCGTATTTTCCGTCTTGCATGTCGGACTAATGAAAGGTTTCCCAATAGATGGTTAGTTGGCTGGAGATGAAAAAAAAGTATTCTTTACAATGACGAAGGCCTGCAAAGACGAAGGTCTGAATGTCTGAATGAGCAAACGTTAAATGTCGACGTGTAATGTCAGCAATTGGAGTGGTTTCAATAAGTTCAACCTGCCGGGGCAATCTTTAACCACAACAATGAGAGATAATACAAATCTGCAGTTGCCAAGACCAATTCAACCGCAGTTTACAAAAAAATTAGGCCCAACTCACTTTATTCTGCTGATCTTGTCCTAACGGATTATTACTTGTTAGGATCTCTGGATGGGAGGGACCTGTTTGCAGGAAAGGGGATACAACACTGAAAAGTGTCTTCGTACAGAACTAGCAAACTTTTTCCAGGGTAATGGAGTACATTTCAGGAGAAAGATATTGAAACATTCAGAACGTCGGCTACATGTCATAGATAAAAGGGATGATTATACATGTACATTGGACTGATTTTAAATAAAAGCAAACTTAAAAAAAATCAATAATTCAACTCAAAACCTGAAAGTTTTGCACACATCAAATGGTTTTTTTTATCAAAAATGTGGATCCTCTAGTTTACGTCACATTTATCTAGGGTTACATTGACCTTTGCTGGGTAATAGACCTTAATTTTATTGAAATTTTGTCCTCCATATTTATTATTACGAAGTATAAAATTCATTTTTTCTTGACGATCCTGAGATAAAAATATAAAAAGAAATGTTTTCACTAGAACTGTCAACTTTTTTACATTGAGGTACTAGTACCTGTTAAAATTTCGATAAAATCGATTTTGTTACTGACTTCGATTATTTAGACTTTCTAAAATATCATATGAAAAATCGTAACCGAAAAGGAGATACATCAACTTCGTTTGCGCGCGCTCCCGTCTTGTCACAGATGCTCTACGCCATTGCCGTTTGCTCCTCCTGACGTTCGTTTTTTCCTTCTTCCAGAAACCGTTTATATACTTAATGGCTTCTCAGTTCTATTTTATTCTGTGGGCAGTCGTTCCAAAGCATAAGTTCGCAGGTGAAGAACTGATCAAAACGATTGTCCGAATAACGTCAAGTTGCCAATTTCCCAGGAATGCCATATGACATTTCCTCGAAATCATGGAACTTATGGGTTGAACCACAGAAAACTGTTCTGACGATGACACATTATGAAAATACGAAGAAACGATTTCGCCTCCTGAAAATTCCAGTAAAGCAGCAACGAAGGAAGGGGGCTGGGATAAAAAAGGCCCGATTTCAAGAACACCAGACCTTTGAGGATGAAAGTTTACTTTTATATGGTCCAGGCATTGAAGATAGATAGTAAGCCATAAAAATCAATTTTGTTTAAAGATATGTCCAAATTTAATTTCAAACTCGATATTCTCGAAATAACTTTTTTTCAATTGTCGGACAATTGATCGAATCTGCTTGCGCGATTTAAATAAATCTTGAAGCATTTTAATTTTTTAAGTTTATTCAACAAGAATTGAAAATTTAATGGAAAAAGTTACTAAAAAAAATTAGCATCAAAAAAATATCTATCTAAAATATAAAAAAGAAAGGTACCTTTTTTCTTGAATGTTCGCCATTTTCAGACTTGCCGTTCTATGTCGAGATTAACTATCTGCCATGGAAGAGTGTTGTTTTTTTGGGGAGTCGAGTTTGGCGGCCTCTTTTTTGAAAATATGTATGTTTTTAGTTCCTAGGTAAATTTAAGTCTTTTCAGGAGTTTTATCGTTGGTGCATAAATCTGCAAACAACAATCTGTGCATATCGTTGTTGGTGCATAAATCTGTACTTAGTTTGTATACAATAAACTTTTCTTGATGTCGAATATTCATCTGATTTGATGTCTGCATGAAACAATAGATAAACTGGAGTATACGGTATACATGGAATATATATGCTTTGGTTGCGAATATTTTGTTGAACTAACAGCCAATAAGCAGGGACTAAATTAAAAGTGAAAATTATTCAATGGTAAACATAAAAGATGTAAAACAATTAGGACGAGTATCTTAAGAGTCCACGGTTACACACATCAAAGACCAGCGTTGGCGAAGAAGCCTTGATAAAGTCAAGTAAGGTTGTATTGTAACGTTACTACCATCTTGATCCACAGGGACTCTAACTTTGTTGCAGGGTTCCGTTCTTATATTTTAAACACCTTGTCTATCGAGTTCAAAAATCTAGAAAAAATGTTGGTCAATTTTGCTTCATTTGTTTGAACATTTATGCTTTAAGGATTTGAAATTAAATTGCCATACAGACTCTCACGCTGTAAGTATTCTTTCTTAGGTCCTAGGCGGTTTTTTTTCATAGGGTTTCATCTAATTTCTTTCAAATTGATCATTGTGATATTATTTGCTCATTTTAACTGCGTTTCACTGGCTGACCGAGTATTTACTTGCCTTCTTTACCCTATATATCTTCTTGTCCACAGTAGTTATATTTCCTTGTGGTAAGCTTTAGTTTCAAACACTAACCACTGTCCTAAATTGGCTGTGAAGCTATAAAATTACAAAGATCGGAACTTTGGACATGAAGTTGGCATGTTAAACGTGGACACCTGCTTCGTTGGCCTAATTCCAGGGTTTGCATAGACGAGGTTGAAACAATATGTCAACCACCACCCCAACATCTGAAGCACAACCATCCAAGACAAGGATAGGCTCCTCGCCGTCTAGAAGGCAGACAGTAATCTGTCATGGAGCAGAACTTTGAACGATAAGAGAATCGCAATTTAGGGATGAATTAGCTCCATCTAGTGTTCTTATTATGGATGCCTCTTTTCCAAGAAGCGTAGCATATCGCCACATCAGCATACTCAACTTGGTGTAGTAAAGCGAAGTGCTAAAAAACAGACAATGACAGGAGTGGTTTGAACAAATCAAATACTTGAAAATAAACAATAACGAGAATATTTTAGGTATGTTTCAAGGAAGTTTCCAAATTTGAGTCTAAGGAAGCTTGAAACAGACATATTTGACGGTTCACAAGCTCGAAAATTCGTGAGGGACCCTTATTTTAGCAGCTTGTGATAAAAATTGCCCTAATCGCATCGGGTTCAATTGGTTAGTTGATTCCGGGTTTTTCTGGCAATTGAAAGGATGATGATTAAGTTGTATACGTTGCAGAGACGTTCGTTTTTTACTTCCGACTAGGATGCAATGAGAGTATCATAGTGCATTGCTTTAAAACTTCTACCGCGTAGAACGGATGATTATCAAGTTTATCAAGGTATCCGGACTATAGATATATTTCAGTGTAGATTGAATGCGCACATGGTGACTATTTTTTCTGAGATCAAACCCACACGGGTGCTAATTTTGATTTAATTTGTACACGAACGAAAAAAAGTCAGAAGGCTTATAAAATTTAGTAAGAAATACACTTTGTAACTCCCTTGACGGAACGTGTCACTTGTTATAGACATGATTAAATATACTTGAATCTCAAGTTTCTGACATATTGTAAACACAAAACAAAGCGAACGCTTCGGACAAACTCTTTGTCTATGGGATTTACCCAAAATAAGTCTAACTTTATTTATATTGGTAAATTTTTTTCTCATTATTTGGCAAGAAACATACTCTCCAAGCTGTTGAATGAGTATATTTGTAGGTGTACTCATTCTCTTTCCATCTCTTTCTACGATAAGACGTCTGGAAGTGAACGCGCTGGTTTTGCTTATGCTGTGCTACGGACATAAAACAATTTTTATCAAACAGGCTATAACAGGAATTTATCTAGGGACGATGATTGGAATTAAAAATTTCTTAAATATAAAACTAGGCATATTCGACATAAGTCCACACATAGAACTTAAGTTGGTGGGGTATCACCGAGAAATTTATTTCGAACAATGATTAACAATGAAGTAACTGATAAGTAATGAAATTATAATATTATTTATGGAATATAAAACGAATGATTTGATCGAAAAAAGAACCCAGAGGGAAAGTGATTCTTACAAATTGAGGGTGTTTGCTTGATACCTGTATAGTCATTCCTTAAGACCGAGGAGAAAATGCAAGTATATTATGCAGTTTCTAGTCCGACGTTAGAAAAACTATATAAGCATGGCTGATTCCGGCATACAACCTGGAAGGTAAAAATGGTGAAACGAGTTGGCGAGGTTATCGTAAAAAGGTGCTTTTATCAAATATTTAGGACCAAGCTGTATTAAGATACATCATGGCTTCTTTCCTCTCTCACAGTCCTGTCAGGGAAAATGCTTCAAGATAGCCAGGTACTTAAAAGTGGCAGCCGATTGCAGATTTCATAAGAGATGCAAAGAAGCAAAGGATATTCGATTTATCAGGACCTGAAACTGCAACTGTATCGCTACAAACAATATCTTGCAGCAGAAAATCAAGACGGTTATGGTAAATAAAAAAAAAAATTATGTGTACCATTATATAAAATTATTACTGAGCATATTTAACATGAGGCACGGATCAGTGCATCTAAATATCAACAATTTTTCACGGTTTGATATTGTCACGAAACATAATTAAACATTTGTACTTGACCTGAATAGGAAATAGTTGAATCATTTTCGAACTATTGAAAAACATGTGTAAGCTATCATGTCACGTACGAGTGAAATGAAAAGTACCATAACATATTGGAAAATATCGCATCAGCGAGCAACATTTCCTGTCCCATTGCATTTGGGAATCTTGAATATTGTTCAATATCGATTTGCTATCGAATGAATGGGAAATTTGGGTGAAGGGATGCATTTAAGATGTTGGTTTGATTTATTGCACGTAAGAACAGGAGAAAATGGAAGACAAGACAATCTTCTACGTGCATATGTGCATGAAGATTTTGCTTAACATGGTTGGAATAGATTCTATCAGCAACGAAACGAAGTTGAATCTGAGTTGAAACTGTGGTTTGTGTTACTCTTTTGAAACCATGATGGAAACTAATGCTGCAGAAGGAATTCAACTACAATATCTGGGTTTTGTAGTCTGTCTATAGCTTCTGATGTTCTGAGAAATATTTAGTAGCATTTAATATCTGAGGGAAAAGGAAGTTATCGTTAACCACAGCCTAAAAGATGTCTGAAATTTATCCTGTGCCAATTATATGTGTGTCTTTCTCAGACGTTGTGGTTTTATATGCAGATATAAATTGTTTTCTTCTTGATAGAGACAATACTATGGCCAATTATATCAATTTCAAATTGAAAACAAGGAGTTTAATTGAAATCCACTGTGAATTTATTGAAATTTTGGTAAACATATCATGAATGGTTTCATCTTGTAATGATTTGAATATTGATGGGTGGTTGTTAAATTTACAACATATTCAACTAGGCAACGACTAGAGTAGAATAAAGGAAACATACAGTATTTAACATTTTTGTCTTCTCAAATAAATAATTTTGAATATTAGTGGTAGCAGCTCCACATTACTAGTAGTAAATTAATATTTTATTTTAAATACTTTTTACTAAACAAAAAATACACTGAATCCTTGCAGTGGACAGACAATAATGAATGTTTTCATAAAAAATTATTAAATATAATTTAATCCACAAAGTCACATAATCATATTATCCAAAAAAAAAAACGTGATGGATTTTCAAAACATTTTCTAAGGACCTCATTTTTTGCAGTCTTAATATTTTTTTTCATAGAAATTGAATTAAATCATTACATTTTAACGCCTAAGTATTTGATTTCTTTGGAAGCCAAGTAAATTTTT
Organism: Stratiomys singularior; assembly: GCA_954870665.1. Taxonomy (NCBI): domain Eukaryota; kingdom Metazoa; phylum Arthropoda; class Insecta; order Diptera; family Stratiomyidae; genus Stratiomys; species Stratiomys singularior. Next base: position 149,318,968 of record OX940878.1, on the reverse strand, counting down.
GAGGAAATTTATTTAATTGATCCTTAGACATGTCTACCAGAAGTATAGAGATAAGGTCTCAATTGGGACATGCATCGAAAATGATATGCGCAATAGAAGACGATCAGCATCGTGGGTCACATCAGCATAAAGAACAGTCGCTGAGGAGGCGGTACAGATGATTGGAGGTATAACGTCCGCCACCTTCCTTTCTAGAGACTGTAAAAGGATCGAGTTCCAATGCACGGGGTAGTAAAGAAGTACTGTACTACGATGAAAGACGAAACTCTTTGGACAAGTGACAAACATCCTTGAAAGCGAGATCTAAGAGGAAGGTGGGCCAAGAGCCTTATCAACAAGACCGTTTACCTATGTTATAAAAGTTATGGACCTATGTTATAAAAGATTATTTTCCGATTGGACAACACAACAAACCATGATTGATTAGATCAAAAGAAACGGTAAAGGATTCATGTTTGCGGACAACTGGACAAGTCCCTTTTTAAAACCTTTTTAAACGGATACACAATCTGGATCCGTGGGTCAAATTAAAATATGGTCAAAGAGAGTTCTAGGTGGCCTAAATATTTAGCGAATACAAATGTTTTCAGTCTCATCTGCGTAAGATCGGTGAGTCAAGGTCTGCAAATCGCATATTCTGTATTCAAAAGAAGCATACACCTGTCAGAATCTTTGTTCAAGCAGCCAATAGAACAGATAGTTCGGGAGTCCTTTCGGAATGTTGAGGGTATATAGTCTATATTCGTTTCAAAGAGATGCTGAATTCCGGATTCCAAATGAAGTTTGGTGATCAAACTCGGTTAGGCGTTTTCAATAACGAAATGAAATTGAAAGCGATTCGAAATATTGTAAAGTATTTTGTTGACTCCGAAGTCAGATGGTTGCTTTCACTAACAATCGTCCTTTTCTTTTCATTATCACTGTAAAGTAGCCAGTCTCAATGCGAAGTAATGTGCCACACGATTTCAGGCTAAGTTGTATCATTGACCAGTCTATTAACATTGAGATTGATTATCCCAATAAGTCTCATCCTTCGAAATCCAACCCTTAGGGTGTAAACAGCTTTCACCTCTTTAACTTAAAAAAAATCATGGCCATAGAGTTCTTTGTTACAGATACATTTTTATTGGTATTTAGGTTATACACATTTTTGACACTTATATCTAAAGTTCAGAGTAAATTCTTGGCTATCTTCTATGGTTACGTAAAATTATACTAAAGTCATGATTAATTTTCTTGGCCTAGATACTCAGAATTGTATTGAAAGAAAAATTTTGGCAAAAATCCTTGTTAGACTTAAATCTAACTCAAAACTATTTGAAACTAGCCTAGGAAGGTTTATGGGTGAGGAAACATGATTATGGTTTTTACATACCAACGATCGATTGGATAAGGGGATTCAAGAATTTTTAACTCCTTTGAGCAGACAGATTCTGCGCGAGTCTGTAAGTTTGCTTTAAGTCAGCATTATTGACTTTCGTTCCTTACTAAAGTCAGTCTTCTAGCATTTCCTATCGGTTGGAGATGATCAGGTTGAAGTTGTTGTCAGAAATGGAGAAGCAAGTATCGTCAGCTAAAACTGCTAGTTGGCAACGTTGGCTGACAGTAAGTGGCTATGGGTAAGTCGAATGTGTATGTATTAAAAAGTGTTGGACTAAGGCATGAACCTTACGGAACACCAGCTGGAGCGGTTTTCACAGTTGATGTTGAACCTCGAGTTTTAACTTGGAAAGTTTTATCTCTCAGGAAGGTTGAAATCAGTTTGTGCAGGTATGCTGGTGTACTACATTCTTTGTGCTTATGTAGTCAGCCGTCACGCCAAACGGTATCGAAGGCTTGTTCAATGTCGATCGTCAGCAGGTCCATCTACTGTTTTGTATTCAGCACTATTTTAAGGCTTTGGAGACACGTAGTAACTGTCGCTCTGTTGAATATTTATGCTTGAATTTAAACGGGAAATGAGGCAGGTTGTTTTTGTTTTCAACTTAATCAGTCAATCTTTTCAAGATACGTTCCTCAAATAGTTTACCGAGTTCCGTCAGTAAGCTTATTGGTCTGAAGCTCTTAGGATCCTAAAGATTGTAGTTTTTAGGATAGGTATTATGCTGGTATATTTCTAGCAGTTTGAAATATATGAAATTTTTAGACACGCGTTGAATATGAAGCAAATTATCACTTTTGCTTTTCTTCGGATGATTTTTGATTGCTATATTTGGTATTCTGTCGAGTCCAGGGATTTTGCCATTTTTCAGTTTATTAATTTGTTCAATTATTTATTTTGTTTGCATAAGAGGAGGTAAATTGGTGGTTTTTGCGCTAGTTTACATTAATTTAGGTACCATTTTTTTCATGATATTCCTCATTCCATAGAAGAAGTTGTGAGGTTCATAAAATTTATCGGGAACACAAGGGAAACTGAGGGAGTAACCTGAAGGAAGGTATTTTCATCGGCTCGGACATAAGGAAGATAGATGAAGTATGAAAGATAATGTATGGTTATGAAAGATAAGTAAATTTTCACTAGGATAGGAAAGTGATGGAACTTCGCCATTAGAGAAAATAGAATAAGAAAAAATTGATGGTCTACTATTGTTGGAAGCTAACGCAAGATTATCCAGGTTGGGATTTCAAGCGAAAATCTGATAATCGGAGCTTTGGTAATAAAAAGCAAGATATCACAAAAGTATAAAATATTTTGAATTTATTTATTACTCTTCCTATTTTTTTTTATTTTTTAAAATCAGTAGCCTGTTCTGAGTTCTAGCAAAGGCATTTTCGGAAAAAATCTAATGCTAATAAGGTGAAGTTCATATTTGTACTTAGTGCAAATACCACGATCATCTCTAGAAAATTTTACTGAGCTCTAGGCGTCTGTATACGTATTTATCATCAACCTTTCAATTTCAAGAATATTTACTCAATTCACTTTTAAACGCTCCTAAACTATATAAATCCTTCAAATAAAATAACAAGAAGTTTTTGTGTGCTTCAAAGTTACTTAATAAGGACCAATTAGCGGTAATCTACGATTCACATGGAGTTTCTTGTGCTAATTCTTCGGACTGGGTTCCTTTCTTGCAAATGCTCGTCCGTGTGACGATAGTTCGACAAACTTTTAATTGGTCCCAGTATTCTTCAACCATGGAGGACTATAAAAACGCCGTTTGTCTGTCGAGGGGGTAGGAACGTTTAATTAGCCACTTGGACCGTTCTTACGAATGACCTGGGCAAATGGTTTCAAACTTCCATTCTTTCGTCCTAAATTCCAATATCTTTATCTTAACAATTCCGTCTAGGTGGCTGAAAAGGGATGATTGTGCGGATGTGGTGTTGTTAGAGTGTTAGTGGCGATGGCGGTTCTTACGGGGACAAATGAAATAAATTCAGTTTTGCGGGCGAAAGTTTACTTCGACTATTTTGAACGGCGCCTTTTTCAATTTTAATTAACTCTTGATGACCAAGAATGTCTTCTGCATGGCTTGGATTGAATCAGTTAATTTGGAAGAATTTCAATTGCATTTTAAAGTAACCAACTTAGTTGGTCTGTTGAATTTTCTAAATTTGTACGGCGGCGGGAGACTTGTTAACTTTTACAATAAATTGAGTCAGTCAACGGAGGTTTGTTTGGCTTTTCATTTAAAAGCAGTCAGTAATTGAACTTTTGGTGACAATTTCATCAAAATGATTATCATAGGAACATAATTTTGGTTTGTTTTTGCATCGCACAATCAAAATGTATATACTGGCAAATAGTTTTATATTTTTGATGTTGGGAGCAAGTTATTATTGGACCATAATGACGGTTTAGATAAGCATTTTTGTAATGTACAGGATTCAAGGGCGACTGCTACAAAACACTGTAATTAAAGAATTTTATTCTTGTAACATAAACAATTATTAATGATCAAAATTTTCGATTCGAACACCACTAATTAGGGGCTTTCATGGCTTATTTTCACCGTTTAAGTCTCAATTTCAAATATTCAGCATGTGAAAATCATATCATGTATCCTTCCACTGAATACTTCGTTGAAAGCTCCTTTAGCTGGGAGCGTGTTGGTCTATGCAAACATTGCTTAATACAGACAAGTTTGTTTGTGGTTGGTCATCATAAGAGGGTTTGCTAGCGTGCTTCCCCCGTTTTCCTATCTCAATGCATAGCATCTAAGGGTAGAACGTCCATGAAAAACCGATTACACAAACAACATGTGGCAGTTTTAATTACTTTGAGATTTTATCGTGAAATTTGTATCTATGTGCATGAGTTCCGAGGAAAAATCCCATGAACAACGTTCGCAACTCATGGACTGCGACATATCACATGAGGTGAGATCGATTTGTTGGTAGTTAAGTGAAAGTGTTACCAATACATCTTTAAATAAAGTGTTCCAGCGTGTATTCATTGATCTTTTTTAGAATATATTGGGGTAGAATTACTAAAAATTTCTTTTCTACATCCATTGAAGAAAGTGTTTAGGAGGGAGCTCCATTGTGGTTTTTTTGATTAGTTAGCAGCTGCGTTATTTGTCGTTAATTTGCCAATATCTTTATCATCAAATATATCAATCTGCCCAAGATTTTTATTACTTGGCCCATGAAGCAAAGTTAATTTCATGCTGTTGGTCAATTCGGACTTTGGGAGAATTTTGAGACCCCATGACTAAAAGTATTTAGGAATGCATAGTTTTTGGAAAAATAAAGCAGATCGTTAGTTTTTCTCTTAATTGTCAGATGGGCGGGTTGGTTTTTGGATGTAACATCATGGTAAACGAAACAAAGAGTAATTACCATTTCTTTCAGCTACAGACAAGGAACTTAGTGCAAACTAGTACCATTATTTATAAGAAAGTCCAAGAAAATCTGTTTGCTCCCGAGGATTACAACCTTGGCCGGCTGGGATGACTCTTGGTGGGCTTAAGTGAGTACCCATCTGGAAGGCCTAACTTCACATGAGTTGAACCATCAACACAAAGCGTATTCCCATGAGTTGAAATCGTCAGCTAACTACTCGTCGTTAAATACTTTTATTTGCAGCTTACATTGAGAATTGTACAAGTGTCGTACAAGTTGATATAGAACGCAGATATGCCTGACATTCAAGGACACTCATCATGTGAGAAGGGCCACAACTACCATACGTGTCGAAATTGGCCGAACAGCAAGCTTATCCTACAAAAATCTATTTTGCAATTCAGCTAATTAGCTATCCATGCCCTTTGAATATATCTCCAGATTTGAGATTTCTGGAACGTTACACGGACGCTCCACGAGATAAAATTTAGCAAACTGGGGATTCTCTTCTTTTTTTCAGGATGAAATATTCGGTTTTTCCTAGCGCCAGCCTGAAACCGTGAGCGGTCAACCGGTCCCTTACTCGAGGCATTAGCATATCTAGTCGGAGTTGCGCATGGTCGAGTGTCTGTCCAGCGACTAGCGCCAGGACATCGTCCGCATAGCCGATTAAGTGTGACATCTCCAGCAGAAAACCACAGAAATCCGTCATAAAAGTTTTGACATTGGTCTGGACCGAGTTTGGAGCGATACCTATAGTAAGTTTCATTTTTCGCGTACCTTACTTCAAATCGTAGAGTAGGCTGCAATCCTTTAGATAGTTCCCCAGAATCTGCATCAGGTATACTGATACTTGAAAAAGATTCCATCAAGCACTTCCAGAATATCTACTCGTGGAGCGCTGTTTAATGCCTATTGGACATCTAGAGTTATCAGCAGGATGACCCATTGTGTGGAGCTGCAGTGTAGCTCCGCACGGGGCACCGCACACACTGCTTCCCCGATTGTATTGAGGTTGGAGGAACCTGCTCTGAAGCCCTCTGAAAATACCCCTTCGCACAGGTATGTGTCTAATGAGCTGAGAAGCAAGCTCGGGTAAAAGCAAAAAACAATCCGTAGTACCTCAGCTGGAATCCCATTTGGTCCTGGAGCCTTTCTTGCCTTCAGAGAAAAGACTGATTTTTAAATTCCATCTTCATGAAAAGTGGAATTGCCATTGGTGTTTTATTGTCGACGGCCTCAAGCATGGCGGGGTGTATAGGGACAAGAATTCACACAATTTCTGTTATGTGTGGAGACATTTTCTAGCTTACTTATAAGCTGCTAGTCGAGTACATTCCTATTCCCTGGTCTAAGCTCGCTGGGCCTTTGTTGTAGTTTGTGACACTCTTGCGGAAAACCGAAAGAAAAGAAAAAACCGCAGAAAAGGTTTTCAGTTTACTGAGGGTATACGTAGGGTATATTGTACGGGCGTGAAAGACCTGCGTGCGGACGTAATGATTCTCATAGTTGAGTTCACCAAATCTTTTGCCGCAGGTCCTCCGCTTACCACCGTAGCTTCCGCCAGCGGTGATCGTGCCATTAGCACCCCCACAAACCTCTCAGTACCCACTTTATTCCAACGGAGTGCAAAAGACCGAGTGCGTGACCTTCCCGAAGATCACTCTCTAAGTATGGTTCCAACGCACCCTCATCGACGGGAAGGCGTGGTGTGGCCTGTATTTAATACGACTGGCCCAGTTCGACGGGCTGCATGACAAGGATCAGTTTGGTCCCTTCGATTTCTCTAGCGTTGAACTCGCCTCCAAGGAGCATGTGGCCCTCTGTTCTCGAAACAACGCCCTCAAAAGCATCCAACCTAGGTTGAAAGGATTACAACCATCGGTTTGACGTTAGGTATACACAAAAGAGTATAGTTCCCAACCACGGAACCCAAATGAAACTATCTGGTCCTGCTCTTGGATGTGAGAATTCCAATCCAGTGGGCGCTGTACCAGACTCTTCAGGAACCCATGTTGGTGAGTTTCTGGTTTGATGTTGCTCGCTGAGCTGAAGCAAGTCGGGTTGCCTATCTCTCGCAAACTGTCCAAACAGATCTTAGGTGATTATGCTTCAATGCAAACTAATTTGAAGGATACGAATCATTGAAGAAGCGCTTCGGCCTTGGTTAAGGCTTCTTAAGGGCAGCTGGCAGATGAACATTTTTTGTGAATTTCTATCTTTTGACTGTCTTTTTTTTCAGCGTTTGATTTTTGTTGAAAAAGAATGAACGATTATGAAGTTACGATGGTTGGTTCCCTTGAATAGTGAAATGTTGATTGGGTGACCAAGCACCATAAGCCACTGAATAAATTTAGTTTTTCATAGCTTGATAAGTATAAAATATGAAAGTTTTCGTTTATTTAACGCTTTTGTTTTCCATTGTGAAATTTCAGCTTAAATTTGAATTTTCCCACGGAAAGTTTTAAGGAGATTTTATCTACATCACTGAGTGTAAGACTATTTCGTTTTTAAAGAAAACTTTCAGATATATTTCAATGAAATATCTAAACGAAGGTATATTATAGTGTAATATTTAGAGTGGGCGGTGTTCCGATTCGTGTCAAGTATAAGGCAAAACAATCCTGCAAACAGAAAATCTAAAACTAACCGTTTATCTGTTCTACACTGGTTACCCCATCATTTGAAATACATGTATCTCACAAACCCTAAGTCGCGTTTTACATATATCGAAAATTCAGCCAACGAAAATGGAGTAACCTTGTGGTGTTTGCATTCGCAGTTACTGGAATTAATTCGTTTGCATTTTGCATTTGACTGTTGACGCCAAAGTTTATCCTTGCAAGGCATCGTGAAGAGTGGGGTGCATATGTCGGGTCCACTATACGGATGAATGCATTCTAGGGAATTCGAAATCGGAACTGTGTATGGAAATATCTCATTCTGGATCTAGGTTAAGTTTGTTCTGCACTCGAATTTAAAATTTTAATGATACACACACATATGTACACATATACATTTGCACGGAGAACATTTAAATAGAGTTTTCTAGTGGGGGCGATGAAAACTGTCCCGAGTTCATGCTTATTACTATTGAAATTCACTGCCAACCGATGAGGGAAGAAAATTCATTTAATCGAATGTCCTGCTGAAGAATTGATACAGATTTTAATTTATTTTTTTTTCGTTTTGTTTTCGTTTTTGCACTGTATTCAGGTATTTTATTTAGTTTATTTCGGTGCATATTTAAAGCTCATGGTAATCATCGTGAAGTGATAAATGAATTTTTTGCACCTTTATTTACTTTTGTATTTGATGAATTGAATACACGTCTGGCAAAAACATTTCGTTAAGGTGTTGAAGCTTATTTTGATATATTATCAAAGCTTTTAATTTGATTTCATAAAAATTCATATTAAAAATTTCATATTAAAAAATTTATTTATATTTATTTCATATTAAAAAACTTCCTGGTTGCGAGGACGCAAGACTACTAGTTTAAGACTACAACAAACTATACGATGTATTTGGAACCTAATTCGCTATCCTACATTTTGATGCTGATCTTTATTTATTCATGCATTTGCAGATTACAATCTTATTATGAGAGATGTCGCAATATACCTGTCAGCTTAGTTGGCTTCCTGCGAAATCCAGAGAATTTTTAATAACTCTTTCAGAACTTGCATTATGATTTCAAATACGCCTCACAGTGAGTACGGTGATGCTCGGTACTCTGTGGACTACTCTGGCCAGCCTGTTTTAGGTTCCCTGAGCAGTGCAGCATTTAAACGAAAATTATTTCGGCCTAAAAGTGAGACCTACCACCCATACGTCAATACTGGTCTAGTGACGGAAGGTTTGACATTTCCGTTAATGTATGTGGGACAGGAATGCTTATTATAAATTGTTTCTTGGTTTTGTTTTTGGTTAATGCTTATTATATTGTACTTTTTGGTGCAGAAAAATTCCTGGGTATGTGACATAGGGCCCGAAAGGAGTCCGTTTCGAGCTTTCCCCGTCAGACATAATGCGTTAATCTGTTGAGTTAGGTTTCAAGTCTGGACTGGTCAACGGGAGTTACGTTCAAAATAATAGGGTTTTCGTACTCAGTTGCATTTGTCAAATGATCGTGTCGCAAAGCTTTCTTGAATTTCTTTTTGGAATATCATTACTTTTATATTTTCTTTCATACCTTCTTTCATCATGTATGAAATTTTCTTGTGGTCTAAACTAAAATCAAAGCCGACTGGAGGCTTCGAAAAAAAGTGAAAAAAGAAGCGTGAACGTATCCCTTATTTCTTGCTTACACCAAACAAAATCTCAAAATAACGTGCTGTTTTCAGGATCGGCATGAAGTGACAATGTGTATTGAGAAATTGTCCTTTATTAAAGGGTCTCATCGATTCAACATATCGTAGGTATGAGTATCATTGGGAAATCATTCCTATTAGAAATTTGGTAGAATTATCAATTTCTTTTAATTTATTTTCTCAAAATATGAGGCACAAATAGGCGTAGTTGACAAAAATCCTGGTTCATGATTAGTGGTCATTTCAATTGAAATCAAAAAAAGTTCCGCCGCATAAGCGTTACTCGAAATTGGAGACTGTATTTAAAATTATGCATTCGAAAATACTTAAATCCCATCGTAGTTTTCACGATGTCAATTCAAATAGGAGTGTCAGCTAGGAAAGCTGTCGAAAAGCCATAATTCAACAACTCACAATGAATACCTGGTTTGCCCGGAAAACTGAGATTTGACACAACAGTTGAGGCCTGTCCTGTAACAAATTAGTCATTTTTGTGTAAAAAGCAACTGATTCCCCTGGTTTTGTATCCCTAAGTTTGGGTTAGGTTGTTGGTTTGATTTCCCGATTCCAGATTTTTTTTCATGTTCCACACCTTTCTGAAGTATAATTTAAATGTATTTAAGGACCGATGACTGATGTTCTGAATGCAAGAATAAATATTATTGACGTGGATACCTATTGAATATGCTATGGAAGAAGTCTTTTCAGTGCTTTCAATCATACAAATTTTTTGTGGTTCATATTCTTCGATGCTATTCTTGTTATTATTCATACGAACTCTATTACCCAAAATATAATATGATATAAATTATTACAAATAATTATATTTTATTTATCTTTTTATATTTATTTTATGTATTTATTATAAATAATAAGATATAAATATAATAAGATATGAATTTTAAACAGCATGTTTTTGTTTATTTGTATTTAGTAAAACTCCTCTTATTTGGGGAGACAGACAGTTTTTGACATCAGAGAGAGTACATTCCTTTCGGCAGCATTGGTTGCAACCACTTTCTTCCAATCCCAGCATCTTCGAACTTCAGCTGGCCGAATAAAATGGCAATACTTAACGCATGAATACACTGGGCTTAAATTTTGTCCTTCTACTAGGCGAAGAAAACTTCAACGAAGAAGGGCAGTATATCCTATACAAAGCAAAGAAAAACAGATACACGAAAGCATTGAAAGTTCAATCCTAACCATTTTCGAATAAAAAAAACAGCTCGTAAATGAAAAATTAATGTTTATACCTTTGCAAACAGAATAGGAAAATCAATCAATGTGAGATGACAGAACATAGGACAGAAATATAGAACTAATGGACAGAAATATCAAATCCTCTAATTTTCAAACCGTAGAACACATTTATAACGTCAACGGGCAGCAAGACAAAAGTGCAATACTGTGAATTAAAGCAGGCAAACAGAAAACGAAAAGAACAGGATGTAAATTAGGTTGCTTGCAAAACCTGCCCTAAAACCTCAACTGAAACTAACGAAGACGCTGCCCATAATGAGGGTTCAGGAGCTATGATGAGAAGCCAAACTTCGGAAAAATACTCCAAAGGACTTAGCAAAACTAAGTCGGTACACGAAAAAAAAGGCGAGCTTAACATGGATTGGAGTCCTAAAGAAAATCGATGCCAATAAAAAATGTATGCATATGGAGCGGTTCTAATCTACATGAAACCGCGGGAAACATGTAATCTTCATTGCACTAGAGAAAACTGAACCCTGAACGTGTTGTAAAGAAGTTGAATGCCCTAACGCAACTTTTACGTTACTAAAATTTTCAATTAAATTTCCATGAATTAAGTTCACGTTTTATTTTGAATACGCTTCATATTTCAGCGAATTATTTTGTGTGCGTGTTCGCTTGTAGTGCTACAGTATAAATACAAAGAAAAATGAAAAAAAAGGAATTCTATAATTGCTATCAATATTACTTTTCACGGAAATTTTAAAGTTCTCGGAATAAAAACAGGCAGACCCGTTCGAAATTTCGAAGTATTTCTGGAGTATTTGATCCGTCCCTGTTACAAATATTGAATTTTCGTTGGAACATTTTACAGGGTTTTCAATGTGATGTAGTTCATATGAAATCTCATCGACATAATTTGAATGAGGGCTTTTATTTGGAACCGATGATTTCTTTTTCATCCTTTTATTTTCCGATTTCATTCTTCCTGATTGATAGCGGTTGCTTCCATAAAATATTCACATAAGACGTCTCGGCACAGTGAAAGAGGTCAATTTTAAAAGAAGTGATTGAATGTGCTTTACATTAAAAGTGATCATAAATCTTAAGTGAATGCAAAACTAACCATACGTTTGCTTAAGATCGTTCGAAAACATACCAAAGTGTAAAAAATTATCGTCCTTATTTGAATACTGCAAAGAGAATGTGGCATTCGTCGTGTAATAGATTGCTGGTGGATGGAAAAGAAAGCGAACGGGAACGGGTATGTTACTACGTAGACTGCAAAACGGCATGCTCATGGAAAATATATCTAGCCATTAGGTAAAGGAAAAACCACATTATTTTTCTGTATAGTGAAAAGTGGAATAACTGAAACTGCAAATAGCGTATGATAGTAGTTGGTGGTTTTCCACTCACTGTTTAGTATTTATGCGGGTCGTTCTTCGGCAAGGCCATTTAACCTTTAAATGAGAAAATACTGCTGAAATGCACGTATAAGAATATAAATGATCCTTATAAAAGCTTTCGTGCTTGTTTGTTGTTATTCAGGACCGTGAAAGATGACAATCCAATTTCAATACCGCAACGATACCAAGAGCAGTTCAATATATTCATAATAAAGGCAGTCTTAAAAGTTAATCAACAAGGTGCAAGGATGCAAAAGGTTATTTTTCAATGCTGAATTAAATAGTGCAGATAATACCCTTGGTACGATTCCTTTTATCAATTCTGTTCGGTTTTCCACGTCTGAAAAAAAGAAGGAATTCACAATTTGAACATTCATCATTCGCTTCTGAATTTCCCGGCAGTATTTTTTCTCCGTTTTTATGCATACCTAGATGCATGCATCATTGGAAGCCGGATAAATATAAGCGACATTCAAACACAGCAAAAATGCATAAATAAATAAAGTGGAACGAATGAATGTCCTCCGTGGATATTTGTCGATAGTGTAACCACTAGCAGTCATATTGCCATTCGTCATTCGTGCCTGCTTTGTACTTGCACACAAGTCCTGAAAGAAGGATATGCACGAAAAAAGAATATTGTATGCACTTGCAGTACGTTGAGTGCGTGCCAGTTTATGCTGTTTGGTGTAGCCCAAAGTTAAACTACGCCCGTTTATAGTGGTCAAAATTTGTTTCAATTTCGCACAACGGAAAAATATGATATATAGGCACACGTGCTATCTCGGTTTAACCGAAAAGCATGCACGCTAACCATGTCGTAAATCAAAAAATTTTTACAGGCTTTGAAGCGATGAGCTCCGAGCAAGGGCATTGAGTATTAAAAGTTTAATGGCCCACTCGATGCTGCGAGGAATAAGGCTATTAAGGATCACTTCATTCACTAACTTTATTGTTTGATTGTTACATTAGTTTTTATAGGTTGAAAAATTATGCTGTGTTGAGTTTTTCCCATTTTTGCTCACATTGCAAATATGTTCAATGGAATTTTACTGGGAAGTATTTACTGGGAATGTTTTTTCCTTTTGAAATGCTTGGGAAATTTACAAATGAAAATAATGTCCACGAGTATCAGCATAAATTGAATTGCTTGACTTTTTGCTATTCACAGTCTTATAGAGTGTACAAAGTCATGTTTTAATTGGAATTCTTATTTGGAATTTTCTCAGTGGAATTTGTCATTTGAATTTTTTATTTATTTTTCACGAAGCACAGTAAAATTGGTATTACCCAAAATAATTTCTATAGAAAAATGTGACGACTAAAAAATTTTCCTTAGAAAAAAAAATGTTATCGCTTCTAATGAGATACAAATCTTCTATACAATGCTAGTACAAAAACAAGTATGACTTGAAAATCGTCCTTAATTGACATGTATATTTAACATGGTTTTGCTGTAATTTGTTATTGATTATATATTATTTTTAATGATTAGTTATCGTTTAGTATTTATTCTTTGCTGCTTTTATTTACTATTTATTATCAATTATTTATAAAATATCAGTTCGCCCACCACAACGATCTTATCATCACAAATAAATTCTTCAAGAAGAACAAAAACAGGAACTGGACGTGGCAAGCACTCAATGAGGTAACAAGAAATGAAATTGATTTCATACTTACTAAATACCAAAGAACGATTAAGGACGTTTCTGCAATCAATAGATTTAAGATGGGAAGCGATCATCGCTTGGTCAGAGCAAGAATCACCCTCGAGTTATGAAGCAGAAAGGCGCAAACTGGTCAGGAAGCCTATAAAATCCGGCTTTAACACTGAAATCAGTTACCAAGCCCTAATAAACAAAGAAATAAATGAACAAAACCGGGGCGTGAACTACCTAACCGAAACCATTCTGAAATACACCGAAAAAGTAGGTGGACCATGAGTAGTCGATAGACACCGTAAACTATCAAATGAGACCAAGGTGCTAATCAGAAAGTGAAGGGAAATGCATGCATCCTCAAACATCGAAAGGATTGAATACACTGAAACACAACAGTGAGGAAGATGATCTCGGAAATATAAAGAAGAATGACGAAATACTAGTGGAAGATGCCATTACAAACAACAGAAGCCTCAAGAAGACAAAAGGAATACTCCTCATTGGCAAGAAACAAGTGATAGCCCTAAGTCATGACAACACCCGACTCACTGATAAACACGAAATAATTAAGGCATTCACCAACTTCTACCGAGGCTTTAAAAGGTTGACTGCCAACTTAATAACAACCGCTTTCTCTGCGACCAACGATAATGTCCTGCATATACTAGTGGAAGAGGTCGAGATGGCTACCAGTTCCACGAAAAATGATAAACCTGCAGGTAATGACGGTATCACTGCTGAATTGTTCAAAAAAACCTGGAAGCTACTGGCAGGAGTTTACGCCGATTGAATTAACGGCAGGTACATACCTGATCAATGGAATAGTGCTAATATAATATTGATCCACAAGAAAGGTAGCAAAGAAGACATCATGAACTATAGACCAATAAGTCTACTATCGGTCTTTTACAAAGTATTCACGAAGCTCATCAGCAACCGATTATAAACAGTCGAAGATGCCGAATTGCCATGGGAGCAGGCTGAGTTCAGACGTGGATAAAGCACTATAGATAATATCCACCTATTACGGGAAGTCTTAAGTTGGTTATGTAAAGAGTATGAACAACCCCTAGCACTGGCCTTTATAGACTTTGAGAAAGCATTTGACTCATTATTTCCTGATGCAATGATCAAGGCATAGATAAACCATCGAAGTACTAGCTAACCTCTATCGCAATGCCAGAGCAAAGGTCAAAGTGCTAGAAGCCACTCCAGAGTTTCCCACACAAAGAGGGGTAAGACAGGGAGACACCATATCGCCAATGCTCTTCAACGCCACCTTCATCTTCCGAACTCTCCATTGGGAGAATAAAGGATTAAACATCGAGCATCTCAACCACTTGAGATTTGCGGATGATATAGTCCTGATAGCCAATAGCTAAGAGAAATTACTAGAACAGCTGAATGAACTCAATGCGGTTAGTTGAAAAGTAGGCCTGTAAATGAACCTAAGCAAAACCATGGTCATGTTCACCGATTCTATAAGCACTCAAGGATGCAGAAAAGTGAACGACATCACACTAGAAATAGTTGAAGGATATGTATACCTTGGTCAGCTAATACACAAATCCGGTTCATTACTACCAGAAATCAATCGACGAATCAAGATGGCATGTAGTGCTTTCGGAAAGAACTCGATTAGATTTAAGTTTAAAATGAAGATGTACATGAAAACGAAAACTTCGAACAATGTTCCTTACCAGTCCTGTTATACGGTTGTGAAACATGGGCGCGAATAACAGGGATAGTAAGGTAACTTCAGGTTGCTCAAAGAGCCATGGAAATATGCATACTGGGTATTATACGCAGGGATCGCAAAAGAATATCGTGAATATGATAAAGGACCCAAGTAACAGACGGTATACATAGAAGAAAATACTTCTGGTGAAAAGAAAATGGTGAAAAAGAAAATGGTGAGAATGACTGACGGCAGATGGACAATAAGAATAACGCAGTGGTACCCAAGAGGAATCAAACGACCGAGAGGACGCCCAAGGATTCGGTGGGACATAACGAAAATAGCCGGCACATCTTGGATGAGAATAGCTCTAGACAGGCGGACTTGGAAAGAAATGAGGAGTCAATATGGAAAGGCTGCTGCACCATAACTTGAAACATGATTGAACAAGCTGAATATGATGATGATTAACTGTCAAGTGTATATTATTAATTATCTTTTATTTATTATTCATTCATTCTTTTTGACGTAGTCCTCTGTTGAAAAGCATTCATACTTTGTTGGTTTTGGAAAATATTTTTGGTTATTGTTGATACGTTCTTATGCAAGGTATCTTTGTAAAGAAGAATGTAAGCAACATATGTTGCTCAAGGGTCATAGGTAGTCGAGTACGATTTAACGTTACCTTTAAAACTAAATTATTAGCTACGCGCACTCAGACCATGATGATTGGGATCAAATTGGTTTCATTGGTTCAAAAGATCCGCACAACATTAGTGACGACTAAATACGGTTGGGTGCTTTTCAAGCTATTGAATCTTACAGATGCTTTACAGGTTATAAGGAATCGGATGGCTAAGTAGAAAGCTTGTGAATTAATTTCGTTGCTTTTGGAGTCAACATTTGCACCATGTAATTTTCTCATATAACCAACATGGATTTGCTTTGTTTCACTCAAAAATAGTGCAACACTATCTTTTTATGTATTAGGGATACATCACATAGGTATTGCCAGTTTTGTCAAGTATATGTGACTAAAACTTGAGCCTGGATTCCAAGACTTCAGATATCTTAGAAGTATGGAATAAAGAAGTCTTATTGTGCAGCTTTCTTTCATATTTCTTGAATTTTTCTCTTCATTTTATTCCGTAATTTTTCATTTCAAGGCGTCAATCGATACTACTGATTCTTAAATTGTTTACTTTGGCCAGGTATAAATAATTTAAGCTTACCTCGTTTACTAGATAATATTCAACTCATTTAGCATTGAAGGACTAGGAAGTGAAACATAAACAGGAGCCACAATAATTACCATGTTCGTACGAGTCTTTTGTTTCCTTTTTTTTTTAAATCAATGAAGCATCTGGGTCTATATCAAACTAGACATCTTAACTGGCATATTTGTAATCCTGGTAGCTTAAACCTTTTAGAGTTCTTCACTATGAGTCTTCTTGCCATCTAGGCTCGAAATCACCTTTACACAAGGAATACTATCAGTCTCGACTAAAATCAAAGTGTTATCTGACACCGCAGTTTAGAAAAAAACCAGTGAAGGGCTAGCGAAAAAGCCCCAAAAATCAACAAGAAAGTTTTGCCTGTCAAAGTAAGATGTATCTTTTTTGATCGTTCGAACGATTATTTTGGTTTTTTCAATAAAAACATTTTTCAAATTGATGTTAAAACCATTGAAATCCTCGTTTTCATGAAGGTTAAGAAAGCGAAAATAACTACTTTTGGTGTGACATTTATGTGGTCAGTACTGCAAAGGAAAACAGAGAACTGGGGAAGATCCAGGGAAAAGTTACTCTTGGTATAACAGATACCATTAGACTTACAATAAATGCTGCAATAAGGATAATGCTAAGCTTCATGCACCTCAGTACGTTCATTGGAATAGAGCCATCACTTGCGTTAAACAGATTAAAATCAACTAGAAGCTTGTCTTACCATCTCCAAACGTTACATTTTTGCGTTTTGAAACAAAGGGAGAGGATGGCTCCACCAACTAAAAGGGAGCTGGCGAAAAATGATCTTATAAAGGATTGACACACCGACTAGACAAGAAGTGGAAAAGTGAGAGATTACAAAGTCTAGAGGCATACCACCGTCTTTCAGTCGTCTTTTATTCCAAGTTGTTTTTATTCAAAAAGTATCTTCAATAAAAGTGGCCACAGAAGTAAAAATAAAAACTTCAATGGAAGAATACAAAATTCAACGGAAAACAAGTTGGTACTTCATCTGCTTTAACTGCGTCTTTTCATTAATAGTGTAGTATTGTGGACCTGGTTACAAAGGACCAAAAAACGGACATGGGACTCTGGGCACAGCAGTCTGGACAAAACATCAGATGATCTATTCAGAGCTAGATCAGTGGATGGAAGTGCAAATGGAATAGATACAATCAAAGTGCCACTTGCAATACCAAATAAAAGAGGACTAGGCGAAAACCTGTGCAAAGAGATAGATGCGGCTTGGAATGACAAAAAAAATTGTAGGAAACATAAATCTGTATAACTTCTTCCTGACGAAAGGAAGACAAAACTGTTAAAACAAAGCAGCAACGAGGTAAGAACTCTACTGACTTACCACAACCTTCTACATCAAAAAGTAGAACGAATAGGAATCCAAAGTGATGATACCTACCGAGATTGCAGCCAGAAAGAAGGAAGCACCATCCTTCGGTTGTCTAAGTCTAGCGAATAAGCGGCGCAGATGTCTGAGGAAGACTAACGTATCACAACTTGGTGTCTTCAGAGTAAGGGAACCTCCTTGGTTCCTGTTAGATGACAGGATGGCTAGTTGTAATATAATAAATAATATAATAGATAGAACAGAATAAATAATTTTATTAAAATCTAATAAATAGAACAGAACCATTTCTGAGAAGTGTAGGGCTGATTCTAGCTTATGTTTTTCCCAATCATGGAGTAATTCCAAGTAAATAAAAAAAAATTTGTTTGGGAAACCCAAAATAATCTTATAGTTGAACCAGTGGTGTCACCCACGTGAAGTGTTGCTTCCCCTCAGACTCTAGACTATGAAGGGACTTAGATTCGGGCTTCGATGCCTATTTAGACACGATGTATACGATAAACGATATGTAAAGAAACATATCTATTTTTTGGTTTCCTGAAGGTTTCAGAAAACCGAAAAATTCAACTTTACGATCGAAAAGTGGTTGAGCACGGAAAAATTTCCATGAATTGTATTATTCAGAAGCCTGCAGTATTGCTTTGAAGAGAATATAAGTTTTTTGCTTCCATTCTTTAGTGTCCTATTTCCATCCCGTTTTAGTTACAAATGACAATGCATTATATTGGAATTGGGCATTTGTTCTCATACCTAGTTCTCATCCATAGTCACACTATGCTATTAGTAATCCGAAAAATATTTGGTCTTATTATTTTGGGAGATTTGGGAGTAACAAATGGTTGTCTCATTCTAGGCACATTTTTTGTGGGAAGGAAATAATTTGGTTTTTATAGGTGGGCTACGAATTAAATCTTAAGTGTGTGAACTGAAAAAAAATTTATCAATGATTGGGTCGTCATCCTATTGCATTCTTTGAAACGACTTCAGAAGCTCTCGTTCATTTTCAAGCGGCATAAAGACAATTAATAGCGTATTATCCTTATCAGCATATTTCAACAACATATACAATTAGCTCAGACTGTCAGAACTTTTTTTCTGACCTTAATTAAATAAATACACATGGGTTACCTTATCCTATTTTAAAAAAGAAGTTGACCCAAATGGTATAAATTGATCAGATCCTTGTTTCGGAATCGGCGGAATGAAAACTTAATCGGGACTTTTGCTAGATCGCTCCACTAGTTTGATGTTTTTTCAAAACAACGATAATAGTTACCTCAGCAAAATCGCTGAACTGATCAAAGGTTTTGGTTGCAGATAAAAATCTCAAGGATTGTGTTTTTTTAGCCAGGGTTGACCCAAAAACTAACTTTACATCAGGAAACGAACTCCATTGGATAAAACAATTAATCATTTGATACCCATTTCGGGCTGAAAGATGAATATATTCCAGCCTCCCATCCATATCGTTGATAACTCTTGGAATTCGCGAAACAGAAGTTTGGTCTGGCGTGGTCCATAAAGAACATGGTTTTCTTTCGTAAAAGCAAGTTCTTTAACAAACCCTGTCAATCGCAAGCTTCAAGCGATCCAATTGTCCATTGTCAAGAGCTGGGCTGAGGGTCCAACTTATATAGAGTAGCACGACAGTAGCACTAGCACTAGCAGTAGGATGGCTTCCATTCAGTCCCACTAAGCACGTAACAAAATCTTCCTGGCCATACTTTCTAGGTTTGATAATACTTGTGGACCTTCATGATTTGTGGCATTTTGGCTTGTGTTTTCTGATAATTATTTCATCACCAATGATCCGATTAAGAAATAGATCAATTTTTTTACCTAAAAAGGAGAGATTCGCAGATGAAAATTAGGACCACTTGGATTTATGTGGCATCCAAACATTGAGCGTTTGACTGAATTCAAGGTTCCTTAAATGGTTCAAGATAATTTGGCGGTTATTCTTCAATACTGAGGGATGCTCATCTGCGGGGTCACCTCAATCATTGCCAAACATTGGTAAACATTTTTGGTATAACGAAAATTTTTACTATATTTTATGAAATTGCAAACTTATAATCTTTGAGATTTAAGTCGAACGGATTCCTTGAGTGGAAGGTTCGTTAAATTTCGGTCCAGCTGTTTACCGTTCTATAGCTTAAGTTGCAGATAGAGACCAACAGAGAGAGAGAGAGATGGAGAGAGAGAGACAGAGACAGAGACAGAGATAGATAAAGTAATAAAGAAAGGAAAGAATCCTACCTTGAAGTCTTACGATACGATAAAATGTTGAGATTTAAAAAAACGGCGAAAATCATTTTCACACAGAATATATTTCACTATTTCTGATTCCTAGTATCTTATTTCTATTATTGTTAATAATTTCATAGTTTAAACGCTTGCCTTCGGAGCAACTGGTCCAGAGTGTGACTAGAGCTGATGGATGTGTTGTTTTGATTAGTGTTTCACTGGGCAAACTATTGGATCAGTTACCTTGGGTACATAACTTCAGAAGAATACGTACGCCATGTGTGATTTCTATCAACAAAATCTTTTTCATATTCAGTCAAGGGATGAGATGGCTCTAGCCGATTTTTTATCGAAAAGTCGTATTGCTTTCGATGAAACTTCTTTGGAAAACGCGTACCAAAAGTTCAAATCTTGAGTGGAAGGTTTGTTCAGTATTTGATCAGCTTTTTGCGGTTTTGGCTCTTATATGTTGCAGAGGTAAATGCGTATTTTGTTTTGTTGCAAAGATTGCGTGAACCAAATGTGATTTCTATCAAAAAAAACCTTTTTCATACATTGGCTCTAGAGATGAGTTTTTTTCACGTTTTTCAAATCGTTTTTGAAAAACGTGCGCCAAATGTCCGGGAAATGTATCTGTCACAAAAACTGGAGCAGATACAATATATTATTAGTTGCTAAATATTCCAAGAATGAAAGATAACTTGCAGAAAAGTTTGAAAAGTTAATTAATAATTTATCCTTCCATCAGATAATCCTGAACATAGCGCTTGCTGAAAAGTTCCGGTGATTTTTAAATAGTTCTTCGCTTGTTTTCTTCATGCTTATCTCATAATAGAGTAGAACACTGGAATGTATTTACTACTTCTTGTCGAAGATTTTCCTTAAGCTTCGACATTCAGGAATCTACAGAAACTACACCATCTACAAGTGACTGAAAGCCTATTGAGGAATGTAAATATAAAAAATTTTTAGACGTATATACAATAGTAAAAAGTATAGTCCTTGCTGAGTAAAATATAAGTTACTCCTTGAATAGTTGTGTATACTTTGTGTGAATAAAGCACAGTGTTTCCCAATGGTAGATAAGTGTTAGGGGAGGTATAACAAATTGTAATCTCTAGCAATACCTTCTGTGTTTCCTTTCTCTTTTTTTTTGCTAGAACATAACTTAATAACGGCTGGGAGCGATCAAACAATTACATGATTCTACAAGGGTAGAAAATTAACCCAAGGCAAAGATGAACTTGCTTCAAACAATTCTAATTTTATTACAGTTTCCTTACCTTTTCCCCATCTGAATGGGCTAATGAGAGGACCATAGGGTTTTCGACTTTCTTTTAAGTTTAGGGGAGTTTGTAGACGTTGTTTTATTGTTGTGCACAATATTCACATGCGTTAAGAAATTATAAAATATTTATGTAAAATAAAATTGATGTAAGCTTACGTATGTAAGGATTCGAAGCAGTTTTTGCTATGGAGAATAATATATCCTTACGCGAAATTGCGAGTTTTTTAATTTGCTGTCCTCCAAATATCTTGTTTGGCTCTTGTGAAGAGAAGTTTTGTAAAAAC
The DNA here is from genome assembly GCA_954870665.1 of Stratiomys singularior. Lineage (NCBI taxonomy): Eukaryota > Metazoa > Arthropoda > Insecta > Diptera > Stratiomyidae > Stratiomys > Stratiomys singularior. The sequence goes on along the minus strand of OX940878.1, from coordinate 149,297,499 downwards.
GCTTGTCAAACGCAAATTTAAGGTAACGATTTCGTGTAATCTGAAGTTACTTTTTCAAGTATTTGGCACTCCGTAGCCTTTGGGGCCTCCGTAGAAAAAGATGGGTTAATAACGATAACGATTCGCGCTGTTGTTCTTGTAAGTTAGCTCCTTGTCTATTATCAGACCAGGGTATGATGGTTCTTTAGACCACAGGATGTTTTTGCCAATAAAATCTACCGTCAACTCGAAAGCAGTGTGGATTTTCGTTTTTGCTGGAATACATGCATTTGGTTTTGCTAACGTTTATTTGAATTTCCACTTATGGAAAAACTGTTTTAGTTTTTCTAGCGTTAGTTCTAAATTTCGGTTAATATTGTTTGTATTGACGCTAAAATTCTATTCGCATTATCATCAGCAAGCTAGAATTGTGGCTGTTCGCATGATAGGGATGTCAGCGGTGTAAATGTTAAATAAAATGTGTTAAGAGAAGAGCCTGGAGGAACGCCAGTATTTAAATTTTTGGTAGAGGCGGAACTTTCTTGAACTTTCACTTGGTATGCTCTATCTTAGAGCAAAGATATGATCAGATTGAATGAGTATAGTGAATCATGTGATAGAGAAAACCGCCGTCTCAGACAATATCGAAAGCTTTCTCTGTATCTAGTATGACCATAGAGATGAATGAGTTTTCATTAAGGGCACGTTTACTGCGTAACCCAGTATACATAGTAAAGTGTTGTTTTTGTCGGTCCAATAACCATTTCAAAGACTAAATTGGAAATTCGGTAGATATTCGGTAGGTTTGGTACCTTTGAGGAATGTAGGTTGCTGCGTTGCTGCCAAACCTTTATATCAATTTTTTTGAAAATGCTGCCGAGAATGGAAAGCTGTCTGAACACTTTATAGTTTTGGGGCAAGGTTGGATTTTTACTGGGCTTTAGATAATGAATGAATAGAAAGTTTATGAAAGAATATGAAAGTTTGGCGTACGCAGCGGAGGCTTATAATAACAACTCGTCTTCTTGAGAAGTTCTTTTGAACTCTGTTGCGAAGTTCATCTATAAAGGTGTTTTCTCATTCTTAATTATTTGAAGTAAGCTTCTAAACTCATAAGGTTTGGTTAAAGCCTTGACGGGAATGCTTCAAATACTTGAGACTGTTTTCAGGAAGTTATCTACAAATATTTTATTGAGATCGTTACGAATTCTGTCTGATACGTCATGGAATCTATGGAACGTTTCAGTCAAAAGTTTTGATTTTTATTCGTTGGAGAAAATTGTGTCTCCGCTATTTCTGCTCAGAAAGTAGGGTAAAGACTGATTTGCATTCAAGGATAATGTTAAAGTCCCAAAATTGACGAGTGTTGTAATCATGGCTGAGGAGCATATTATTCCAACAGTTTTTTTCGCAGGCTAGATGATTCGCTTTGATTCTGTGAGATAAGCTGTTTATCACAATTTTTATTTGGAGTCCCGTGTCCTCTGCCATTGTCTCCGTAACACTTTGTTTTCTTGATAATATTGTAAGTTTCCGAGTCAAATTCGTATCCTTTTCGGGTATTGGTGACTGCTGGTACACAATAGTTGTTAAGAGATGTTAAGTTAAGTAAATGTTAAGAAGTTTCACCCATTTGTTCATTTAAAGACACAAATCTGTTCATTGTGTAAAGGATATCAGATGAAAATAACATATTTTCTTTTAAGTCTCTTCGGAAATGTGAACGATTTGGTGTTGAAAATGTTTGCAATTCGTAGAAATTGAATTGTTCTACTGGTTTTTTACACTACCAACTATTCTAGGCTACTATATTTGGTGTTTTCGACTTTTCGTGCTACCGGCTGATACTAAAAATAAAAGAATAGTACAAAATGGCGACTCTAAAACTAGCAATATCAGTCGTTCGGAGGGGTTGATACTTTTTTCGCACAGTATAAACTCTAGCGTTGAATCACTCCAGGTGGGGAGTGAAATGTGGGTTCGTTAGGGGTGGTGTATGAAAACGTTTGATCACTTGATGTACCCGGCTCGAAGATTTAATGAAAATTTGTAAATCTATAGGAATAAAAAAAGTTGTTACGTTTTATTTTTTTATTGGGATCAGGCTGAATATCATCGTCTCTATTGCACATAAGGTTCTAGGTGTTTAAAATAAGGTATGTAATTTAACATATGACTCAACATGATGATACCGAAGTAACGCCCCAAATTTGAATGCAAGTTCGAGAGTATTCTATCAATCCTAAGCGTTTTCCCAAGAAGTAGAGAGCCAATTTAATCAAGGAAGATGCAGAAATGATGGTGGTGGAAACAACACGGCAAATCCTTCTTAACGTTAAAATCAGGATAGCTAAATTACTGAATTGCAACAACTAAAAGTGTCTTTTTCGTAGTACTTTAACAATGTGGGCTGTCATGCCATCAATGATGATTACTCAAGTTATGGATATGGATGTTGAGGAAATCTGTACTGTTCGCTATTATTAACTTGTTTATTCCCAGGAAAATGTAAAAAATAAGCTAGTCTACTTAGATATGCTGCATTTAGGACGTATTTTTTCCCAAAACAAAAAAGACTTCGTAAAGATTCTTACAGGTATGCAGAATCTTAACAAAGAAACAGATGACGCTTATTTTGTCATTTCACTAATACTATCCTTCGGAGTATGTTGCCGGTTGACTTGAGGTCCTGTAATATATGTTGATATTACTTAGTTCGAGCTTTTATCGCTCTTGACGCTTAATACTCGTATTAGGTAATAGAATCGTTTTATTTTTCATAAACTAAAGTTACAAATTGAAAAATAAAATAGCACTAAAGAAGTTTTCATGCTACTAGAAGGTTATTTTTTATCCTTAAAAATTCGCAGTGATGGTGATGGGAGAGCTTTCTCCAGACAATCTGGTCGGATAAATGCTGAAAAGTTTCGACAAATGGACCTGCGTGGCACATTACTCTCGGGCAATACTTATTGCCAAAAAATACACGATAGATAACCTTGGGCGCGGGGTCTAGGGAGGTCTCCTTTCCAGCAGTCCTCCTCCATCCTGCCCCCTCCCGCTGGAGGGAGATTTCTCTAGACTGACGGCGCCCTAGCGCGAAGTAAAAAGAGGCCTAGTCCGAAGTAATGCGTCAAACGGTTCCAGGCTAGGATCTCTTGACAGGGGGGGTGTTTAGTGGCTAGTCTGGTAGCATGCGCTGCTAGGAGTCTTTGGAGTCTAGGAGGAAATTTGAAAGGATTTCGTTTCTCCGCCTCGAAAAAACGAATCTCGTGGCAACATTAATAAGAAACTATGTCCAAAAAAAAAAAAAAAAACAAAACATGTAGTAGTACAACGTGAAATATGTAGTATATTACAGTATTTTACGAGGAATGTCATGCATTCCTTTTGAAAAAAGTTCTAATTACAGACGAGACTACTCAAATCGATTCAATTTAGATGCACGTAAGCCCGTAAAGACTTACCATTAATACTGGGTCAGGTTTTTTGAAACAATTTTGAAATCCAACAAAAAAGTCTTAGTCATGAGTGTATCCTTTTGACGATAAAGTTAAGAAGCAAGAATCATGACATTTACAGGAAAAATTTTCGAGTTTGGCTACTAACTCGATATGTGTCTGCCTGCAATGATTTCACCCAGAGCTCCTGTACAACTTTCAACCTCCTCATTTCCGAGGCCATTAGGATACATGCTTATTGAACGTGCCTCCTTAGTTTCACAAACTTAAGCCCTATGTCTTATTCTTTTGGGAAGCTATTTAGCTTGCAGCAGTTCACAATTAAAACACCACCACGACCTTAATTTGACCATTTCGGGGGGATGCTCATTTTTTCTCCCTCATTTTCTTTCTCGTTTTCCAAGATTTCTTCTGTTAATTTTTAGTTTGAACCATAAAATCTTATCTTTCCAGTTTTCCTTTTCGCGATCTGACTCACCAACGAACTTTATAATCGCCATTACAGAAGAAAGTTTACACTGCAAAATCGTGAAAAGTTTTGTGGTATTCAGTAAAAAATAAATTTTAGGCCAAAATGATACTGTATTAAGAACGAATTCAACTCTTTTACCACTCGGTTGTGTCCTTTTTTAGTTGAAAGACAGCAGGTTTCACAGTGCATGGCTGCACGTATAAGTGTGAGGGCTGTAGTTTAGCTGATTAAAATTAGCTTAAAATGGAGTACAGACGTATATTTTGAATTCCCTATTAAACTGAAGTTAGGATGCTGATGCTTGTGTCGTAATATCTTAAAAATCCAAACTGATAAAATACACTAAATTACTTACCAGTATAATTTTAACGTTCATACTGAGTGCACTTTTGCTAGCCGGAAACCCTTAAGAAAAGGATTAAAAACTGAAATTATCGTTCTTATTCTCCGTTGCTGATGAGTCCTTTGAACTTTACACTTTGATGAATCTTTCTAATTATATACGCGGAGCTAAAATGAGAAACTTCCTGTCATAAGCGCCGTTAAATTTAAATTAAAAAGCATAAAATACACTCAACCGAGCTTGTTTGAGGAAAAAAGGAAATTCCGAAAGATTTCTTGCAACAGCATACAGCGTATACGAAACAAAAGAAAGAATGAATGATATCAAAGTAAGACTAGAGTTCTCTGAACTACTACGTTGGGCTGACAGAGTTTGGTTTTTCTTGCGGAAACTGTTTTGTTCTTCGGTGACGGTACTTAAAAATTAACCTAGTGTAAACTTTTTGTTTGAAAGGAAGCACTTGACGGCGTTATTATTCGGTGGGATGCATTCAAAAAAAACGACAAAAAAACGATACCTTCGTTGGTTTATTCAAAGAAAATTTTCAATTTAGAATAATACACTCACAACGGGCGCGGTAGGAATACGTTAATTCATATTTTTCTTGCCGTGGAAAAATTATAATAATTTCATTCGCTTATTAGACATATGACGTGAAACTATTGAGGCGGGCCGATACGCAACGCAAATGATGTGAATAATAAATTGAACTCGACGATACTAAATCGCGATTGCGATAATTACCTGCTTTTATACCTGACGAACAATTTCAATTAATGAAATTGCTCAATCTTCTGATTAGTAATCCATAACCGCAATTTCTTTACGCTGAAAGTGCTAAATATTATGGTTATCCACCGCCCATCGAGGACTCTGTCAGCGACGTTAAGGGTTAAATAATGAAAGAGTAAAGTCTATGGAAAAGATTTACTGAAATAAATTAATTGCATTGCTAAATCAGTCGGGTCATAAAAAAATGTAAGGAAAGTACTGAAAAGGCTGCAATGAAAGCTTCACTGAATGGCTCGAATTATCTACTTCCAGGGTTGTTATTGGCATTGCCAGCAGGTATGCAAGTGCACACTTTCTGTATTTCTGCAAGACATGCTGAAATGAAGTCATTTTTTGAGTTCAGAGTGTTTTTAATATGAGCACTGTTAGAAGTCGTTTAGAATATTAAAAAAAAAAACACATAAGATATCTGAAAACAGGATGACTTTTGGAGGTACGTTTTGGTTTACATATTACGTATATTTTTTTCAAGTTTTTGACAGTCCCCATGACATGACATGTCAACAGATTTCCCACCGAAAACCATTGTTTTTGAAACACACATTTAAATAATGTCTGCAACCTGAATTATCGCTGGATCGTACGTCAACTGTTTAAGAGATATTCAACATGGTCCAGCAACTGATCGCATGATACTTTAGAAAGAAATATACGGCAAAGTGGCTTCTAATTGCATGAAGTATGAATTTATAAAACTTTAAACAGTTGACTTAAAAAAACATTCTTTTTTAAATTTTTCTATCAAATCGAGTAAGTTATCCCGACTAGGTTGTTATTATTCCTTCCGATGTCCACTGATGGACTAAGGATAAGTCTGCAATGTTCACTACTTCGCCACCAGCTGGAGAATCATGATCGAGCTAGAGGATCATGATCATGTGTTCCAATTTTGCTGGTGGATCCCGCCCTAACCTTATGTAGTACTTTAAGGTCAGGTTTGGACAGTCAAGAAGTTGATTTCACTCCTTTTCTTCTTGATGAATTCTTTGGTCTTCGTTTTATTAGGGTGAGGCCAACAGACTCGGCTGGTCATTCCTGTTATTCCTTTTGACCGTTGCTGATGAAATCTTAACTAGGCTTCCTTTTATGGAATTTTGGCAGGCTGAGCAACCTCTTTCTAGTCGTTCGTCCTGTTTTTCCTTGCCATATACAATGCTTGGTAGCTTACGTCGAGTTCACTTCTCTCTGGTTAATTATGATTTTGAAACCTGCTCGCTGCATGAGACTTTTTGGTTAGAAGAAAGTCACTGAATTGTTATTTTAAACGATGCGTTATTCACGTTGCCCTAGAAATTTCTAGGATTACCTTAATTTCAAAAATTTCTGACCGGAAAGCCGGATGCTCTATAAATTGTTGGTCAAGTTGAATAGCCCAAGAAAAAAGCAGACTCTAATTCCGTCATATGTTCTAGATAGTCCCAAAGTCTAGTCCCAGATTCAAAAATTTTGGCACGACAAAGGCACTTTGCCCAATTTGCAATTCGTCCGTGTTAATCAAGATTCTACTATCCAAGACCTTCGTCTAGGAACTTTTCCAGCGTTTTCTAATTTCGAATATTGGCACTATAAGGGGTTTGATATATAGGGCTTACTATATATCATATATATGTATAAAATATATAGGGTTTACTCTCCATGGATTTGGAGATGTCCTGTTCAGAGATGCTGAATGGTTTCATTTTGAGTCTTGTTGATCTAATTTTCGCGAGAGAATGTGTCTGTCCAAAGCAATCAGTCTGAGAATAAGTTAAATCGTAGGTATAAGCGTACTTCACAGGGCTGTGATACCCAGGAAGTCTATTCCCTAGGTCCTTTTAAGTTTCCTCACGCTTATGCTGTAGCTGCCACAACAAAATCACTCCGTCTCATCGTGATGTTGCAGCTCTCTAAATGATTTAGGAGCTCCATTATCACTCTTTTTTAGACTGCTCTTGTATAAAGATTGCGGGTTCGTTTACTGCCCCGGGTTATTTTTAAATATTTCACCATTTCTACCAAACTTCATTGCTTACCTTCTACGGTTGGGAAAGAAAGGTTCGCCCGTTTTCTATGCTTCATGGTTAACGCATCCTTAATTTGTGTATAAACTAGTAGAACTTCAAGGATATGTTCTTCCAAGGATATGTTCTTGATGTAGCAGGTCGCAGTCTGTTTTTTGCTGTATTTACCTTTTCTGAACGGAACTTAATATCAATCTGCGTGCATCGTTTTTTCATTTGTCGACCGATTTTTAGGATCAAGTGCTTAGAATCAAGTCTTTGGGAACTTTGAATCAAGCATAACCAATTTTATTGTATATCAAGTATAACCAAGTTTATTGAATGTTGGGCAAGGTGGCTTTATCATTTTTGAATCTAGGACAAGTATTTTCAACTTAATCTCAAGTTGGAAAAGGACATTTTTGAATCTGTTGAATCTAAGTTGTTTCCTTTGTACGTATGTGTTATTTGAACTATGAGCAAAATTTGCTTTATGTATTGAATTTATTTTCCAAAATCATGGATAAACAGTGTTTTTCGCGGGTTTCAAGTTTAAAATCTATTTATAAGACGGTTCAGCTCATTATGATTTGGTATACTCCAGACTATGTCAATGACTTTTTTTCAGACTTGAGATCTAGTATGATTAGCATGACATATAAATTCAGATTCAAAAAGAGAGAAGAAAAGCTGCTATTTAATTTTTTCAAGTTGAAAAATGTTTCGTATCATATTTGCAAGCTGAACAAGGATTTGTTCTTACACAGTCTTGTTTGAATTCTGATGAGTTATTCAATTTTGGCTTCCGGGAAGAAGTCATAGATGTTGCAATGCATTAGCAGTTCACTGGATAAGTTTTCTTGTGTTAGACGTCAGAAATAGCGTTTGGTAATTTGAAAGGAGTCTCTTTACTCTGGGTAAGTATTCATACGGAACTGGTAGTGCAGTAAAATTTTTTTTTGCGAAAATAGCCCAAAGTCCCTATTTAAGTTTCCTTGATAGCATTTTAAGACCCAAAACGATATGACCAGGGTTCTGATATGTCCTTTCCTGATATGTCTTTCAAAATTGTTTGTTTTCAATTTAGATTACTGTATATCGTTGGTAAAGCTTCTATACCGAATTTCTTTCATTGAATCTAGCATTCGATGTCGAGAAAGTATTTTGCGGAAGTATTATTTGAGTAAACCATGGCATAATCGCCGACAAAAATTTCAGAATAATATTTTCTTTATCATTAAAAGAAAGCACATATAAGGACTTTTATACAATGCAAATTACATTAGAAGTTCCGCGTTTTAAATTGTTTTCAACCCCTTTCATAAGGTCGCTGCAAAAATTTGTCGGAAAATCATTTTCATACTGAGTCTCGGATTTCTCATCTTGAGTCTTACATGTCTCATCTTGGTTCGCAGGTTATTTATCTCGGATCGCGGACAGATTCTCTTTAGTTGGGTTTTGCGTAGAATTGTTGAATTTGTGTCATTCTTATCCATTTGCTTAAAACAAAGATGATTCAGAGATTTTTTATTTAATGAAACACCTTTTAATGTTGTTCAAGATTTTTTATGAAAGGACCCCAACAATATGTATAGTATTGATATCGTATCCTATGCTTAAGGTTATATATTATAATAGTATTGATATCGTATCCTATGTCTAAGGTTATCGCATCGTTCTAAAATAAAGATTTGAAATCAGCATCGTAATCCAATCAAGTTCACTTGGTTTTACACATAATTGATGTAAGGCTCCTTCTTTAAGCATGTTCTAAGGACCTTAAAGCAAAAACCGGTTAATAAGGAGCTATAAGAAACTGAAGGAAATCAAAAGGTAGGCCCAAACTATACGAATTTGTGTGAATCATTCAATTGAAATTACATGTTCCTGACGATCCAGCAGGAAATGATATGACGTTTCGCTCAAGGATTTGGAAAGGTTTTTTTACTTTTTGCAATATTTATTGAATTGGAATGTGAGGCCCCTTTGATCATTTGAACATTTTTAAAATTACCTACATGATGAGTACTCGAACGGTTGAGCCATTGAGCCAACGGTTGATGCTCGAACGGTTGAGCCATAATTTATAAGACCCTTGAGCCTAAAAAACTTCAGAGGTTATTTTTTCGACGACTGTGAATATCTTTTAAACGTCAAAACCGGGCACTCTATTTGACAAAGACATTATTAAGTTAGTAGAAAAACCGACGTTATAGCTGATAAAATTGGTGGTATCATAATAAAATGTTGCAGGATGAAATCATGAAGCTGCAATAAAAGGGGTTCTCTTTGCTCTTTGGTATTAAGTAAAAACAAACTTTGCGAAACCTTTCATTATGAGGTGGAAATTTTAAATGAAAGTACTTTACGAAATCAGTCTCGATAAATGTCAATGAGTCAAGTCTTTCCTTAGCTAACGGTTTTTCGGAACGAATGGTTCTAGAAATCATTCACGCAACTTTTACAAGTCACTGGTACTTTTTGGTCAATATTCAAATGTCGCAGTGGTATTGCGAAATAATTTAAATTACATTTTCTAGCTAACGGTTCTATTGACGAAGGATATTAGTATTTGAGAAAGCTTGAAACATTTGTTCATGGCTATAGATACAATAACAAGAAACGTCTTCCTAGAAAATAACTAAAATTTCCAAAGAGGAGAAAACGTCAAAAGGGCAACTCTTAATAAGTTATTGGTAGACTTCTTCTAGAAGACCATTCTTTTACTTCGAGACTTTGTTACTTTGGACAGCAAATAATTTTTTTCAAAAAATCACCAAGAATATTTGCAATTTGAGCTATTTAAAATAAAGTTTCGCGTGCTTTTCCTTTTGTACCATTTTTATACCACATTTCCTATAATGAGTTTATCGTTCTCTTGTTTTGAGTGAGTTACTGACACTGTGATACTGTGTTTTCTGACAGAAATAACGGTACTCGCCCATTTCGGCAAACCAGTTTTAGACTTTGACAGGTCAAAATAGCCGCCACCGGGAAGTATCATAGTTCCTTCAATTCGATTGAAGCATTAAGGGACAATGAGCTCATAGTCTAGTTCTCATAGAAATGAGCTGAGTTACAATTGTGCAGAAGGTGAAGATTTTGGAGGATATGCCGTTCATAAAATCGCTTACGATAACTTCCTTTTCTTTTACCGAAAGATAGTTCATACGGAATGTGTTTTCTAGTTTATCTCTTACTAAAAAACTACATGTCCTTTATGTACTTCATGTCAAATTATTAATATAGCCTGATCACGTTATAAGACAACCTTGCCAGCTGTATCTGGGTTGTAATTTTCTGTTTTGTGATAAGCTTATTTCTAAGAAATATGATTTGTATTGCATTGTTATCCAGACAGTGTGAATCAAGTTCAAATAGCTTATGTTATGTTTGGGGCAAATCAAGCTGTCAAATAAGCTGTCAAATAAGAAGTGGCAAACCAATGATCGTTAAAGGACCGTTGAATAAAGGATCTCATGAAACGATCTTTAAGAGAATCGTATAAGGACTTTTAAAATCTTTACATTTAGAAGTATTTGAACTTCTAAATCTAGGAAATAAGCCTGGTTGAAAACAGTTCCCGGAAATAGTACACGAAAATTGTAGAAGTTAGCTGATCTACAGGGTAGAAAAACGTTTGGAGTCCTTAAGTTACAGAGGTTACAAGCAAATCTCACTGGTGACTCTTACATGCATCTTACAAAAATTTCAATTTTTGACAATATAAAGGAAAACACATACAATATCCTGATATCGCGTCGGTCATATAATGTGTATTGCAGTGTGAAGGAGTGCCTTATCCATTACTCAGAAATATTAGCAAAAAACATAATTTGGCGATATTTAAGACTCGATTGGCTGGGACTATTCCAAGTTAGGATCTTAATTTCGATGATCTTCTCGAATTTGAATTCAAAGATAGTAAAAGAAATTAAATTTCATAGATTGAATCGAATGACTTTATAAAACTTTGGCAGTTTTCAAAAAGTAGAGTTAAACTAATTACCTTACGGGCGAGTGGTTTTTAATCGCTGGAGGAGTTATCAGTTACAATTACAATCAGTAATTGTATCAGTATAATCTTGATATATTTTGATTTTTTAAAAAGTTCAGCCAGTCTTATAGTTCTGAGATGGCGTTTGTTGATAGATTACTAAACAGTAAGTCGTAAAAAAGTTCTTTTGTATACTTACAATAAAATACCGTTAATTCCAACAGGACGCGCGGTAAGCCTTAAGGAATCATACGACACAATGAGAATATTAACGAAGCATATAAAAAAAAAGAAGACAATGGAATTCTGCAGGGTAATCTCAAAGTTGGAGAGTTGCTTCCCCTTTTTCAAAGCGGTTGTACACAGTAATAAAGGATTATGGCTTGTGAGATAGATCAGCAGAAATATCTCTACATAAAAAGGATTGACGTGTATGTAATGAATATCTAACGAACAAAATGAATTTTGAAATTTATTTTACTGTAGCCATACACCTTGATATTGTCCATCATGTTCCTCACGAAAAAAGGCTCCAACGTTCAGTGGACATAACAATCAATGAAATAAATGTGGAAAATAATTCTTTGATACATCCGAAAAATCCTATTTTAACGTCACTGCATATTAAATGGAGATGAATGCAATAAATTTCAATTTTTTGTTTTATTTTTCCAACCTAGAGCCGTTGTCAAGTATTTCAAAATCTTTTCTCTTCATTTCCCCAGTGCTACAAACAAAGAAGAAGTCCTTGATGAGCCCAAAATTCGAAAAATATAAAAAGATGAAGATTTTTATGGTTTTTTTCTGTGGGGAAAATATGTAGGGTCAGACTGCGAGAGTGCCAGATTATTTGTGCGGTAATGCATCCGTGACCCACTAACAAATTGTTTTATGAAGAAATTGATTCCAATATATCAAAGAATAAAAAATTCATATTCTACACTTGCGCCTGAGAACCCCTTTACCTGAGACTCTGGGTTTTTAATTTCCAAGTAACGAACCTCAAATGTTGACGCAAGACGTATAATTTTGGAGAGGCACCAATGTCTTGGAATAAAAATATGGTAGCCAATCAGTCAACAACTGACAATCCTGTTGATCTATATTAAAAGAAACCGGCACTAAGTAGTATCCAGGAAGGAGTAAGCTGCGTTATTTTTGACTATTTTGTAAGTCCCGTCAATGTTTGCTGCAGAATATGCCAAGAAGAATTTGACGTTCGATTTTTTCTACATTAGTATCTAACTTGAGGCTGATTATTCACAGTAGTTTCGTCCAAGAGTAAAAAACCCTGATAGTTATCTTATCAGCCTTGTTTTGACACCCGTAGGATGTTAGATTGGATATCGCTAAACAATGCTAAACATGCTAAACAAGGAAACGTAGTGTTTGAGTTGTTTTTCGGGTGAAACTTATGCACTTAGCAAATATCATTCCATGGTTTGAAATTTTGTCTTGACTAACTCTAGCTCCTACCATTTTTTCCAAGGAGCTCATATAAATTCAACTTGAATTATGTCAAATATTTTAACTATCTAACATTATTTCAAAAGGATTGTATAGGAAAACTATTTAAAACTATTTAATATTGACTTAAGTAGACTTTGTAGGGCGTCATCGGTCCTTTCCAAACTGAAGATTAGACGAAATCGTAAAAAAAGCAAATACAGAAATTAAGCTAAATTTCTCGAATCTCTTATCAAAAATGGAGAGTGTAGCAACAGGTGGTCATTGAGATATACAAAACCCCAACTGTCAACAGGGGTTTGAGCGATAATTAAAATGATTGGGGAAGTAATCCTTGGTGAAATGCAAATCGAGTCTATCAATTCGATTTAGATTAAATCATGGGCTAGTGAAATACGAGTATATCGCATACTAACAATCAATCCTAGTTATTAGATCGATAACATAAATGTCCTATGCACTTTGAATTGTGGCGGCTTTGTGGCAATAATGTTAGTGCGAAGCTGTTTTATTTGCATGTATAATTTAGAATAATACGTAATACGAATGGAAAATTATAATTTCCGGTTGTATTTGATAGGTGAATTTGTTGTACAACAGGAAGTGATGGTTCAATAATTTTATTTGGGTGTAAAGTGGACAATAAAATGTCATAGCTAATTACATCTATCAATACGATCCTGTTGATTGCATACATAATACGTGTTAACAGATTCAGTATATCTATTTTGGGGGATATATGGAAAAGGAATGAATTAATATTGAATTTAGAGATTATTAAACAAGCGGAAAAAGAAGCACTTGTAGGTTATATGAAAAAATGTGTTATAAGTTTAATCAATATCTACGGGTTTCTCAGAATAAATTGAGAAATATCCTGATTTTTGATTTCATTGGAAACGCTTGCTTTTAAGGTCGAAAGGAACACAGAGTGATAATTGAAAATAAATTATTTTTATTGCTCAGATTAATTTGAAATAGAAGTATTAGCACTGGAAACATTAGATCATGATTTTATTATATATGACGACTTAATTGTTATATAGTAGGTCCAGTCAGCGAATAAACCACTGTGGTTCATTTAAAAGATGCATCAGAACAGATAGATCTGTAATATGAAAATGATCCAAATAAATAAAATTTTTATTTTAAATAATACAAAAACAAATATTTTATGCTTATAACTTTCCCTGTTCTTGAGCTCATCTGGTACGATAAATCAAAGAACTTTAATAAAATCCTAAAAACAAGTAGTTTCCAATTTACCTTGTCCGTTTCGAGGATATTTTGTTCATTTTAACCATCTATTGAACTAGTTTAGGCTTACGCGAGACCATAAATTCATTTGAATAAGATTCAAAGTAATGACTTTTACCTTCTCTAACTGCCATGGTTGCATCTAAATACGGATGAGGAGGCATTTTCTCAATAACTTTTTGAATTTACTAATCAAGTGCTACCGTGCAACCGATAACAGACCTTCGAACCTCTTCCAAGATGAATACAGTTATCCTGTTTCATGAAGCCTTAAAGGTGGGTTAGGATGAATTGGCCTAGTCTTCAACAACCAGTTCAATGCTGACCATGACAAGAAAGATAGGACAGCATCAGGGTGATGGGCTGGCTCCACTGCTCTTTAACTTAGAGTACTCTCCATTGTAGCTCATACAGATAATATCCATATTCACCCATTATCCTTTAAATCTGCAGTAAAAATCCTTCTCATTATTTGCCATGAAGTAAAGCTATTAGGGTTACAAATTAACAACGCTCCAAATAGACAAAGGGGTCGTAAGGCCTGTCTTCTGGACTGGATACTAGGTTCGAATAGCAAAAAGGATCAATGGTGACTAACCGAACGGGTACAACCACGAGCTGCATGACTTTTTTTGACGTGTCAAAGATCTTTACGATTCTGAAGCCGCGGAAGCTGCAATGGCCCACCACTTCGCAACGGATGAATGAGGAGAGTGTGCCTAGGAAGCGTTCGCAGGCAAGACTAGACGGGCAACCCAGGGGGCCTGGTTTTCACTCGTTTTACAAAGGTAGCTCATCACTACACGCATTCACTAATTAGATGACATCAGATGAGGACGGTTAAGGTCCAAGAGTGACGGTAGCATGTCCTCAGCTAGTGCATTGCTAGAATACTACTGATAGTAAATTAGCCAATCTTATTAGGTATGGGTCTTGCTCTATCAGTATCTTGAACTTACCTTGAAGTTCCAAATTCGCATTCAGTGACTAGTGAGTTCAGTTGTTTGTGACTTTCGAATTCGTGTAGAAAGTTTCAGTAAGATTTTCGGTTTTTCGCCAAATATTTTTTAGCCTGTTGTTGATCCGATTTCGTTTGCTTTGACAGTTCGATTCATATTTTCGAAAAATTTGAATGAATTTTTCAAATTCAACATGTTGCTAGAAATGAACTTGATAGAAGATTTATTTTCCACATTCTCATTTCTACATTTTCGATCAAAATGACGTGAAAACCGATGTTCAACTTACTTCAAATAGCTTAGGAATGTCATCAAAATTCTTGGGATTTCACCGTATATTGTGCTAAATTTAAAATGAATTGTATGAAAATTACAAAAGGAATGACAAGATTATTACAACGATACGTAACCACTTGTAATATGTGACACTTGGAACAATCTCCCAGTATAATGGTATTTGACTCCAGTTTTCCAGATGCATTAGTATTGGAGCAAGTATTTGCTCTAAGTATTTTGCATTATTAGAGGAAAGGAAATAAAGACGCAGCCTTACTAAGATGAGCACTATTGTTACCTTAAATTTTGTATTCATACGAAATTAATCACGTATAATATCATACCGGAAAATTTATTCTCTCGTACATTTCTGCTTATAAGAGATGGCCATTTCTGTAGTCATTACGTGCGACCATATTTGTGGTCGATGACCATTCAGTTGACTCAGTTTCGTCGTTTAACTTCTAAGCTCTCTATCCCGGAAAGCTCACTTTATTTGCTACATGTGATATTCAACGCTTTTTTTTGTGATGACTCTCCGGACTGTAGCGCATTTTTGTGGTTATTTTTGGCGTAGTTTCTCCAAGGGCTGATATCGTGGCTTAGTAGAAAGCATTTGACGCTATATTTCTACTTGGCGCTTCGACATTTTACATAAGATTGATGAGTTACACCCTCCTAATTACACTTTTTCATATGATATGTTACACTGTATTTTCGCTTGCATGATAAAGAGTGTGTGGGTGATGCCTCTCCAGATAGTTTGATTGAAGTTGCATATTTTAATTGACAAACGCAACGTTACGCAACAGGGCGCTCGAAAAAGTGTGTAACTAATACATGATATACTTGTTCACCAAGTGGCATTGGGAGAAGGGAGTCCCATATGACGCAAATCCTCTTTCCTAGACTGTTTCCTTGGCAAGAGGAATCGCTGGAGCTTGCTGGTGCCTTAGAGCACAAAAGAATAAGACTTTTATGAAAGATTAACTTAAGAATAGAAGAAGGATAGGATTAAAGATGTGAAATAATGTGTGAACGTTCCTAGGCTGCATATTCAGTTAATTGTGTGGGCAGAAAGTAGTGGTTCTGGGTGGCACACATGGAAGTCTTCCATTTTTGGGGTGTTGTTTGGATTACTACCATTTAGGTGTGGATAGTCTAGGCATGAGAAAAAGGAATTCTAAATTCCATACCAAAAAAGCAGAAAAAATACAAATAAGAATTTTTAGTTATGACAATTTTGGCATTCCATTCGAGAGAATTCGGAAGATGATTTTTCTTGAGGAATTTAGTTTTTCTTTCTTATCACTGTTAACTTCTTTAATCGGATATGTGATGGTATAAGAGGAAGTTTTAGGCGTAATTGTTGTTTTCATAGTTTAACCACTGTTTTTCGTAATATTTTAATATCAAGTGGGCCCTTAGGACATTTAAAGTGTTTTAGGTTGTTTCGCCATGTTCGTTTTGGTGTTATTTTGCATTGATCATGTTTTTAAATGAATGATTAAACAATCAATTTTCAATTCTTTATCCTTTATCCGAAAATATCCTTTTCATCTCCAGTCAAATTCTCTATGATTGTCTTAGACGGTGCAGTTATATGAACGTAGCTTGGTACTAGATGTAGCTCACTTACGTACTATATGTAGCTCACGCAGGCAACGGCGAAAAACTTATGACTCGCTGACCCTGATTATGACCCGTCAGAGGTCAGCATAAACACTAAGTTTTATCATATGTTGTAGGTTTAACCAACCATTGTAGAAGGCAATGAGAGCGCCTACTCCTGTAGCTTAGCCACCTCAGTCATCGGAAGCATTTGTGATTCATGCTTGAATAATTCAGAAATGTTTTTCACAAATTCTTCCACCTCCTTGTATCGAGGTCACCATGTGTCATTTGCTTGAATGCCCTTGTATGCACTACGAATCAGATGTATGTGACTTGTCAGCAGTACCAGAAGTTGGCACTGGTAAGTTGTATTTCTTGTATTTTCTTAGCTCAATGATCTGTCATTATGTGCTTTCTATCTATAACTTTAAATAAAGCAACATGTGTGTGAGATATCATCGAATTTTTTTTATTCGTTTGGGAAGCCTATTAATGTCATTATGTGTGGAATATAACATCGTTCAAATGTCCCCCACGGCTTCTCTGGGTGGCGCGTATCCGAAATGTCCAATTTTCCATGACCTTTCCATACCGATGGCGTGGATGCGACGACCTTGTGACCTCTTTGAGGACCTCTGTGGTTTAAAGCTTATTTGCATAGACCTACGACTTGAGAAAACCTCACAAGAAAAAGTCTCTCGGGGTCAAATCGCACGATATACATGGCCAGTTCACATCATCTCCATATTATCCAATTCAGGCCAAAAGAAGTTGGTAGATATCGCTCGCCGTTGACGATGATGACCTGGCCAAAGTCGTCCCCAATGAAATATGGATGGATGACGCCAATAGAGACTTTTCCGGAATCCTTTGAATGCTCCTGGATTTCATGTGGACTGGTATAGTTCAGAATTTGACAATTTTTTTTTATTCACGAACCAATTCATCCGGGAATGGGCTTCATTGCTGAAGATCATTTTTCGATGAAAATTATGGTCAGTTGCCAACTGCTCCCGAGCCCATTCAGCGAACGCACGTCATTGTCTATGTTCGTTTCCCTTCAGCTCACGGGTCAGTTTAAAGTCACAACGCAAGTTGTGGTTTGTGAAGCCGAACCGACTGCTTCGGATTCTCCTGCACACTGTCATGGACAGCGGCGATTTTTTCATGTGGTTTTGGTGTCGTTGACGGACGGGTGTTGGTTGATCGTTAACAGAACCAGTGGACTCAAATTAATCCACCACACTGCGAATAGTCCTCACAGTAGGACGGTTATGGCAACCTGCGAATGGGGGAAGAGTGCGGAACGTAGCCCGAACAGAACACCAATTTTGACAAAACAATTTTATCATTTGCACATGTCGTCGAACGCTATATCCATCCATGGTGATTCGGCAAAACAGACAGAATAAACGACAACCATTCAACAGATGCAGCTTCAACAAAATGGGCGCTTTCATCTGTCAAAGTTTAGAAGTCTCTTTTAGAAGTCCCTATGTTACTTGGAATTTTCGGGTTTTCCTGCTTTAATCATATTAATTAATCCTGAATCCAATAGCTTAGAAATTCATCTTTCATCTAATCTTTCATCTTTTCTATGCTTTAGTGGATGAGGAAAAACTTCGATTTTAATGAAATTTTCTTATTGCATACAATCGCAGGATTAATTTTGAAAGTATGCATCTCTTAACCGAATTTAAATAGTTCAAAATTTCTTTACCGGAAGTTGAAAATGACATGTGGGGTTTCATTACTCCATTTTCAATATTTTAAAGGGCGTACCCGTTTTCAAAGCAAGGCGCTGGCTTTTATGAATATGTCATAGTGACAGTTGATACCGTAGTTTGCACAGAATCAATCTTACCTATTTACGATGTACTACAATACAATACAATATTGCATATTTGTAACCAAACTTGCCAATAAAATATCAATTTTACTTAACACGTCTGAATGGCTGGCGTAGATGGATGTAGCTCAAATACTTGGCACCTAGAGACTCTTCTCTGTTCAAAAAAAAAAATAAATAAATAGATAAAAAACAATCTCTGATAATTTAGCTAAACATAAAATTTTTGAAAATATATTTTACGCCACCGGTCCGTTAATAGCATCCAAAGTAGTAGTTGCAGTTTCAGTACGTCTCTGAGTCCTTGGCTCTACAATTTGGTTTCCACGGATAACATACTAATCTAGCTAATCTAGCTTCGATTAAATACATTTTATTTACATTATATTTGATTATTTTATCTCCTCAGACCCATAAAAAATATGAATCGAAAGTACAACCCTCTGCTCTATACTACTATTAAGTTTGAACAGTGTAGTAGGATCCCATTCACCCGAAGCTCCGTTTATAAATTAGTGCGTGGAATATCCGACAGTTTAGCTGATATACTAACAACTATGATACTATCGTTCGCTATTATTCAGTTAGTTGGATTTAGATTTTGGATTTTCCCAAACGATGGTGATAAGGTTCAGCCGCGAATATAACTGGCGCTGTTGCTTTATTTGTTTAAGGACTTTTCGCCCGGCGCTCATGTTTCTGGCGTAGCTGTGGTCTGCTGTGCGTCATTTTTTAACGTCAGCATACATTCATAAATCTTGTAGGTACGTATGAGGATTTCAACAAGGGTTAATGGTGAAATATTTCAGGTAAAATACAGTTTATATGCACTCAGATCAAGCGTTTCTCGTGACGAGCAGCACGTACATCAGCACAAGGTATGGCCGCCATAAATTTCGAAAAGTTTCAATAAGGATCAACATGTTTTTCCATCTAAAAGCCAAAATTTTGTAGTTCATACATACTCGCTCCCAAAAACTACATACATGTGCACATCGAGAATTTTCTTGTGAAAAAAGGCTAGAATTGGCTTTTCAGGTCTATAAATAAAGTATATTTTCCACTCGTGTGTTACGTTACTACAAGTATCTTGAAAATTCCATTTCGTTTGCGAAGTGATAGAATCGTTGCAATGAGTTGCTGGGGCTCAAAAATTCAATTGCTATGCAAAATGCTTTGTATTATGATGCCTATCAAAAGTAAACATTTTTTTTAAAGCCCTACAACAATTTATCCACCTCGTTTTGCTTTGTGAACATACAAACAGAGAGAAAAAAAGCATCGGCAATGGAAAGTGTAGGAATCTATAATATACAATGAAATTGGAAGCCAATCGATATCTATCTGACGTCACGCGGAACGACATTTTCTTCTTATCGTGACGGTGAAGAGATGCAGATAAAATGGAAGAATGGGATGTCAGTTTGATTGAAATGGGAAATTTTGAAGACTTTTTTAATGTGAATTTAGCAAGTCAACAACCGAATATGCAAACAACCATTTTATATTTGTGAATTGATTGAAAGAAAGATGACACTAACGTGCCCTACAGCGTAGGAGACATTGTTTCGTTTGGTTATGGCAGAAGCTTAACAAGATTTTGAATTTTACTGAAAATTATTTTTCCACTTGAGATTTTATTAAAGTACTGAGTACATGATATGAACTCAAATTGAAATGTTAAAATGGATCTTTATAGTTAGCATCTTTTACCTTAAACAGATAAGTCTTAATAATGTTTGGGCTAGACCCGAATTGGTCTATGTTTCGGTCTTAGTTTGGGAAAAAACCCTGCAAAGCCTCCAACAACCATTTTGAGTCTCGTAGATAAGATAAATATCACATAACAAGATAAATATCACATACCATCAATGCTAATATTTTAATAACCTAAACAAACCAATTGCTTTTTGCAAGGCTTCGGAGAGGTCGAAAACTAAACCATGCTGCTACGCCATTGGTGATGACTAGTTCCAAGAAATATATACATATGGAGGTAAGTCATGTTCAAAATCAAAAATTGTAACTTGATTGATAAAAAATGATAAAAAATGAATGATAAAAATTGAACTCTCAAATTCATGTGGCCACTGAATTAACATCCAGATGTCTTAAAAGTCTGTAGTTCATGTTTGAAGTTTGGTATTTCTACTGTTGATCCAACCCTCAGTGATAATTGGTAGACATTTTGCTCGAGATCGCGAAAATGCCTTTGTAACTGCTTGTATTTGGAAAAGGAAACCTTATTTGCTTTTAATATTTGAAAATACTTGATGGACTTCAGCACCTCCTCTAAAGTAGAAAATTTAGCATTCAACATGCAATTCATTGTTTATTTCATCGGGCATTTACATCCTTCCGATAACATAGGAGGGGTACACAAATCAAATTTAAAATGAATTTAAATGAATTTATTTATTTTTTTTTTTGATTTGATCTATTCAATTTTTAAACACAAACATTCAATTCCTTCTATAGCAAAGGGTCATCGTAACGGCCACATAATTGTCGAAAAGGAGGAGTTGAATAATTTTTCCCTTTTTTTGGCTCCAAACCTTTCAACGGCATCTTAGTTTGGCAGCGAAAAATTCTTCAGTGATAGTGGCATCGTTTTCTCTGTTGTCAATAAGAAGGACTGCTTCCAAAAAAGTTGTGGCGAAAAGTTTTGAATCAGACGGGAAAAATAAAGTATTCGGGCAAAACAGGCCTTTGCATGATGTCCTGCTTGGATTAAGGCCAATGATGATGAAGACAAGTTTTATTTCTAGTCATAATTCGATCTTTAATATGTATTTGCTTTCACCATTAAAAAAATGCACCAGTAGATTCAGTGCGAAATTAGTTTGATATTATTTTGGCTGAGTCATACATGGAAGAGATTTGTCTAGGAAGTAAATTAAGGAGTTACACGGGTTTCACGGCTTCAAAAACTCCAGTTTTTTCTATCTTCTTAAATACAACATCTCATCTCTTTTGAATTGATCGGAGAAATATTTTCTAAAATACAACGTCGTGAAGTTTCGCGCTCGAAGCCAGCCAGGCCTAGCGTGCCACAGGTATAACGGTGCTGCTGCTCGTCTGTTGTTAGGAATCTTTCTTGTCCATTTCTCTCACTTTCTAAGGGCAACCGGTTAAAAATATTTCAGTTGGTGATTACTTGTTGAATCACGAGGTTTATTTTGACTTTATAAGTGTCCATTGTAAATTTTTTTCTAGCTGGAGATACCGAAAGTTTCTAGAACTCAGATAACGGACGGTACTCGCAGAAAAGAAAGTACTAAGAGTAGGAGACAGTCATTTAATTCGAAAACTCTGAGATGCATAAGGGTTCCTTCATGAGTACGTCGAAAAAACACAAAAAGTTGACGATAAAGAGCACTTGGAGGAAGAACCGCTTAAATATTGGATCATAGACTTTGTTCTGGTTTTATTTTCAGCCCTCTCGTGTTCTGTGCGGTGTTCTAACAGTATTAGAAGTAAAGTTGAGGTAAACTGTGCATGAAAAGGTAGATTTGAAATGATGTTCCAAATTTGGTGTGGGATTTAAAATTGTGTTAGCATCTGAACGATGTATTTCGAAATAAATTTTATAATTGCAGCAAATTGACAGAATGTAAGAACTAAATCGGTAGTTAATTTTTGCAATGCAAATACTAGGATGCAAGGAATTTTGCAGTTTCATGGATATAATAGTTCTTTTTGAATCAATCAACTTACGATATTTCTATTGATAAAATTCATGAGTATGTTGGGGTTGGAAACAATTTTCCTGTGCTGTAGAAAAACGAAGCAATTAACAAGCTTTGAAAACGACGTTGAAGATACGACAGATGTGAGTGTTTCAGGTGACGGGATATGGAGGAATCGTGGCTTTACATCACTTTGCAGTGGCAGTTCACAAATTCGGAAAAGTCTTGGCTGTTCTTGTTAAATTTGGCAGAGTATGAGAAGATGAAAAGAGAACACACTACAACAAATTAATATACCGCTAATCACACTGGAGCATTTGGGAAGTATCCCTAATAATCAATATCCCTAATTGAAATGTTTAAACGCTCTACTGTAAAATATGCCTTAAGGTACGTAAACTAGATAGGAGATGGGAATTGCAAAATACTCTAGTATTCTGAGATGTAAAGATTTTGTGGTCAATAAGAAAGGAGAATAAGCAACCGATTACGTGATAAAGTCAAGAAGTTGGTTGAGAAAAAAAGAGTGAAAGGCATAAAAAATTAAAAGAAAATTCTTTCTGGCAAAGGTGAATTGACTAGTAAATTAATTGACGAATGAACTATATATTATCGTTTGATAATAAGAAGAATATGTGATTGAGTGGAAAAAATGAAACCCGCAATATCGCCTGCCTATTATCTCTACAGTTCTGCAGACAAAGAAACCTCAGCATGAAAATTGACCGAAAAGTCCAGAATCGTACCACGAATCGCCTATCAGCGAGCATCGGCAACGAATTGTCTTTCATTGTTTCATCAAACACGATTATACTCCATTGCTAGATGATCTTTTGACTGTGATGAAACCTATTTATGAAGATCTGATCTAAAAATAAGCCTTTGGAGAGGTGTGTTGGTGGTTTCACACAAAATAACAACGAAAGTTTCAACCCGTTAATCTTGAAAAATACTCCTAAAATACTTCCTGCTGGATCGAAATCGTTGATATTCCTGCATTAATCACTGCTTGCACTTTAAATGAAGGAACATCAGCTTGATTATAAGTTAGCTCGGTATTGATTTATAACTTGGCCGGAATTCCTACGCAAGTGCACAAAACGCCGGTGAAAACCGTGTATGTCCAGCCGAGAAAAAATTTGCAAGCGAGATTCGCGATGCCAAGATTCGTCATAGACAAGAGCAAAATAATGCTCTGAAGATTGTAGCAAGTTCTTCACGTAATGACCGAGGAATTGACGTTTCAATGAAAGTTGGGAAAAAAATTGCTTTTGCCCAGTTTGATTGTCACTCAAAACTTCAAACACGTTTTTCTCGAAATTGTATTTTCAAAGTCGGTTTTCAAAATTTCTCGAGAACTACTCAACTAATCTTGATGAAATTTTACACAGGTCTGATACAATTTACAAGGAGTTGGACGAAGGATGTTTTTTCGATTGCAACTATTTTGAAAGAAATATGTAGGGAAATGTTTACTGAAACTTTCTTTGTTTTGTGAAAAAGTCTGTCAAAAATCCAATTTTCACCTTTTTTCCTTCGTCCAACTTCTAGTTTATGGTCTTAACTAAAAGAAGTATTTTTTCGCTTCAGGTGAGCTTGCAAGGAGTTCTGCTGACAAGGCGGGCGCACCTTTTAATTAATATTTTTTTACGCAAATTTCAGAAATTTGTTGTCAAATGTGCATCTTTAAGTCAGTAAAAAGTTTGAATGAAATATCTGAGAAAAATTGTTGAAAATAAGCTGTTTTTTTTCTGGGGAAACCCATGTATCCCCTTAACACACTCTTCTAAAACGAATTCATCTTTTAGGGCGTTTGATACGCCGAAAATATACATTTGTTCTCTCCGGCGTTTTGAGTGCTGATGCCAGGATATGGATTGTAGCAAATCGCTACAAAAACATACACAAAATTATATCCTTTACTGCTTGTGACTCTCTTATGTAAATGTTAGACAGGAATCAGAAAGCTCTCAACCTACATGTGCGTCCTTCATATGTATGTTCTTCCTCAGCCATCCTTTGCCAACCGTCACCATCAACTTGTCAGGTCGAAAATGCACTTATCAAGGCAAAGTAGTTCAACAATCTCTACGTCTCGTACCTCAATAGAAATGTCAAAAGATTTCCAGATTTTTCCAGGAAGAAGATCCCACTCGTCTTACCCGGATTGATTGAATCATAATAAATTTGCGACATCTGACAAAAGCCTATCGCAAACAAATGAATTTAGCGCTTCGAAATAATAACAATTAGGATTTCGTGTTTATTTGTTTAATTCTGCCATGGATGATGGTTGGGCGCGAAATTGTCATTGAGTTCGCCAGATAATTATGATAGGCTTGACAATAATGACGAATGCTATAAACGTTGAAGTAATCGCGTGGGGTTCCATGTGCATGAGATAATAGCTTGTGATAAGGGATCTATCATATAGGAAATAGCCAAATAGGCTGTTATGTTATCAAATCACGAATGTGTGCGGGAGTTGCACGTTTTTCTCACATGACCCAGAAAATTGTATTCAACTTGTTTTGTTTTTCCAATTTGACTATACTTTATTTGAGTTTATCAATTATTGCTAGGCATACCGAACGAATGCCTGTAAAATAAATTCCGCTCGCGTATATTGAAATCCTGAGCTATTTTATAGACTTCCGGGAATGGTTATGAAATTTTACAGGATCCGGCGAAAAATCACACTCCCACCTGTGGCATTTCGTCTAGGGTGACTGTTTCCCATTTCCCGTCTGGCGCATATGAGTGGATTTTCAATTACGGCGTAGTGACTTAGTACCGACGCTTATCTCCTAATTAACTGAGTTTCGCCATTAAATCCTGTAAATAATGAAATTGCCAATTTATGGCGGGCCAAAGCGAAGAAATTGGTGGGTGAGGAACTCTACGTTGAGCTCCAAAGGGAAGGGCTGCCCAATATGACATGTTTCGTATTTGGTTCCACTTGTTGAGTAACACGGAAAAATTGTTACATAATTTTTCCATTTCCACGGCAATAAAACTTGTTGAACACGGCTTATGAACTTAGAGAGGAAGCGAAGGGCGGCGGTCGGTGTGTAGAAACGTGGGTTTTGTTTATGTGTTATGACGACACGACTTATCATATCAATAATTCCTTTGATTTTTCATGTTATTACGCCACAAGCGCACAAACCATGACATTAATCTGAAATGTGTGTCACAAATTCGAGCTAAGTGCTCATATATGTTTTGATTTCCGCGAAACTTGCAATTTTTGCATGATAACTCCCATGTGGCATGTGAATTGTGGCTTTTGGCTCGTTACTTTTCCTGCGAAATGGCTCCGTTTGCATACGTCTTTCACCAAGCAGCGCCCACAAGCAGGATCAACCAGATATCAAAAGCATTTATTTAATTATTCGCTCTTGACACGTTCGAATCCATTTGCCGCCGCCGCAACTTTATTGTACAATGTTAATTATTTTTATGGAAATGAATGCTTTATAGTCTGGCTGGAGAATAGTTTACATAGCTGCACACTATTGAGTCCTGTAGCCGAAAAGCATACAAACGCTGGCTTGATGAAATATATCATCAGCACCGCGAGTCAATGTCACGAGCGATGAGTTGGGTGGTGACAGGCCTTTGGATGGTTTATTTTAAATGCCGCATCAACTTGTTCAGATCCTGATTCCTGATGATGGAAAACACTGCGACCGGGACTGAGGCAAGAATCTACAAAATAAGCTTTCCTATTGTCATTTCTTTGTGTTTCACTTTTCGCGTTCGGTCGTTCATTCACGTTTTCTATGTTTTATCAACAATGTTGTCCTTGCCGAGAGGTCCTTGCAGGGATGCTGAAATATGAAGGCGAAGATGGGAAGAGATAACAAGTTTTTTTTTCTCGTTGCCTTTCATGTTGTGAATTTATGACTGACGGCGCGGCAATAAAAATGGCTTTGCACTCGTTATTTTGCGGACGAAGGGAATTCGCTTACATAAAAGCGAAATAGTTTCCTCGTCCTTTTACTTTGGGGGTTTGTTAAGCTTGGCGTTCTATTCTAGTCTAGATGCTGTTTTGCTTCCGTTACCAAGCGAAAAATGTTTAAGAGATATTGGACCGCTGGGAAATATTTAAAGAATGATTGTAAAGTGGATACTGCAGTATATTTGATTGCAAGGGAAAATTAAAATGTTGTTTGAATAACTTTTCCGTGGCTTAAAGGTTATCAAAAACTTTCTGATCTTCCTGTAGTGTTGGTTGCTGTTTGGAAAAGAACATTTCGGTGGATACGAAAGAAAATTTAAAAATATTCTGATACGCGTTTAGGGAGCGCTTAATATGTAGGTTGCAGTTTGGAAAGTAGTTCGTCCAACTGGAACTGGTTTTCAAAAGGTAGTTGTGATGAAATTCAATTGATAAAGATGGAAATGTCCTTGAAATTATCGGATTCTGGTATCTTCTCCTTATGTATTGAATCACCTTCCAGTCAATGATCCTCTACCTACGCTCTACGATCCACTACCCTCTCTCTATCTTGGTTAATATTGGCTTCCAAATCAGGCACTTTAATATATTCCAACGGCCTGATTCAAGTAGACGTTGCTGAGCAACTCTATAATTGGATTCTATCGGAAAATCCATATGGAGAATATTTACCCTTATGTGAGCACTCGCGTACGCAACGGCAATTTAACATGAATATTTAATAAATATAAAATATTAAAGAAAAATATAGAATATATAGATCTATATAGAATATAAAATGAAGATCTTCCTTTATTTTTTGTGGGTTGAATTTTTTATTTTTTCTGTGATCAATTATCGAACTTTATCGTCCAGTTTTCCTCAGCGATTTTTTTGCTTAACCTGGAAACTCTTCATACTTTGTCCTTAATTACGTTGAGGGGCGTTTTCAAGAGGGTAATTCAAATGTACTTTGCTAAAATTTCAATGACTACTTTCGAGGAGATTATTTAGCTGAGTAACCTAAAGCGATTTGTGGTTCGACGTCAATATTCATTATGTTCTGAAAATAGTGACATACCTTAGCCAATCAAGGATTAAATATTTGAATAAGATCCACAAGAAGGGAAATGAGATACTAGAAATCATATCAGCTGTGAATTATCCAACAAAATCAGGTAGATCCGATGCAGCCCGTAGAAACTCCGTCCAAAATACCACTGAATTCACGGAAAAGCTTCTAAGATACATCCCACCGGCAGAGGACCACGTGATGGTAGTATTTGACGTGAAAGCTCTCTATCCTAGCACATCATTGATGGGAAAACTTGAACTAATCGAGGAGTGATTACTGAAACACGAAAATCCAATACTATAGAAGACGAAAACAAGACACTTTCACCAGTTGTCTAAGCTGTGGAGGCGCAAAACTAAAGGAGGCGCAGCTGTGAGAAATTCAGTTTCACCATTTTTTAGTGAAATTGCTGCGACTGGAGGATGGACTCAATGGCCCGACTACCGAGATGCTGGATCAGGTATATGGATGATATTTTCTTTTACTTCGAGAATGGAGTTGTGTATTGCTTAGTTCCACAACAAACCCTGGCGAAACTAAACAATGCTAGTATGCATTGTTTCATCAACTGTCATCATCAACTGTAAGACGAAAAGGAGCGAAAATCGGCTTCCTCTGACACACCGCTACCATGAACGAGTGGTGACAATAGTTTTGAAATCTACAGGAACGTGACACATATACAACGGACTATTCGGATTAAATCGATCCACACGTGATAAATGAAAGTTTCCGAGCCATAATTCATGGATGTACGATCTACCTGTGATTACGGCATTCAGGGAGCCTGCTGTTTTCCCTGATTATGCCAGCATTGGTTCAATTTTTATGTTGGTATCTTCTTCACTTTCATCGGATTTTACTTCATTGGCATGTCTCCCGACACTCCTTCTTCCTGATCTGGTCGTGTGAATTTCTATCGGCCGCTTTGCAGTCAGAGTAGAACCGGGAGGCAAAAACATCGTTGTCAGCGGTAAATTAGTCTTCATTTTCGCTATCTGATGGAGCTAGGCTTTCATTGTCAAAATTTCCTAAATTGACTTTCAAATACGCATCCTTTTCCGCCGCAGTCAACCTAGGTTGTCGTTGAAATAAATATATGATCGAGAGAACAAAATATACATTAATTCGTGGGATATTTTTCCAGAATTTTTAAATGAGCTACAGTGCTGAACCTTTAGGACACTGGTCCGAAGTTCCAGGAATCTTCGGTGTTTTCCTGTAAATTTTAGAGGAAAATATGGTCTCAAGTAGTGAATTTTAATAGGCTCTTAATCTGATAAGCATAAATTAAGGATCTTTTGGTTAAAATCTATCATCAAGCACTTTTCTTCTTGATGAGTTTGTTGATGATATCCGTTCATTGCCGTCTAAATAAAACAGAATGGCTTCAACTTTGAATTGGATTTTGAAAAAATACAGAAACATGAACGCAAATAATTCCTAAAAGGGCATTGAAAATGAAATCAAAATGAAATTGAAATACTTACTTCCGACTTTCCTACAGCTCATCAAATCCCATTTGAATATGAATATATTTTGAGTCAATTCACAGAACATCTCAAGTTAAAGCTGGCTGTTAGCTCTCACAATGAGAATACCAGGCAAATAATAAAGAGCAATAAATTCCACCAGACACGCTCATCCAATCTGCAACCAATAAATTTCCATCATTTTCAAACTGATTACTCCAATAATTCACCTTTTTGTAGTGAAGCATATACACTAAAGCTTTTTACTCAGGACCCTGTCAGTCCCGTTTCGACTGGGTAAGTCACAGGAAGGAATATTTGAAAATCAGGAAAACCTCACACAAATACTCACAATCAGATGATAATCGGCCGTCAATCATCGCCTTTCTCTGGGATTTCCTTCATTTTTCGCCGCATCAGTTAACCATGACTTTGATGTAAATAAATCGTTTTCTCGCAGGATGCGAACATCATTGAAATAGTAGAAGATCCAGTCAAGCGTTGTTAGTCATGATACAAGACGATATTCTTTTGATAGCAAGACAACATTCTTGCCACAAATGAAATTTTCCAGATGTTCTACTAATTCAATTTGTGTTTCATTAAGGTGAAATAGGAATATTAGAAGTTTATACATGAATCTACTCTATAACTGTTTGCAGAAAGGATCGGGATTTGGTATGGAAACTACCAATTTTAAAAGGTATGAATACCATCAAATTTCCACTCCTTATCATTTCGAAATGAAATATATAAATGATTTTGGCCAGGTGGATTGCATGTCGAAAATTTGCTACAGACAATTCAAAAGTCCATAATAATTTGTTTCATGACATAAGGACATTAACCAAAATTATATGTTTACCAAGAGAAAAGACAAAGTTGATTGGAATGTATGTTTGGTTTTTTGGACTTTGTGCTGAGCTTCATTTTAAAACATTCGCGAAGTCCCAATTCGGTGCAGATCCTTTCATTATTAGGTGCAGGGAACTCACTTTGTACAATTCCTGTGTCTATTGTAAACTCTAGAAAATCATAATGAGACTATGTGAAAGAGAAGTAGACGTACCGTACTTTCAAATGGACACTATATTCAGTATTGTTCCTTTCATTACAGAGAACTCGGCTTGAACCATTCGCGCATACCTTATAAAACTTGTCGATGATGACCACTATGATTTTCTGATTCCGTGTACTAGTGTAGTAGATGTTTCGAAAGCATCAATGGCACGATACCTAATGCAATCCTGGAACTATTTTTCATATGTAACCATCATACTTGGAGATACCCCAAGGTAACCGAACTGATTTTATGATAGGTCAAGTTTTGTAGTAGAGCGTTCTGCCACTAGGAGCGTTTAGAACCACAATTCTCGGGCCAGTAAGAAAAGCATCATCGCTAGAGAAGTTTCTAGTTTTAACTATAAGTGATTTTGAGGTTTCGAGGTTCGATGACATTTCCGATCTGACAGATTGATTGTTCTACGTTTGACATTTGGTCACTATTCACTTAAACGAAGTTGGCAAATATTAAAAATTTATTTCCAAAGTGATGAATCTTCTACTCAAACTGTAAGAAATTCCCGAAAAAATGATATAAAAATGTGTCATAAACGCGGAACTGATATCGTTGTTGCACCTACTTGTCCGGTACACCCAACCGAAAACACTGCTGATTTTGCTTACGCTGTGTGTGCACAGCCATCGACATCAATTCGTTATTGTTCTCAAGAATTGAACATTTCATGTACATATATACTTACACTTACATACACTTCATTGAGAAAAATCTTGGTTGTCTGAGTATGATGTAACTTAGGAAACTTACGAAACTTATGGAATCTTAATTTCGAAATTCCAATTTCGAAAATCTCAGTTCTAATTTTCGAAAATCTCATTTCGAAAATTTAATTTCGAAAATCTTATTTTGGAAAAGTAATTTCGACAGTCTAATTTCGAAAATCTAATTTCGAAAGTTTAATTACGAAAATCTAACTTCGAAAACCTAATTTTGAAAATCTAATTTCGAAAATCTAATTTCGAAAATCTAATTTCGAAACTATAATATCGAAAATCGAATATCGAAAATCTACTTTCGAAAGTCTAATTTTGAATATGTAATTTGAAATATCTAATTTTGAACATCTAATTTCGAAAATCGATTATCGAAAATCTACTTTCGAATATCTAATTTCGAAAATGTTATTTCGAAAATTTAATTTCGAAAACCTAATTTGCCTTCCTCCAAATCAGCCGACCCTAGTCGTGTTGTTTTATATTCCCAAATGGAAAGTTTCAATCTTTCTAACAGACTAATATCTTTGGTTCATAAAATTCATTAATTTTCTCATAGCCGATTCAAATTCAATGTTAAAATTGGTCCATCTTTCAGTTGTTTTGTGCGTTCATCGGTTTTACAATGAGTGATTTTCTTGCTCGTGAAAACGTGGACAGAAATGTTGAAGATGTTAAAAAAACGGATAAGAAGAAAAGGATAATTCTTTTGGTAAAACACATTACGTTCGACGGTTCATGGTCCGAGCCAACGAAAATGACGGAAAAATTCGCGGAATCATTTTGGAAGATTGACGATGGACTATTGAGGAAATCATGGAGCTATTTTGACTGATTTGCGGTTTAGTTGAGTTGTTTTTAAGTTTTGGGGATGAAAAGAGTATCTGCCAAATGTGGGCTTCAACTATTAAACAAAAGCAAGTCGCGTGGGAGCATTTTTTGCTTTGAAAGAAGAGTTCTGAAACGATTCAACTTTTATTTCTAAGGTGATCCAGGTTACGGCTCACGGTGCTACGGTTACGACCCTGAAACGAAGCAACATTCAAACCAGTGGAAAACTTTTTGTTAACCTCGCCATCAAAGAGCTCTTTCAGTGAAGATTGAAGTGATAATAATCCTGATTTAATTTCTGTTGTGAAAAGAGTCGCCTATTCAGAGTTTCTATGACAGGGTCAGACTCTTAACCGGGCATTATATCTGAGAAATTTGAAAATATTGTGCAGGGGTCTGTGGTGGAAGAGGCGTGATTTGTAGCGATCGGGCGACTGGTTTTTCCATCACGATAACGCTCCAGATTTAAAAAAAAAATCCATTTGTATTGGATACCTCGTAGTATACTACACCTCAGTAAATTTCTAAAATAAAGTTGTCGGTGTGTTTAGCTGTGCTCCCAGTGAAGAAAAAGGGAATTATTGATGGTGCAACAACCCCAGTCGGGCCTATGTTTACTCAGGTGGTAGATTATCTTCAATTTTTCGTTCTTTTTGAATGCTATGATGAACAGTACGTTTTTATGGAATTCAGCATTTACGGATTGAAAGTAGTAGATGGAGGCCTATAGATTACACAACATAGAGGACTCAGAAAAACGTTTTGACTTTTAACGAAAAATTTTTGGTTTTGAAAGGTTGGTCGTTAATTAATTTTTTGCTGGTTCAAATTTTGTTTAGAGATGATTTCTAAGGTTTGATCGCATGACACATAGCCTTTCGTTGTTTCTAACTGCATATTCAGACTCAGATTAGAAAAGAATATTATTTAGCTTTGTGTTTTGTTCTGCCTGCTCCATTATAAAGTGATGAACTTATTAGCTGATTCGCTAAAATACGACTAACTATCAACTAAAAATGTGAATATTCCTTTCGACTCTGTAAAAATGATCTTGGAGAACCCTTCAGAAAAGATTAAAGATTTCTATATAAACCATGCTCAAAAAAATTGTACAATTTATCACAAAACTTGATAGTTTTTTGACTGCTTTATGTATGCAAGGATGACTTTCATTTGCACAATCGTTAAGATATTTTGAACATAAATTCAACAATAGTGCAACAATCTTACAATAACAAACAATAACGACATTCTATGATCCAAAAACGGTCAAAAAGTACTATACTGAAATCTAGCAAGCAACCCGAAATATATAACGCTGCAGTTTTAAGCTCCAAATGGCAAATATAATCTTTCTCATCACTATTTTTCGCCAAAATAAATTAATGCGAAAGTATATGACCCGAAAATTTCTTTTTTCCATAATCTCGAAAACCTTCTACCGATTGTACTTGTCATTGCACCGAAACTCCACTTTCAGAGGTTCAGTATTTAAAATGCTAAATATAAAAAAGGATTCTTCTTTACTTGCTGCACTAAATTCTTCGTAGTGTATTTACACATATACTGTTAAAGAAACACCGAATACCTTTAAGAGCCTGAAACTTCCAGCACTTGGCCAGATTTCCACTATTCAACAGCAGATTACACAGTCATATGTGAATAAGATGGGAAAACACGACAACAATATTCTGACAACGTGGTAAACGAATTGCATTTTCCTTGTTTAGGCAAAACACGTCCTCTTGCGCACAACAACCAGAAATCAAATGAATTGTATAGGCGGCTTTAGTCAGGATGGAAAATATGACTAAAAGGATGAAAGTCCCGTCGGAGAGCATTGTGCCTGTATAAACCATATGAATATTCTAGAAAACTTCATATACGCGTTGATGCACAGGAAACATTTGGAAAATCCAATTTTTCCACATGACAATGTCCTGTCTCCTCGAAACAATGCAAGGAACAAAGTAGCATTCAAATGATAAATGTAGTTATGAATCGCATTGAAATCTGTTGAATAATGCGTGAGTGTTGGCTTTAATTATTTTTAGGATTCAGAATAGAAATTTAGCAATGGTATAAACTCAGCGTAAAAAGAACTTTCAGATAGTTTTTAAAGGACATGGGACATTATTTTGGGTGGTTAATATTATAGATCAGTAATGTATTATATATTTTATGTTTTTACAGTTATATTCATTTTTCTGTCTTGAATTTCTTATTGCATGTCCTGGTATCCTATCCTGCATCCTGGTACTTTCATCAAGTCTAGGATAAGGCATGAGCACAGAGAATTCATTTGGATCAAGTGTTTTAGATAATGTAAGCTATTGTGGAACAAATCATGGTGTACTGAGTTTTGCAATGCAAAGTGACCGCTACAATTCATAATGTTTTGTAACCGATAAAATTAAGGAAGATTGCATTTATGACAAGTTGGGAAGGTTTGTCAGTTCTTCACGAAAGCAAGAACAGATGTTCAGACTGTGAAGCAGAAGGCCTTCAATATTCTGTAAGAGTTCTCCGCAACGAGAAAATCTGCATATGTTTAGTACCCATATGATTAGAATTTAATCCTTAAAAACTTATCATTTGAATAGAAAATCTATAAATGCCAATGGCTGAAATCAGCTAGCTCAACCGCTGGTAGAATTTGTTTTGTGTATGTAAATATTATGTTATAGTCGATGATGAGGGGTCCTCTTTGTGCTCTCAGTGATCATGTGCAATAGTTGTTAGTCCTTCATCATTGTCTTACATTGCTTTTTAATATTGGTTTAGCTTACGTTTCAAGAAAACGAACTTCCGACCTTTAAACTTCGAGAAAGAGTGGAGGAACCATATAAATTTATTAAATCTACACAAAATCTTAGCTCAAATGTACCTTGCATTGGACGTAAATATCAACCCAGATGAATTTATCAAAGCATCATTAGTTGTCAAAAACTTTGACAGCATGTTTGATTTCCTTGAAACCTACAAAGCTTTGACGATTCCAGTATGGAGTTTAAGTAAAATCCTTTGAGATGACACAAAAACAAAGGAATCTATTGGAGAAGTGGGCTTGAAACAGGTACCCATATTCGAAAAGGATTAGTACGTATATTAAATTCCTGGTTTAATGTCTTCCCATAATTTATAACGTTCTTGACAAGCATATGTTTTATATTTTGCTTGTTTTTTTTTCAATTTTGTCAGTCGTATAGTTGAAAAACTATTTGAAAATACATTATTGCTGAAATGAAATGCTCCAAATTAAAAAAGTGTCTGAAATTTGTAAATTTAGTAAAAATGCAAACACTCACAAAAATGCTTTAAAAAATTTGGTTTCCAGCTTAACATCAGATACACCATTAAATCGATACATTCGGTCCAATAACTGTGTATGAAAATTCTACAGACAAAGCATTAAAATCCACATACGACAAAATATTCGAGACCGGCTCAAAAACTTTATATCTGTCAAAAACTATGAAAGTCAGGTATTGCTTCCGACGATAATTAATATCGCAATTGGCATGGAAATATCCTTATTAGGAAAAAAATAATGATTTATTAGATACAATACTC
Organism: Stratiomys singularior; assembly: GCA_954870665.1. Taxonomy (NCBI): domain Eukaryota; kingdom Metazoa; phylum Arthropoda; class Insecta; order Diptera; family Stratiomyidae; genus Stratiomys; species Stratiomys singularior. Next base: position 149,262,677 of record OX940878.1, on the reverse strand, counting down.
TGTAGATGCCTACGATGTTGAATGCCGTCAAAAACCGCGGAGGAGAGATCCTGAAATACAATTTGAGTGTCACGGTAGGACTGGAAAGACACCACCAGGCTGCAGGAAAATCACTTACATGTCGTTGTCATAAGAACCTCAAGAAACGAATTCTTGAACTTAATGACGTTGAAAAACTATTTGATGGAATGCAGGACCAGCCAAACTTAGAGTTAACGTTTGTAAGCTAAACGTACCAAAGAGTTCGAACCTATTATGGACAGATTATGGGGAAAACGAAACATGACATTTTAAGATTTTTGGAGAGACTAGTAAACACACACATGAAAAAACTTTAGTTATTCATTAACGATGAGTCACAGTTGTTTCACAGGAACTGAAAAAAGCACACTCAACTTTCCTCAAAAACTCATTTACTGTGAAGAGCAATATATAACGAACGGAGGTATATAACGATTAAAAAAAAAGAAGGACAAACAGCGCGGAACGGAAAGAGGCTGCAATCACTTGTACAGAGAACCACAGAAGGCAGGAGCTTCAAATCAGGTTTCCAAATCTTCAAATCACCAAGAATGTATGAGTTTATCCAGTCCTTAATATAAAATCCATAATCTGCTCATTTCGCTCCGGCTGCAATTCTTTACAAATACAACAATGCGATAGGATCGGGTAAAGGCAGGATTTATGACCAAACTGAATAGGATTGGTATAACTGAATCTAACAGCGAGCATACTGATTAATGGTGACATCTGAGAGTATTTAAGTAAGTATTGGAACAGCCCAGGACATGAAGGACGAAGAAATCATAATTACCGCCTTGTGCATGTTGATTGGAAAGAGTGGGGGGTCCATCGAATATCAAGAGCTAGCATTAAGTGCATTGCCCGATATTGTAAGGGTTTCTGATAATACCACCCGCGATTAAAAAGTGAGGGGTGAATCCTGCCTATATTCACTGGTTATCTCATTCCTTTACTGGGAGAATCGTCGTATGTGAAGTCTTTTCAAGTAACATGAACGTACATACCGAGCGTGAATTTCCCCAAAAAAGGTGCACTTTCAAACCAACTATGGACGTCTGTGATAAAATTAGTCATTTTCAAATTGTCAGAAGCTGTTTTTATATAATACGTATACAGATGAAGAACATACAGATGAAGCACGAAGAAAAACTCAGTTATAAAATGCAGAATGACATTCAAATTTTAACAAGGAAAAATACGAATCGACATCGTAAATTGCAGGAAGCTCTTTAAATTTGGAACTGTTATCAGAAAAAGGTTTGATGGTATTTAATTCAATTACCTAAAGAAAATAATTGATTGATTTGATTGATCATTTATAATGTCAAAGCACAGGCCAATTGGCAAGGTACAAAATAATACTGAAATTATACAAGATACAAAATTCATACTGCGCAATACTTTGGTCAAAAAAACTTTATGGTACAGATTTTTGACTAACCCTTAGTAATTTATTATTAGGCACTGAGCAAGGTGAAGCACGATTTAAGTTTTAATGAATAATACATATCAGGTAATTATTAGGTTGTTAGTTATCTTGAGCAAAATAATAATTGAATAATCTTATTTTAACCAGTTCTAAAATATCGATTTCCGAGATTTCATTTGGTAGACTATCCCAAAGACGAATAGCCTCAACAACAAAAGAATGTTCATAACAAGCTGGATTGATGTGAGGTATCTCAAAATGAATTCCATTTCTTCTTCATTTCTAATGCCAGAAGTCTTTGAAAACGTCTAGCTACAGGATTTCCAACAAATAATTTACGCAAGTACACAAGCTTCCCCGTGGCAAGTAGTTTTTTGAAGCAGCAGGCCAGCGCATACATTCTACGCTCTTTGATCGAGAGCCAGTGAAGTTTTTGCCTAAAAGGGGTTATATGCTCCTCTCGCTTAGATCAAATATAAATTTTATTGCATAATTTAATAGCCGTTGCAGCTTTAAATTATTCTTCTCTGTAGCATTAACTAAAACGACAGAACAATAGTCAATTAGAGGGAGGAGAGTTGCTGAGACCAATAACCTTCTGATATGGGTGCTAAAAATATTTTTACGTGATTTAAGGGAATGCAGCACTGAAGCTGCACTAACTTTCCGAGCAGTTTGAGCAACATGCACATCCCACGAGAGATTATTTGAAATATACATTCCAAGACATTTGGTCAACAAAACGTTGTGCAACACCATCAACAATAACTTGCGGGAGACACTCTCTTTCAAGCGCTCTCGATTCATTTTTTGACCCAATTAAAATGACTTTAGTCTTACTCAAATTCAGTGTCAGTCTTTTATCATTAGCCAAAGTAGCAACAGCCTGTGCATCCAGAGATACCAACCTGACAGCTTCAGCTAGTTGGTATGGTTGAAAATCAAGGTAAATATGCTTATCATCTGCAAATAGCCCATGTTAACAAAATGCCAGCTTCTCAACGACGGAGTTCATGACAAGGAAGAACAATATAGGATCTAGAACAGAGCCCTGAAGAACACCAGAGGTCGTTTTGAGGAACTCAACTGGGTTTCCAAGTTTATCAATAACTGATTGAGATCTATTTGACAAATAAGAGAAAAACCACACAATAACCCTCATAGAGAAGCCGAGTTCATAAAGACTCCGTAAAATCACCTTGAAATCAACAAAATCAAATGCCTTTGTCAAATCAAATAACACTAGCAACGTTAGTTCACCCTTATCCATGCCTAGGTTGATGTCATTCATCAGCTTTAGTAAAGCCGTCTGAGGACTATGGTACTTTCTCAAACCCGATTGTAGACTGTCAAACAGAAGAATTTCTTCGAGAAGAAGAAAGTTTTCTTCAGCCTCTCAAATATCTTCGCCAAGTGCGATAAGTTTGCAATTGGTCTAGTGTCAGACGGAGAAGTACGTGACGCAGCTTTGTTTAATGGAATGATGAAGACTTGTTTCCACATATCGGGGAAAACTCCTAACGCAAAAGATCTATTGAAGAAAGTCATCAAGAACAGGCTAACGTTAGGAAGGTGATCCTTCAGCCAAACAAGATTTACACCGTCAGGGCTGAGCCCTTTAGATTTCGCAAGTGTAAGACGCAAGGTGGCTAAGACCTCCTTAACGCTTGACCTTGAGAGCGCGGTTCGTCGCTATGTCGACGATTACGTCAGTCTGCGTTAAGCGCCCGGTGGGGAAGGGTTGTTCGTGCGTTCAGTCTTGTTTTTTATCGTTAGGCAAAAATTAACATTGTAATATGTAATAAATTAATCGGATTTTATTACCGCAATTTTAATTAAATATAACCGAAATCCTTCGCACTGAAATGGTTAAAATCAACCATCTTCCAATGAAATTAGCAACTCACTTTTCTATCATAAAGTTGTGGCAAACGAATTACAAACTCCTCACTACACATAGCATGCTTTCTGACAATACCAGCAAAGTGTACATTTAGCTCAATCGGATCAAAGAAATCAAGAAGCTGTATTTACTTTAACCAATCCAAGATGTCGAAGCTTACTCCAGGCAGCTGCACCAACTGGAAGATTTTCAAGAGACTTTTTCAAATAAGACTCACAAACTAGTTTCAATTTAATTTTTAACTCCTTTCTGCATTGTTTATGTGTATAATGAGCTAGGTATCAAGGATCGCGTGTTCTTCGCGCTTTTTTATACAATTTATCATGATCACGACACTTCGCTCGTAACTCCTTCGTAAACCAAAATTTTTTCGCGTTTGAGACTCGACGTGTGCTGAAGGGAGCATGTTCATCAAGCGTCATCTGAATCACTCATGCGAAGGACTCAAATAATTCGCCTGAGCCTGAGGGAAAAGGATCAACTAGATCATCTGCCAACAAATTTGAGATAGTTCTATCCAATTTGACATGATTACATCTTGCAAAATTGCGAAATGTGACTACCTCTTGAGTACTTCTAGAGTTTTTAAGAGTATCATCACATACCAAGAAATCATGATCATCAATGAAAGAAGTATCTGATTTAAGGAAGTTTCCCAATTGATCTGGGCTATCCAATAGTATGGTATCCAGCCATGAATGCCTATTTGGAGTGTGATGAGTAGCCCCAAACGGTACACAATATAATGACGGCTCAGTAACGAAGGCACTAAGATGGTTGGATAAGGAACTTTTTTCCAATAAATTACAATTTAAGTCACCAGCAATGATAATGTTGTTGTGATTTGAGGCTAAATTGTTGTGAGATTCAAAGAATTGATCAAGAAGAACGCCAGTAGGTCTTCGATAGATACATGATAAGAGTAGGTGATCACCTGATGGCAGTGAGACATCAAGTATTAGAAATTCAGGCTCATTTAAACAATCTGACACGGAACTCAGCACAACTTTAGCTTTAAACGATTTATGCATAAGACAAGCCACCACACCACTCTATAAGACGACCAGATTCAGGATATTTAACAGTTCTATCCTTACGAATCTCAAAATAATAATCAAAATCAAATACTGTGTCGCCATGATGCGCTTTAGTTTCAACAACGTTTCTTTGACGTTTCAACAAGTACAATAATATGAGGGTTAATCTCAGCAACCAGTTCCGATACTTGGACAATGTGCCCACGTTAACCATGAACTTTCAGTTTAGAATTTTCATATAATTTTTCTTGTGAACGTTAGGGGTGTCAATTACAGCGCTATTATATACCTCTTATATCTATGATCCTGACAGCATTTCAGTTTTTTTGCTGAAGTTTTTTGATTCACTTTTTTTTAAATTTTATTCAGGTTTCCTGATTGTATTCTTGTCAAATGTGGGCATTCTACGGAAAAATTTGTGATTCTGAGTAAATCAACAGTAGCCACCGTTAAGATTTGATCGAAGAAAACTAATGTTCCCGGATGATATTCAACATTACAAATCCAAAAATTCATTACTTCCGCATTGACGCATACAAACCAACAAATCTAACGAAAACATAAGCTTTACTCCGTATTTATAAGTTCAAGATACCATTTTATATTTAACTACCCACCACTAATTCACAATTCTACCGATCGTGATTGAAATTCAAATCGAAATAGGGGAATAAAATACTTGTTCATCCCTTTTATAGACACTCCCGTTATCAATAAATAATTGGAAGAAGGTGCTAGATTCGATACATTTTCTTTTTAGAAGCCGATAGCCATAAAATTTTACGACATTACATATTCGTACGTCTAAGAACATCTATCAAAGGTTTTATCACCTCGAACGTCCTTTTCAGCTGGATGAGAGATAAATGCAAAACTGATCCTAGAACAGGTCATAGCTTGATTTATATTTGGTTCTTGGCAATATCTCTTTCTGATGCGTTATTCAATCAATATTTTATTATGATTTAGACTTAATCCTTAATCAGCTTTCACATATTTGCTTTTTCATGACGATATTAATATTCATATCCTTGTTTGGACTTTTATGTTATGATTTTTCACATGAAATAGAAATGCGAATGGTATGGTATCGTAACATGAATGAGTTCAGGAAAGAACAAAAATGTAGAAATAAAATGTAAACATCCTCCGGGTTGCTTTTTCAAGTTAAAAACATTTACTGGCGTACAACCAGATGCACTAGTAACTACTAGTTAACATAGTACAAATAAACAGTGAGAGATAGAGCGAAAAACTGCGATAAGAAGAGAGAGGGAGGGAGAATTTGAATATTTGCAGATAAAGACGATGTGTATCTTTGCTAATGAAATAACCACGTGAAAATCAACTCAAAAAGTAGAATTTTATTTAATGACGCAATTTAATGACTGTATCATTTTTGATATTCAAGACGAGTTTTTGATATGGAAGGAATTATTTTCAACATAGCGTTTCACTAAGACCATTTATTTGGGATGACAAATGGGTACCTAATTATTTGAGATTTGCTATATTCGCTTTTGGCCAGAGTACATTGAATATTTAATCAATATGATTGAATCAATTAGTATGTAATTTAAATTCATCTTTATCCTTATTCTTACAGTCCGCGATATAAAACAATGTGATTATTGCGTAAAATACAACAAAAATACAATACAACAAAAAATACAATCCAACAAATATTAAAAGAGGAACTTATCAGATTGATCTGAATATGGTTGCATGCAGCCAAAAGTAAAAAAAGTCTTCCACAAAAGCCAAAACTTGCTTTGACTTTTTTAAAACCAAGGCTAAAATTATAGTTACCATCTGGTGTTCGAACTCAAATAAGGTCGTGCCTATTACAACAATTTATTAATTGAAGTTTGTTTAAAGAGTGTTCAGCGTACCCTCATGTATCTGTACTGGCCTAGTCTTTCACATCCGGCGAGCAACTTTCGTCAATGTTGTCCCAACTATATAGAACAACACGCTTCCAGCATTATTGTCACTTCTTGAAGCAGTCCTGAAAGCAAATTTTCAAATTTTGCCTTCGTTGTATTCGTTTCAACCCTCTTTACTTCAACGTTTGATTCTATATCGTTTGAAAAAGCTTAAAAGCGTAAGGAGCTATGTCTGTAATATATTGACGCTAGCAAAGTTATCTGACTTGATCATTTGTTAAATATTGTTCCACAAGGTTCGATGTATGCGCTAGTGCATTTTTGTAGTGGAAGAGCAAATCACCGCTTAAAAAATTGTCTGTCACTTTTCTTCTTACTGCATCACATAATTAGTTCAATATTTCAACGTGCTATTTGTTGGTGATAGAAGCATTTCCGTGGTGCATAGTGCTTCATAATCAAAAAAACGGCCAATATGTTTTAACATATTTCCAACTTTAACGCTGTTAAATATTTCTATATTGAAGTCAGTTTCTATTTATGCCTTTTACTTAGATCATCAGCAATAATCTTCTTGAGCTCATTTTCGTTATTAAAACCCGTTTCCAAGCTGTCTTCAATGACTTTTAAGTGAAGATTCTTCTGTTCTGTCGTTCAAATTTTAGAGATGAATTCCGCTCACACGCAAACCATTCCAAAGTTCTCAGTTGAAGTTCTCCAAACAGTGGTTTTTGTTGTTCTAAGATCACTTTATAGTTCACGCATTGTGAACCGGCAACTTACTTCAATCGCAAGTCACACTTTTGACGTTTTCTGACTTTATTGCGCTCGAAGAGTCGGCGAGAGCGAGAGTCATTACTAATTGACAAGCGGCCGTCTTTAAACCGCTTGAATCACGTTTTCCAAATGGCTGATTAATCATATCAATCATTTCCAAACTGTCTTTTCAATATTAAAGCAAAACTTCATGCAAATTCATTGATACAATTTCTATATCATTTTAACAATAAGCAAATTCAAAAAACACATTGAAGGCCTTACAAATAAATAAACACTGTGTGTAAACTAAGGCGATAACTAATATAAAGGGTGTTTTTCTAGAGGCATGAAAATTTAAGTTGACAACACTTTTCAATGTGACGTATCCAGTGACAGCTGCCATGCGTTTTATGGTTAAGTTGGTTGGTATGGTAGGTATGTTCACGCCGCAGAAACATCCGCAAGTTGTGGAAATTTATTTGAAAAAGAGACGCTTTTGTTTGAGAAACTCATCAAGCACTCCATCAATTTTATGGCGTTATTATCATCCATCTGAACAATTAATTCGATTAATCAAGGATCGTTTCTGCACCGCGTTTTCTCTCACTGATAATACTGTCTACGTAAGGAAGACACCATAGCAGCTGTAGAGCGTCATTTAACATCGTGCTCGACAATTAAATCTATACCCATCATCCATGGCATGGTAAATTCTACGGAAATTCTTGGTTTGTGGGCTAAGAAAATTAAATTTGTGCAGGAATTGAAGCCGAACGATCATCAGACATGGCGTAGATTTTATGTATGGCCCTGAGGCCAATTACTGTAGATCCCGAATTTCATAAGAAAATTTTGTTTAGCACTGTGGCTTGTTTTTGGTGGAATGACTACGTCAATAAACAAAACTGCCACATTTGGAGTGATGAGCAGTCACTGGTGGTTGCCCAAACACCGTTACATCTGATCGAAACCACTGTTTTCTGTGTTTTTGTGTCGCATAGAACAATTGGTCTTTAACACTTACAATAACATTACACGGAAATAACATTACAGTCAATGGCGACTGCTGTGGAGCGATGACCAATGACTTTTACATTGGGCGTTATGCAGGGGATCGCTGGTTTTAACAGGATGGCGGGATATGCCATACAGCTCTTGCAACCATCAACTAATTAAAAGAAGCATTTGATGAGCGCATAATTTCTCGTTTTGGACCTGTAAATTGGCCCATAAGGTCTCGTGAATCATCACCGCTGGACAATTTCTTGTGGGGATACTTCAAATCACTCGTCAACGCCGATAAGATCGAGACGCTTGGGATGCATTAGGAAGACAACATTCTTCGAGTTATTGGTGAGATACAGCCTCATATATTTGTAAGAGTAGTCAGAAATTGGAGCTCTGCTTTAGACCTTCTCCGCGTCAGTCGTGGCGAAATATGCCCAGAATTGTATTTAAATAGAACTAGATTTATGCTTTAGATTATTATTTTTTCCAATAAATTTTCATAGCAATCAAAATAATTTAGCAGTATTTTATTTAATTTAAAGTCTTAAACCTTTAAGAAAAAACACCCTTTTCTATTCGTTCCTCTCTTAGTGTGATTGATAGCTGAAAATTAAACAAACTTTACGAGGAGTTGAATTGAAAATATGTGGAAAGCGAGTCGATATGGAAAATCGTCTGATATAGCACAGAGTTAATCCGATCCGAGAAATTGAACTAGATATCATAAAAACTCAATTTACTTATTTTTAAAACTGGATTTTCTCAGTGTATCTCTTCAAAGAAAATAAAATAAACAATTTATCTTTTCACATAAGGCAAAAGCTGCGCATAATCTTATTCCCGAACTTTCTATTTCTGCAGATCCTTTGACATCTTTTCAATTTGCAATCGAAGAAAGTCTGAGATGGCTGGTTATTACGTTTCTTACAAACGATGTAGATTATGTGTTTTAGCGACAGGATGTGTAAACATCTCTTTTTGGCAACGCCGTTACCAGTAATCAGCTTCCTTAATTCTGAAAAATGCTGCAAAAGGCCAAATTTTATTATGCTTGGCAATCAACACTTCCGTGAAATATGGTGAAATCTCAACAGATTCCCACATTTCGTTACCATTCAAAATATTTTCTCCTCACGCATCGACATGTATCGTCGGTAACATTCATATGCATTCAAACAATGCGTTCAATTATTTTTGTTATCTATAAATCATTGGCACATACTAAATAAATGTTTACAAATGAAAAAACAAGCGGTTCCGAAAAGTATGTGAAACCCCTTTACCGGCGAAAATTCAATTCAGGAAATAATAACTTATGTTTTGCCATCACTGTCGTACAGTAGTATCGTCATGGAAACTTGAAACAATTAATTGTTATTTTGTATCATTTCAAATATTATGAATGACTACACGAAAATACCGAATTCGATAAAAAAAGACGAAATATTCGGAAGTCGTTTTACATGTGAAATTAAAAGAAAATAAATTACCGCTTCAATTTGTTGATAAGATAGTGTTTTCCTTAACGTGAAGGTATAAATCAATCAACACACAACATTTTCTTCAAGTATTTTTTAAAATTTACGGAAAGAGTGCAAAGAATGAAGATATTTGCGTTATTTATTATCGCGGCGTGCCTTATTAATGTAAGTTTAATTTAAAAAGTGTCAGTGACCCGAAATGAAATGTTGTGAGGTTCTAATAAACCATAAGTTGTCTTGAATTTTTTTTTAAAGAAAAATGTCCTGCCTTTATTGAATCAAACGCAAAAATGTGATTGGAATTTAAGTTCTTGTACTAAATTCAATGACAGTTCACTAATTAGTAAAAATATTTACATGGCTCGAAATTTATACATTTTTAATTGGTTCATTAGAGCACCTTAGTCCTTTTTTGGTGAAAAATAAAATTTATTTAAAATTTGGATCATACTCGTATGTGTGTCTCATCGAATGACTTATTTCAGGCAGAAGCTCGGAGGTACAGTCGTAACAGTATCACTGGCGCCAAGGTATTGGTTAAATATCCACATACGATTTTTCATTCAAATTCAATTCTAATAAATAGTTATCCTACTTTGATGATGAGCAAATTACAAAAGAAAAAATTCAAACGTTTGTCTCCATAACTTTGCAATCCACGCTGAATGCAATCAATGAAATTCACGATAAATCGGATAACACATTCGCGGGAATCGCAAGTGATATATCGATGCGAGCCGCTGCCATTTCAGCGAATCTAAATGAACATTTCCGCAAATATCGTGAAATGTACGAGCGGTACAAAAAGGATCCCAGAACACCATCATGTTTGATTGAGAGCTACTACGATTTGGAGCACACTCTGATGTCCTTGCAAATCAAAACTACCGAATGCAAAAACCGTGGCCTAGCTGAAATTCAAATGATCAAAAAGGAAATAGATCTCAACACAAACGAGCTTAAAAACGGCGTGCGCCTTGTGATTGAGACCATTAATAATTGTGCTGTGCCTTGGATTCAAGGAGAATCGATAGAATGTGCTACAGAGAAAGTATGTGACGAGTTGGATCAATGATATGTGATTGTATCTTTTGCGTTTTACCGTTTCAGTCTGAGAAAATTACCAAAATTGTGGCGCACATTCAAGATATCTCTAATAAGGCTCATCAGAATATTCTGAATCGCATTCAGATTATCCTTAAGGAAACGAATAGTTGTGCAGGCGAAGTAATAAAAGCTGCCAAACTGGAGGAGAGCCGTGCCATTAAGGCGGCTCTATCGTGTGCAGCTTTGACAAATTTCAAATTGGAATTTTGAGAGAAATAAAGTTAAACTTTACTATTCATGTATTTATAATTTGTTTGTTTGTCAGGTAGGATTCATATTCTGTTATGTTATTATGTCAACGCACTAATTTCAACAATTTTTCAATTACAAAAAAGAACCTTTCCAAGGTATACTCTTTTTTTTCACAAAGAACTAAAATTTTGTTCTCGATGCTATATTCAATCTTATCCTTTTACCTTTTACACGAAAAGATATTTTAATCAGGATGACGTACATGCTACGTACTTTTTACACTGTTAGTGATTTTTCTTGGGGTCTTATATGTCTAGTGGCCTTGAAGTTATGCCTACTTATTGCCTGCGGAAAATAAGGAAGCAACTTACTCCCGAAATATATATCTGCCAAAATAAAAACATAGCATTTTGGAATGGAAAATCAAAAAACATAATCTAATCTATTCATCCTGTGGAACAAGACACTAGTGTGTGTGAAAATTAAGTTGTCAGTCAGTTGAAAAAGAGAAAATTTCGACAAAATACTTTCTTTTTATATTCAGTGTTGAAACCGTCCTAGGCCCAGGTTTTAAGGGAGATCATAGAACCATTGTATTTGGTTCCATTTTACATTTTATTTGATAACCATGTTGCCCCAATATGTTGCTAGTGAAAGATCACAGATGAAGGCTTCTTAGTCGACGTTTCTCCAACATTTTTACATTCAGCATTCGTTTCAATTTACGTTTCTCCAACATTCTTTAACCAACATCTAGCTCTTGTTAACAGACAAAGTTGTCAATTTTTTTGAATAGTTTTGGTCGAAGTTGTAAATGTTTTTGGCAATTGTTGTTACTTGTTGATTTTTTTTTGAATTGTTAACCAAAACCCGCAACAAGTCAACAAATGCAACTTTTCCAAGGTGCTACTCCGTTTGGGGCCAAGGAGTGCCACTTTTTGGAAAAAAAGTCTGAGGATTACGATGGATACGCCACTGCAATCACGGCCGGGTTCTGTTTCACGGACGGTAAGGACTATGACCCCTTAACTACAGGCCCTAGAGTAAAAAAAAAACTTTGACAGATTGGAAAATAAACGCCGTCTGTCTTAGAAAGCAGCATTAACTAAACTGAGAGGAAGTGGACATAATGCGAAAGGAAAATGATGAGTTCAAAAACAAAGCTCACATTCATAAAAACCATATAACAGTTTTCAAAGCGGAACAGCTGAAACGGGCAAGGAAAACGATAAAAAACTCCGCAAAAAGTAACAAAAGGAAATTAAAAAATAGGTAGCAACATCCATTGAGACGATTTCAAGTACAGACGACATCAACGATAGTAGAAACTTATTGATGGGTTGACAAAAAATTTTAAATTTATCCTGATAACTAGTTCCCTTCGTACAAATTAGCATGCACCTTGAAAATGTCATTGTAGGAGCAGTTCGTTCAAAAACGTCTACCAGGTTCTCCATTCTCGAATGACAAAAATTGAAAAAAGAAGGGGAGACGTTTCATTTGATTTCAGAACAGTGACTGAAAATAATGTACTTGCTTTTAAATGATTTGAAAGTAAGCCTGTCAACCTGATATCGTCACCTTTGCGTCCAGAGCCCCTGAACACTATTCAGCACTGGTCAGTGGTTGAAAAAAGTGCATAGAAGTGTCAAGGCCCATGCCATTGCAGAGTACAACTATCACATGGGTCGAGTTCATTTGAACGACACGTTGTTATCGCTCTACAGGATTGGTATCGGGACGGAAAAGTACAATTTTTAAATAAAATTTTTTATAGGCTGATTGATGTTTGCATCATTAATACTTGGCTTCCTTATCCAAATATTATGAAAGGGAAGCCGCTTGTGATGTTCGGAACTCGGAAGTCACCTGAAAGACGGGCTCCTAATAATGGGGAAAAAATTCGCAAAACCAGTAGCACTCTAACCAGGAAAGAAGTGAAGCCCATCAAAGCAATTATATTGACCTGACCCTTCCCATCTGACAACATTAAATGCTCCTTTTGGCATCATCGCTCACTTTCCAATTAAGGCCAAAAAATTAAGATGCATACGTTGTTAGAATATGAACTCATTTTTGGGGATTGAATGCTTCAAATTTTATATAAATTTATCTAAATAATAGCAAAAAAAGCTGTTTTCATAGCTATCACGCTAAATGAATAAGATTAATGCACCGTAAACGTATTTTCAAATGTCCTTTCAAGTCAAAATTGAATTTCCCATTTTCTGATTTTTTTATCTTTTACATTGTTTCGCAATGATGCCACGTGGCATTGTTCCTATAACTCACCTACAGTGCAATATTGCAATGTTTTAAATATATTTCCGTAATCTCCAACTTATTACATCCCAAAAATGATAGCAAAAGATGGGAAAGAAAGGGTTGATTAAAATAATTGAAAGGTAGAGCAAACATTCATTGAGTTATTATCAACTCAGCAAAAAATTTGATTTTATTAGTTAGTTGTAGTCAGTCCTAGTGGACTTTGGATTGAGGATTAAGGATAGAATAAATTTTTCGAGGATTGAGGATTAAGTTCTAACCACTTTTCTTTAAATTCCAAATTGTTGTAAATGAACATCCAAGCCTCCACTGACTTGTATGCGTTCCTAAAATGACTCGATATTCACTGACTTGTTCCTGTTAATGGAGGTATGTTAATGCCCTCGGACACTGACACGAAAAAAAGTTCTTAGGAGACTGCAACTATCCCCTTTTATGAAGACAGAGCTGAGTATAACCGTGTTTGTTTGGAGGCTGTGTTAGTAATAAATTAATTTCTCGTCACTTTCGGTTGAGTTGCAGCCTCATGACCCTAATTAGGCGCTCAGTTATCCTGCGCTCCTGCCAAAAGTGAAAGTCCTTTCACTCTTCTCTCCGGAGTTATTTCTTTTTTCCAGCCACCTGTATATATATATTTTTCCTTTTCACCCATGATAATCAGCTCCGCCCACCTAGAAATGCTGTGATATTTAGATGAAAAGGATATTACTAATGTATGTTTTACATAAAATGCAATTTATCGGATCATATTAAAGGAAGACAATTAGCTAGTACTTTGTGAGTGTAAATCAAATGTTATATTTGGCTGAAAAACCAAGTAGATCTTTGAAGAGCTCCTAGATTTCATTCTTGATATAGTCTTAATAATACAATTATAATAAAAATATAATTGAACATGCATCATTTATTTCCGGAAAAATTCTTTCTCTGTCTCCCAAATTTCCATGCCGTATATTGGCACCGACTCCACTGCACTCTTTTGCAGGAATCACTGGGTCGGGACGGCTTTTTAGATGATGGTGGTCAGACGGCTGAGCACTGGAACATCTGCAGCGGCTTTATTACCCAACGTTCTAATTCTATCGAAGAAACATATCTACGAGTCAGTCAACAAGCAAACAAATTAAAGCCTTCTTGGACTCGATGGTTCCATTTTCAACCCGGATGGGTTTAGTTTTAAGTTTTTTAAGTTTTAAAAATGTCTTATATTCAAGAATATTTACTTTTTGGTCAGAGTGAAGACCTAACTTTTTCGAGTCTCAGGTTAAATCCCCGATCCATCATCTCCACGCTCAATCGACTCTTCACCGTATCTGGTCTGAGCAGCGTTTGCCCGACAGTGTGTCTAGCAATCCAACATTCCAGATGTCATGTCCATGCTTCGCCGACCCGGCAATATGTCATTGATTAGCTTTCAGTCCAGTCGCTCAATATCTATATTAGATACATTAGCACCGACCCCCTAACAAAGGCATCCCTCGTGTCGAGCGTCACGGATAGTAGTATGTGCCCTAAGTAGTGATTGTGTACTTTTGTTTCTCCTACTTAACTTCCCAGTCGTGAATCGTTTTGCCCTAAAGTCACATTGCTGAGGCGGTAGATCCTCCGGTTCGGATGGTACCACCGAATCTCACTCTCATGAATTTTTCAAGCACATTTCCACCTATGATTAGCATGCATAGGTTTTGGTATGCAGATTGCAGATCCAGACTATTCTTCCTCATTCTAATCAGAGCAAGCCTCGCTTCTTTTCAGCATTTCGGGAATATCCTCTTCTGCAGCTGGGTGTTGACTAAACTAAACATGTCTAAGATGGTACACAAGCTGTGTTACTTTTGCTGGTGCCGTGGCTTTTCTGATTTCTTATGTCTGCATCGTTTGTCCTGCTTTTTTGCACTGAAAAGATACCAGCCAACAGGATATTGCTTGCTTGAAGAACGGGGACAAATAGGACGCACAAGGATAAGATCCAGAACAACTTCGTCCATTTTCGGAGGCTCATAAGTTTTGCAAAACAAGCTTATAACTCAAGCTCTGTGGGTCTCACAGGGGAGCCTGTAACTTGCATTCTAACTTGTATTCTTGCACCTATTCGTCAGGGAACAAAATCAAAAATGTTGCTCTACTTCTACTACCACTTAGTAAACAGTGACAAAATGTTTTGCATTTTATTCCTTTAAATCCTATAAGTTCAAAATTCATTCTTTTATACCAAATACTAAACATTTTGAAGCACAAAGGGGTATCCTAGCCAGTAGCTAATAAATCGTATGAAGGTATCTGCGGTGCGAAATTCGTGATGAAATGTTAACATAAAGACTTTCATTGTTCATCAGCAGCTCTTAGCCACTGCCTTGAAGAGGGTGCGACGAGGTGAATTTTTTCCCCTCTTAATATATAAACAAATTGAATGATTTCTTTTGGTTAATGGATTGCTTTTTCTTCATTACCAACGTAACATGAAATGTTCGAGTAAAATTTTCATCGTAGGAAGATTCGATAAACTTTTGTTGTTACATGATTAACATTCTCTACTGAACCATGAAATTAAATTATGTTAATTAATTGATTTTCGGACCATTGACTTTACATGTTTGCAGCTATTTCAAATTGTAACGATAATTGATTCGAGTTTTTACGAAATATTGAGATTGTTTAGCATGGCAAGATATGTGAATATAATTTTGATTTTATTAATAGGGTCATGTTGCGGTGGCTGAATATTCATTGTTTAATCCCCATATATATCCACATATTTGGAAGCAATATCATTTCATACTTATATGTATCACTACCTTTAGTACATTTCATATAATGCAAATCTAAAATACGTTGTTTGTTCTGGCGCCGAAATTCAATCCTTTATCGTTCCGTAACTCCTGCTGAACAGACTTTATTGCTTTTAATTCTCATAATTAACGTGAATAGTTGGCGTGTAGGCTTTATCTCATGATTTCCATGAAATGAGTTGATTATTGTGTCAACCAACCCCTTCATACACGTCCGCCAAACATCCAGATTGAGGTCAACCGTGATAACAAGGATAACAAACAATGGTGGGCATGTTAAATGAAAAAGACTATAACCAAAAGGTTTTTCATCCCAGAAGGCAGATGATATCAACTTGTCATTATTGTTTTTATTCTCATACTAGGTATATGCATAACGTTTTTTTTCACGATTTTACTAAGAGGTGGCGCGAGCGAAAAGTACGCTACGTATTAGTTTGACACACACGCTATCTCAATCGTTTGACATTTAGCTATAAACACACTCAAGTTGATTTCGTCAAAACTAGCGTGTTTGTTGTATCGTTTTGATCAATTATGATGAATTTTGTGCTTGAAAAAGAGAATTTGCAGCAGGCATTGTCTTTCGTATTTGACCAAAAGAAAAGGCAGTCGAAGGTAATCAAAAACATATGGTGGACACTCTCCATCAATGAGGACATATGAGATATGGTTTCGACAATTCAAAAGTGATAGTTTCGTTGTGAAAGAAAGTGAGCGCTCTCGTAAGCTACAAAAATGCGAAGAAGAGGAATTTCAGGAGTCATTAGATAGAAACTGAATGACACTGAACTGGGGTGTGGATAACGACACAGTAACACTTCATGCTTGTTATTATTTGAAGAGGACGAATTTTTGAATTTTCCCGTCATTTGAGCCAATTGATCAAGGAACCTCTACTTGAAGATAAACTATGATGTATTGTCCTGTAACCCTTGGTTATTAGAAAAATTCCCCTCGAAAGGAAAAGTACCCTTGATTTTCTACCATCATTTAAAAAAAAATTGAAATGAAAAGTGGAATTTTCCCATGTTTTAATTTATGAAAGGCTCACATTACATAATTTCGGCCTTTCTGATGGTAAATTAGTCTTCACATATCCGATTATCATTAGCTTACCTGTTCGCAAAGCAACCAGTTACAGTATATCTATATAATTTCGAATTTATCAGGCGAATACTTGTCTATTCCTAATAGAAATGTTTACCTCTCGTTCTTTCCTCATTATTAAGTCGCTAGTGCCATCATCCCTTACAGAATGACACAATTAAATCTTTTAACTTACAAAGCATTTTCTTATGTAATGGAAACGCGCCGAGTAAGGGTGTCTTCAAAGGATCAGCAACCAACAAAGCTAACGTATGACCACGTTTTTGGTTACAGCCGAAACATAGGCTCAAACGTTTTCCAACGCTCCTTGGTTCACTTTTGCAGAGCTTGACAGTCAACATAATTCCATTTAAAGATTTACATAGATTCAATTAAGATTACTGAAATTACCGCAAGGAATTATCCGTAGCCGAGGCACGACTCAGTCCTTTCAAGGAATCCCATGTAATATGGAGAATTAGAAACTTCCATTTAGACTCCGTGTCACGTTACCAACAAGATACAAAACTTTTCGTAGGCACAACGTATAGGGATATCAACATCAACAATGATGGCTCTTTTATTAGTCAGATGCGTGTGAATCGATTCTGAGGCTGGAAATTGATAACTTAACTTCGATATTTCGTTGTTTAGACGAACGTTAGGATATACTTTGACATCACACGAGTTCGGGAGGTTATCAGGAGGATGTAATCTCGTCCTGATATTCGTTGCATTATTTTAAAAAATAATTCCATTAAAAAAGTGACGGCAATAGTAGAAGTAGTTGTAGTAGTTGTAGTAGTAGTAGTAGTAGTAGTAGTAGTAGTAGTAGTAGTAGTAGTAGTAGTAGTAGTAGTAGTAGTAGTAATAGTTGTTGTTGTAGTAGTAGTGGTAGTAGTAATAGTAGTAGTAGTAATAGTAGTAGTAGTAGTAGTAGTAGCAGTAGTATTAGTAGTGGTAGTAATAGTAGTAGAAGTAATAGTGTTAGTAGCAGTAGTGGTAGTAGTAGCAGTAGTAGTAGCAATGGTAGTAGTGGTGGTAGTAGTAGTGGTAGTAGCAGTGGTAGTATAAGTAGTGATAGTGGTAGTAGTGGTAGTAGTAGTAGTGGAAGTCGAAGTAGTGGTAGAAGTAGTAGTGGTGGTTATTGTTTTTGCAAGCACTCTTGTTATGAACAAATATAATCCATAGTTAAGTCATGAAATGGAAGGGAAACTAAATTGAAGGTGTAAAATTCATGATTAAGAATTTGAGATTAAGCCTGTGAGTTCTCTGTATAATCAAAAGTAACTTTAGTAGTTATTTTTGTGAAACTTTCGTAAATTTATTTTCATGGAAACAATGGCATCAATGGAACTAAAATGAGAACGAATCTTCAAAACAAACGAAAACACAGAAAAGAGAAGAAAGCTGCAAGAATGCATGGACAAGATTCGTATCACAAAAAAGCCAAACTCATTCCCATAAATAGCAAAAAGATTAAAGGAACTTATAACTAAATATAGTCCATGATAGCCGAAAATAACAGTCAACCAAAAAAAATTTACGCAAAGGATTCGTGATTATGAAAATGGGAGAAGAAGCTTTGACTGGGCAAACGCAAAACATTAAAACCAGGAGGAAATACATTGTTATTTAAATTTTCTTCTCATTCAATAGGTGAAATGATTTATTTTAGGTCCTTTTTAGGTAGTTTTGAGTGAACACTCTCTAGTGAAAACTGTTGTAAAAAGTAGAAAAATTTCGAAAAAGGGAACACAAATAATTTAATAAAGATTACGTCCAAAAACTGTGAAATATCCTGCGGCAGTAATAATTTGTTCGTGCATTTCGATTGAAGGAGCGGATTCCTTATATTTTATCGAGTTCGAGTTCAAGTATTACTATTTTGTTCCATTTTTCCAAATCGCAGCATTCTCCAAAATGCGAATTTACCTGCATGAAGGATGGAGAAACACGCCATAGGGCAAAAAAAGTCTAGAGCTTGTTTCCTTCAACAACTGTCAAAGTTTTGTCATGCTCCGACAACTCCCCGGACCTTATCCCCGGAGAAAATGTGTAGAGGATGATTAAAGTGATTATTTATTCATCGGCAAACAGTACCGTGGCTGATCTAAAATGATGAATACTGCAGGTTTGGCAAAACGATGAGATTATCAAACCTTTGATACGATCGTCATTTTGAAGTCTGTCGCTGTCATTGCAGCAACTGGTAGAAAAACAAACTATTTGCTTATAAGAAAATAAGACAATATGTACCAATAAATTTCTGCATTGAAATTTGTTGAGTTTTTCGTTCTTTACTAAAATTAAAGAAGTTGCCAAAAATTCGAGGTGGTCCTAATTCAATCGCCAAAAATTTTGACATGAGTAATCTTGTTTAACTCAATAATGAGAAAAATTAATCAATTCAAATATAGTTCCATTTTTTTTAGGTGAGTACTGTTAGGTCGGGAGTCTGGTTGTAGCTATGAAGTGATACAGTGTGCGATACATGACATGAAGAGGAACATTCTTTCAAGGAGTTGCGGCTGACCTTTCTGGCAATTTTTAAATCTTTCGGGATGAATGCATTACAAGTAATGGCATCTCAAAGGTAAGTCCAGCAGAGACAAGAGCGGATGGAGCGGATCGTGAAAATTATGATCTGGCCGATCATATTGAATGAGAAACATATCTTCTATTTGACTAGCTGAGCTGTCAACTATGTCTCTTGAACTGGTGCTTGATTTTCTTGGAAATCGTCTGGGAAAGGTGCAGAACGATTTTTAATATGCTGTAAAACATCAAACATTGCTAGGACACGTAAGAGGGGGTAAAAGGGAAGATTCCTACATGGAGAAAACAGAAACAGGGCAGTAAAGTACGGTCAGGAGTGAGAAAAGAGGGTAACAAATGGTACTAGGACCTTTCCTTAAGACTGCCTATAGATGTATGCTCTTGCGGTATACTGATGTAATTACATTTCGATCACTAACCTAGTCAACACGTGGGGCAAACGGAGTCATAGATGAAGTCATATTGTCATTTGTATGACATAGCAGAGAATACCAAACTCAGACTATAAATCAATTAGATATGAAGATGTGATTTTAAATGAAAACCTGTCCTACTAAGGAGTTATGTGGTAAGACTACTTGTCGTGGTTAGTGATAGAGCATGGCAATGGTAAGCACGTAGCTCCCACTGGACTAGGCGATGATCATGTGTGGCGAGATCAGCTTCAAACTACTAAATTGTGCTAACATCTGGAGGTGATGCTAGGCCAATAGGAATAGCTTGATGCAAGGAAAAGAAACATACACCAATACATGTCGCTTTTCGGTAGCACACTTTCACTGAGAATTTAGTCTTTGTGGCGACAGACCAGGTTCCGATGAGTTACTTTCTACTGATTGAATATGCTTTGTCGATGGGTTGTGAAGAAATTGTTTTTCATGCTGTCGTGAAAATAAGACATATGTCCACGCATTGCTGAATCACTTATAGAATCAAAACGCCTTGATTTTTCGTACTATTCAAACTTGGTTCAGTGTTAAGCACAAAGGGATGAAGTTTTTTTTCATATTTCGAAGGATCGATGATTATTTCTGAGAATATATCATTTGTATTACCATTAGGGTTGACTGTTCAATCCAGCGTTGCCCTGTGTTGGCCTTTAACTCACCGCATATGGTTACCACTATTGGCGGCGGATCCTGTTGTTGTTTAGATGATAAGCATTCTTCCTTCGGTTCCTTCGTTACAAGGTATTCCATATCCATAGTATGGCTGAAATAATGTTTAATTTTATATTTTATACTCGGCCACTACCAACGGCCAATACCCAATTGCATTCGAAATTCATGAAGTTTGTTTTTCAGAACATTTCTGGTAGCGAAAACCCATAAAACTTCTTGAAAAAGTGGCGTGTCAGGACTAGCGTCGAAGTTGAACTCCCTTTCATTAAACACTGAATCATTCCTCTAATGGCAATCCGCTAATATTATTATGTAATCAGTCGTTAATGGAACAATATTTAAGAGCATGCTAAGGGATGATACCCCATGTATGTTTGTCACAGTAGCAGTTTGCGAGATTAACTAAACCCTCAATACATTCATTATGCTTGTTCGGGATGTTAGCTGCCAATTGTTAGACAAAGCTTAACGTATTACACGGCAGGGAATACAAACAAACATTGACGGGTGGTAATCGACAATATCCCATTTGAGTTTGACGCATAGAGTAAGTATAGAACATATTTGCGTAGTTGAGAATGAATTCGGTCAAGGGCAAAGCGTCAGTCCAAACGGAAGGACATTATGCAAGTTGACATAAATTAGTGTTCGATTAGTGTGCCGGGGAGGACAGAACATGAGACATGCCTGTAATGAGACAACAAAACGAACAAATCTTGCGTGTATTGAAGCATGTCCTTGGTTAGGTGAAGGCTATTGCCACGCTGAGGTTTCAGTGAAGGCTTTCAATATTTTATCTCGTGGGTCTGGTAGCTTTGAATAAATTGCAAATCTCTACTGCAAAAAGAAAACCGAAAAGGATTTTATTTCCCATTTACTTAATTTTAGGGGATTGCTTGACATATTGGTGATATTTCTAAGGGATTACATGATTGTAACATTTTGCATAGGAGAAACGCAATCTAAGATAGCAACTCAAAACTATGCAAATGTAATCGGAAATCATTCAAAGCTTAATAACTTTAAAACAACTTGGATAAAATCGCAAAAATAAAACTAAAAAAGGAGACTAACTCGATAAATGCCCTACTTCCATTACTGACAAAATCCCCATCAATTTCACAAACGATAAATTCGGTGTCTAACAATCTCCAGCTACTGTTATCATCTGTGCAACGAAGGATGTCCTCCTTATTAGTACATACTTTGATTTCATTGCGATCTGGTGATTTTCAAGTTATATTGCAAATAATTTAATTTCGTGCTCATAATGTTCGCATGAAGAGGAAGACGGAATTAATAGTCTGGAAAAATGTCGACTAAAGTAAATTTTTAATGCTCCATGCAGACACCATGCTTGCTTGCGTTACGTCTACACATTCGCAATTTAATATGTTGTGAATTTCAAGTACATTTTCTGTTAGGATATAAGAAAACGGTTGAGCAAATAATGTCCAATTTTATTCAGAATCATGATACTTAACTTTGATATTGAAAGGACCCGTATGAGTTAGGAAATTCAAGCAATGAAAGAAAATTGGAATTGATGAAAAAACTAAAAGGAAATCTGAAAAATAGAAGTAGACAAAAAGAATGTTTTGACGAAGAACGCATGGAAAAATCTTGATGATGATGTGGAGAAAAATTTACTCTGTAAATTGAAATTGTGATAAAGTTTGCCTTGTTGCCAAGAGCCGAAGTTATTGCGCTCAAACCATAAAAGAGTCAAAGAATGGGTGTATACCGAAACAGAGCAAACTCACAACGAGCTGATAATGTCTGTAGATCGCTGAAACACATAGTCAAGACAAATAACGCAGGACCCAGTGAACCTCAAATGCCCTTTAAAAGATAATTTTACTTAATTTTTTTTTTTTGAATACAGTCAATATTAGCATCCTTTTTGGAAAAAGTTTCCGCAGAATTTTAGCACAATTTGCACCAAGAACATTACATTTTTGGTCACGTATGTTTGTGGAGTAGAATAAATTTGAAATATATAAAAGAGGACCCAAAATTCTGGATGAATTTATTTCCTTATCTTCTCCATGCTTGTCCCGTACATGGGGAACATCTTTTATGACAGACTTCTGAGGCTTTAACTGGCGCATGCATCACGTTGTGGCGCTAGTCGCTGGACGCACAGTCGATTATAAGTAACTCTGACTAAATACGTTAACGCGGCGGTTTCAGGCTGGCACTGGAAAAAACCGAATTCGTCATCCTGACAAAGAAGAACATCCCCAGACTAAGGCTTATCAGTGTTGGGGTCACACTGGTTGAATCTAAATCAGCAGTGAACTACCTTGGTGTCTTGATAGACTTGAAGATGAACCAACGAATCAGAGCAACAGCTGACAAGGCTGCAGCGCGTGTAAGGGCACTCACCCAATGAAGCGCCAACACATCAAAGAGATCGCTTTGCAGTCAGTTCTACTCTATGGTTCAATACTGTGGTGCGACGCTATCAGCAAGGATTTACAGCAAAGGCAGTTGCACGGGCGCAGAGACAAGGAGCGCTGCGAATTGCATGCACGTATCGAACAGTCTCTGCAGAAGCGAAGACAGCGCGAAAGATGAACAACGCTCTCTAAGCGATTGGCAACAGTCCTGGGAGCAAGACACAAGAAGAAGGTGTACTATGCACGTTTGATCCCTAACCTGGCCGTGGCTAAGTCAAGTTAGCTAATTACGTGGTCGAGGGTCGAGCGGACGAAAAAATAAAAATTTCCACCGGAAATAAGAACAAATGTATTAAATTTAGCTTTCTTTATTTTAACACCGATTACTAGTACTGTACCTAAGGGCTACGCGACAACTGAGAGAGAGGTTACTCCTCATAGCAAATTTATAGTTTCGTAATTGCTGACACCTGCGTCTGGCTTCTTAGCATTTCCTACAAACGATTCTGCAGGTGCATGGAAATGTTTTTTATATGTAACTAGCTCCTAAGCTGGCATGGTTGTTTATGGTCTTACGTTCACACAATTGACAGGTCACGGTCTTCTAACTGCGAGTTTTGTCCAGGAGAAGTTAGTGGCGCCTATCACACGTTATTCACTTGCAAATGATAAAGTCTGAAGCGTGGGGCCTCTTCAGCGAAATTGGAGAGCTCTGACTAGGCACTAAGGTAGGAAAAATGCTGAAAATGGTTGACAAATGGAATCGCGTAGGACAATATCCTTGAGCGATTCTACGACTGGAAAAATTTAAAATCGGATGTTTGGAGGCGTCTGGAATTCGGGATCTCTTTTCTAGCACTTGCTTCCTCCTCCTTTCTTCCACTGGAGAAGAGATTTCCATTATCTGAAGGCGCCGCTAGACGTAGGAACACGAGGCCTGCTCTGAAGCAATGCGTCAAACGGTTCTAGACGGTTGTTTAGCGGGTAGTCCAGAAGAATTGCACGCCTGGGAGTCCCATACTCAGAGCATATGGAAGAAGGCCCTGACACTGCATCTCCGTACCATAAGGAAAAAAATGCCTTGTAATAAGCCGCATGAACAACAACACTGAAAGGAGGTAGCTTATATTAGGCGCGAGGCACCGAAATTCGCTAATTCACGATTGCAGAATGTAGGCGAATAATTTCGTTGAGCACAATGAAACTTTTATGACTAACCTTGAGAAGTCAAAAAAAAAGTATTCAGCCAACGCCAAAGAGACGCCAACCTCTGTGATTGTACAGAGACGGGCGAAGGTATTTTGGCGTAAGCCTTCACTCACTCATGGAATATGTACTACAGCAGCGAGACCAAATGACTACATATGAATCTGAATGCTCCTAGTCACTACTACTGAAGCATTTGTTCCTAAAAAACTAGAAATTATGCAGCAATCAGCCTATCTAGGCAATTCTTGTGACATGAGGCGTATGGCAATAGCTGTCATAGAAAGAGAGCTCCAGTTGATGGAGCTCTCTTTCTCTTTAGAGCTCCAGTTGATGCTAATAGATAAACTGATCCCTAGTGTACGTCATCCAGTAAGGCCAACTTCAGATGCTCATATTCACGAAGAGAACAACCCTATCAAATATTAGGGGGATAGATATAACGGAACCTGTAGTGGTCACAGGGTCGTTTTCTTGAGCAGGAACGAGAGGAAATAGATGCAAAATTTTACATAAGACTGCGCAAAACCGAAATCTGCATCGCTATCTCTCAAATGTATGTGACCACCAAAATATGAGGGATCCGATGGCTGAGAGAGAAGAGAAAATAACGGTAACTGAATTTTAATTTGGAAATTTTGCCTCATTTTTGGGTAAAACAAGATTACCCATCTGAAAACTTTCGCGAAAACTCGCAATACATATACAAATCTACTCGTCTTTCGTCCATCTCTGTCTGAAAGAAGTGACCCCAGAGTGTTACCACTGTATTTACTAATGCTATGGCTTGGGAAGGCAAAAGGGAGACATATGATGTCTTATTTGTGTGGAGCAGCAAGAAAGTGTGATACCCCTCTTCAGACTGTCCAAGCTTGTTTCACAAACACTTCAAATAGCTGGGGCATAACAAAGATACTGAATCGGAAGAATTCCTGACCTAGTTAAGACTTGAAAGCGCAGGTTAGATCAACAATAGATTTCCCTACGCATTCACCCATCCAGCTGTAACAGTGTAAATATTTGCCAATAGCGAATGGTTAAACGGAATATTAGCTTGAAGAGGAAACACTGCGCAGGTTTCAACTTATGAATCCAAAAGTGATTGTAATAATCTTTTATAATAATTTTGATTATGATTTTGGTTAAATGGGGAGATGAAGGCTAGGGTGGAAATAGTCTTACAGTCGCATTGAGACTACTGTCTAATTATCTGTCACCCCACACTAAGACTACCGACCGATTACCTCCCCTGTCATACCGAGAACATAGCCTTAAACTGTCCGTTTCGGACTAGGCCACAAAGTTTCCTCTATGGAAATTCCTCTTGCTGCAAGGACGGGTGGAAGGGAGGAGAATCACTGTCAGAAGAACCCCCTTCCTTCTGCAGTGAAATGCGATTCAGAATACTTTTGATTGGAAGAAGAGCCGTCCTCTGGTAATGTGACGCGCAGTTCCAATTCTTTTTAGAAGTCAACAGATGAGATTTTCTGAAGATAATATGACTTCAATCTTAGAGAGGTGCAAACGGTGCCTGTGTCATCTTCCGCATGCAAATATGATAGGTTTTATCTGTCGTTCGCGGGCAATACAAGCAATAAGAGGACGGGAACTTTGCCATCTAATGTAGATCAAACCGCATATACCTGCGCCCACTGAGAAGCTGCATCAACCAATTATTACTCTTATCATGCTTTCTACAAAATCACAGCCACAGGTGACTGATGAGCTATTCGGTCCACCTGCCACGCGCTTGTGTATCCAAATTTCTTTCAACAAAGACATGGTCGTCGTTGTTTCCTCTCGGCTAGAAATTTCTTTCCACTCTTATGCTGTAATATGGAGATCATCCTTCAGTGTTTTTGTCCAATGTTGCCCATAGGGTGACTGGAAGCCAATGAATTTCATTGATTCCTTCAACTCGATGGTCGTTTCTTCAACGTGGCCGAAATGAGGATTCCATTTCTCGGTCAGTATGATAACATCGGGACAATAAAATACATAGTAAGAGTTCTACGTGTTTAGCGGTATGCCCTGGTAACTGATGCTGCTACGTCATCAGCATATCCGATCAGGCGAAACTCCTCTGGTAGCTGTAAGCTAAAGGTCGTCGTACGAGACATTCTATAGGTCCAGATCTAGAATAGAACCTTGCGTCACCCCTGATGTCAAATCCATTCTTCATCTCCCCCCCACCCCTCATGTTTCGTAGAATGTTTCATAGTCGAGCTAACGATCCTTCAAACATTCCCACAATATCCCAATCCAATACCAACAACTCTGGAATATGTTGGAGCATTGAGAATATTTATCCACCTACAAGAATTGAAGACATTCACATCACTCACATCGAATGTTATAAACAATAGAGGTCGCCTCGAGCAGTGATTATGAGTTTCTGCCCGCTGATTGAATAGCTTCAATAGTGGATTTCCCTACCTCGAAGTCATACTGCTGAGGAGATAGAACCCTAGCATGGGAGTGGCCTCCCTGAGTCTATCTTTGATGAACTTGTCGAGCACTTTCCCAGCGGCGCTCAGCACACATAGCGGCCGATATGTAGATGGTTGTTATGGGTTCCTCTTCTCCTTCCTGATGAGCAGAAGGATCGCCTCCTTCAAGCATTTTGGGAATACACCTTCTTTGAGGCAAGCAGTGAGGAAGCTGTGTAATGTGTCTAGGCAAAGTTAGTAAGCAAGCTGACTTCCAACTTGGCTAGAAAGCCTCTGGTCCCGTGGCCTTTTCTAACGTCTGCACTGCTCTGTTCAAATCGATGGTACTGAAAAGCGGGCACACAACAGGACATCCCTTACATGAAGCATTGAAATGGAAAAGTAATAATAACAAAATAAATAAATAAATAAATAATAATAATAATAATAATAATAAAAATAATAGTAATACGAACAAGGATTTTGTAAATTTTTTATTTTAGTGAAAATATTAAGCATGTTAAGCAGTTACTTGAATGTCAACTCATTGGAATTTCAAATAAAAGCCGTTAAATTTTAAGGACTAAGAAATAACTTAACTAGGTTACATCCTTTGCAGCAACACAAATACAATTTTAAAATGTTAATAAGCATGATCCGATACTAGGAAGTAAGTTTATAAGTGAATAAGCGCAAAAGTGTCCCTTGCAGGATGCGAAAATGTGCACTCCGAGGACTATAAATTTTAAATTTGATAAAAATTTCAATTTTCCTATAAACTAAACAAGTGAAAGAAAATAAAAAGCATGTCGCAGCTCCGTCGAACTTTGCTCGTATTTTTAGCCTTTTAGCAGGAAATCGCGAACGTTAGAAACGTTTATCCCTCGTTGAGTGTTGTTTTCATCACGAACGTTGTCGCAGCCATCGTCAGCGTAGTCATTGATATTGCCATTGTCCTTCGGGAGAACGACTGATAGCTGGCACATTCACTTCAGTCGACAATGTTAAAGTGAAATGATGCACAAAAAAAAACATAACTATGCCACAGCGATAGCACCAAGGATTCTTGTGCGAGTATATTAGCAGCAGCGTTACGAAGTTGAAATGAAGTGATTCCTGGATATTGCAATGGATTGGCAGTATTCAGTCATGAGTATGCTAACTTTTTGCGAAAAGATCTGGGATGTGAGTACGAAGCGACATAATAATACATGCTTGGCTGAATATTATCATGAAAGTAAACAATTATTGCTCTTGAAAATAGTGAGCCGTACTCGACTGCAATATTTCACTCAGCCCCGGCATCCTTTTGCTTTCAGCTCTTTACGGAAGTATCTACTTTGAAGCGATATTACATGCACGTGTATGAACGTTAGGCTGATTGTCGGATTAAATAGCTACTGCGCTCCGTATGGAAATTCAGGAATTCCAAAAAATAAAATTGATTTTATTTGCTTTCCGAGGCTTTAAGGTTCCGTTCGAAATCTTGGCTAAGCAGTAAGCACTTAATGGATTTATCACTGACAATTATTTTCAATCTCTGAAGTATCATCGTCAGAATTTCAAATGAAATCTTTAAATTTTCTCCACAGTCACCGCGTCGGCAACTGCTCCATCTTGCGCGACTATGACGGCATATCCATAATACTGAAATCTGAATCTTTTCCGCTGCCATTTGAAAGATACGAATCAGCAATTCTGCTAAAAGTGTGATTCGATTCTTCCCTTGTACGATGTGTCCGTATACCAATGTCTGCTGTATGAAAACATGTTGCAGTTGCAAAAGATAGCAGACGAGTGCTTTGCTCACTTCTCGGCCAATCTCATAGACTTAAAGATGCATCCCGGATTAGGAAGCAGGAACGTTGAAAGATATTCAGGACCATGTTATAGATTTGAGTCTTGCATGGAGCACATTAAATGCTCTGTGTTGCATACGGCTATGATCTCTTAGCTGGTATCGTGGATTCTTCCTTTTTTGCAAAATCAGCTTTAAGTGACTGTTGTCTGACATCGGTTTCGGTACGAAATGACAGAGAAATTGCTTCCTCGGGAAGATAGAATTCTCAACGGATTGTCATCAGAAATAAGTGGAATCGATAATCGAGTTCCGTTGGAATTTGCGAACTAACTCAATAAGCACAAAAAGGGCAAAACAGAGAAGTTAATGTTTCCATACTTTTCTCAAGAATAGCAACAACATATTTGGAACATTTGGAAAATTGGTAAAATTTACGTTTTGTTGTTTTTCTAATCCGTGACTATAAGTATACGTTGCTGCAATTTTAAACTCCGAAATACTTATCAATAAGGGTTCCAAATAAAACCGATAGAATTTTCAGCCGAAAGCTATTTTTCAACCTCTTGTCATACCTTGGAGTTTTTTTGAATAGTATAATTAATATCATTCAGTTCTGAAAAATGAAATCCTTTAAATGCCCTCACCAGTCTTGTTGAAGTAAATGTAGTTTTTGTACTCAATTCCCTACTACTATCGAATATTGAACGCGTGATAAGATTTATATAACGTGTTTTTGTTTAGAGGTATACAACTTTAAGTTGGCAACACTTTTTAATGCTGCGTATTGTGTAACAGCTGTCATGCGTTTCATGGTTAGTTTGGTTTGCCATTTTATCATATATACACTGCCGCCTGAGCAACGTTCGCAAATTGTGCAGAATTATTTCATAAAAAGGCCCTGTTTGAAAAACCAACTTTATAGCCAACTTAATCGTAAACAAGAACAATTAATGCAATTAACTATGAATCGTTACCACGCCACGTTCACTCTTACTGATTATACGCATCCATCCTACCGTCATACAGTATGTAATAAAGAAGTCATAGCTGCTGTTGAGCTTAGTGTAGATGAAGACCAAAGTGAGACCATTGAAAGCCGAACGAACATCGGGCAAAGCATTTATTCGGTGCATGAGCCCAAAACGGGTTGAAAGCGTGTGCCAATCAACAAAAATGTGGCATTTGGAGTGTAGGGAACCACAAACGGGTATCCAAACACCGTTATATCCGGAGAAAATCAATGTGTTTTATGAGCCGGTGAAATATTTGGTTCAAATGTCTTCGAAAATGCTGCTTGGAATAACATTACAGTCAATGATGACCACTATCGAGCCATGGTCAATGACTTTCTCGATCCGGAATTTAGTTACCGTAATGCCGGGGAATGCTAGTTACAACAGGGTGGCAGCACACACCATAGGGCTCGTACAATAGCTCGTGCAACCATCGACTGATTGAAAGAAAAGATTTTTGATAAGACTTTGATAAGCATTTAATTTCTGGTTTCGGACTAGTGCTTGAATGTTCATGTGATTTGACACCGCTGGACTATTTCTAGTGCAGAAACATCAAATCAATCGTTTACGCCCGCGAGGCCAAGACCTTTGACCAATCGGAAGACAGTATTTGCCACATTATTGGTTCAAGTCGTTGGAAATAGTCCTCTAGTTTAGGCATCCTACGCGCTAGTCTTTGCGCTCACTCCCTTGAAATCTGTTCAAATAAAAATAGCAAGTACTTATCTTTCCAATTAAAAAAAATTTAGTAATATTTTATGTCATTTTAAAGTTTCATATCCCTAAGGAAACATCCTTTACGTCGCAAAGTAAGGTTTCCACTTACTTTGTCGAAGATTTTTTTTGAAGTTATTCTTGCAGACCTAAATTTCAAAAACACAAATAGAAAAAAATCTTAGAATTAAATGACATGATAAAGACGATAAGGATATGAAATTACAAGATTATGGAGCTCTTTCGAAATGACCGTTTTCTGATGAATCGCTGAGACAATGTATGAATCGCTTGAGGATTTTTGTCAATCCAAATCCTGCATATGTGCTTGTTTACAAATCAATTGGGACGCGCTCTAACATAAAAAGACAACTTCGGCAAACACGCTTCACTTGCACGTCTCCGTAGACGTATGTGTTTGATAGACCGTGATATGTTTATTGACCTGTTATAGCTCAGGTTTCAACACCAACTAGGATTGCTTTGATCATTGTCATTATTGTTACTCTCAGTATAAAGAATATCATTTCCATATCTAAATCTAAGACACAATTTTTTTCTTATACTAAGTTTCATGAATTCTCAAATTCATTTAAGGTTAAATTGCATAGTTTTTGTGAGTTTTTGTTTATTAAAACGTTTGTGGTCAGTTTAACTAAATTATTCAGGATGGTAACAGCATTCTAGCTGCAGACTACTATTCCCTTGTATAAAAAAACATTTTGCTCAATGTCAATTATTCAAGATAACAACCGTTTGAAAGGATTATATCGCACTAGTTTTTGCTATTATCATGTTTTTTAGATGCACGTTTCATTTTTACTTTAAAATCCTGGAGCTGTTCCTACTTCTAATATATCCGCGCTAAAGGTTTACCAAAATAGAGACTCATCAGTGCTACTGTCAGTGTGAAAGCTATTGAATCCCTGAACGAAAAGTAAATAACGCGAGTAATCAGTTTGAAATTGAAATTAAGAGGGAAATTGTAATTACGCATATGGCTGTTGTAGAGGCATATACATACACATGCACACTCTTTCACTGCCTACAATTTCATTTCCCAACCAGCTATAGCACAAAATTCCTCGGGGGATTTTAATCTACTTTACAGGCCTTTTTGGAGCTTACTGACATCCACATGAATGAAACTCATTTGGTATCAGACGCTTCAAGTAAGCATTTAAACAGATGTGCCACACACATACACACACACGTGCCCAACTTTAATAACCAGATTATTATTTTATCAGTTCGATAGCTAATGAGCTCCATATCTAGTTTATACTACTTATGAGGAGTTCCAATTGAAGCACGAAACGATAATCAGAAATAATTAATTAAAGTTATTTGTACTATTGCAGAGGCTTAGGCTGTATCTTTTGAGTTTCAAAAGGGAAATCGAGTGTGTGGGCAGACCGAAAGGAAACGCTTTCAATAATAGCAATCAGGATACAACACTTGAGGAACTCATTCCACGGCGTTCAATCAATCATTTAATCAACATTGCAAGCAAATCATTTGACGCCCATTGTATTTGTTTAGCATGTATTTAATTTCGGGAGAGATTTCAAATTTCAAACGAGATTGACTTGCTGAGATTGATTACACTACAATTGACAAAGGTAATAGTGGAGACTTTGCGCAAACATGTCTGGAATCTTGTGTAAACTTCGGAACAACGAGCAGGATTATACGGTTGCCATGGGCGGAGGTCGCAGAGCAGAAGCTATAATTTATAGTTATCCTCCTGCTATTTGAAGTTACCGAAACAACCAGCTTATCGCAATAAGAGTAAATAAGATCTATCTAATACGAGTGGTCGAGTCTCAATTGTGTGTTTGTACAAATGAGCCCGAAGATAATCTTCCTGGGGTAGAATGTATGCAGCCATGATAGGCTTTTATCCATTCTCTCATCTATTCAATTCACAAGAAACCTTAAAGAATGCTCCCCATTAAAACCGGTCGATCCCTGATAATATCAAAGCAATCCTTTCACTTACTGAAATGCCAAAGGAATAAAACGGCTACCTGACCGCTATTTGCAGCATGTTGTACTAACGTTTGCAAAACATTTTCTTATATTTGCCAGTGGATTATCCGACCCAACCTATTTCGAATCCTTTGCTCGCTCCGTGTGCACAATTCTTACCCGAGTTGAACCCGTGCCATGCTCTCGTATCTAATTCAAAGGACGGATATCGACCCGACCTTAACACTAAGGAGACTTAATTTCACCTTCTGTGTGTGTTTTAAGTTAGAAGCTTCATCTCAATGGAGAAACAATTTTTATCCTTTGGCTCGCTTGCCCGTAAAGCAACAAATAACAATAGTTTTTCTCAAGAAAAATCAAGAAACGAGCCAAGGCATGCTTATTTGAAAAAAAAATAAGAAAATGTGTAAGGTTTATACAAAACGCAACACGCAGAAGGATACACAGAATGGGGTAAACATTGTACTGAAAGGGAAAGTTTAAAAATAACAAGCTGATACTCTCAAAGATCATTGCAGTTCACTGCGCCGAAAGCCGCGAGAGAAATTACACTGGAGGTGGCCCAGAAACATTCACATTGACTTGTATGTCAAAAGGCCGACATGTATTTTATCTGAACGTGGATGTCATTCAATTTGAGTATGCGTGACGCAAAATGGAATCAAGTGTTCATGCTACTCTTTAGAGCAGATAGAAAGAGAGAAAATATTGTGGGTGAAAGTCAAATAAGTAAGAATATAAGATAACGTATCCGTAAGCGCTGCTGAAAATTTAAATTTCCAGATGGGTTATGAGGTTTTCTTATTTTATCCAACTTATTCTTTTGAATGCTTTTCACTTATTCTATTTTTTTTTAAAGTAGATAGAGAGCTAGTATTTTTGGATCCAGAGGTTTGATAGCATTTCCTTAGCTGATGCAGTCACTGTATCTGTATATTGGTTTTTTTTCAGTTATTCTTCTTTTAATAGTTTTTTTCAATTCAACTTTCACTATTTACCTAATATATTTCAATAGTAGAGTATGCTTTGTCTTCGTTGCATTGAGTATACGACCTTTTCCACTTTTTTCCATTCACAATGCCACGAATTATAAGTTTACGTTAGTCCAGTGTATCATTACTCATTACTGTGATATATACCTTATAGTATGGGGAGATGCTATATTTGTCAAACATTAAGTCGGTCATTCCTCAGTAATAGTGGCATGAAGAAAAATTTGAGTCAAAAGCAGCCCTTAAGCAGTTTTTCTATAGAAATATATAAGGAATAATGACAACCGATCTGACCGGAAAATAATCGTAAAATTTGTTTGAAAACGGCTAGTTGCTTCCAAAATTTAAAAGTGGAATATTATTTTGACACACTTAAGGAAAAACCAGCTGAAAAATTAGGAAAAAAACAAATTCTTGAGACATCAAAAAATAAAAACCCATGGAGAAATGTTTATTTCCTTTGTTATTTTGAAATAATTTGGTTCGATTTATTGCAAAATATTTTTAATTTGATTTATTTAATGTTAAACAGTGAGTTCTCCAGCCGTAATTAGAGAGAAAATTTGTATGTTCTTTGAGTTTGACAAACGTTTGACACGTGTTGAAGATCTCCCAAGTGAGTCGTAAAGCTCCAATTTACAATACATTCGGCTCATTATCTTGCCACCATATGCTTCAGTGCAGCCTTGGTGTTATGTATAATTAAATCAAGGTTCAAGAGGGTCAATCTTAAGACTGGATATTCTGCCTTTTATATTCCTCGAAGTACTTCAGAAGCGAAACTACGTTAAATTTTAGGTTATTTTCACGAAATTTGTTGATAATTTGGATTGGAAAAAATTAAAAGTCACATTAAATGATTTCAAACCTTATGTTTCGGAGTCCTTACTTCTATCACTGTAAACATATATGTAAAATAAACATAAATGAATAGCTGAAACGGTCCTTTTATTTGACGGAAAACGTTTCCCATCCCATATTCATGCCATTCCGATTTCGCAGAATTATTCTGAGGCCTCTAGTTCCAATTCGTCCATAGCAACTTTTGTTCCACGTCTTCTGAGTTCAAGCAACATTTTATCTGTGCCAATCTTAGCGACAAATCTAGCTTGCACAGAATAAAGGTCACTCAAATTAGTACCTACAACCCTTAATCTCATCAAAATTATTAATAATTCTATTCTTTTAGCATCCTATGGGTCATTTCTGACACCTAGCGATGTTTTGAAGCGATCCCGGTGGGGAAAACTGTAAAATTATGAATCGACCTTCTAACGGAGCGGCTTTTTTGGACGTCCAGAACCTTTTTATTTCTTCAAAGGGTGTGGCAGAACCAATTGAGCAGATTGTTCGAGTAAGTGTTCGGTTGGTAGTGAGAGTGGCTGGCTGCACGAGACCTCATTTCGTTTTGTCCGCATGCCCGTTTTCGTCCTACATCCTTGAACCGGAAAACATTATGGTTTTGCCGTTGTGCGTGGTCTGCGACTGCAACGCAAAAAGATTTTTGCTGACGGTTGGACATTTCGCACAATAATGTTCTTCCTATTGAGAACAGGATTGGGTCCTAGATTCGGCAGCTGGAATCATCTCATTCCACACTGTAAAAAATGTACGCACGGCCGATGAACCTCCATCAAAACACCGGAAAAGTTGGAGCTGGTGAGAGAAGAGGTTCGACTCGATAGCACGATGTTGCATTGGTGACCAATATTTTGAGGAGTATTCCGAATTCACATTTGAATTTCCGTCCCTGAAAAATTATGCTTCAAGATTCAAAACCAGCAGACAATCACAACGGTCAAAATTTGTGTAGCCAAATCTGTGCAGGGATCCCGCTTGTGGCAACATTCATCAGCAGCGACGAAGTAATTTTTCACATTAACAAAACTTGGAAACAGCCTTGAAAACAACTCGCCGAAAACGACCCCCAAACTGTTCAGACCACTACATTCTTCTTAACGAAAGGTTGCATCACAACTGGTCGTTATAGGTCTGTACACTTTTAAGGAGGGAGGCGTGTCAATGAATCCGGGGCATAAGCGTTCAATGTTACAAAATTTTCTGCGACTCCAATGTTGAAGAAAAAAAAGAGAAGTAGTTGTTGAAGAAAAATGAATAGAGGACTTTTGGGGACAACTCGATGAGGCTACAGCCCCTTCAACCTAAATGCTTTAAGGCAAATTTCTTGGAAGTCTAATGTCTACGAAGTCTAGTGTTTTGGAAGTCTAGAGAGGTAATGTAGATAGGATTGCGTGGTCGACCGATTGAAGCATATTCGGCTCCTTTCTTTGGAGATATCTTAAAGAAAAAGTTCTTAGATGTCGACCCCAAAAACCGCTTGAGCTAGGGGCGTGGACAATTAAAGAAGTAAACGTGATATTCAACGAAATCTTTAAAAGGGATATTCAAAACGTCGGAAATCTGTTCCAGTAACGCAGCAGTGCAGCTTATGGCGGCAATTTTAAAGGCTTTATTTTTTAATAATTAAAGATTATAAAATGTGCCACGCGCCATACTTTGAACTTTGCTTCTGTATAACAAAATATCGCATTTCTTCATTATTATCGCGTCGCGTGTAATTACCTTCCAAAAACTATCAAATATTGCATTTTGAATGGTGTTTTTGAGAATCTTGTTTTAAATTATTCAAAAATTGCAATTTCTCTCAAAGTTGTTCCCAAGTCAATATTTTTTACTTACGATGCGATAATTTTACACAAAAGACTGAATTTATTCGAGAATTTGACTAAATTTTGCACTTTTAAATTCTGAAATCTGCTAATTTATCCTCATGTGTTTAGGAAAACGTCATAACTTGACCAATTTTTTTCACCACCGTCTCTATGACTTTGACATCTGAATCACTGGTTTTTGCTGACAGATAAAGCGGACCTTGCTTGAAAAAACAGCCGATGCTAACACAGACACATTCAGCTTGAAATTTCTTCAAAAAGATATTTGAGTATAAAATACAACTATCGAAAGATTCCTTTGGCTTACTTACGGATTCCTTTGCAGACTCTTTTAAATGAAGCTTCTAATTTAATAATCATTGAAAATTGTCTTTTGCCAACGTCATTCATCGTTGATCGGTGTGAACAAATTTAGAATTTTAAACCAAATCTTCTGTATAATACTGCTGAAGTTGAATTCCATTAATGCATTAATGAATATTCAAAAAAAAAAAACTCTCTGCAACACAACGGTATGAAAACTATCATGTATGTATTATGTGTACAACTTTGCTTACGCTGTTTTGCAATAGATGGCTGTAGCGGTAAGTGGTAGTCGAAATGAATAAGTCGTAGACGTCATACAATAAGCTTAGGTATTTGTGAGCATAACGCCATCGAAATATTAGTCGATTTGTGTCTGCATCATTAAGTTATTCTTGATTAAACATATCAGCTTACGAGCCAAATTCTCGTCATTTGCGGGAGGTTTTAATTGTCTGCTTTAATATGATGAAATCCGCGGCTGAGCCTCATGGAATGCTCTCAAATACCTATGATGAGGCCGCTATTAGTGAAAGAAGGCGCTGAGAGTGGTTTCAACCCTTCAAGAACAGTGATTTTGACGTCTAAGAGCAGCATGGCGGTGGAAGAGAGAAGGTTTTCGAAGATGCAGAGTTGGAGGCATTTTTCATTTGAAGGCATATTAGTTGCTGATAACGCTTTGTGTCAAAATTTTTCGAATCGACTATAAATCACCTGAAAGCTGTTTCAGAATTTAAGACTCAATGGACTCGTAAGTAAGCAAAAAGGTTCAGGGCTCATACAATGCTTTTCCATTCCCCAAAACACACTGTTTGGTGTGACGATCCAGCTTGAGACGTGTTCAGACCTTATTTGTTTATGCATAAAGGTAAAGCTCATAGATTTCTGTTTTTGGTGGCTGGTACAGGAATATGCAGAAAGAATACATCTGGGTCACCCTAAAAAATTATGAAAAGGAAGCATTTATTTGACTTTTGGCTCGATAATTGACTTTTTCAAAGAAAACATTCCTGGAATGGTTTACTTAATGCTAATGGTCATGTCAAATTCATCAAGATAGGCTACCAAGATCGGATGGTCTCACATCTTCAAACGAAGAAATCTGTGGTCTGAAAACGAGGCAAGAACGATTCGCGATGCTAGATGAAACATCAAAAGCTTTGGAAGCATCATTGGAAGTAACCATACAATACATACAATGTGACAAAGGTAAGCAAAAGATGTAAATGCGTATGAAAATTTGACATAAAAACTGACTGCATTTAGTTTACAAAGGACGGCAAGGACATATAAAGCGATATTTTTTTTTAAACTGTGCTTGTAATCGTATGAAAATTGGTGGTGTAAATTATTTTGCCTTGACTGAAAGTTGGGAAGGGCTTAGTTTTGAGTCCTGTTCGTAAAGAGGTGATTCGGTGAGGTTAACATGTGGTCTTGATTTTAATTTCCAAGCTATCAATTTCAGTTAAATGTATTTAAAGGGAATGTAACTCCATCAAAAATTTAAATTCAATTGACACTCATTTTACTTGAGCTAGGGAGTTACTAAGTGGAATTTGACTTCTCCGAGTACTACACTAGCCGAATCGGATTGCACTATAATCGTGCTCTCGAAATTTTGAAAAAATGAATAAGCTCCATGTATCTAAGGTAACATTAAGGATAAACTTAAATAAATAACAGATAGGACATGTCCGAGTTTTTTATAAGTAAAACAAAATCTGTTTCAAAAATTAGAACCTTCGAAACCCATCTGGGTTCTACCTTATCATCTGCTGTCTAACCTTGGAATCCATCTGGGTTCCCTTTGATCATTTCTTGAGATCATCTGATCGCTACAGGGTGATCTGATCTCCAAGGCATCAATGATCTGGTGAAGTATATTTCAGAAGTGTGCACTGAAGTAAAACCAAGTGATGTAAAACCGACATAAAGGAGTCCCGGAGCCAATAAATAATTTAGAATCATATTTTTGTCGTTAAAAATCCATAGCATCATCCATAGCACAACAATCATAACAACAATTATAATATTTGTCTCCTTGAAACATCACACAAGGGTATCAGAAGACTTAAAACAAAAGGAGCCCATAACTGAATTGGCCTGAAATCAAGAAGTCCTCAACTGTCATGTATTGATATTCGACGTGTAGAGAGAATGCCAATTACCAAATTTGTCCTTAGATGTGGTTATGGGAACGCCCAACTATGTGTACTTAATTTTTGTTCGAAAACCTCAAATATCCTAATGATATCTACTCAAGAATGAAAAGCGATATTTTCAAGGACTTTTGAGCGCATCTTATGATACCCTATAAAGTAACATAAGACGTTTCCTTTTCACTCACATAAAATGTCTGTCCTTGGTTTTGCTTCTATAGAAATAGTTTAAATTTTCGGTGTTTTTGATGGAGAGGCTTTTGACATAGGAAACTGGTAGGGACGAGGGTATTATCGGAAGACCTAGTTATAGAATGCAATGCTAACTAATTTTTGGCAGCCAACAGAGCCTTAAGAAAGAAATTACAGGATAACTTGTTCATGTTTTCGAAACAAAAATTTGGGCAGAGAAATTCAACATAGATTTTTGGAAGTTGTAGACAAGGATTGGTAAGTTTACCTGTATGATAAGCTTGTTGACAAGGTTTCTTTAGAAAAGTGAATTTGTGACAAGCCACAATGAGAGAGAGAGAATCGTTAATGCAACAATTTTGTCTTATGTACAGAAATGCTGCAAGGATCTCCTCAGTTATGGTTATTCGGTTCGGATTGTCTGAGGAATTGTTATTTATTTTACCTTTGGATGAAGTTTAGGTGCAACGACGCATACTTCTACTTGATTCTTTTGTTTGGCTACGGAGCAATCAGACATTATCAATTGCACCGAGGTCAGTAACACCGATTTTAACATCATCATTTTCTGATGGAGGAACTTTTGTTCAAAGTGGAAACCAGGATCTACGAGTCCATGTCGTCATTTCATAATGTCCGAGCCAAAAATTGTTACCATGTGTTTTTGTTTCGCGAAGTGCATATTACTTGACTTGTTGATAACATATAACCTATAACACACATTGCCCGCATAAACATTATGGCATTGCCAGGAAATTATCGGTCAACACATTCTTGAAAAAGAGTGAACATCTTCCGACCGAAATAGCAGCCATGGTCCTCGTAGCTTGTATTCAAATGTGGGTACCAACACTTAAGTCAATTTTAGCCAACAATGGAACTTAAAGCTTGAAAATTATATTGTGTCATTAAGTTTTTAATTCAATTTTCTAATACCACCTGGTGTAAAGTCCTGGGGACAGGTCAGAGTATTTTCAACCACACTTTTTCCCGCCATTCGAAGTTTACCAGCAAAGTGTTGTGTAAAACATAAATAATAAAAATAGAGAGAAAAACAGCAGAAAAAAAAATACAAACAAATTTCAACACAGAAAACACAGCTGCTGTTTCTTCCTTTATATACACGGCAGGAGTCATGAGCAGAAAGTCCTTTCCTAGTTACACAAGCATCCCTTTGAGATTTTCAAATCAGCATCCGGTTATGTTTTCAGCGCAATACTATGCACATGTAACACGTTTCATGTTGTGAATGCTTCAATATGCATTCATAAACTATTTATAATATTTGATGCAAGGAAAAGTTATAGCAAACTAGTTAACTTGATTGCAATACGCGTTCAGGAACTATGAGATTTGATGCTCTCGCTTGTAGCACAAGCACAAGTTGAAGATGTAAGAAGTAGTTGAAGGAGTGACGTTAGGGAAGGGAAATATCATTCAGAATCCTTCATACTTTCAAACATACATTCCCTTGCCTAATGCATTGCCTCTTTTGAAATAAACTTTGTTTAATATTACTATCTTTGAACTCTATGAAATAGACAATTTACATTTGAGTAAAATATCCTGCAATAGATGATTGCTTGGTACATTTGAAGTTTATTTCATCATCATTCAATCCATTTTGAGTTTTTGGGTAGGCAGTCTTGTTGAGTTCGAGGTTAAGAGTACAATTTTATGTTCAATGGTGAAATTCGGGCCACTATCTTATGTGAGCACCGAAGTATTCGAGATATTTCAAGGCTCTTCGTTGAAGAGTCGTTCAACGACAGAGAATGCACTCCGGGAAACACGATTCTGGTTTATTAAAATCTCAAATTCTATTTTGAAAAAGCCAGGTTCAAAATTTCAGCTCTTGTTTTAGGGACTTAAATTCATTTTAATGCTCGACTTTCAAATAAGGAACATTGTATACAAGTAGTACTCATAAAATTTGTCTTCCAGAAACCAGAAGGATGAATGCCTTAACATTTTTGAATAAGATAATAAACCAGGATCAGTCTATACTCATGCGTAAGAGAAGAGAGGTATTAATTTTTAAACAAGCTTTTTTTGAAATTTTTCAATTCAATCCTTTTGGGTCAAACATATTACTCAAAGTTTTTTCCCATTTCACTCACAGTAGTTATTTCACGTGGGCTATAACTTTTTCATCCAGGGCGTGTCTTTGTTTGAGGAAAAGGAAATCTGGTCGAAATAGACTCGCTATTTCTCACGAACAACGAGCTCATCTCTTCCTCATTTTTATAGAATAATTCAAATAATTAAATGCTGTACAGCTCCAGGATTTCTTCCCATCCTTCATAACGAAAGAATGATTGAATGAATCAGAACTTTGATTGGTCCTAATTCTTTTTATATTGGATATTGGTTCCACTCCCCTTACGATGTAATTTGGTAATCATGACTTTTCCTGTAGGTGTGACCGTCTCTGCCTTCTTCGGAGCTGATTCGACCGGATAAAACTATTCTATTCAAAATCGCTCGATCTTTTGTGAAAAAACTTATGCATCCGAATTTCGTCAACAATGGTGAAAAATCTGTTACTTAAAAAATAAAGAACAACTAACCTATGAGCCTAAATTTTTATGCAGCAAAGGTTTGACACATGGTAACATAAAATGGTGACATAAACTATCCTGAGCAGTGCCACCTTTTCTCAAACATGATTGAGTTTTAGTCGTAGTTAGTCTGGTCAAAGTTGATGGCCGAGTGTCTACGTTTCTGTGAGGATACATTTCAGCGACTTGTAGCAGTCAGCATCAGGATAGGTAGATTTAGCCATAAAGCGATCTCATAGAAAAGTAAGCCCACAGAATCTCTACCTTAGATACGTTATCTTATGACCTAATCTCGTAGTAAATCAGATAAAATATTATTTTTTATGAAAAGAAGTTCTGGTGTGATTTTTTGAATCTTTTTGCACAGGATTTGACCACAAGTCACACTAGAGGTAAAGTCTTAAATTGCCGAAAATTATTAGGTTATTCGAAACCTGTTTTATATAATCTGAAAAAATTGCATTGCAGCTCTCTTTTCAGCTTTATCTAAACACTTTTTAGACAGACTAATTTTCGTTTCATGCCTTGGCCGGAGTTTTAAATACTACCGAGTTACCCAGCTAACATTTGGTTGTTAAAACGACTTATGCATGCAGTTCTAGTTTCAACAATCCTTCAATCAAATCACCGAGGCCCAGGTGAATAACTGCCAGGTACTACGGATTTGCTATCTGGGGGTATTGTGAAATATGTTTAATTGTGATTTGAAATTTTTTTTTTCTGAACTCGGAATCAATGATTATCTATCAAGATAGTTTTTGAGAAGGATCCATAAATATCACAAAAGGTACTTTTACTTTTTTGAAATCTATTTCTTCTCTAATGTGGCTGTCTACGGCAGCACGATGGTCTCAACAAATGATTAATTTTTAAGATTTCTAACATTCCACCAGATATATGCCCTATTAAGTCAAATAAAATTGACCCTTCAGTACATTTGTACGATGGTTTTCTATCTCTTTTCTTTCTTTTTTGATTATAAGTACTTTCGTATTGCACCTTGGTCACGAAAACCTCACGTAATCTCAGTTGTCATTGCGCTCTCGTGGAGTGCACAAGTGTGTCGCGTAACATCGAATAACATCTGTCGTAGGTATACGTTGGGATTGAAAAGTAGTTACATCATGCACCACATCTGCTGACAATCCTCAATAAATAATAATGCTTTTTCCCTTTTTTTATTACACTGTCGGGATTTCAAAAACAAACAGACTAATCACATAATAATGTCTGGAAATAATTATGTTTGATTGAGGGACATAGAAATAAGCAAGAGAAGATGTAATATGCAAAATGTGTGAATTCTTAGAATCTAAGTTATTACCATTAATAGATTTTAAGTATAAATAGAGATGTATTTTGTATAACTAGTCAGCAAGTATCACTCCATAGAAGGAGAAACTTATTTTCAAACAGTAAAAACAATTTACAAGAAACTTCTCTTTTTAAAATTAAGCACTCCACGATTGTAGTTTTCATCAATCGTCTTTCTTGTGTATTTAGTAATATTAGACAAAATGGCGTGTTATTTGTAGAAAACATTGAAACATTTTGAAAGAAGACTTACAGACGATGACGGATACATCTTTTCATGAATGATGACGAATTGATGGACAATGCATTGAAAATTTTTGATGACAACACAGAAAGTGAAATTGGATGTTAGGGGACAATGAGACTGAAGGGCAATTTTCTACGGAAAATATCGATTCAAATGGTTAATAGCTCCTCGAAGAAATCTTCGAACAAGGGCTCCCTATATTGTACTGCATTAACCCGGCATTCAATGATCCTTATTTCTGCAATCGTTCTGAAGTTTTATGATACAGAAACTCGCCAAAAAAGAAGAGTTACTGACCGAACTGCATAGTAAATTTATATATGTTCGGAGCATCAATTTAACAATGGATCAAATACTAGCACTACGAGCACTGTTTTGAGACTAGCAGAACCTTTCTTTGGCACTTATAGAAATATAACTGGAGACAACTGGTTACCATGGATCCAAAAGTCTTGGTCTAACCTACGTTGGAACCATGCGTAAGAATAAAGGGGAAGTCCCTAAACAGATTTTTCCCCAGAGATCTGGTCCAGTTCAGTCATCCTTATATGATTTATTTAGTGATAAAAACTGGTTTCATATATGTCTAGAGACACAAGTCCATTATCTGAGTATCCCGGACCTATCATTCGTCGCAAATCGATGCAATATCTTCGAAAACTGAAATCATTATATTCTATAATTTAATCAAGGGTTAGTCTGTAGACTTTCTTGGTCAGAAATATGTGACATTGTCTGTTGGTAAAAGAACTTGATGTTAGCAAACGAACTGGTTTTGCGGCGATTTTAAATAAAGCAACAGATTCATTATTTGGAAAGCATCCAACATAGATGGCAAAGACATAGGGATGTCCCAAGTAATGCCTCGAGTCAAAGAGTGTAGCAAAAACTGGTGGAATTTTACAAAGGACTTAAATAATTTAATTGCCACGCTAATAGGAGCAAAGTAAGAAGCTGAAGCTGGACCGAGTCAGCCAATACGATCAAAAATCGGTCATTGCTTCATATGCTCACGGAGCCAAGATGTGTTCACCAAAACGTGTCTATTTTATTTGTAAATTGAATTCAAAAATCTGCACATACTGTGAAAAACAGAATATCATGCCTTGCCATTTGTTTTTTTTTTTGAGTAAAGTGCTGAACCAGGATAGGAACTTCCTTTCATTACTTTCTTTTATGAATTTTAATTCATATAAATTTCTCATGTCAGTATTTTCATGTAAGACCAAACAAAATGTTTGTTCTTGTTATTTTGAAATCCAATTTTCCTTAAATTTAAATAGTACATAAAATTTTTAAATAATTAGTTTTAAGATTTGTTTTTCCCAAAAAAAGGAATAATACTCCATTTTTTACTGAAAAACTATCACTGGCTTGAAGAAATGCCATTAGCTTTGTAAAATGCTGTATTTTGAAACATTGAGAAACAAATTGAATAAAATCAAAAAATGTGTTATATCGTAAGTATAAAAAGTATTGATCCTTTTTTTGTCATTTTTCGATTGAATATTCCTTTTATTTAAAATCGATTTTATTTAAGTGCATATTGGTCATTGGTCATGACCTTTTGCCATTTTTTGGGTACAGCCATTATTACATCTGTGTAAAACTTCTTTGGTTTATCGGCGAAAAACTTGGCCAAGTGATTTTCACAGTCCCTTTTCGTAGTGCATTTCTTTTCATTAAGCAAGTTTTGCAGAGGTCGAAACAAATGAGAGTCTGATGGTGCAATGTTTGGACTATACAGTCGATGCATCAAAACTTCCCAGCCAAGCTTTATCATTTTTTGCCAGGTCATTAACGATGTATGTCGTCTGGCATTGTCATGATGGAAGTCAACGTCCTTTCTTCTGATCAATTCTCGCCGGTTTTTTTGTCTTGCTTGTTGGAATGTGGTTAATTGCTGACTGTACAAGGCCGAAATGAGTGTTTAGCCAGGTTCTAGCCCCTGATGATAAACAATTCCCTTTCAATCCCACCATACACACAGCATAAACTTATTTCGTGTCAATCGTGGCTTTGAAGTCGTTTTTGCCTTTGGATACTTTGTGTATCCAATGGTTCATAACTGTTTGGGGATGGATATTCAGTTCCTTAG
The DNA here is from genome assembly GCA_954870665.1 of Stratiomys singularior. Lineage (NCBI taxonomy): Eukaryota > Metazoa > Arthropoda > Insecta > Diptera > Stratiomyidae > Stratiomys > Stratiomys singularior. Next base: position 149,217,888 of record OX940878.1, on the reverse strand, counting down.
AAATGTCATGGCTGCTTATGTGTCGGTCTTCTACATTTTTTTATAAGATTTCATTGACTTTTTCAACGATTGGTCGACCTGAGCGAGGTACATTTTCGACATCAAAACTTCCCGAACGAAAGCAACCGAACCATCTCTTGGCTTTGGCTTTTGATAAAACATCTTGACCGTAGGCTGCACAAACGAGCCTGCGATGCATTCTCACCTTGATCGTAGTGATATTGTAAAATATAACGATTTTTTCACGAGCCTGCGATGCCTTCTCCCCTTGATCGTATTGATTAACGATTCTTTCAGAAATTGCACTCCTTTTCAAATGAATACAATTTTTCGACACGAATGACGAAATACAAAACTGTCTGTATGAAAATTGTAGACTGGAATGTCACCTTTCAAACGCATGTCAGTTTGACTCAATTTAATGAGTATTGCCCGATGTATTACAACAAAGAGCACCTAATGACAAAAGAGGCTCTTAGATTGTCCAATATTTCACACGAAAACTTCCTTAATTAAATAATATTTTGGAAAATATACAACAAATTTTATTGGGGTAGTAATCTACCCCATACATTAAGTTTCCTTGACAAAAATCCCGATTAGAGTTGAGGTCGATTATACTTGACAAAAATCCCAATGATAGTTTAGGGTTGAATGTCCTATTTAGGAACCAACGTAGGTTGTGCTGTTACCATCGCATGCATGATTCAATTTACAGTATCTTTTTCAGTTTTTGGTGGGTGATCATTTTGAATTTGACTCTTGGTTACGTTCTTTGTATCGATGGATCAAAATATTGGATTGCTGGAGAGCACTGAAAGAGCATTTTAGGAGATATTATTAGAAACACGCGATAGGTTATTCATGGAATAGTAACGCGAAATCAGCGTACATACAGTTGCTCAAGTTCCAACTACAGAGAATATTCTTCTGGCAATGAATGTCCGGAAGGTTCGCTATATTCCTTTCAGGGGTTTACCTAAGAAAAAAATTCTTGGCAGAATACTCAAATCAGAAGGGATGCATCCCATACTAAGTCTGAACACATGTGTTTCTAAGGATACTTTTCTTTGCGGCTGACTAGTAGCCAGAAAGGACCTGGAATGTAATTAAAGTAAAATTTACTGAAAAGTAATGTCCTCTTGGCTTTTTTGAATGATTTTATGGTACGAACGACAGCAAATTGCAGAAATCGAAATGATCTCTGCGAGTCACATAAACGAACTGAGTCATATTGATCGATGAGTCTGTTGATCAAGGAAGGTTGATCAGTTAAATCATTGAACAATGTGCCTAGAACCTTGTAGGAAATACGAACAGTGGCCTAAAGAGTTTCCACTTTCTTTCTACAATTGAAGGAGAAAAAATGGGCGAAATCACGTGGACACCTTTGCCGGTACGTCCGGTTAATTTCGAAGCTTTTCCGAATCATGAGCAAGTACCCGTCCTTCGAGCGAAGGTAGTAGATGAAGAAACTACACGAAGGGATGCAGACCGTGATAAAGTGAGAGCTTGAATTGAATGATGTCATCTCCTCGGAAGAGCTACATTTGGACCTCTATCTATTCCTTAACAAACGACATGTAACACCTTGCTAAAGAAAGGTGTATAAGCATAAGAAGATGACGAAACTTCAGCTAGACAAAACAAGCGACTCCTCCAACGTACCACCCTTCACATATGCTAAAACTTGTTGAAGGAGTTCTTGAAAAGCTTTCAGATGGAATCTTTACTGATACATTTCACGCTAGAAGACATCTATCCCAAGATTCCAGTAAGTACCGTGTCGAAGATTCTGATTCCTTATTTGAATTTCTTGTATCTTGTAAAATAGTTTTAAAATCAATCAAATCAGCTCGTTTTCTGTTCTGATTTGGTTGATAAAGCTCAATAATCAAAATGATGTCGTTCATTTGAGTTTTAGCTTGAATTTTGTAGAGTTGCACGAGGGAAGCAGCAAAAATTCTCCTTGAAGTTTACAATTCGGTAAAAGCCTAAACTAGTAATTATTCAGTTGCCTTGAATCTTAGCTCAAAAACAAATGTGAAGCAGAAAATTATTTAAAATGACTTATCCATTTACTATTCACCATATTTATTGCGTTTTTGTATTTGAAGAATAGCACAACGAGTTCTTAGCTCATCTGGTGTGGTGGTCAAACGCCTTCAATATGGAAACGCCTCAAACATGTCCTTTAAAGCAATTAATTAAATTAATTCTAATCTTCAGATACCACTTATGGCTATGGATTTGTGCCGGCTAACCAGCACACCAAGCAGTAATAGATAAATGTGGGGTTTAAAATCAAACTCAAGCGTGATACTGACCAAATCTCCATCCAACGAACTTTTGGTATCGCAGCGAGGTGACTTAATATTTTTAAATTTCAGATTTTCTTGGAACTTTTTGTTCGTTTCTAAACAAACGAATCCCATTGAATCGATGGGCAACTAACCGTGGGAAAATTTCGATAATTATCCAAAATGTACTTCTATCTAGTTAGATCCATTGTTCGTAAGTATTGATGAATACGTAAACAGGATTAAGGTTATTCTGATACTAGTTTGGTTAAAACCAGCAGTTTCAACAAAAAACTGACTACTATTGTTTGGTTTTCACAAATTACTTGAGGGGTCCAAATGTTAATATTATTGCCTTTTTTCTTTATATATGATTTCGACACAACTTTTTGAATTTGTAGCTAGGACTATGAGGAGGACGATGAGCTTAAACGTTTCTACACGCAACAAACACTGCATGTTGAATGAAAAACTTGAAATGCGTTTTGATGACTTCATTTGTATTTCAGCCTGAAAGTGTTTTAGCATGAATTATTTGATGCATTTGTTGCTAAAGATATTTTTTAAATAATTGATTGATAATGTTTTTGTTCATTTCTAAGAACGTGTTCGTTTAATAATTTTTACTTTGTTTTGATTTTAGAAAACGTTTGGCAATAATTTTTCACTTATTTTCTTATAATCCTTGCCACTTCTTGTTTTTTTTTTAAATTTTTATTCAATTTGTTTTTGTTTTGGCGGAAGTGTTTCGGTCTATGCTTTCTTTAGCACTATTATTTTATAAGGATCCTTTCCTAATAGAGGACTATATATGTTTCAATATGACTAAGTCGTAAAGAAATGGAAAATATTTTTCGCACTCCATTCACTCCATTATATTCAACTCATTCAAACAATTTCCTTCCATTTCCCAGTTCATTGATTTGTTGTGGAAAGAAATTATTTTGATTCCTCCTTGTAAAGTTTTATAACTGCTACCAGGGTGGATTTTTTCTTTGACAAGTTCATCGGATAGGATGACTAGCGAATTTTCCATTGGATCAAGTAAATTTTTTTTTGCTGATTAAATTTCCATCGGTCTATGTGTTTTTCGTCGGTCGATTAGAGTTATTATAACCTAAAGTGTTTATACATAGGACGTTGCTATTGATATGTAAAAAAGGGTCCTGATGTTATGTTCATGTTTAACGTCTATATTGATTTTTGTTAGCCCATTAAAGCACGGGATATTTAGATTTGTATGTGATTTCACTTAGAATGGATGAGTTTAGTCAACAATGAAATCCGGTTCAAAGGATTTCCGGTATCCGGAAAGGGATCCGGTTTCCGATGGCAGCTACATACTGGTGAAGTATTTTTTTCCACTTATGGTAGCAGCGCTGGTCTCCAACTGGTATGGCTTTTCACTGATATGTCAAAATCTATTGAATGTCCTCAAGAGTTGCAAAATGAAGTTTAACGTTTGCTAAATGAAGTCTTTCAAATACATGTTTCCATTTCAGGAAATGTACAAAGTCATAGGGACTCAATTCAGGTGACAAGGGGCGTTTAGAAACCCTAGAAATACGTTTTAAGGTCAAAAAGTCACTGATGAAAATGGCCATGTGGCACGGGGTGTTGTCATGATGAAACACCCACATGTCCGCAAAAGCTAGTCTCACATGAATCTCCATTCCTAAGCCTTTCAACGACGCTTTCATAAATCTCATTGCTGACAGCTTAGCTTAGCGAAACAAATTTGTTGTATATAATACCCTTAGGATCAAAAAATCAAATAAACACCGTCCTTATCTTTGATTTTTATGAGAAATTTTTTTTTCTTTTGAGTAGATGATGGCTGTGCTACGTTCTGTCTCGATTTGTTTCAGGATCATACTCAAAAATTTAGGATTTATAACCCGTTATCACACAATAGAAGAATTCTTGGTCATTGTTAATTGCATTGTTATCAATGCACTAGTTTCTCCGACCATTTCTCTGTTCAGTTCTGAAATTTTTCGGCACCATTTTGGCCCAATTCTTCGCATGCCCATGTACGGTGAAAATGCTTAAACTCAACAGTATACTCATCATCGTGAATCTTTAAATTCAACAGTTCGTTCATCATTTTTATTGTTGAATGGCTTACTCGGTCAGATCTCACAAGAGCCCTCACACGTATTTGAGACCACCCAAAATTTATTGCAGAAATCTTGTGCTCTTAATAAGCAATTTTCCCCCTGTTTTAACTTTTCAAATGTCACTTTCATGGATTAACCGCATTTAACACAAAAGTTGATTGCACAACGCTTTAAATTCCTATGCTGAATTTTCGTCAAAATACCAAAAATATACATGCTCACTGATAACGCTAAGAGAAATAATGTATTACTTACACGGTGTTAAGACTCGGACTGAGAGAGTGTAAGGGATAAAAAAAACTGTTCTACCACAGCCTACTAGACGGAACATTGCCAAATCACCTACAGTGTTGCGAGGCATATTACTGTTCCTCACCACTACTGTTCCAAATCACGCGAAACATACATCTATTCAAAAACACTTATTTCTCAAACGATCGGTGTTATGAGTAAGATACATTTTATGATGCTTCCCAATAAGCCGTAGGATGCAGCAAAATGATGAACATATTAATTTTACTCACCATCATGCCATCAATCAGGACATCGTTGAGGAAATCATCAAGGCTTTGGTACCTTATTCTTTAGACAAAGTCATTGAAAAACGATGTTAGTTTTTAGATGCTGGAGTCAATAGTGAATGGCAATACTTCGACGAATATAAGGCAAATGTAACATGTCAAAGCATGTAATTTGCAATGAACTCATGTACTATAAAAAGCAATCTGAAAAAAGTCGAAGGAAAATGGAAGAAAAGCCTGACCCATATTTGACAAGAAAGAAAAACAAGCAAATTGTCAGACTGGTCTGTCGCATGACCCAAGCTAGTGTACATCAAAATTACATACACATGGTTTTCAAATTCATCTGTCATTTTTTCAGCTTGTAGCATGTTTGTATTATGATTCCAGTAACATTCCCGTTCTTATCTTAACCTGGGTGTATCAGAAGAAGTTGTTAGTTGAGCCGCGAAACAGTAGTGAACTTTGAGTAACTGAAAGGAAATCAAAACGGTCGATACTGATCGTTATAGTTTGCTACTTGGTGTTTCAAACATAGAAATTCAACGTAAACGTCCATTTTCTGGCCAGAAGACAGGACGCGATTCATCATTAAGACACCATCGGACCACGCATGTACCTTAGTGGGCATGTTCTTCTGATATTGTACTACCTAACAATAAGTCATTCAACTCACTGGATAACTTTCGTAACACAAATGTTTTAGTGCTACTACCCAATTTGCGGTAGTAGAATACTAAACCACCAAAACGGATGGTTTTTTCCTGACGATCGATGAACTGTCAAAATATTGGCAGTCCATTGTTACAAACAAAGGACATGACATTTTGATTGAACTTTAAATAAACGGTGAAAAGTTTTTTACTTCTAGGAAAAAGGTAAAAAACTTCCTCTGTAACGCAAAACGGCTTTGGTGCCAGAAAAAGAGAAAAACTGTAACCTCACACGCATCTGTTTCAAATTCATGTGTCAATTGGTCTAGTTTCCAGGACTGAAAAATTATTTGATGCAATATCTCTGATTGATAAGACCGAATTTATCAAATTGATAATTGACAAATAATAAGTGGTCTTGAAATCTGAGAGTTTTCATGTTGGCATCATTACATCAGATGATACCATTAGGTGCTCAAAAAAGTTTTGATACTGCATTTCGGGTGCGGCCTTTCATTTCAAGGACTTCACCATCGTCAGATCAAACTGATAAACTTGTTTCGAGGCTGTTGGAAATTTTTCAGAGGTAGTCAAACGAAACGTACATTGTATACATGAAAATAATGCGGAGTCCTGAAATTCATTTGGTATAAACTAGGTCCAATTTCTACGGATTGTAGGAAGAGCTATGGGGGTTTTGTTCTCATTCATCAGTTTTTGGTTTATTTTCGTAGGACATCCTGAGAGTAACAATCAAGGTCAGGCATGATTTTCGGCATATGTTGTGATGAATTTAAATATAACAATTGATAATTTAAATATATATAACTATCTTAACCGATAGGTCGCACCTGCAGCGAAAAAAAAGAAACAAGGTTAAAAGACAAGCTTTCTTGAAAATATAAAGGCCCTATAATGGCAACCGAAGGAAGTTACTTTTAACTAGCTCACCCCACGGGCATGGAGGTTTTAGGACATTATGAAAACTCTGATCCTTCCAGTTGACACACACACGGAAAATTCTTATTGAATTATTCTTCCAAGATTATTCTCCTTTTATCGATACTTTGCAATTCTGGATTTTTCTATCTTGCTCAATATTTCACTCTCCTTCTTATTGCTGTATGTTCACAACAAAAAAGTGAATCATATTGAATGAAAATTTTTCTCAAAAGCGTTGCAAGAATTGTTTTCTGAGACTTTTTTTCCTGACATTTTTTTATTGAGACTTTTTTTCTGAGACTTTTTTTAATTTGTTTTTATGCCACCTACACAACGGAATACGCAACAATGAGTTGCGTCAAAAGGAGGTGAGATTAATTTCCCTCACGTGCTGGGTCTTAAAATGAACAATTGCATAGTTTGTTTGTAACCCATTCGTCGTAATCTCTCTGACAAACTCTAACAGATACAGGACCAAATTACACGCATTCTTTTTGCATGATTATTTTAATCATTAATTTTAATTGACACAAGTAGCAGCAAAACACTCCAATCACACTCAAACTTCCTAATCCTGAAATTTAAATCGAAGGATAAGACTCTTAGTCCTGTCAACTAAAACAACTAATTCTATCTTAATTATACTTTTCATACTTATATAAAAATTTCCCGTTTTGCTTCTGTGAAAGGGAAGTAAATTTGATTTTTACTCACGTAGTCTGTCACATTGAGGAGCGTTTGAGAGGCTTCGAAATCTGGGCCACGGTTGTTCACCAAAGAAAAACATCTTACCTTTACTCTTTTTAAAATACACATATAGCGTGATTGCGCTCCTTTAATTTGGCTTAGCAGGATTGTAAATTGGATGCATTACTATGCACCTTGGTTAACAAATTTACATCAAAGCCGGAGATGACGATGAAGATGATGATGGTGATAATATCATAGAAAACTCAAAAGAGAATTTTCACCATCACGAATACGAAGACGATGCTGACGATCCTGATGTGGACGATGAAGGTATGACGTTGATGATGATGATGAGCGATGAGAGCGACAACAAAATTGGTGATATGTTATGTGAATAAGTTGGAATTCAGGTTAATTGAGTTGCAAGTTGGTTTTTCTGTTAGTCAAAGTTTTAATAGCCACCACGTTTTACTTATGAGTTGTTCACACGAATTTTTGAAAGTAATATGTGGTTGGCAAAAATATTTTCAGTGTTAGCGTTTCTGTGTGAAATATGTTAAACACTTAAGACCAAATGTAGCTCAGTTATTTATAGACACTGAGTATGTGGTTGGGAAATTAATTGTAACCAATATATAACAATGATGGTTACGAAGAATCCACTGCCCAACTTCATTCTGGGAACCTTTTGAGTCATCTGACCTTTTATGGAAAGGGTTAACAGAGTGCGAAGTTCATTTTTCCTCTACATTGACCCAGTGATGACTAGATTTGACTCGTTTTGAGCCCTTCATTTCGGGGAGTAGAAAGACTAAACGTAAAATTTTATTGTTAAACGCCTTTCGATACAGTTGAAATCACTGCAACTCTGGTCATCGATTCCAGAGATATGGACAACGGAGTCACTAATCTAGCTTTGAAGGCATTAAGGTTAGATGTAAATGAACTGTACATGTACATGTTTAGATGTTAATGTAAAATAAAAAGTATTTTTTCTGTCCTTCGCGAGCGTATTTATTAAACCCAATCATTTTTTGTCACACACTTCCGACGGAAAAATTACGTTTTTTTTTCAAACCTATCAACTAGACTTTTCCGTTAAAAAAACAGTATATACAACGCGACAAACTGCGCATCCTAACCCGGTTTGCTTATCTCTTCTTTTTGCTCAGTCTGAGTTTCAATTCCATACAGCTAACATTATTGTCGACAGCGCTAACAGTGAACTTGTGTTTTTGTTTGGCGTTTCGAAAATTCAGAATCGAAATTTGGGGTAATCAAGTTTGTGTTAAGCTTGGTGGGTCCGCGAGTGTGACTTTTGAAAAGTTGAAACATGCAAAAGTTGAAAAAAAATTCAAAATTGAAACATGCAAAGGCTTCTTCCGTAGTGGCCATGTTGACGGTAGGTGGAATGCTGTTCATTGCTCATCAAAAGCAGAAGTTTTCTGCAAAAATTGTTAGGTATGTCACGTACAGTTTGAGGATTAGCCTTGCTGCCGAAAAGTTTGAACCACAAAAAACTGACGGAAAGGTGGAATGGATAAGGACTCTTCTGAGATCAGAAGATCGTTTAACAATAAGTTGATAAGTGAACTTTTAAATATATTTTTTTACCGTACATCAAATTTCAACAAATGATTTCGACAAACGACAGAATTGTGCTAAAATGTCGCCGAGAATGCTCACAACTGAACATAAGGACAAACAAGGAAACATATGCGTTGATTTTGTTTAGAGGATTGACAATGGTGAAGAATTCTTCACCTCTGTGACTATAGATGATGATCTGCATATTTGAGTATAATCCTGAAACAGAGCCGCAAAGCTACGAGTGACATACTACTTCATCTCCTCGTCAAAAAAAAAAAAGAAAAAATATCGAATAAGAAACTCGAAAATTAGGACCATTCTTATTTGTTTTTGTTTTTGTAGTAAGAGTTTCGTTCGCAAAGAACTTTTCCACCAGGACAAAGTTTTAACAAAGCCTGTCAGGTTTTAGTGCGTTGAAAGGCTCAGAAGAAATGATTAGTAAAAGATCAGACATTGCAGGGAAGTGCGTGCTTCACAGATTGTCATCTACATTAGTCATTGCTGTTCCTCGTAAACTCCCCATTTTAACCTGATTTGATTCTGTCTGGGTTTTCATTTTTCATTCCTTTTTCTATAAAGAATTCTCTCTAGAGAACATTAAAGAGGCTGTTACCGATCAGATGAAACCAATAACAGTTGAAGTCTCCCAGTGCTGCTACAAGGATTCGGAAAAACGACTGTGTTGATGTTTACCTGGCCAAGAGAACTTCTTTGAAGGATACAGAATTTGCGGCTGAAAAACAAAACAATTTCGGAAAATGAAAAATCAGTCTCATTTCAGGATCTCATCATCACATTCAGTCTCATCACAGGAATTTTTGGGTTGAAAACGCGCCGTATAGGATTTAAGTGAGACAAAAATTCAATTCTGAACCCCTTTATTGGTAATGAAGTTGCGCAGAAAACAACCAATTGGAATGGTATGACCTTCGGCGTTTGCTTCAGGTATCTTACCTCCTTTTTTATAACAACCGGACAACATCCTTTGCTTCTGCCTAGGGACAAACAATGTTGGTGGAGTGGAACATTAAATTTAAAGCTTCTCTTCTTGTAGTAACAATCGAGTATTCCTTTTTGTTTTTTCAAACCGAATAGCAAGTTAATATGTTTTTGAAGTTGTTTGTTCAAACTAGAACGTTATTTATCAACCCCGATCTTTAACCAAATATGACTTTCTTACCACTTGAATAATTTTCTTCTTCACTTTTCTGTCCACGATATACTAAATAGAATTTTCCACCCTCGTACCCTTATGCAATCAATCATTCTCTGCCAATACCAAAAAGCGTCCTGCCGAAATATGAATAATTTCTAAATATTTTAGATTCGATTACTTGTTTTGCTTCAGTTACAGCATCAAAGAGCCTTGACATTATCGGGTGAGTTGGCTGAAGACTCCCCGAGCCTTTTTTTTTATGTACGATACAAAAAACTTGACATGCGAATGAAAATTCTGACGAATTGCTTTTACGTTGTATCTCTTATAAGACTACTCTATTTTTACGGGTATCCTGCGCTCCTTGTTGGTTACTTGAAATGAATTATCATCAATCAAATCTTTTTACTGTTTTATGTGTACACACATGGGCAAAGTGGGAGCATACAACAAAATGTCCCTAGAGCGTAAGAGTAAAAGGAATAAAAAGTGAGAAATCATAAATTTTGGAAGTACTGTGGGCTAAAGGAGAGGGGGGATACAAAACACTCTACACGTATACAACACCTGTAAAACAATTTTTCACATGACATTGCATTTAATATAAATGAAATGATGGATGAGAATAAGAGTTGACAAAGTGTAGCATGCAGGAGAAATGAAAATATCAACATGAATTTGCTGTGCTTGCATAATTCAGGATGAAATAAATGAAAGGTCGTTTTGAGAAATGTACAAAACTGTCCTCTGACAATATTCTCTTGCGAAAATCAGATCGTCTGGCGCTCTTGTGCCGCGCGGATAAGTGAAAACTCAAGTGCAAGAAAGCGGAATTTTTGCATTAATGGAGTGTCTATCAAGCTCACACATCAGGAACACTTTGCTCCGATAAAAGCCCCAATACCACAGATTTCATTACTCCTAGCAAGTCCATTTAAGCCACTTTCAAAGGATACACTCCACAAAGCTGTGTACTTGGTAAGCACATTGGCAGAACTTATTAAGTGCTGTGGCTCATTTTCAAGACAATACTGAAGGTGATGCACGAAAGTGCATCGTGCTCTCTTGTGGTACCGTCGATATTGCCTGGAAAATAATCCGCAACGTTGATACAATCAAGGAAGTTTCCTTTCATGCCAACTACTTTGAAGTGTATATATTCATAGGGCGTTCATTTCTTTCGTTAATAGTTAATGTTGTCAGTCCTAAGGGAGCACCCGGAAAAGTTTATTAAACATAATAACTTACAGGAATGGTAATTTTAAGCTTCTGAAATACCAATTTTCACTAAATGAAAGCTTCAAGATCAAGTAACTGCTAACAAGGACGCAACTATATCAACCAAAGTTCATTAAGTATTTGAAGAATTTTGTAGAGTGCATGGAGATAATCCTTTAAGTGGGATCATGGTATGGTTGGCTCCAATTGAGGCATTGAGGATGATAATAGTGGCGTTACTGTACCGTAGTGAGTATAGAGTTCCTTGTTAGTTTATTGGTCATAAGTGATTGATTATTAACCGCAGAGGACGATATTGATGGAAGTTTGAAGTTCAAACTTTTGAGGCTTTGCAAATATATTCAGGATTATTAAAAGGAGTTGCTGCTGTCCATTATATCAGAGAATATTTAAAGTTATCCGAGGTGTTGCTTTTTCTTCTTCCTTTTTCATTTCATTGGATGATCGCTTGATAAAATAAATGAATTGGCATTAGTGGTCAACATATTAAAAGTGTGATTTCGTTGCAAATTGTAGAATCACAAGTTAAAGAAAAGAAAACGTAACACGAAATATTTGAATCTCTTTTTTTGAGTGCTTCGGTCCGAATTTAAGTGCTGAAACATCCTAGCTAGCTTGAAATACACAAAATGACCCTGTGATCATATTTAGGATTGTTTGATTGTTCTTGGTAATCCAACTAACTGACAAAGAAGAACTGACTTTATTAATTCGACAGCAATTGTATCGGGCTGATTCGTATTCCCTTTTATTTGTTAATCTTCAGTCTTTGTTTAGAAAGCAAGTTTTCCTTTCCTATATTCTTGCATCAGTAGAGTTTTACTGAGAACCAAAAAACGTTTTAACCATGTCTTTAATAAAGCCAAGCATGCTATATGGAATCAAAATGGAACAACATTGACATAACGCCTATTCACTTTGCTTCCGAAATTGCGGTTACCTCTCCCGACTAGTTGCCGACGTTTGGATGACATCGCTGTTTGCTGCTTTGTAGGGAAGTGAAAAAAGGAACTTACTATTTCTGATTTATCCTTCATTGGAGCTCGAAAAAGAATTTCTTCATATTAGCCCTCCCTTCTTTTCCCTCCTTCTTTTTCCTTTTCTATTGACAAATATTAAATTGAAGGAGATCACCAAGGCCAACATAGAAAATGGGGCTCGTTCAATCTGCCATCAACTAAACTTATAGGTGACACTTGATGCTCGCGACCAAAAAGTTAGCCCCCGATGAGAACAAGCAGCGATACATGTTCAAAACTTATTTGAATTCTTCCCCCGTTTTTTAGAACGTTTAAGTCATTTAAAAAAATTATTATTTTTTATTCTTTCAAATGGTTCCTCCAGGATCTCAAAAAAGATATCATTTAGATTATTCTTGCTTCTAAAAGTATAGTATTATAGTATAAGACTGCAAGGTATGCAGTTAGCCGCTTACCACCGGAACGAAGGACGGCATTTTAGGAGACTTCTGTTAAGAACGGTGAATGTAAGACTTTAAAGGCATTAAGTGTAGCAATTGCAGTATTCAGTGTGTCTCCAAAAGTTGTTTAGCTATGACGTACGGATTATTTGGCTCTGCATTAACACTTATGTCATTCTTTCTTTCACAAAAATTCAATGTTTTATTTTTTGTTGACAAAATAAGTTACTTAACGCTACAGAAAAAGTGGGAAATCTAAGTTATTTACTTTCACATCATAAATAGCTGGTCCGTTACGACAAGAATATGCCATACGAAATTTTGCGGACAAATGTCACACAGCCAACGGTGGCAAGAAGTTTGTCAAGCAGAAGTACGTGATACCGGCCGGACAATTCTAAGCTGACCCGTATTCCTCGTGTTTCTTCAGTTGTAAAAGTCATCGTGGATCGAAAACAAACATTCGCCGCTCATCTATGGGATCAATTCTACGTAATGATCTCAGTTTGTTACCCTCAAGTGGCATAGAAATTGTAGCCTAGTGACCATGTGGGTCTGCGACCAACTTGAAATATTTGTAAAGGAGACACATTTCGAACTCGACTGGTATGTAAACAAACAAAGTTCTTGCATTTGGGGATCGGAAAATCCACATGAATATCAAAACATATTCTCAAAATCAAAAGCTATTTTGATATCAAAAGATATTTTACTTTTTGATGCGGATTGTGACGTGGTGGCATTATTGAGCGACATTTCTTCAAAAATGAGATAAGCGTGGCCGTTACAGTCAACGAAATCATCAACCCCCACATGTGAATATCATTTTTGTGGCCAAACTTGAAGATACTAATTCAAACGAACACCGCACTATAAGTCAAAGTGGTGATGTGAATTTGTCATCAAGGAGCTGTAATTTGATGTCTACAAATTTATGAGGTATATGGATACTACCGCTGCAAAAAGAGAGGTCGTCCGAGAAACGCGGCACAGTAGCCGTTATTTAATAATTATTTATCATTTAAAAATTATCATTTATGTTTGATACGTGCAATAAGTACCTTTTTTGGCAATCCAATTTGGTTTATACACGGTGTCTCAAAAGAAATTTTATATTTAGTGGATCGATTAAAAAAAAGTAAGCCGTATATAGAAAAAATGTTTATTAATTATTAAAATACACTTTTTGGGAATTTATTTCTTCAAAATAATATCGTCTAAATGTAGACCCTCGCGTTCTCGGCACTTATTTAATCGAACAGTAAAATTACTTATGACGTCTGCGCAGGTGGACTCAGGGATGTCTGCCATTTCGTGACGGATATTTTCTTTCAAATGCGCCAATGAAGTCGATTTAAGATAGATTTAAGTAGATTTAAGATAACCCCATAGGAAAAAGTCCATAGGGGTTAAATCTGGATTGCGTGGAGGACACTTTATGTCACCTCTCCGGGAGATCAATTTGCCTGAGAAAATTTCACGAACACGTGGCAGAGACATATTGGATTTGTGTGAAGTTGCTCCGTCCTATTGGAACCATGTTCTTTGGTTACAGCTAGGAAAGTTTTGCAGTTCAGGTACCAAGAAGTTGTCTATCATCTCCACATAACGCTTTGAATTCACTGTAACTGCACGCCCCCTTTCGTCTTCAAAAAAGTAAGGACCGATAATTCCACGCGCCGATATCGCAGCCCATACGGTCACTTTAGTCTAATGTAGAGGTTTCCGATGTTTGCGTTTCGGATTCGTTGCACTCCAGTAGAGGCAGTTCTGTTTATTTACGTGGCCATTAAGATAAAAATGAGCTTCATCCGAAAACAAAATGTTGGTAAACGTTGAAAATCGCTCAATCAAATCGCAAACAATTTACGAAATTAAGCCTCTGACTGGCATCTTGGGGCTTTAATTCTTGCACCAATTGAATTTTGTAGGGGTGAAGTTTAAGGTTTTTGTGCATAATGCGATGTAATGATGATGTATGCACATTTAAAGCACTTGCGCGCTTCCGAATTGAAAGGTTCGGGTCGTCACGAACAGACTGATTAACATTCTCCGCGTTTTTTACCGTTCTTGATGACCTAGGTCGCCCGGATTTTGATTTATCCAGCGTTGTACCAGTCTCTTCAAACTTTTTAGAAAGAGAGATTGTCAGAGAGGAATGTTTGGCGCATCATTTAAGTGGCGAAAACCTCGAATACTGCAGAATTTTCTACGCGCTACAGTTGCCGAATCGCCGTTTTTGTAAAACTCTCGCACGTACAACGCGCGGTCTGCTCCCGAGAAACGCTCCATAGCGACTGAATTCTCAAGAGCCAGGCTACCGATTGACATAACCCCCGCGCCCCTCGGATACGTTGCGTTCACGCAGTAAGCTAAATAAATGTAAAATTTCTTTTGAGACACCTTGTATTTTCTTTCAAATCAATTGGCAGAAAATCCTCTTTTTCTGGCCTTTGTAGCAGCGTAACCCCTTAAAGCAGATTAGGCTTTTTAGTCCCTTCCCTGTGCAAATGAATTGGAGAAAGATGAAACACCTTTTCTAATTCTTAATCTCATTAGTTTATACTTCCTCAGTTTGATGGTCACGTTGGTCCATTGGTTCAATCTCTTCTTGTTTTCAAATTTGCACAAGAAGCAGAGTATTTTCTGTAAGTATTTACTACATACTACCCGAATATTTTGAATATCACTAACATTTCACTTTCTTAACACTGTTATCAGATTGAATGAAAGAACTGTTTTCCAATTATGGAAGAACGAGATAAGTCAGAAGGCATAACCCAGTCAGGGTAGACGTTATCAAATAGCAATAGTGGGAAGAAAATTCCTACAAACTTGTTTTAAGGAAATTGACTCAACTTGATATGCCAGATGTGATTACAGAATATACCCAGCTTTTTGACTTCAACCTTATTAAATGAAGAGCAAACAACACCGATGGACGAAAATAAGGACTCTGGTTGTATCGCATATAGGCTTTATACTTCTGGCAATATAGGTATTCTGGGTCAGCTTGACAAACGACTAGTCATCCAAATAGATGACACATGACTTCCCAGGGGATAAGATGAGGAAGGCGTGGAAAAGTTTCTTCTCAATTTGCTGAGCCTCACTTCAATTGGCTGGGATGGTAGCATGTAGCAGAATTGAGGCATACTTTGGGAGCAACACATTGGAGTTTCTCCTTAACTTCTGCGGCAGACTGCTAACCCTAGGTGAACTCAGGCTGTTACTGAGCCCAAAAATAGATTGTGGCTACAAGTTCTATCATAATTTGTGATGATATCGTTGGACACACGACGACACTATGTAAAGCAGAGGAGAAAAGTCTTGTGAACTTCATTACATTTTATATATCCTTTACCATTAAGCAGACCTATTATCTTTCTTGCTCCAGGGTTTTTTTCAGTAAAATTCACTTCATGCCATCTATGTTGCACATCTACAAGTAATCTACATAAATCTAACTACACTTTAAAACGAATGTTAAGTTTCCAATGGCAGGTTCATTTGGCATTGGCAATAGGCGAAAAAGTCGAAATAGTATAAGAGTGCCTGCTGGCACTTGGCTCCCTTTATCGGTGACGTTTCAACCAGGCCCAAGAAGTTGACATGATTGCTCCTGCCGCATGTTATTTGCCGTGATAATGAGCCATGCGGTCATCGTAAGGATCAAAACGATCAGTCGATGTTGATGGTTGTCCTGACGTTAGTCATGATTTCTTACATTTGGGATTCTCACAATGTATACATTTTTCATCGCCAATTACAACCCGATGCAAACGCCCTTTCTTTCGTGGCGTAAATGCAGCATTTCGCACACAGCTCGTCGTCTTTCTATCTGTGGTTGGTTCTTTTTTTGTTGAACCCATTTTCCGACCTTTTGAATCTTTCCCATGACTGTCAGACGACCGGAAATGGCCTGCCGAGTGACATTCAACTGCTCCGCCATCATTTGTTGTGTTTCTGTATCGTCTTCGTCTAATAGTGCTTGTAATTCGTCGTCTTCAAGCTTTTTTGGTCGATTCTCACGTTATTTGTCAATAACACTGAAATCGCTACTTTTGAAACATTGAAACCTGCGTTTACAAGTCTTGACAGTCGGACTATGACCGCTGTAAGCCCTACAAGACTTCGATGACTTTCCGATGCCTTTTTCTTTTGGGTGAACAAAAAAATTCATTACATGCCGCAACTGCTCTTTACTTAGCTCAAAATTTGACATGTCTAATACGAAAAAAAAAAATACTACTAACTCGTAAACAACCGAACAAATATGACGTTTTGTAGCGGACAGTCTTACCAACAAAATGGCGCTTTGGGTTCGACAGGTTACTTCAATAGGTTTCATGCGCATTCAATGTATAGTATATAATTCAAGGATAAATCAAAACAGATTTTTGAAAACGAGTGGGGAGCCGAGAACGATGAAATATGCTGGGGAGTTGAAAAATTTGCGCTCGCTGCTTTCGCCTTAGGCACTTGAGGACTAGTTTAAAAGTTTTGTATTGCTCAAAAACTTAAAAACGCTCTTGAAATTCCATCAAAATCAGTAAAAAACATTAAATTTTTTTTGGAAATTTGTAACCTAAAACCCCCCTTAATACTTTTCCTCATTTATAACGTTACAATATACTGACTTTTGCGAACGTACTGACGATTTATTCATTTCAAAACTTCGATTCAATAGCGTTATCTGTAATGGCCTTTATTTGACAATGCTCTCCTGATAAAGTAATATGTATGACAATAATTCAGTAGGACAGTTGGAACCTTAGACTCAAAACCTTTCAGCGGTCTCTTTGACACATTACTTTTCATTTTTATTATCGTCAGCAGTCAGAGACATTGCTATTGAACAAAAAATGCCTTAATATTTTGAAAGTCCTTTGACTAGCCGTCAAAATACAAAAGAAGAAATTCTGAATACTCAAATACAGCCCCCATAGTTCCTGTATAACTTTTCCTTTTCTCACGTTGAAGGTTGCAGCTAAACTTTTCATATTTCGTGGACAAACATACTCATTTGCTTATTACATGCAAGCCCGCTGGTAAAGGAACATGTAAACAATAAAAACACCATTATATCATCCAATAAGGAAAACAAACAGGACATAAAAGAAATGGAGCCACTTTTACGTATGTATACTTTCACGGATATTCTGTAGTACATTTAAGGACAGAAAACGAATGCGGGTAAAAGCGACACGCGCGAGTGAATTATCCAAGGGATTTATTCCAGTTTATAGTTCAAGCAATTGCTTACATACTTAACAATTTACTAGTGTTTGTTGTTTTGCAATACTGCCACATTGCGAAATGGAAAAACGACATTTGTGGGTAGACACAGTGGTTGTGACTGACACCACAGATAGGTTTCGAAGGCCTTCTACATGATCCTTGAGCGAATTTATTGCCAATAATTTTCGCTAGAAGGGTAAAAACTCAAGTGTGTTAGGCTGCTACGTGAGACATTTTCGGGATTCTGCTTCCTACATAAATACACACTTCAAGGACATACTTGAAGTGTGGATGCTGGTGTTTCTCGGGCACACGAAGTTTTATAATTAATTGCGTGTGTATGATGATATTTTGAAATGAGCATATATTTGTTACTTCATGTGCTATGAAAAGGAAACCGAAAAGAAATACTTTTGCGGAGCGTTGTTTGAATCAATTCAGATGGTGGTTGAAACTGGGTCATGTTCATATTCAGCCGGCTGTGAAAGGTCTGCAGTTCAGTAGAGTGCAAAAAGCATAAATAAACCTCATGGAAAGTTGCTTCAGACAAACTTTTCTCGTTACAATACATTTAATGAAACTGAAAAATTAACTATGGGAAACACTTCATGATGCTCAGTAACTTAAGAACCCTCGTTTGAAAAGCAAAAATGCAGCCTTGAAGAATTTTATCATCAATCCTTGCCCGCCCACGTGTTTGACCTGCGCTTAAATTCGTTTGAACTTTGACTTTTATCTTTCATTCCTGTTGGAAAATGCTTTTTTTGAAATATATACTTTTATAACCACATCATGTCTTCGAAAAGGCTTCAGTTAATTCAACAGTATTCGATTTCATGTTTATTATAATAATTTTTCTTCAATATTTCATATAAATGGAATCCTTACTGGAAAATATTGCAAAGAAATTCAATTACTACTGAAAACAAAGGAAACCAAGTCCAAGGGAAGACCAGCAACAATTTGAAAATTGAGAAAATAAAAAGCTTTCATTTCTTATCCGTGTGAACAATGAAATTAAGTTCCGAGCGACTTGCCGCAATCAATTGAAGTGAAAGGAATCGGAAAGAAAGGAAGAAGAAGAAAAGTATAACCGGATAATAAAAGGACAGAGTTCTATACAGATCGATTCACATCGGTTGCATTCAGTCTGCTTTGAATCCTTAACAATGAGAAGCGGGAGAGCATCATGCTCAATTGAAATTTATCACTGGTGAATTTTGTATGAAGAAATACGAATACGGAATGTCGATGAATCCGATTTTCTTCGAAATCAAAATATGAACATATTTTGCGAAAGCTGGTGGAAATATTTTCCACACCCCTTGTTACGAAACTTTCGTCTCGACCTTTTCTCCTCGATGCACTGCACTGTAATTGCTCATTCGCAATGGTCACTTTCAATCCTAAATCGCATTCCAACTTTTTTGAGTAACAGTACTTTCATGGAGTTTCTGGAAATGTATTGAAGTAAAAAATTTTTCTTTGCTGTTGATGAAAGCAGGAAAATTTTCATTCATTAATTTTTATCCGATTATATTTTTGATGTCGATGAATGGGAATGCGAACGTATTGGAAAATTGTTGACGGCTGCGCCGATATGAATTTTGCCTTTAAAAAATTTTTAACATCAAACAAAATTAAATTAACAATTAACAAAATATGGGTTTTCACGTTTGGTTATTGAGAATGCTTTTCAATCATGAAATCAATCTTTCATAGCAAGTTTGACAATAACTCTTTGTAATACTTTCAGTTGGGTGCAAATTAAACTCTGTATTGATCTGGCGCTATTGATTGGACAATCATTTCCAATTACGTAATCTAATAAACGTTCATTGAAAAGCTATTGGCATATCATTTAGAATTTCAGAAAAGTTACATCCCGAAAATTTGACCATGCATATATTTTATTAATCCATACATCGATACAGAATATGTTGTTATAATTTGATATACGAGTACTGTTCAAAAAGTGAGGGGAATTGTGAATTTTCGCAGCTTTCGTGAATTTGATTACCAATAATTTTGTAGCGTTTGGTTGGTACACGTGTCCTTGGTACACTATGCTGACAGGTTCAACCATTTCGAATCTTCAGTTAGTTTTTGACAGTAAATTTGCTTGGACGTGTTTTTGATTGTCTTCGATTTTTATCTTTTTAGAAAAATGGAACAAAGAATCTGTATCAAGTTATTTGAAAAACAAATTAAAGTGCGCCGGCGTAGTTGAAATGTTGTCTGCGGCCTATAGTGAAGCTACTTTGGACCGAATGTTGAAATGTTTATCGGTGGTACGAAATTGTCTCAAAGGGCCGAGATGTGAACGTTCAGCAGCACAATGGACGCAGTAATATTAGTGAAGCATCGAAGCACATGCACATCGAAGCACTGTCGATACAAAATGGTATCGCATTAATTTTGCTCAGGAGCTGTTGGACTCGTTCCGTAACGAGCCCAATTTGCTCTAGAGGCTCATAAATTAATCAAATCATGGGTTTATGGATATTTAGATAATTCGCCAATAACGCGCATATTCGTGGAAGAACAAAAGTTGGCTTTTGTACTATGATAATGCTCGTACTCATTGCTTCTGTGCGAATTCTTGGCCAAAAGTAACACACTAACGATGTCTCATCCACCTTTTTTCCAAGAACTTGCCCCTTGAGTTTATTTTTGTTTCTGAAACTGGAGAGGTCCGTGAAACGAGAAAGTTACGCCAAGATTAAGGAGATAAAGACGATATCAATAGAGCAGCTGAAGAAGTGAAATGCTTCGTGGATTGGCAAAATGTTGGCACAATTGTATAATAGTATAGTATAATCTGGTGTGAATTACCTTAAAAGGGATTAATAAGATGTATATATATATATATATATATATACATAAATATTCTGACTATATAAGCTATGGAATAAACATCTTGGAAAAGGATGACTTAATCAGTTCACTACAGCCTCTTTACATTTATCCTCAAAAGATTTGAACTATCGGTTGAGCTTAAAAAGGTGTTTCTTTCAAGCATAGTTGGCCTTTGAATTGGTTGCTTTATTATGTTGCCTTAGGAAAGATCCCAGTTTTTCCTGCAGATAAAAGCGACTTTTTCACTTGATAGTGCATAAACATAACACGAATCAAATTCTTTAAAGCGGATTAATTTATGCTAAAGTATTTTATTATTGCTTGCGACCACTAGTATGTGTGTTAGTGTACAAATGCACAAATGAAGATGACAATGTACAAAGAAATGAGGCAAATGAAGTAGCACAAATGAAGACCGCAGGTTCGTCTACCACTGTGGTTAATTCAGATTATATTTTATGAATTTTCGGCTAGCTTTCAACTTTTGCTTTGACTGAAACCTCATCGAATTTGACAGAATGACAGAATTGCTGAAACAGGGTTATAAAAATGATAAGAAGGTAAGAATGCGATAAGAAGATAAGAATAGATGATAAGAAGGCTAAAGTCCTGAACGGGGGACTAGCAGTGAACTGTTTGAACTATCGACTCTTCACATTCCGACTCTTGGACTCTGGACTCTTCACAAAGACCAAAGAAAGTTGGATCAGAGATGGATGAAAACTGAGACATGCTACCGAAAAACTAACTTTTTGGTTCTTGCACTACCTCTAGATTGACTTTCGTTTGAAATTGAATTGTGATATTCGCACTATTTTTTGGCAAGAACTGCCTACATTTTATCTGACAGTGACTTCCAGGTGTCTTTGAAAGCCATTATGTTGGCTATCAAATTATCTGGGAGGTGACTACCTATTCTAATGGATAGTTCAATCGAAGCTTGAACCACTTTACGGAAAAAAGCAATCAAAGTACGTAACTTTCTAACTATCTTATAGAGACAAGACTGAAAATACCCGAGACCACTAAGAACGAAGACTAGTAACAATCAGTATCACTGTTTTATTGATTATACCAGAGTCCAAGACCACTAATCGAACATGTAGTCTACCTGCGCAGTGCTGCACTTACTCTTTTTTATGCCACTGTGATACTCTTTTTTTCTTTTTCTTCCAGTAGAAGGCTCTTTCTCCAGCTCATTCCTCGGGGGGTAAAGAATCTACTCTATCTCTCTTTGCTCTCCAGTTCGAAGTATTATGTGGACAACTCCCCCGATAGCATGTACCATGGTAAAACTTTTTAGTAAGACTTTATAGTAAGAACCTTTGTTTTGTTTTCAATGCTAGACTGAACTCACGAGCTGTCATTCGCTTATTCACTTGCCATGTTATCATTCCTGATATCAGTTGCGTTTGCTGAGCGTCCGGCGACTTACTATTTAGTTACTAATATAGCCGATCAAATATGACTTGATCTGTAGTTGAAGCTAAGTTTGGTCAAAAAATTGAATGCTCTGCCTCATCTGATGTCACATCTAATTTCAGCTGATAACCTGTTACGTTATCCAGATAGGTCTATGCTATAGGTTTTAACTGGTGATTTAACACTTGCGATCTTAAGAACCCGTTCCTTGGTTACCAAAGAACCGAATGCTCAGAAATTGTTTTACTGCGAGAAAGAACCCTTTGTTGCTCAGATACCCTTGATAAGTCCATATGTGACAAGTTTCTCCACCATATTCGCAGTCATGTTCTGCCATATGAGAGCCAATAATCAGAGATTAGACCCATATTACACTTTGCCCTGCTACTGAGTAAAGTCTCACCATTTTCTAGCATTTTGCGAAAGAGCCCTATATAGACAGATATTCAATTAGTATGTCCAGGCAGCAATAGTGCACAAACAGCAGGACTTCTGCAAGAATACCCTAAGTTCCAATGTCCTTTCATGTTTTCATTGACCGCATAGTTTTCCCTAGATTTTTTGCGGGGAAGAGTCAGTAATGAATTAATCGGATAGTCCTTGTCTATGTCGAAGCCGTAAAACATTCACAGGCAAGTGATCATTTGTCTGCACGGCTTAGTCCAATTCCTTTTAGTGTACAAACTTGCGCTTTGCGAGGCTGGGTATTGCATTCATCAACTTCATCCATGCGCTGGTGATCATCCTTTGAATTATGAAACTCCACAGGAAATGTTAGATTCAGCATGGGGTCCACGCATTCATTCCTGCAAGAATGTAATGTGTTACTAACATTCTTCACCGAACTTATGTCAAGTCCCACTTCTAGGATGAGTATCCCTCAATAACAGTATTCATGACTGTATCTCATCAAAGCAATTTAGATACCATGGTAGACATTCCAAATTAAACTTCCTTAGATCCACTCAGTGACGTAGAAGCACAAAAAATTGCACAGGGAAAGCCAGAAAAAATCTCAAAGCCACCAAATTTGTTAGTATATCTAGATAATCCTGTACACTTTTTTGAACTTTTGTTGACGTTGCAGTGTTTGGAATGACTTGCTCTGAAAATAAGAAAAATGCAATTCAAAAAGGACATCATCATTTGAAAGTTACAAATGAAAAAATTAAGCGCTTTATTGGAATTCTTTTGCTGTCGGGTTACACTATTGCAAGATATTGAGTGTACTGGAAACACTGGAGGCAACGCGTCGATTGCAACTTTCAAGGTGTGCCAGTTGCCATGCCAAGGAATAGATTCAAAGAATTGCTGCGGTTCTTTCACGTTGCCGATATCACTTACATGGTCCCATACGATACGTTCGCAAAAGTTCAAAAGCGTATTCAATTTGCCATTTGCGAAGCATCCTTTTCAGATTTCTGTTGAATTCTTCAACGAACGAAGCCGAACTAGCTTAGGCTAATGTACAACACGTTGACGATATTACAATCCTAATGCTCAATGACTTCCAGAGAGTTGGATGCTTGATAAATCGAAACTCAGTTCAAGTAATAAATTAAAAGCATGAACAATGCTATAGCTTCCTCCTACAGTGGATAGTTATTAAACATGTTTTCTGTTCCTATGTTTCCGCATCACTTATTCATACCATTTTCTATCTTAAAATGTCAAATGGGTTAGCTTTTCTTTGTCTCTTTGTCCGAACATCCTTGCATTTATCAATCTAGCATTGACCGGAAATATCATCAGTTACATTATCCTTGCTTACTAACCACAACCCAAGGCTATCTATCTCGTAAATATTCTAGTGGTCGGACGGAAATAGGACTCCTGAAAATGACTTACGTTCTTTGAAATTTGCCTGCAGGGCTGTGGTGCAAGGGTGGGTATGATACTAAATTGGGTAGTTCCCTCTGCCCAATCACCTTCGGAACGATCGGAATCCATGTGGCTCGTTTTTCGCAATTGGCTCTGGTGCCAGATAATTAATGACTCAGTGAATGTAATTTTAATATTAGTTGACCCAGTGATGAAAATACTCGCCTTAAATCAAAAATATCAATAGCTGTATGGCTATTTGTCCCTCAGAATAAAGTCAACATTAGAGCATTATTCAGGCTTGCTATTGCACGTGTCCATCTATTCCCTTCCAAACTTTCAATATTTAATATTCTTCCAAGCATTGTCCTGATTTTCATACGTAAGCTAGAAGAAACAAAAGACTAAAAATAAGCTTGCGAAAATAGATTTACCGTTGTCGCAAAATCGTGCTTTGGTTTCACTCCATGAATTTATTTAAAGGATTAGTCCTTGTCCACTTCCTTCATTATCCGCTTGCTCTTTTCATTGTTCGGAATTGTTTAGAGAAGCAATTTCACTTGAATCTACATCGAAATCGATTTGTTTCCAGTGGCATTGTAAACCGCGCACAGACTCCGCAGTTTTCAGCTCCCAGCTCGAATCCGGGCGGAAAGGACTATTATTTTACGGTGAAAGGAGGTTATTTCTTCTGAGAAAATGTGCATTGTCGAGTCACTGCTACAAGTCCTTGGGTTAAGTTGTAAGATTTAGAATTGTAGTGAAATGAAAGCAATTGAATGAACAATGGATTGACCTTCGAATTTGTTAGGTTGGACAGATTTAGATGGTGAGGATATTTCATTCTATCATCCGTACGTACAAGGACATAAAGAGATGATAGAATTCAATGAGCTGATGCACTGCTATTTGGTATCATGATTTATATGCACTTTGGCATATTTACGTAAGACATCGTTTCTTGTTCTTCGTACATTTCAGATAGATTTCAAATAAATGGACCTTCTTATCAATGTGAACAATATCGTCGATAAAAATATAAACGATGGGAGATTTGCTGGAGAAGAAGTTGAAACTACAAAAGTTTGAAGTTTCAAGGAAAGTCGTGATGTTTGTTCGATTGAAGTTAGACGATGAATTTATTTACTTTCTATTAAGAAGACCAGGATTAGCTCCGAGATGCATATCTTAAACTTGACCCTTTAAAAAATCAAATGCAACTTGAATTTCTTTTTTTCACCTTCGAGACGTTTTTTGTACCCAAAATCATTATTTTTTTGAGAGTAGTTGATACCAGTTTGGTTTGAAGCAAATCAAATTAGAGGCAAAAACGAGCCTAAGCATTTCCTCCAACGTCAGTAGAAAGCAAGCAAATCCGTATAGTGAACAAGGTTAAATATTTTTGAGCACTCCAGGTTACCTTTCAAATGTCTCACAAAAATTAAACGTCAGAAATGTGACGATATCAGCACTCTTCACTATGAAAAGACCGGTCTGTAAGGCATCGACATTAAGGCGAGAGTTGCAACCACCAAAACAACTTATTTTGGCTGGAATCATAAAATATCTCCACCATCATTAGACAGGTAGGGAACCCCAAGAGCTTGCATGGACTTCGCAAATGCCTCGAGGATTATCCTACCTGCAAACGCCATGCAGGTTATATTCAAACCGATAGAGCCATATACATATTAACAGCGACACGTAAATCCTTACTCGCAAATATCACATTCTTCAGAGAAATTAACCGTCAATCTATCTTTGAAAGGATTCCTTTTATCTTCTGAAATCTATTCAGAGAATGAACGTGTCAATCGGGAAAAAACCTCACAAGATTCTGGCAACCTTTAGACAACAAGATAGTGTGTAGTATCAATCTATTAGCTAGAGAACAAGACTGGAATACGGGGTGTGGCATAACTTCTAGACTATTTCTTTGCTAAATGGATTTGAAACGCGGGAGGTTGATGGCATCGCAATTTTTTCGACCATGCACAAATTTAGTCAATTCACAAGCTAGGAAGTACCGAACCGGTTTAAGTAAAGAACTGCCAAGAATGACACGAACATGACTGCAGGCAAACATTGTCTTATTGAAATACGAAAGATACATTTGCAACTGACGTTTACTCTATCCCTTTTCAAAATGACTGACTAAATTTTTCATAAATGTAGTTTACGGGGGATACCCAAAAAAACTGAACTGACTGTGTGATAAGCTGAGCTTTTGTTTTAACGCGTCCTGCCTATAGGGATGTATGCAACCACTATTCCCGAGTCACTAAGAGATGCTAAAGAAGGTTTCGTTCGGTTTATATTAAATTTTAAGTGAAAGTTGCGTTGCGCGCTTCGTATTATGATCCTCGTGAGCAGCGGGGGCCAACAGAACTGGCACATAAACTCGTGAAATGTCAAAAAAATTATGATGCTATTGGGGAAACTCAAGTATTTGGGTATTTTTCCCATTTTGTTTCGCCCGTCCATGGCCCGAACCGACGATGAACTGAAAGAATGAATGTTGAAAACTCGACGAAATCATCTTTGAAGTTCGACGATAGACTCGAGAATGAAGATCGAGGATGGATTGAAGAAATTGTGGAACTATCTGGAGTGAATGTTGCTGGAAGATTTGGGGACAGAAATGTTTTTGCCCAACTCGCGCCTCGATTGCATTCTGCTGATCAAAAATAAAGTCGGGTGGAACCACGCATATCCAAAACGAATCCCAATTTTTTTCTAGGGTCCTCACTGTAACCGAATCCTGGTGTTGCCGTTATGACCTTGAAACGAACCAACAATCAAGCTAATGGAAAATTCCAGATTGCCTCGCCCAAAATAGTTCACCTCGTGAAGTCAAGCGTCTAACTAATGCTGATTTCGCCCATTTAGGGTTTCTTGTACAGTGTCAGCTTATTTTCTAGGCTTCCTATCTCGAAGTTTTGGAAAGATTGTGCAACATTAGGAGCACAGGAGGCCTGATTTGTGACAGTTCGCTGACTAGTTTTTCAGCACGATACCCTGATGAAAAGAGATATGAAAGGAAAGCGTTTTGCCAACGATACTGAAGTGGAAACAAAACGACGAAGGCACTTGCAGGTATTACAGACGCCAAATTAAAAAAAAAATTGAAAGCAATGGAATATAAGATTGAACAAGTGTATTAGTGCCGGTGCAGAGTATTCCTTTAGAGTACTCCCCAAAACTCTCCTTGAAGGTTTTAACTTAAAAATTGTATCCATAAACTAAACAAAAAATTTTAGTAATCCCTCTTAGTACATAACGTTAGGGAAGAGGCAAATCATGAAAATTCCTTTGGTTTGGGAAGGAGTTTCAACATGAACATTATGTTTTAAACTAAGCCACAAGCAAGAGCTTGTCACAAGCGTTGGCCTACTGCGTATACAAAAGAAAACCATGAAGAATAATAATAAAAATTCGTGATGATTGTCAATCATAATTGTTTGAATCCAGAATCTATAATTGCTCCCACAAAATGTCAGGGGAGTATTGAATATTTTTAAAACCATTTTGATCAAAATCAGATATCTAATGGAAGCTTAATTATAGAAAGTATTTTGGTGCGAAACTCATTAATATGGAGCTTCCTTTGATACGGTTCAGCTAGATACGCTGATTTTAAGCTCCTCCAGGTAAAACCTCCCCGACATTATATCGCCGTGATGAGCAGTATGTTATGTGGGGAGTCGTTTGTGGTGACTGATGGAAATTCGACATCGATACGCAATTTTAAGGTGTTGAATGGTCTACTGCAAGATACAGTTCCTTGCAGTAGACCATTGAACTAGACACTGAACTATTCTCAATTTAAAGTCGCAATAACTTCTATTTCAAATTATTAGCAACGCTCGTGATTTGCTGGTGAATTTTATGGAGCAAACAGAAAAACTTGGGTAAACTAAAGGAATCTTCAAGGCATATTTTACGATATTCAGTTCTACGCGAACAACATGCGAATGCAACTGAACGCGCCGAGGTGCGAAATGGTTTTGTTTCCTACTATATCGCGCATGGGAAGTTGAGATCTAGAAAGCAACAGGAAGGACTTCCCGCATTATGGGAAGTAGGTCAGATCGGGGTCCGCATAGCTCATATCGGTGTTGATCTAGATTAGTACCTTTATTCCAATGAAAACTCAAAGGCACAACAAATTTCCATGATCCTTTGGTGAATATTACGCTTGAAATACGTTCACCAAGTGACCAAGATAATCTGTTATAAGGCTATTGTTTGACCAGTGCTAAACTATGGATGTCAGATCTGCCACCAGAGTACTAGTATGATGACAGAGCTACGGAATTTTTCTAGCGTTTCCAATAGGCCCGAAACAGAATGGAAGCAAAACGCAACCAAAACTCATAAAATCATTCTTTAATCACGAAATCACATCGCAAATGCAATGAATGAAAGCGATAATCCTTAAATTTCACAGTCAATCTCCCGCAAAACTTGTTTCATGTCCATATCAGTTCAGAATTCAACATCATCTACTGGATTCTAGGATAGTTTTTAAGTTTTCAGTAAATGTCGATGATTGTATGATTTCTAATCTGCAATCAATATGAAAATGGATTAAAACTTTTCTTTCGTTCTTGCTGTATTCGCACTACTAGGATACCTGCAAAATTTTGTTACTTTACTCTAAAGATTGTTACGCGAAAAGAAAAATTTTCTTTTACTTTTCCTTCAAGACGTCATGCATAATGAAATCAACGAACCACAAACTTTCCTCTTCTCAGCATCATTATCATGTTAAGTGGTTTGAAGACACCGCAGGAAAGATATCCTCAGCTTCTTAGGTGCATGTCAAAAACGCTTGAAAGATTCATGGCTTAGAAGTTTTACTCCACGTAACTAAAAGAAGAAATAATAGCATCGTAGCCACTCGCTTTAAAAAAAATGGGACACGGCGCAAAGAACAAGGATGAGTCGTGGTTGAATTTACTTATGATAATTACGTGGAATTTCTCGCCAAAGTCGAAACTGACATGCGGCACTAACGCAAAAAGGTAGTGTCATCGTCCTTTGGGCCGCGCATTTAACTGACTTCCTTCAGTTTTTTTTAAGCTTTGAAAATTCATCAACAACAAAATGTCCTTGCACAATGATGTTAATGTTCACGATGAAATAATAAAAGAAAAATGGTTTTGAGGTTTGCGCGCTACTTTGTGTTGCGCGCCTTCAGCGAAAAAGTGTCAAGTCATATTAAAAATATCTTTTGTTAGAAAATAAAATAAAACAAGTGCCATGGTAAGTTAGTGGCAGGATAATAACGTCAATTGATAGTGTAAAAGTTTTCCAGTCGTTTGCTTTTGCGCTACCGAGAAATTCAAGTTATTTGCCGGCTTTAATAGATTCGTTTTACTTCGGAGAACATTTGTTAAGCAACCTTAAACTTGTGAACGGAAGGATGTGCTGTTGCTTGTGTTGCGGCGTTAATGAAAATTATCGAGAATTTAACGCAATATTTTAGGTTGGTAAATAGAGAGAATGATAGCATGGATGGGAGTTCAAATGAAAAGTTGGCTTTCTAAGACCAAGAATATTTATGGTGTTTGGAATGCGATTCTAACGCAGTGCGACAAAAAGCACAAATCGTGAAAATTACATCCTTGTAACAAATGCGAATTTAAACTTTAAACAATGATTGAGACATGTTCATTAGTATCCCCACAAAACGCAACATATTTAACGCCCTTATTGTCCCCAACAAAACAATGAACATAGGAGGGTGTGCTGTTATTAAGTCCTTTATACACTCGCTGCGCGAAAATCATAGATTTCCGTTGTTGCAGTTGTTGTTAGCTGTCTGGAAGATCTCGACTTTAGCTTTTTGGCGAATGGAGTTTTCAGCTCGCCATCAACACAACAGATATCCGTAGATGAATAAATAAAGCAGATCATCCACTAAAGTGAAAGATTTACTCAGTTGACTCGATGACGCTCATCAATTATATGGTATCTTTGCTTTTTCAACATTTAATCCCGACGTATGCAGATAAGAGGACAGCAAAATGCATCATACATGCAGTGATAGTGCATAGTTGGTGGCTGTTTCCCAGCTCGCTCGTTAGTTACTTTTGAAAGCATAGAATCATGCCAGTTGGTAAGGACAATGCCAGGCGAACAATGGAGTTGAACGAAACAATAAATGAGATTCTAAGCTCGGGCGAAGAAAAGTAGCAATTTCGCATAGTCATCAACGCCCCAGTCGACGACGATCCTGTTGTGTCCGTTGTGCAAAAAGAAAACATCCTCGGAACGCTCAACTTTGCAACATACGATGAAATTGCAATATGCAGGATTCATTAGGATGGATCAAGTGAATTGAAGATTAAGGATTTTTAATGCGAAAAACAATTAAAAAGATATAGCCGGATTAAAAAGTCTTTTGCATACAGATACGATTATCCTTCTACATTTTCATGGTCTGCTGAAGCTCGAGAATGGAATATTTCTTTTCATTGCAAGTCAAAGATTGGGATGCAGATTTAATCCGCATGGACAAAGAACTGGTCGTTATTGGACAATAGAATTTCAATTCACATAATGAATCAGCAGTCAGGATAAGAAACTTGTGGAAAAAGTTCGTAATATATTTGAAAAGTTTTCTGGTATGTTGTGGAAATGTATGAAGTTTGACTGCACCAGGTATGGTAGGGATTATGTAAGATTAAAACGTAGGAAGTTAATAGCATTTAGATTCTGAAAAGCCATCGAATAGTATGGACGGAACGATGTGAGATTAGCTGGTTGAAAAGGATGCAGCAAACTCGGATGTCATGCAAGTTTTATATTATTCAAGTGGATATTGCCGTCAGGAATGCTACAAAGGATCCTCGGAACAGTTTTAATCCAATTAAGGTGGAGTAGCCCGTTGTATAATTGAAGAATTCTATTTCGACTGTTATACGAATATGTCAATGGTGATCAGAGTATTCATTACTGATGCGACATCATTGTACGGGTTCCAATATTCAATAAGTATCAACAGACTACCAGCAATAGTAGTTATGACTGTTGACGGTAATCATTACTCGAAAATCAGCATGTTACTGGATTACAGATTGATTGACGTTAGTGTCATTAGGCACCCCTATTTCGTTCATGTTTCATTGAATGTTTCCTGTTTTTCTTCAGTTCTTCCCCCTTTTTTACTATTTGTTTCTCATAATCATGTTCATATCAAAAACAAACTAATATTATGAATATATATATATGTATCTTGAGAGTAAGTATAGTATATAAGTCTATATATAAGTATCTTGACATACCTTATGACTGTCATGTCATGTCATGTCACTGTCATGTTTCTATAAACCTTGCTAGCTTATTCAGTTCATTCTATGTTGTTTCGGGTTCTGGATGTCAGATTGTGAACACTAAAAAATTATTGTAACGATAAAAAAACTTGTTTTCGCTTGACTTCTATTTCAAAGTAAATGTCGCGTTCACTCGACAATGAATTCTAGGAAATTTTAAGCGACTTGTCTGACATTTGAAACAATTTCAAGTTTCACAAAATTCATGTGAAAAAACAAACCAAACTATTCATCAAACGAGTCATTATTTATACAATTTCCTGTTCAACCTGAAGCGTCTTTCAATGATTTCCAAGACATTCAATTTTGCCTGGGAGCTCCTAGTCTATAAATCCGATAAATTACTTCAATTTTTAAGTGCTTGAAATAGTTGTCCACATATACGATTTATCCTTAAGTGTTTTAGCACTTAAGCATTGACATTCCACTCGGTTCTGTCAAAAAGTTTCAGTATTTTGTCGCGTAATAGTCAAGTTTCAATAAGTTTCAACTACCAAGTTGGTTTAAATTTGTTAGAATATAATATCCTCGTTCTCCATCTAAATAAAATTCCCCACTTAACTTGTTGTTCCGAATTGACGTTGCAAACGTCAATTTTGTCAGCAAACGTCAATTGAACGCCAGAAAATGTTTTGAATATATTTTGAATAGTAGTCCGCCTATTTTGGAC
Source organism: Stratiomys singularior (assembly GCA_954870665.1). NCBI lineage: Eukaryota > Metazoa > Arthropoda > Insecta > Diptera > Stratiomyidae > Stratiomys > Stratiomys singularior. Next base: position 149,185,904 of record OX940878.1, on the reverse strand, counting down.
TTAATTTTGAGTTGATAAAAGAGATAAATTGATATTGAACTGCCACTGGACATTTGCTATTTGATAGCAAAACAGACAGGGGAGCTGAATACAAAGTCACTGCGTACGCTTTCGCACAGCGACATCATTTACTACATTGAGTTTGGGCAGCTGAATATAGACATGGCCAAAACGATTTTGAAGACAACGAAAGTGAAGGACGTCAAGAAGTTCCAACTGCCAATGCTAATATGGCTAAATTTCACAAAATGGTAAATAACAGTCGTCGAATTAAAGTGACAGAGATAGAAAAATTTGGGCATACGTTTTTGTCTAATACATTTAAGGATGGGAGAGCTATTTGCGTGTTGATAGCAATGTTTAAAGATGTTAGAACAAAAAAGGTGTTCCAATGAACATTTGCAACGCTCTCAGCAAAAGTTTAGGCTTATGATGTTGACGTTTTTCTGTAGATAAAACTTAGGTATACCATCTGCCCAACTTGGAAATATTTTCAAAAAATTGATCTATGGAATGAGAATCGCATCTTATAAATAGCATAAACTGATTTTTTAGCGACATGTGCCATGATAATTATTTTTTGAGGTCGTTGAGAGCCACTTCTCTAACCTAAAGCTTGCAATCGGAATGCAAAGGGTCTTGTCAAAAGCGGAAACTTTCGACGTTTTAAACAATTATCTTACATCAAAAGATGTCAACGAATATGCTGATGACTATTTAGACGGGATTTAGATTGGGTATTATAATAATTATACCTAGGTGTGCACGAAAGTCGAGAAACACAAAAATGAAACCAAATCTTCACAAAGACCTCTTTTGTGTCAGCCGCTGCGGTTTTCTAACATTACAAGCTTCTTGCTGAGATTCTGAAACTATTTCTAAATACTGCAGCCCAGTTTGGTTTTAGAGTATTTATTTCTTCGCCGTGATTCTGGATAATTGCAAATATTCTGCATACTCATAAGCCAATGTCAAAAGTTGTTGCAAGGATCATAATGCAACTTGCAACTTTGCAATCATAATGCAAATATTGGAAGAAGACTCTTTCTCTTGGTAGTATAAAATTACCTGAGCGACATTGTATTTGATGCAAACAAATACCAACCAATACCAAATACCGAATAAATGATGCTTGAAATCCCCCCAAACCTTTTCCAAATTTTTCAACGTGATGTTATAGAGGTCAAGGTTCGTTGCTATACTTGACAGTTGCTTTTCGTATCGATAGTACGCTCGCAGTTTCTTCAGAAATTGCGGTTTTGATCTATTTTCCATCTATACCTCGCTTTTCGGTCATAGGCTAATCTCTCTGCACGTTTTACAGATGACAGCAACAGAATATCTATAATATTTAAACTCAAAACAGTGTTTTGCTATTTATATTGGCGTCGATTAATAAAGTTACGGGGCACATTGGGCTCACCAATGAGCCTCATAGATTGTTGTATCAAAGTAACCCAGAGTAATGTTTTCTAAGACCTAGTTGCACTATTGTAACAAACTTTCCATTAAAAAATAAATTGGTCAATATCCTGAATACTGGATGTCCCAATTTACTTTTAGTCAATAAAGATCCTTACAAGCTGTCACAGAAGATCGCTTAAACACTATAATAGTTCATGTTTTTTTTTACTTGAGTGCACTTAAAATACGTTCAATCTTGTCGCATGTTACCAGATAACTAGCTGTAAACGCAATCGCAGTGGCTGTGTTCACACATTGGAAGGCGCGTTTTAGAGTTATTACGACTGGAATCGGATTTAGTCGATTATGAAATAATGCCTGTGTATCTAGACGGGTGCTGAAAAAATGCAACAAAGGAAAACGGTAAAATTTATTTAATATAATATAATATAATAAATTTTAGATTCAATTTATTTTTGTTCAAATTGGCCACCTTTGGCATGAACTATGGCCTTTAAACGGCCAATGAAGGTATTGCACGTTGCACGAAAGTGGCTTTGTGGTATTTTCGCCCATTCCCGGCGAAGCGTTTTTTTGAGATGATCAATACTTTAGTAATTTTTAGTTCCAATCTTACTCTTCTAAATAACGCAGGCGCAATAGTCCAACAGATTGGCATCTGGAGATTTCGGCGGGCATTCTGTGCTAGAAATGAAGTGAGCAACCTCGTTTTTGAGCCATTCTTCGTTGACGCACGATGAGTCCTGTTAGAATGCCCATGGTCTGCGAACGAAATGTTTACGTGCCCACGTCTTCATTACCCTCTCCAAAATCTTTTCCCGGCAATATTTGGCATTTATTTTGACCCGTTGACGCATACGAGCGACCATCGGTCGTTATGGCGGCTCACACCATCACCACGGCCGGCGCTTGAGCTCTGGTGGCCAATCGAAGGTGTAAATTTTCAGCTGATCTCTGCCAAGCAAACACGATCATTTTGTTTGTTTGGAAATTGCTGGACCGACAAACCGCTCATCAGGGAAAACCAAATTTGGCAACTGGCCACTCTCGTGCAAGCGAATCAACTCTTTGGCTCTATCGAGTCTAACTTTTTTTTTTGTGCATCGGTAAGATCTTGCATTTTTTGGAACTTCAATGGCTTCAGTTCAAGCTCATTTTTCAATATGTGTTGCATCCGTTCTCGCGATATGTTCATGTCAGGAGCAATTTTAACAGCACTGCGACCCGGATTTGGCTCAATTCTGCCCTTAACTTTCCGAATTATTTCTGGTATTGTTACAATTTTTTTCGTCTACTTCCTTGGCATTGGGCAACGCTACCAGTATCGCGGTAACGAGCGATGGTACGAGAAACAAAAGATTTATTCACATTTAAATTTTGAAGAGCTCTAACGATAGCCACTTGTGATTTTCCAGCCAAATGTACAGGAATAACACTATCACGTTTGAGTTCCATCACGAATAACTTGTTTTCTATAAAAATCAGACCAAAATGCTTTTGTACGCTTGTCAATAATATAATGAACTGTCATTGGAATAAATTTTAGCGCGATGTCTGACGTATATATCGGTCTGAAGTTGTTTGCAGTTTTCTTCAGCACCCTTGTATGTGCCTATTGTATGTTGTATGTGCCTCTTGTCCACCTCCCCTTATGTGCGTTTATTTTTGTTTGACAGGAACAAGCAGGACCACAGTTTTGTTAATGGCACTATTTTCGGTCGCCCTCAAATGGAATGAAAAAAGATGATATTAAGTCTTACTCTGTTATCCATAGAGTTTGTAGTACAGTATTACATTTCCGAGGAGCTTGGGTGAGTTTTTTTTGTGAAGTCACACATTAGCAAATTTCTACGGTAAACACACATTAAATCAATTTTCGAAACTAATTTTTCTCGGTCTTCCATGATTATCTATTATATCCTGAAGCTTAAACAGAAAATAAAAAATTGGCGGTTACTAAACATTTTGGAAATCTTCAACAAATTTTCGCATTATTAACCTGCTGAAATGTAAGACCAATTTATTGTGGACAGCGTATGGGTTCCGCATGATTAAAGGATAGCGAAAATTTCTTACATTCTCGAACAAATAGTTAATGTACGTTGGCAATAGTATCAACTGATGGGTGCATGAATGCGCACCCATACAGGGTTTACGGATTGCAACGGAAAAGGGTTTTCATGTTCACCCAAGGTACAGTATTTCTCAAATGCTACGATTTTTAAAGAAAATATCTTCATTTGACCTCTTATAAATGCAGAGTTGATGTCCTGAATTCTGAGCATTCAATACCTTATCTTTGGACGCGCCGGATTATTGCAATTGCAAGGACCTTCCCTCGGTCGTGTTTCTAATACTGAATCATGTTTGTACAATGGCAACACTCTAGAACATAACACGAATTTACAAGAGCCAGGAACTACACCACGATTGGGGTCAGGACGTACATAAACCAAAACTGTATGAGAACAATTGGCCAAATCCCCATAGAAGATTTATCGTTATGTCAGTTCCGGGCCAGAGGAAGTGTCCGTCTATTTATTTGTGCAAGTCAAAAGTATCAGCCGTGCAAACATATTATCTGCAGGGTCGTTATTCTTGCCACGGCGTTGTCCCTGTAATTTATAGTAATAATCATACACCTTGGGGAGCAGTGCTGCCAGTTGCATCAGAACGAACTCACGACGCTAGGTCCTCGGGATGGTTGAGGCACAGTGCACACTTTGCTGCACAGATGAATGGTCCATAGGACGCGAGTAAACGCTGAATATAGACATAAGTCTGCTTGCATGTGTCCTTCCATTCAGCTGGATGATACGATGGCCCCCGGTCCATTCGGAGTCACTGCAGTGGAAAATTAGAATTTCGTTTGTGTTCCATGAATAAAGATGAGACGAAAGATTTCCCCGGGAAACTATCCTGCCTTTTTTTCTTTCGTATTCTTCCTCTCGATTTATGTATTATTTTCGTACTCGTCCTTTCACCATCTGGTGGATACTATTCAAAAGATGGAATACGTCTGAGCTGAATGTGGCGATTACGTACGGAAATGAGAGAAAAATAAATGTTAGAATGGTAGATGGATAGATGGATGAAAGGACGAATTCATGGTGATTCTCTCGCTATATATCTAAACGGCCTCGACGTTCAACTATCAATGGGAGCAATAATGTTCGTTTTCGTTGTCGTGACGGAATCCTGTTGTGAATGTGGATAATGTGATGGGACATACGTTTTTTTTTTCATTTGATCATGATTAAAGTTGGTATGAAGAAAGTGTTGAAGAATATTTTGAGGGATAATTTTTAGAAAGTAAAAAATAAAATGGTATGAAAGAATTGGATGTGCTTTAAATTGAATGAATTCGCTGAAGAACGTAATTGTGGATATTAAGTGCAAATTTAATTTAAAACCAATATTCCTATATTCCTAGTCTAAATGGCTGTCTCTGCTTTTCCTATCAATAGTAAACTCCTCAAACTCCTGAGACTTGTTCCTGATGGTATTTTACAGCCATGTCATATCAAAGACCTCATTGACTTCTGTAGAATCAAAATTAACCTTACATATTAATCTGAAGATTTACGGAACTTACCGAATTTTGCGAGACTTTACTTCGAACGTCAAAAAATTGTTGACTATGACTGTATATAAAACAGCTGACTTAAAAACGTCAAAGTTCGAATAGGATTTCGTACTTTCCAAAGGTTATTAATTGACTAAGGTAATGGAATTTCCAGGATGACAACAAACAATTTTTCCCGGTAGAGGGAGTGCAAACAACGTTAACATTTTCGGGCGCCTATACTCAGAGTCAGACCGAGATGATACAATACAAATATGTCTGTATATGTATCGCTTTTAACGTTAAAGCTTTGAGGAATATTTCAAGCCAAAATGGAAGAAATGAAATTCCTCCAATTTTGGTTGAGTACCATTAGATTAGGAGTTGCTTGAAGTGTTACTGATGGATAGTAGCGACTCTGTGGCTTAATGAGAAACAATCAATGGTTTGACTCGTCAAATGAGCCCAAGGTGACACGTTTGATGAATAGTTTGTAGTTTTATTTTGCAAATATTGTATAATGGCAAATCCTATTCGACAAAAAGCAGGTGATGAGGAATTTCATCTAAAAGCTGGTTTGGCTCGTGGTGACTGATGTCAATTTTTAATTGAGGGTCTTTGTATTTACTTAGAGGAAAAGTTACCTGTCCTCGTACACAATCGTATTCATACTAGTTTAGTTTGAATCGAAAAAAAATTTATGTTGAATACTATTCAGTATCATACTAACGTCAGCATATCGAATTGGTATCGGTTAATGTACTTCAAGATTTCCCACAATCGTACATGATCCTGATGACTATCATGTCCCAGTGAATTCCAAGTTTGTAATAAAGGCTGAAATCAATACTCGCATATTTGGCGAAAATTGATTTAATTTTTAAGGATCGTATCAGCATTGCGAATGGGTTCTCATTGTAGTATACATGCGCTATCAACAAATGAATTTATTATTAAAACTAATCTGGTACAAGGATTCAGGTGAAATCATTTAAATCAAATCTGAATATCCATTACATGTCCAGCCCGTTTTGAACATGTTTACGTGTGAGAACGCACACCAAGATTGCATGTTGATGAAATATTTGCAAAGGACTTAGATTAAATTTAAATGCAAAACCAATAACAGAGCAGACGGAAGTGAATTAGTGGTGTCGTTGTGTTCTGCATATTCTTCATATGCTAATTTCAAATCAATAGACATGAAATAATAATGTCAGCCTGGAAATTGTAATGGTAAGTAGACGCATTACATGCGATAGGATTAATAGGACACATATATTTCCGTGGACCGATTTTACCACGTTCGTTAACTCGCGAAATATTTTCATTGGATTTTATTTTTTTAAGTTGTTGTTTTTCTTATTTATATTTTTTATGTGTGTTTTAGGTGTTATATTGGGTAGCAACGTTTACAATCTTTTCAATCTTTTTCTTTAAATTAAAAAAAAGTACTCTCAAAGTCTGCATCGAAAAATAATCGCCTAAGATATGCTCGAGTTTGCGAAAGAAACGCAAACTGACATGGTGCTGTTGAGCGTGCAATATTACACCATAAATTCACTAACATGGTATCCTAACGAATCTGGTGCAGCCACCATCTGGGTACACCATCAGGGAACAATGCTCGCCTCCAAGTGCGGGGCTGGGTGCAAGGAGTTGGTTTCGTTTGGAGCTAATCGTTGTCATCCTTTCATTTTAGGCTCAATACTTTGGACGAGGCCGTTTCGAGTACAGAGAGCCATGTGCTCGTCGGAGGCATCTTCAACGCTAAAGCAATCGGTTCGGCCATTCATCAATCCGATACTCGGGGCGAATGGAGCCTGGAAATGGTAGTCAGAACTAGGCTGATCGTATTGAAAACAAGCCACGCCCCTTCTTTCTGTCGATGGGGTTGCGTAGAGAGCCATACCTGAAGAGTGCTAGACTATCACTTGGCCAGCAATCACCAGTACGTAACATTGAAGATCCATAACGGTGCTTCCCGTTGACAACGCGCTCAGTCTTCTGCACTCTGATGGTACTGAGAGATTACGCCGGGGGTGCAGGTCCTTAAGCAAAAAATGTGGTGAACCAAATTATGAGAATCATCGCGTCTGCCTGCAAGTCTTCCACGCTCCTACGAAGGCCGACGATATGTTCAGTTATCGAAATATCCATCATCCTAAGGCACCTATAGGCGTAGGAACAGGCGGCATAGTCCCAAGATAACTGTCAAACAGTTCCAGGTTAGGTTCTCAGGTTGACAGGGTAGGTTTTTAGTGGGTAGTCCAGAAGCATTGCACGTCTGGGAGTCCAACACTCAGCGCGCAAACTTCCTTCACCTCCCTATTAAAAAAACGTATGGTATAACCTGACACTGCTAGATGATTCAGATTTTAAAGTGAATCCGTTAGAACATTGATTACACTGTCTTATATTTCTGAAGTTCAATGGGACATCCTTGTGTATGAATTAAAATTAAGCTGCTGCGAGGTTGTATAAATTTACTTAATCTAGGAATCAGCTATGAATTTCTCCGAATCAACATTTATAAACAATGAGGGTCTGAATTGTTCGGCGTTGAGGATATGCTTGTCTGTCCGATTTGACAAAATTTTCCTGAGTTTTATTGATGATTTTATTCAATTTCGAAGCCCAGGAACCATTTTAGACAACCTGCTCCACAATAAATTATTGAGCAAAAACTCACAGGACGCATTGCATGTCGAAAAATTAAAAGATTCTTCAGATTTTATAAATTCAACTTTAAGTTTTGCTACCTTTTTCGCTTCAAGGATGCGTAAGTATTTCTGAAGCACCGAAAAGCTATCATAACTCATTTCTCTCTTGAAGATTCTGTATAAATGCTTTCCAGTTATTTCTCCTTTCTTTTCTTCTCTTTGCGAAAACGTGCAAAAAGAAAATTTGCATTGGTGAAGTGTTTCTTTTCTGAAAACACATTAACAATTTAAATCATTCGTTTTTAAGGCATCATCGTTTAACTACACTTCCAAAGTGCTCAACCATGCAATTAATTACGACCACACTAAGAATCCAGCAATTAGCACAATCGTTTTCATCAGAATATACGCAAGTATGCCAAGCATAATCATAAAAAAAGGAAGTTCACTTCAAAGAAACACTTAAAGTCGATGTACTTTTTGATGATTTTCCTTTTATGAAAACCAGAGTATGAAGCTTAACCCAAGTACATTCAGCAACAGCATCAAATCACCCCAGTTAACGTTCATGTCTTATTTAGGATGAAAACACGTTTTTGCTTTTTACTGGAAAATTAACACTTCCAACCAAAAATAAATGCTGCAGTTTACATAATTTCATTTGTTTTACTCAGCCTAACCTTACAAACGTCAAGTGGGCAAGTTCAGCTCTTTTGTTTCCACTTCCACTGGGTGCTTGCAGCACGTGTGAATCTTTCAAGGAAGTAAACGACAGGTTCTGTCATTTCAGCAGGAACATGAAAATACGGTCTATGCCTGGTGTTTCTAAGTAAGAATGATTTTTACAACACGAGCCAGCATTTCGCTCGTGGTGAAAGTAAAGAGGGAGGGACTAGTGAGGTGAAAGTTCATTTTGAAATTCTAATTATGATAAAGGATAAAACGCAAGTATTTCGCGTGCATTTAGTTTCCTATTCAATTAATTCAACACCGAAGTCAAATGGAATTAAGTTTGAAATTACTTATATAGCTCTCAGCGCTAAAGAACTCGTTCGTTGAATTGATCTTTTTTCCAAGGCTAAAGTAAGCTACCAATTGAGAATGGTACATAATATGCTGAAAATAGCCACAATTGAAAATGACATTACATCTTGTCGAATGCCGAATTCTTGCATGTAACGGTTTCACAATGTACATTTAGACGTGTACGTGGGTGGTTTGAAAAGTGTCCGACTACAACCTATAGAGTGCGGCACTTGTCAATCAAAGCAAATGAATATAATTGTGCATCTTTTGACAGCTACTCATCGAAGTTTCAGCCATTTTGGAAGCGCAATTTTTAGTTGATAATCGTTTGAGTGAGTCGATATAAGTATTTTTGTGAAAATGGAAATAATGCGTAAAGAGCTGTTATTAAATTTTTGTTTTTGAAAGGCATACGCAAATCAAAGATGAGTTGGATTCTGTGTATGAGGACTCTGCACTAGTATTTACCACAGTAAAATGTTGACCAGCTGAATTTACATGTGCTTGTAAGAGCTTGGGAGATGATGAACATTCAGGACGTCCAAAAACTGCATCTACTGATGATAACATTGCTAGAGTTGGTAGACGACCGCCAAATTATAGTGAGTGAAATGAATGAAGTCTAAAGAATGTTTCTGTCACATATAAAGTAAGATTTAGGCATAAAAAAGCTGTATTTGTCAAATTCGTGTGTACCTAAGAACAGGTACACGACAAATGAATGACGTATATTTTAGGCGTTAACAAGGTTTCGGCGCGATGGGCGTTAAGGCTGTCAGGAATAGAAACTCAAAATGTTTAATTGTCGTTTCGTGTTGCACGTGTCGTCATTTACAAAAGCTTTAAGGCCGTTTCGTTGATGAATGTTGGGAAAAGATAAGACGAAACATAAATTTCTTATTTCTTTAAACCGGAAACCTGAGATCAATAGCCAATCAAAAGAATGGTGCATATTTGACAAAGGGACTCAGTCTGTCGTTATGGTAATGCTTATCGTATTTTGAGATTGCGATGGGATTGTTTTTATTGAATATCTGGCGTAATACAACTACAATTAACAATTTAAAGAATTTAATAGCCATGGTGACAGGCATTTATCAAAAAATGGTCTGGAAAGTTGCGTAAGCAGGCATTATTGCAAGACGATGATGTATAACCACGACGCGGAAAAAAACGCAGGAATTTTTGAGCGATTCATGGTGTGAGTTGCATCAGTGCATTTGCACCGTATTCTGCGGATCTTGCACCCAGTGATTTTATTTGTTCTCAGAAACAACCCTTCAAGGTCATCCGACTCCCCATTCGTTAAAACAAATTAGTGTTTATTTTTTTCCGCCGTCGATTCTTCTTGGAATGTTTATTACGAAAACCTGTATGTAATCTGATAAATTGGACGTTTCACAGCCATATTTTTCCAATAAATTCATATAAGACCTGACGAATAATTCTGGATGCCTAGTTTAAGTTCTGCTCAATGAATGATTCATTCATTCAATTTATTTTATAAAACAATTTTTCGGTTTTATTTCACAAAATACTCAACCTGATCATACTGATAAAATGCTTCTTATTAATTGTCCGTTTCTTTTATGTCCGAAATCGATATTCGACCGTAATTTTTCGGTCTTCTTGAGAATTCCTTGCGTTTTTTGACAGGATTATTGTGTTGGCAGTCCCACACTGCCAAGGATAGTGTGTTTACCAAAAATATATTAAGAAAGACGCGGAATGCGTGAATTAATATCAGGCGTGAATGCAACTACCCGATGAAGATGACACCAAAGGAAGGATTCGCAAAGAATTCACAAAGAATGGTCTCCTGCAATGTGAAATCTCTATTCCCGCGAACTCCAATTAAGGAAACATATGGGAACATAGAAAAGTGGATGAATACCAAAAAGAAGAATCACCATTAAGGAAGATAAAATCTAGACAGTATATGCAGCTTGCAAAGCTTGGTATGAAGGAAAGTGGTTGGAAAATGAAAAGTTCCAAGGGAGGAGTAGTGACTGGAAATCCTCTTTCAGCATTCTTCAACGAAATATTCATGTCACGATTAGAAGAGGGACTACAGAATAAAAACCTATTACCGAGATGCTGGATTAGATATATGGACAATGTTGTTGTATACCTGAAAAGGAGTGAGTTGGAAAATGTACTTGCCGACCTGAATCAAGCTAAGAATAAAGTGTTTATCATGGATGAAGAGAAAGTCCGGAAACAATTTTGTCTAGACTCAATAATCAACATGACACAAGCAAACCTTATTTTCTAAGTGTACCAAAACGCAACTCAAAGACAAAGGAAGATTCGAAACACATCAAACCATCCACAACAAAAAAAGGTTTCTCCACACAGAGCCATGATTCATCGAATGTTCGATTTGGCGCGAAGTAGAGAAACCATCGAAAAAGAATGACAGTTCATCATCGAAAAAGCCATATTTAACAGATTCAAGCACTTGACGATCAAGAGAATGAAACAACAGCTCCAAAAGACTGGCGTGATCAACGTTACCAAATGCCCGCAGTGAAAGGATATACGGGAAGGCGTTGAACTACCATGAATGTATCATCAACAAGATAAAAATGAAAATCAAGCTACAGAATTCTGTGCAACTGACCGAATCAATTAGCAAGAACCAGCTCTAAAACGTTCTCGGGTCAACGAAGGACAAACGCGAAACACAACTAAAATGTAGCTTTTATTGTATTGAATGTTCTACTTACGAAGAAGTGTATGTAGCACAAACCAGGAGACTCATTGCCATAAGGACTAAGGAGCATCTAGGCAAAGCAGAAAACTTCATGCTAGCCGTAGCAGAACATATTATCACGGAAGGACACGAGATAACAATGGGGGATGCAACGATCATCAAAAACTCAAATACTCGTGTATCGGATGTCATGTAAAACCTCCCAATCAGCCAGAAAAAGAAATAGCTGATGAACCAGGATGAAGGAAACCGTAGGTCATGGTTAGTCCAACTAATTATGTAATGCCTTTTTAAAATATTGTTCAAAAAATCCCATACGTTTTGTAATTATGTTATAGCGCCAGTAAAAACCTTTGAATATTGCGTTTTATTACATATTATAAGTTAAATATTTTTAGATCTTTTAGTACTCAAGCAGAAATTGTAAGGAAAACTGATTAAGTCGCCAAAAAGACTGTACGATTAACATTGAAAATCGATTTCGGAAAAGAAGAATCACAAAATTAAATAGAAACATTGTATCCTTTTCATCGGTTTTTTTTGTAATTATAATAAATGTAGCTCGTGGATTGGCCACGCCACACATTTTGCGATTTGAATTAATTATTAATATTAATTGTCATTCTTAAAGGAAAATGTCATTTTGAAAATTTCGCGCTTTCCTGTCAACCTGATCATTCTGTCTGTCATGTATACTACTGTCATGTGTACAACTGTCATGTATTGTATAATACACTTAGAAAATTAATTCAAATAAGTCTAATTAAATATAATTAAATACAAATGGTATAATATAGCAACAACCAACGACATTTGTTTTCCTTGTATTTCATTATTATACAATTGAACTTTTGAAATTCGATATGCATTTTTAATAATTGTTAAATCTTATACAAAGTGGATAACATTGTCATTGAATGGTATGTCCAACTACGATCAATGAAAAGCCACCTAAATGATAACAACTCCAACAGTTACGATCTAGAGACATTCGTCTTCAGTTCCTAATGGATAGCAAGGACTTACTAGTGACTTCAAATATATCTTATCATAATCTATGCTTCTCTTTTGTTTTGAAGAAAGACCGGGTAGTTAGATTCTTCAAACTTGTCGGCACGGTCAGTTTTTGCTACTTGATTGATTTATTTTTATGCACAAACATATGCGGACCACAAGATTTCTAAGCTTTTCAACACTTCAGGATATACCTACTTTATAAAAAAAGTAATCGATTCCGAAAGAAAGTAAAATGAATTTCGAAAGAAAAGTACTTACGTACTACAAGTATTAGGTCGCTGCAGATGAAATTGCCGATTTAGTAATAATTTATGAAACAGCTGTAACTTTTTATAAAGACAATTTATTTATTCAAAATAGATGCCAATAGATGCAACACACTTTTCTCAAAGAGGTAAAAGTACATTTATTCCAGTTTTGTAGAAGTCCGAGTTTCTGTTTGAAGAAACTCTTCTAAGACATTTTTGACAGCAACTTTATTATTTAATCTTTTTCCCGTAAAGAAGTGATCCAAATGTTCAAAGAAATGGTAATCTTTTGACGAGAGGTCTGGGGAATATGGAGGGTGGGGAAGAGTCTCATAGCACAACTTGTTTAAATTTTGGACCGTTGTTCTCGATACATGAGATCATGCGTTATCGTGAAGCAGTATCACTGCATTCTTGTTGAACAACGTAGGTCGTCGGACTATCAATTTCTGATGCATTTCATCCAGTTGAACACAGTTTTTCTCAGCATTGATGGTTTCGTCAGGTTGTAGGAACGAATAGTGGATAACTCCAGCTACAGACCACCAACCACTTACCATTATTTTATTCGGATGAAGGCTTGGTTTCGGCGTGTGACTTGGCGCTTCATCGGCATCCAGCCCCAGGGCCGATCGGCGACGATTATCGTATAAAATCAACTTTTCATCGCAGATCACGATTCAGTGCAAGAACGGGATCCTTTTTTGTTGAGGGAGGGAAGAGAACTTGTTATCTCCATTCCACACGTCATGTTATGCTCGGTCAAATCATGCGGAATCCATTTGTCAAGATTTTTCACCTTGACGGCAACTGTCCAATTGTGAACGCCTAATGTCTCGGCAAGATCATTTATGGTTTGGTGAGGGTCAGACTCCACTAATGCACACAGATCGTCGTTAAAGATCGGTTTTCCTGGGTACCCATGTGGTTCACTTCCAAGGTCCATATCACCAGATCGAAATTTTTCGAACCACCGCTGAGTGGCTCGTTCGCTAACTGTATGACCAAAATGCGCTTATCGAAAAGCTCTAATTTAAATTCGTATAGTAAAAGTAGCCGTTTTGAATTCACTTCCATGATCACTTTCTCTTTTTTGTTTTTACGATCACTATGAAGCACAAAACAGAAATGATGTTTGAAGTCATTTCGGTTTTGTGCTTCATAGTATAATAAGGTGACAGTATTTATACTTCAAAATGTCATATTATTTGCGCCGCCTTGTGCCAACATAATACACTTAAATTGCAGCCAACTTTATGTCATTGCTAAATCGGCAATTTCATCTGCAGCAACCTGATACTAATGCTCAGTTAAAATTTTATAATGATCTGAGCATTATATCAATATTTATTTCGATGTTTTTGAGAGTGCGTCGGATACACATGGCGCGTACTACGGTGCGCTATGGTGCTATGGTGCGTACTACGTTTGGGCTGTACCGACTCTCTCATACAATACATTTATATATATTCCTTAAACCTTATATAATGTATATATATGTTTATTTCACAAGAAAATAATACCTTGATATACATCTGTCTTGCTTGCTCAAAATAATAGTTCGTGATCGAAAAGGCTCAAGCACGACTAAAGCTCGTCCATCTTTATCTAAAACACGTAGATTTCATGGTAATGAAGGATATGATGCAACCCAAGAAACAAAAGGGTAAATCTGCTTCAAACATTCTTTGGACAAATTCAAGCATCCTGCTCCTCTTTCAGAAAAAGCACAAAGTATTATACTGCGTGGACCTGGTATAGCGTATTAGCTTAAAAATGCTGTGAGTATAAGATTTGAAGGGCTTTTTAGTGAAAAAAACTTTAAGCTCGTTTTTTCGAAACTACTTTTTTTGATACGGTACCTGTGGCTTCTGGAAAACAACTAGATCGATCCTTTTGAAATTTTTACAGCTTATTTTTCATATGTTTAGGCATCGAGTGAATACCAAACATCTTAATAATTTACATTTTTTGATATTTTTAACCTACAAATTTACGAAATATTTTACAACTTTTTTGTTTGAACCGACGCTATTTTGTTTTTCTTCTGTAAAATATATTTTTTAAGTGTACCTTTTTTGGGCCTTGTAAAGTAAGTATGCCCCTTCACTGAGTCGAAAAAACCTTCTATGGGTTGAGTTTCTTTTCTTCGAATGATTTTAACAACAAATTGTACTGCATCCTTTTTGCAGCGGTCAAACTATTCCTTGCAAGTATGTTCGTTTGCCTTTTGCTCCACTTTTTTATTACATAAACTATCAATTATACCGAGTACGAGAACACTGAAACGTCTATTTATGTGCCATAATTAAGACATTAAGTCGTGTTATCTCTAGGTTTATGCTACAGCCAGGACTTGCGAAGTTAAGGCTTGCTTTCATTCCAGTTTATTCATTCCGTAGATGTCCCAGTTCATTTCTTCCGTCTTGCCGCATTGTTTGGCCAAGATCATAAAATAAAATCAAGCACAAAGGCTTAGCAGAAGTCCTTCTGAGCATTTTCAATAAAGGATTCGTAGAAAAACCACGATAAATCCAAGCACTTGATAGCAAGCTGTTTGTACAGTTTGTACAGTTTGTTCAAGCTCCAGGAACATCTTGTGTCCTGATTATATTTCAGTTTAGAATATTGCGAATTTCCAAGTGCTCTTCAACCATCGTCCTCGCTACAATGCCGTGTTATCACATGGCCGTCATCGTTGCCGTCATTCGTGCATAGTTCTAACAATTTGCGGTTATTTCCAAACAAGAATATTGTTCAGAAGCCAAGATGGTATCGCTTCGTTTCCACTTCTTAGTCTTGGCTGTAAGATGATGCAATGCATGAGCATGTGAGCCGAAGTCCTTGTGGACTCTTCCATGCACGTAGTACATGCCATGCAAGACACACTCGTTATATTCCTCCGCATCCTCGTTTTTGCTGTTAAGTATGTGTATATGTCATACAATTTGGTACACTTAACTCCACCAGTCTTTGCTCTCCAACCATTCATGTGTTCGTTATTATGTACGAGGAAGAAAGTTTCTTTTCTCCTCTTTCGTAAAGATAACAGCCATATCACTAACAAGATGAAATCTTGAGATACACTTGACCTAATGGCAAGGAGAGCCAAAGCGACGTGCATGAAACCGGGGTGTGGACATTCGAGTGGATACCAAGAAGCCAAACAAAGCTTGAATCCCATGCAGACAGTGGGAAGACACCACAATCGCTGCGGACGGGATTCGAAGTTAATGATGAAGAACTGTATCGAAAAAAAATGAACCTGCATTGTTATATCCTAGGAATTCTGCAAGATTTGCTTCTTGCAACTCCCATGTTGCCTTTTAAGTTTTTCTAAGTAAGAGCAGGATATAGCCCTTGCTTCAGAAATAACAGTTCGCATTTCGAAAATGGTTTTATTCGAAAGCCAATTGCATATCCGTTTTGAGTGTGTAAACATAAATTTTCAAAGCGTTATCCTTTTATACCTGTAATATAGAGAATGTTATGGCATACTGTTGGTGTTAATGATTAGCTTAAAGTGTCGTTTGTCAACGTACTTTGCATTTAAAAAACCTTCAATGACAAGATTGCTCCTTCTACGGGGATGCATATATCCTTATCGATCGTTTTCTTATGCTTCGTTGAGGTCTTTTGTCGAACATGCTAGAGTATATACTAGTACATGCTGAAGTTGGCCCGTAATTCCGCGTTTATGGCTTTATTTTTAAACAACAGTCTGTAGGGATCGTGTTCCATCTCTGTTATGACATTTCACTCTAAAATTCAAATTTATTGTGATTTAAGCGCGTACAGATTGAAAAAATGCGTTCGAAACGCCTTACTAAGTACGCCTAACTAAGTACCCAACATCATGGTTGTCTTTCCTGAAGAGCTTTTGGGATCTTGTTTTGTTGGGGTGTACCCTTTGAGTTAGGCGAATCTTGCAGACATTTATGCAACCCAAATTTCTGCTTCAAAAGGTTACGCTCAATCCTCACATGTCGTTTCCTTAAAATTTGGATCCTGTTTAGCGGTTGCTATCTGACATGTCACGAAACTGAATTTTGCCAATATTCTTTCTTCGTACCGATAAAGACTTCACATTTCTCTTTTGATTAAATGCAGCGCATTTTTGCACTCTTTCCTAGACAGTAGCTTGTGCCTGTATATTCTGGAACCACCAGTGGCAAAATTCGATACTCTCTCCTCCTGCTTGTCTCATTTTGAGAGAAGGGAAAAATTTGACTCATTCTGCATCTAGAAATACTACAAAATATCCGTGTTCTGTCATAGTTTATGGGCGAAAACCATCACCGGACTGGGACCCCTACGTTTCGTCGAAGGAGCCATGGGTCAAGATTCATCTCAAAAAAATTTAAAATCCAAAATATCAGTATATTTTGACTGGGTTGGGATTGGGATGTTCTCGTTTACTTTCGTGCAAAATGGTGCTCCAGGTCATGCTGCGAAAACTTCTATAAATTCATATTTGAAAAAAAATATCCTTTTTTCTTTACCCGAAAATTTACTATACTCATCCTGGTTTAAAATATAAACATTAATCCTTTAATATGAAAAAACAAGACGATCTGTCAGATTTTACTCGAAATTATTGAAAAAATACGGTTTGAGTCACACAGGACAAAGGGATTACATAAAAATTTAATCAAACATTGATTTGAAATAAATTAGTGTTTGGTCTGAGGGTGAAGGCAATATGACCTTGAAGGACCCAGATGTCGTGGACATCCCAGATGATCCACCTGACGTGGCCCGAAGAATTAGAAAGTTGTTTTTTTGCATCAACGTTGAAGGCAGATTCATCAATTGCTTTTGCCGTCTATGAAAGTTACAAATCTCCCCCAATTTTGTGAACTGCATAAATGACTTTAAACTATGCTAAGCATTCAGAAGGATGAGGATTGTTCAGAACGTGCTATAGAAGTGAAGTCACCCGTCAATTGTCAATCCTTGAAAAAATCTATGACATACTGTAATAGAAAATAGAAAAATTTATAATAGAATAATTGAACTCCCCAAAATAATTGAAATTAGGGGGGTGTCAAAAATCACTGTCATCTAAATTTGATATTTTGGCAAGGAATTTGACATAAGAATTCAAAAAATTCAGCATGCTATATGCAACGTTTCGCTCTTAGTCGAAAATGATAGAAGCCTAACTGATCACCACTTAGGCTCTTTTGGTGAGTTGAAGAATGAGACCTTCGTTAATCAGATGAAATTTTTTATCAATTTGTTTCTGCCGTCGCAACATAGCTTAACCATGAAAGTCTTGTAACCGAGGAATGGTGGAAGGCAAGTCAGCTCCGAAAACTGCAAAGACGGTGCAATACACCAGCAAGGTTATGGTTCTGGGTTTTTTCGAATGTAAGTTGGATTATTTTTAAGGACCTTTTGCAAAAGGAAACCGATCATCGGTGATTGTTATTTGAATTTATTATGACGTTATTGAGCCGGTCGTGAGATTAGTCAAACGTAAAAAGTCCCAGTTAAGTAATGAAGAATTAAAATATAGTGCAACGTATGGATGCAGATAAGGTCTCGACTACAAGAGATCATAAGTTCGAGAGTTAAAGAAATTTGTGCGCAGCATTCGCAGTTTCAATGGTCAAAATTTCGGAACTAAAGCTCAAAATTTGCGAACTATTCGCCAGATTTGGGTCCATTGCTATTTCATATTGTGAAAACTAAGAAAATTGCTGCCTGGACCATGTGACTTATGTCTAAATAAGAGTTCATTACCGATAGGTACAATTAGGCACAAAGTCTCAAAGGATTTTTTGTTGTTATGAAATAAATTAATATTACGAAAAGTTCTTATGTATATTTTTCTAAGAAGTTATTGACTCACCCTCATACTAAAATCCTTATATTCCAAACATGCTCTACTTTGGTGTCCTGTCGCAGTTAAACTTCATTGGGGAAGCTGCTCAAATAATGTTGCATTTATGGGAGTATTTGTTCATTTCCAGTCTAAACAGTAAGTGGGTTGGGCTTCGGAGCCAAGGAAGACCTCATTGAATTGGAAGAAAATAATCGAGCGAAAACTTGGTAGAGAGTTTATATATTTGAGGTTTATTACGCTGCTAAGGATGATGAACCAACCGCAGTATTGTAGTGGATGATCTTCCCGATTGAAAAAAAATCGCTCAGTCTATGACTGCAATGAGATATTCTCGATGGCCTACGTTACAGAATAAGTCTGTATCCAAAGCTAGCTGGTGGGCTCTAGAATGGTTGTGGATTAATTGATGACTGAGGTGATGGCATATGAAACATATTTCAAGGAATTGTTTGATCAGGAGCGGGTCAATGATAAAACTTTAATCTAGGTCTAGCCGTAAACTCATCATTTCAATCTACACTTCTCGGAGTTTCGTCAGTACTTTGTGGTATTGCGCAGGAGCAATCCTGGTAAACCATGCCATCTGCGGCAATGAAAGATAAGACTACCACATGGAAATCAAAAAGATGAACATCACACGGAATACATTGTCTTCATTACAATTGGATTTAAAGTGAAACTGCGAAAGTTGCATGGTCAATTTATTTGGGAGATGCGGATTATTCAATACTTTAGAGAGTATTCGCATAAGCAAGTAAAGAGAAATTTCAGAAAGAAAGTACATCAACCCGCCTTATATACTGGATTAAGTTCAAATACAGGATGCTGTCCTATTTTTTATTGTGATTGTCAGTAGATATCTATAAACAGAAAAAAGCAGAGCTCTTGTTCCTATGATATATATATTCTATGATTTCTAATCTTGACGGAATTTATTGCATTAATCGACTCCCATTTGTACGTCTTATAACTTTTGAAGAGTAAATCCTGAACGCATGCCGTTCGATGTCGACTTAAATTGTTTCAAAGGCCATCTACATTGAACCATGGTGTAGACACTACCTAAATGGACTTCAAACTGAATTAAGAGTTGTGGTTTAATATGGCCGTAGTCTAACGATATTCGACCGAAACAAGTGGGATTATATTTGGATTGTTATATTTCCCTCCATTTTTGCGTAAAACAAGATTTCATTCCTCAAAGCGTTTGCACGAAATCGCAATACAATCATAATTCGAACTTTACTTTTTCCATCTCTGTCTGAAAAGAGTCGCCTGAGAGTGTAAGTGCTATACGTAGGTACGATGTGGTGGCCAATAAATTTGCCGCCACTAAGTGAAAACTAGGTGGGGATAGGGAAATTCATGCATGTAATTCAGGTGCAAAGTAACAAATATATTAAAGGACCTGAATTTTCTCTATATCAGAAAGAAATCGCCTGACAGTGTTACCGATGCATATGGCTACAAAATTGTTTGTGAAAATCCTCAAAATGATATTTAAAACTCATTAGGCGTGTTGTACCTACATTGCCGAAGTAGAGATAGGAACATAGATTTTGGTTGGACTCGGATAAATTTTTCAGGGATTATGCGGATCGTATTGAATTAATTTTTAAAGGTATTTTTAAAAATGGGAAATTAATTACCCTTTATTAAGTTCGATTCTAATCTTGCTTGCAGTGTCAGGTCCTTTCAGCTTAATTGTGAATGGTTCTAACATGAACTTTTCTCCCATTTGAAGCCTAGTTTCATCTTTTGTTATGGTGTGCTTGATATGGTTGATTGTAAACTTTCTCGGCGGTCTAACCGTCAGTTCTTGAGAGTAGGGCTGGTGTAGGTTTTGAATAATTTTAATTTTGTTTCATAAAACTCCCTACAGTTTGTCTGGTTTTGCCATATTCTGAAGAGCAAGCAAATCAACTCACCGGAATCGACAAAAGTTTAAATTGTCTTACTGAAACCAAAGTAGAAACATTCCTCACATAACCTCAAATGCTCCAACTTGTTCTATATATGATGTTTTCAAAGGATGCTGAATGTCTGATTTATGTAGGTAGAATTATCAAGTGAAAAAAACAGATATTTTGAAGACTCGTAGCTTCAAACGAACCTGCTTCATCTTCTTCACTTTAAGCTTGATCCCTTTAGCATAAGACGTGTAGAAGCTTGAAAACCCAGTTGTTTATACGGTTCAAAAATTTCCAAATGATTTTCGGTTTTATTTTCTAATCCGTTTATATTTTTCATTTCCTCATTTTTAAATATTTACTCAATATTTCAAAAGACATGATCACTTACAAAAATTTAACAATTTAAAAAAATTATATGTGTTAATTATTTATACGTTTTAAGGTGGAATGGCCTTTTAAAATTATATTTCATGTATAGGATGTGATGTACTTTCAAAAAAAAAAAAATTATAAATATATAATTAATAATAATATAATGATAAATCGGGGCAACTGATAAGGCGCACCTGGAGCGAAAGAAAGGAACAAGGTTAAATAGCCAGGGTTATTTGAAAATACAAAGGCCGCATAATGGCCCCCGAGGGAAGTCACTTTTAACCGACACGCTCACTGTGCGAGCGTGGGGGTTTTAGGACATTATTTATGCTCTGATCGTTCCATGTCACATACACACACACACACAAAGAGCTTACTCCTTCATATTAGATAAAATTAATAAATAAATAGAAATGATCAAATAAATAAGTAAATATAAAGTATTTAATTTACGTGAATCTTCACCTCAGCTCGGTTTCGAGACTTCACTTGCTTCTGCTGCGCTACCTCTGACCACCTCTGCTTGATTGCGGGACTTCAAGGAATTCCACTGCGTCCTGAACATCTCTGCTGCCGACTTACTATCTTCTTGGCCTCGATCTTAATGTTCACTTGGGCTTTGTGATTCAACAATTTTGCAACTCGAGGACTTCTGGGGCTAAACCCTTCAAACAGCTGCTAGTATGTCCTGATTCTTTTTATTATCCTAAATAATTAAATTCACAATTTATATACTTTATTTTCCATCACTTGATACTGGATTTCTATACTTAATTTTCCATTACTTGATACTGGATGTCTATACTTTATTTTCCATCTTCCATACTTGATTCACGATTTCTATTCTTCTTATAACGATGTGTACACAATAAACAAGTGAATCATATCAATTGAAAATTTCTTCCAAAGTAACTTCCAAGAAATTTATTTGTTTTTTTTCTACTGGGAATATTTTTTTCTGAGAATTTTTCTGAGATTTTTTTTCTGATATTTTTTTTCTGGTATTTTTTTTACTGAGATTTAAATTTTATTTATTTTTTTGTTTGTTACTAATATTATTTAACTAAATATTACTTAATACCTAAATCTAACTATAAATGTTTTTATTTTAATTTTATTCTTAGTTCTATTTTATCTCGTATGATTTTCTTGTAACATAAAAATGTGGGTCCAAATGAAAAACTTAACCAAAACAATTTATTGTTGTATTCAAAATTGATTGTTATTTTATTTATTTATTCATTTATTTATATATATTTTTTTGTTTGTTTTTATGTCACCTACACATCGGAATACGTAACAAGGAAAAAGGGGAAATGCAAGGAGCGTTTTTGAAATGAAATTGAAAAAAGGGTTAAATGGGTTTTCGTGTTATTGAAAATATCTTGACTATAAACATTTATTTTTTGCTTTTAAGATGAAAACATGATTTTTTAGTCACAGAAACTCTAGAACGTTGCAAAAACCAAAGAACCACTATGTGATTTTTTATCAACAAAATTGGGTAGACCGAATAGTGATGTCGTTTCTGCGCATGCCTATATTTGATTGTCATTTGTCTCTTGTTGAATTGTGTATCTAAAAAACGTGTTGAATTCATTTTAAGGTAATTTTGACTTACCTCCTGCTAAATAATTAAATATTGAACGTTATTTTCGCAATACGGGGTTGATTGGTCTGGCAAATACGAAGGGAACGTATCCGATATTGTATAATTTTTGAGTTTCGTAAGGAAAGTGATGTAACAGACCTGGCTATGACTATTTGTATTTCGTATTCAAATGCATTAGACGTTTCCAGAGATCAAAGATGTCTTTCCAAGTTCAGATCTGGCAATTTTGATGTCTTGGACTGCTATCGACAAGGAAGACGTAATAGCGGCGTACGCGTAAGTAAATCAATGTCAAACCATCGAGGAACTGTCAAACAGCCTCAAACAACATTGGTAAACGCTCCCGGAACATTTACAGCCAATTGATTAAATAAGAAGAGTAACCCATAACCTACCCGAAAAGGGCAAAACCAACCAATCCACCATATGTAACGCCTTGTTTCATCGGACAAAAGACAAAAGATGAGTCCGAATTTGTTGATCCAAAACACAAAAGACAGTGGTTCTCTCCAAGGGAATCACCACTCAGTACTGCAATGCCTGGTTTGACGTTTCTGTGTATTTGTTGGAATATTAATGGAATTGTTAATTTTGAAGTTCTGAAAGCTGGATAGACTGTTTATGTATCGTAAGACCTTTATCGTAACCAATTGGGTCTATTTAGCCAATCTTTAATCGAAAAGTATCTGGCTATTGCGAACAGAAAGAGAGTCATTCTACATCAGGACAATACAAGACCGTACCATAGCCCAGGAACAGCAAGACTACTGAAAAAAACTGGAGAGTTTGTGGTAGGATGTATTGCTTTATTTCAAAACCCGCTCGATTTTGCAAGTTTGAATTTCAATCCGATTCCTACAATATTTCATTGATGGAAACAAATTTGAAAATTTGAATGGTGTCCAACAAGCGATCTTGAGATATTTTACACAAAAATCAATTAATTTTTAGCAATCCGGGATTGAAAATTTGTATACTAGATGACGAAAAGTTGTCGGTAACGAAGGGTGATTATATTAAAGGTTATAAATAAACACTTATTGCTCTTCGGTTCCCCAGGTACATATCAGCGATTAACTTTCGTATTCATGGCGATAGTTACAGCTGTAAGTAATTTTCAAAATCTTGAGTGTAGATTTCTGGTGACGTAAAACAACATAGGAAGTTTCTTTTAATTTCACTAGGATTAATACTGCTTAGGCTCCGAAGCCTTCTTATTTCACTTGAATCTGCCATTGCTTCTACTAGAGAAAGCTTAAATGAAACCGTGAATTTTTCCTAATTCAAAGTATATTTTCCCAAAGTAAGTTGCAATTTTAAGAGTCCCATGAAACAATGATATTAAGAATTAGATAAACACATTATCCAGTGTCTTGTATCATTTTTGAAACTGAAAGACGAAC
Source organism: Stratiomys singularior (assembly GCA_954870665.1). Lineage (NCBI taxonomy): Eukaryota > Metazoa > Arthropoda > Insecta > Diptera > Stratiomyidae > Stratiomys > Stratiomys singularior. Next base: position 149,162,090 of record OX940878.1, on the reverse strand, counting down.
ATGCTTAGCCTGCCTAAATGCGCACCCTCTCTGAGCAAAAATATGATTTCCATCGAATTTGAAAATCTCGGCATTTGAAATAATGTCCTGTAAAGGTAAAAGCTTTTTGGCCGCCAAGGAATTTTCAGCAGCATTCATGCCGGGATCATAGTACATTGAAATTCCATTGTATCTATTGCATGGAGAAATCTTCAAGCCCAAATTCCTTCTAATTATTAACGATGCACCCCATTTCACACACGTCGGCCTAAGAACAATTACGCTTAGATTAGACTAAATCAAAGATGCTCTCAGCAAATTCTAAGTATTTCATCGAAGAATAAATATATTCTACATTAAATAATTATCCATGGATCTACACATTTCCGTTCGCTTAGCTCACATTACTTATGCACTGAAGGCTTTGCAAACAAGACGATGATGTCTACTCCATTTCCATAAATCAGAAGAAGGACTAATGTTGCCCAAGTGGAGTCCTCCTTCTCTATTGGCATGCACACGTGTGTTGTTAAGTGAAAATAGTGAAACCTTACTATCAACATGCCTGGCTGCTTTTGTTCACTGCTCGGACGCATAAGATGTTTACTCATATGTACACAAAGGTAAATGCATGGAGACTTAGAAGATATATCTTCTGTTGCCTGTAAGTTCTATGAAAGTCCTATTTATGCATACTCTGTCTGATTTGGTCAGGTGCTAACTTGGTATTCTCTGTTATATATAAACCGAGGATTGAGGGTTGGTGAGACAGAATGATGAACATATGCAGCTTAAGTGCATGAAATCCTGTTTAACATTCTCTATTGGAACTTCACTATCCGAAATCAAATGGATTAAGATTAAGATCTTACCAGATCCTAGCATTGTACATTGTTGTTTGTTTAATCTAGGCATAGACCATCTGTATACGTTCTGGTTTTTCCTAAGTACTCAAACCGACAGCTTTGATTTTCAGGTGCAGTTCCTATAAGTGGATTGTGTTAAAAAAAACTTATTAATACAAACTATAAACTATAAACGCTATTAGCGGTAACCCTCAAAACATCTAAAAACAAAAGAATTAGTCTATCCTCCATGCATACATCGATCTTAAGAACAATGTCCTTCTAACATACGTACACATTTGAGTGTATTTTACACGAGAAAGACAGGATTATGTATCAAATTAACATAATGAATGTAGTTAGCAGTCAGTTCCTTTCGGAGAGAGATATTTGCTCTTGGGTTTATTGGGTGATTTGGCTGAAAAAAACATGCAGATCCTTGCCTTTCATACAGCAGGTTCATACATATACATGATGGAGTATATTCCCAGGAAATTCAGAATACTATGTGCGAAAGAATTACTTGGCGAACACATTATTCTACTGAATGTACTAAGCTATGACATTGTTTTCGTTAATTTCACTATTCGAAGCCACTTCAAATAAATTCATCGATATTTTTCGGAATCCAAGGGTAGTGAAAGATATACATTTACTTAATTAGGAAACGAATTACCGCACATCATCTTAACATAATCGCCATTTTTCCATGGGATAGCCTTTCATTGAACCTTGTGCTTTAACGAAGTTTCAGGTTACTATTTTGTGGTTTCAGGATTACTTTTAATATAAATTTACTTGCATATAAAATCTGCGAGCTATTGTCATTTTCAAGGACTTGAGTATAAACATAAATTCTGTTTCTCAAAACATTACTTTAGATCCATGAATCAAAATCTTCCGGAACTGTCGCAGCTGTTTCAATTAGATGTTCGAAACCGGATTGACGATATTCGATTTTCGAAATTAGGTTTTCGAAACTAGATTTTTGAAATTAGATTGTCGAAATTAGTTTTTCGAAACTAGATTTTTGAAATTAGATTTTCGAAACGAAATTATCGAAGCTAGCATTTCGAAATCAGATTCTCGAAATTAGATTCTTCAAATAGATAGATCAAATAGAGCAAATAGATTCTTTTCGAATTGAGATTTTTGAGATTAGAAATCAGATTTCCGAAATGAGACTTTCGATATCAGATTTTCGAAAAAAGATTTTCGATATAAAATTTTAGAAATAAGACTTTTGAAATCAGATGTTCGAAATAAGACTTTCGAAATAAGATTCTCGAAATGAGATTCTCGAATTGAGGTTTTCGACATGAGAAATTAGATTTCCGAAATGAGGTTCTTGAAATAAGATTAGACGAGGGGAAATTTGGGGTAGGGGAAATTAGATTATCAAAATGAAATTCTCGAAATAAGATTTACGAAACGAGATTCTTGAAGTTAGATTTTCGATATAGAAATTGGATATTCGAAATTAGATTTTTGAAATCAGATTGGAGGAGGGTAAATTATGATCGATTTCCGAAATTAGATTCTTCAAATGAGATTCTCGAATTGAGATTTTTGAGATTAGAAATTAGATATCCAAAATGAGATTTTCGACATAAAATTTTCGAAATAAAATTTTCGCTATGGTTTTCGAAATAAAATTTTCAAAATAAGATTTTCGAAATTAGATTAGACGAGGGGAAATGTGGAGTAGGGGAAATTGGATTTTCAAAATTAGATTTTCGAAATCAGATTCTCGAAATAAGGTTTACGAAACGAGATTCTCCAAGTTAGTTTTTCGATATTAGAAAATAGGTATTCGAAATCAGATTTTCGAAATCAGATTAGAGGAGGGTGAATTATGATCAATTTTCAAAAATAGTTTTTCGAAATGAGATTGTCGAAATCAGATTTCCGAAATTTGGATATATTTCGCCACAACTATCGCGGAGAAAGAGAGAGGTCTTTTTTCGACTACTCTAACAAATATTTGGGGCCGTATTTTGTCAATAACGTGGCGAATCAGTATTCTACCAAATGATCAATCGTTCGGATCGGAATATCGGCGTAGATACGTGATCAGCGCAAGAAATAGTCCAGCGATGCTAAATCAATAGGTCTTGCAGGCTCATTCAAAGGAGAAATGATGCATCAAATGCTTGCACAAGCTGTATGAGAGGTCGACTGCATAATGGCAAGTCGATTTTGGCACGAGACTGAGTCTACGATCTGTTTCTCGGGCAGAACTCAATTTTTCGAAATGAATCTGCACAATATGCAGGCCTTGCTCAGGCGTCAATCTACTTATGATAAAATGGCAAAGCAAACTAACCATAAATTGTATGACACCTGCCACACAAAAGTGCTGTCATCGGATAATTCTTTGCCTCTTAAAAGCATCCTTGATTATACATGTCCATCAAGCGCTTTTGGCAAAATATCTCCAGGGAAATCAGAATCAAGGCAATTAAAAAAAGACTAAGAACCTCCAGAAGGCACAGATCTAGTGTAAAGTGAGTTAAAACTTTTTTAAATTCGGAGTCGTTTCAAAGACATCACAAAATTCAAACAATTCTTTCATGCTAAGAGCAGGATATTGAGATACAGAGACGCAGTACTCGTCATAACTTTCTTTAAAATATCTACTTTAAAGACATGCTTCTGCATTGAGATAAATGCATAAGCAATTCGATTTTGAATGACAAAAGGAACTTAATATGAAATAACATACTATAAATATGTCTCAGCTACATATAATTTGACGGGGGTTTCTCCATTCCACTCCATCACCACAAACAGATAGTGAAGCACCTCGAATGATAGTATTGGTTATCAACACCTGGTTGTATAAACCGAAAACTAGAATTCAATCTAAATACCATCTAGCTCCTAATCTCTTTCAACTCGAACGAAGGTGCCATTTCAATTGGTATCAACTTGTCCTTATTGAGTTTCCGTTCAAGTGACACTCAACTTCTTCGATATCATTGAAATTTTCGACACATTCTCGGATTACCCTTTGTGGAGCCATCAAAGACGACAAAAAAAGGAAGAAGGAGGAAACAGCTAAACTCCAAATGCAGCTGCTCAATTTGAACTTGCTCCTAGAAGGAATTTCTATTCATAAGTTTTTATACATTCACGATTTCGTAATATAGAGTAGCAGTTGGATTCAAAATGCAACCTTAATATCGATAGTACAGAATACACGAAGTAGTTGAGTACAAAGCTGAAAATACAATATATATGTATGAGTACATAGAGATCTCTCAACATTGTACATGAACTAGTATTCTGGCTTGGTTGGTAGCTACACAATCACCTTGCCTAGCGATTGTCATCTTTCTTTTTATTTGGCTTCTCAGGCGGAAAAAAGAAAGACAAGATTTCCGCAGGAAGGACGAGCTTGTGATTTCAGTTGCTGAAGGCGACTTTTCATCATGCTAGGCATGAACGTCACCTATATAGAATACAAACAACATGTGACATGCATCGAATTTCCAATGGATATTCGCTTTCGGATGCGCTCGTAAACGTAGTATTTTGCACAGATAGAAATTGTTTCGCTATTGTCATTGAAATGCAACACAGTTGAGCGTGTATGATTTAGGATTTTTTAACCCCATGTCTTTTTGAGTGAGCGCTCTCTAAAGGGTTTTATGAAGTTTCAAAAATATCAAAGGATGTCGTTCGACGATACGAATCCTCCAGAGAAAAATCATCAAAGGTATGTGTTTGGCAAAAAAACTCTTTGCCAATCATGGAACAAGGTAATATATTTTCGAACTAAAAGAGAAAGAAAGTAAAATCAAAAAAGGACTAGGATTTATTATATTTCACTTGTTTTTACTGAGCTCACAGTTAGAAAAACTTGGTGTTCCTTGAAAAAGCTTTGTTCTGACACCTAAAGTTTAATGCGATTTGCTTTCCAGGAACCCTTTCAAGGGTACCATCACAGCCCCTTGGCCATCTTCTACGGCTGTGCATCGTTTTTCCTTGAAGTCTGCTTTGAGCTGAGCACGTAGGTAGAAGTCTTGAACGTGGCCCAAAATTCCCTTTCATAACAGAATTCTCTTTCACAACTGAATTTCAGAATTTCATGACAGATAGTCCTGGCGAAGCTTACAAAAATCGGCGATGCCAGGCCGCACACGTATGCCACGTTTGCTCAACTTGTCGAGCATCGTCACGTGAAAATTGACATTCACAATCTGTCAAAGGAGAACCAATTCCCTGTGAGCAACTACACAATTGACCAAGAAAAAAATTCGATGAGTTGCTTATTCTGGCTCTCTTCTTTCGTGGGGAATGCTTCGTATGCCACTCGGCGCTTTGGCGATTGCTCTCTGGGTCAAATTCAATACACAGCATTTTGTCACTGGCAATAATATTATCAAAGAAATTTGGGTTTTCATGGACACAGTTCCAAATCACCTAGGAAATGTGTCCTTCACTGTTTTGACATTGGCCACATTTTCATCCATCCTTGATATTAACGAGTGAGCGGTGCGCGATTCGTAGTTAAAGGTGTACTAGGTGTACTACTACTACTACTACTACTACTACTACTACTACTACTACTACTGGTAGTAGTAGTAGTAGTAGTAGAAGTAGTAGAAGTCAAATGTGGTACAAGTAGAGTAGTAGTATCAGTTGCTGTAGTAGGAATAGTAGAAGTAGTACTCGTAGCATTCTCTTACCAGCAGCTTGTACTTGTACCAGATTCAAAAGGTCCATAGCACTTTTTGATAGCACAGTTTTTGGCATAAAAGGGTATATTACATCAAAGACAAGTGATCATCCTTAAAATGATAGAATCCTTTTGAAACGAACTCTATAGATATATCTCCCGGTTAGCTCCTCACAGCTGAAATTTCTCGTATTTGATTTAGTTGATTTATACATCAACTCCTCGATGGGTTTAGAAATTTGAAAATTTATTGATGTGATCCTCTATCGTCATAAATCAGGTCATTGAGCTGACCTGATTTGACAGCAATTGATCTTAATTTATTTAATTTACCTGCAAATACTTTCATAAGTATTCACTCGTCATTCTGCCACTGAACACGACCAACAGGACAAATCCATTTCAGGTTCCTCGTTTTGTTGATTTTGAAGTCCTTGTCAAACAATTTCTTACTCTGCCTTCTCCTTTTATGAGTCATATGACCTGTTTTTCAAGTACATGAGCTTGCAGATGATTGCAACACAAACTATACCATCACGTTGTAGACTAAGAACTTTGTTTGCCTCTGTATTCAGTTCGTTTTAAAAATGTCCAAATACTGTCAAAAAGAAGAAAAACAACAAAAACATCTTTAATGCAAGTTGTATTTTGTGTTTTATTTTAGTTGATTCAGGAGTATAACTGTGGCTTCTTTCACATAGTCGAAACTAAGGTCCTACAAAATCGTCCAGACTTACTACTCTTTGACCATTGAAGCTGTATGAAGCCTATTTGGTGTCTATTTTATAGTTTGGGCAAACCACTTTCATTTGGCTTTGCTGATCTGTTAGCGCTGCCTGTCTTGTTTCTTGTCGAGTTTCCTAGGGCGGTGTATATCAGTACATGGATGTACCATCTCCGTAGTTGCATAGGGGATTCCCTTCTTAGCCTCATGTGCATAGAAATAATTTCTACCTCATCTGCATAGGTAGAAATTAGGGTACGCATCCATTGAGCATGAAATTCTGGCTTCAAATCTCACTCTTGACAGTTGCATTTCAACCTTAGTGATGGGTAAAGTTGGAGGAATTATCAAAGATAACATTGGTTTTGGTTAAAAAAACCTTCTCAGGTACCTTCGAGTTGAGGTGGCTCAAAAAAGCATTGCGGTTCAAGCTCTGTATTAAATCTTTTAAATAGAAAATCTTAAAAAAAGTCAGGTCTTTTAACCCTGCAGCTCTAGAATATAGGTCGCAAAAGCTATATTCCAGAGGAATTAAAAATGAAAGTGAGACCATTCCGTCTCCCTGCTTCAGCCCAATTTTTTTTTTGTCAAATTCATTAGAGAGATTATTGCTTTTTCCTACTTCTGACGTCTTTTGTGCTTGAAAAGTAGTAAATATCGATATCAAACTACCTGCATTTTCCCAGAACTTGTGGTCACGGTTGTTCAATCTTCTAGGATAAGGTCGATCATATGATGCCACAGTACCTTACAAGTTCTGCTGGAATCTTGTGGACGATTAACGTTTTGCTATTTTCCTGGCTTTTGAGTCGGAACTATGAAATGCGAAAAAGGATTCGAAGAACGCATAAAAAGACGTAGTTACCGTCATAATTCTGACAGGTATTGATGTGTTGGCTAAATTGAAAGTTGTTGAAAATTCCCAATATCTCCTTGGTCCTGATGCACGACTGATTATAATGCCACCCTTGTCCATCACAAGCTTCTAAATTATTGTCCGCTGTTATTTTTCAGCTTATATTAATCATTCACTTTTGATGAGGTCCCATGACATTCAGCGTATGTCTAGTACATGTTTTCAGCGTATGTCTTATGTCTAATTAGCTTTTCGTCGATTTGCCTTATTTTTGTGGTATTTATGCTCATGCAATTGATGTGTGCATAGTTAAACCGCTTTACCGCATCCTGATACCCTGCGTCGAATCTATCATCACACTTCGGGCGGGAAATATTTCCTTCAGAATCTTCCTTAAACTTCATTAACTCCGGGGATGGAAATGTTTCCCCTCAACTGGCTCTCTACATCGGATTAATCGGCAAAACATCAAAGCAATACAAACACTTTTTTCTAAATTGGGTGATATAAAAGGATTGATTTCTGCCCCAATCAACTATTATGTCCTTTCAAAACGTTTTTTAATAAAAACATTGAATGGAAAAAATGTTAGCCGAAAGAAAAAAAGGCGAAAAAATAAAAGAATTTACCTTAAAAAATTTAAGAAAACGATTAGACGAACACTTCTGGCATGAGAAAAATTACAGCGAAAAAGGTAAGCTGACATCAGCAGGAAAAGTATGAAAGTATGCGAAAAGTATGGAAACAGCAGAAGAAACCATAAGCTGTCAAATCTGTTGTTAGTGATCTCTTTGCTGAAGTGCTGATGATTTTATTATGCATACCGTATATGTAAGCATTATTATGTAACCATTATTGCAGAAACACTTGCGGTGTTTCCTCTAGAAACCATTGGTTTTTCCATGGCCTGATGAAATCCATTAGAAAGTTATCCAGTCCCTCTATCGACGCATAAGCAATCCATGCCTAATAACGTGTAGTTAACTGTGCGTACAGCGACTAATCTAACAACATCATCTTCATATTGCTTCAGGTTTAAGGTACAGGTAGTCCAGGAAAGAGGGTATCTAATTCAGCTGTCAAAAGTCCTTCAGATACTTTATCATAGTCTACCTTCTTTACAATTTTCAAAACATGGACATTTAATTGTATTTTCGGTAGGCATATATAAACAGAAATATAATAAAATTTCAGAAAGACCAGAGCAGCCTAACTGTATTTTCGGGCAACTGTCACTTTGTCATCCGAACGCGCTAGTCCGCTCCGCACGCGTCGTTGCTAAAAGTAATTTCAAACGTGCTAATGAAGCTAGAAAAGATTTTATGTAAGTAAGAAAAGCTGCGAATAAAAACGATACAAATCCAGCAAACAAAGGGACAGCTTAAAAATTTTTTTGAAAAGACAGCTGTCGTAAAAAAAGGTCCCGTTGAGAAATTTAAACATTTGACGATCAAACTTATGAAAGAGCTGTCAACTAACTATCCTTTAGATAAACGAAGACGTTCCGATTCTGTCGAAGAAATGTACAAAGAGATCTGAGCAGGAGATAATACAGAGCTCAAAGAGGTCATCCTCCAGCGTTTGTATGAAACTTGGTGCGCAAGTTTTGCATCCGATCTACAAAAATTTGAGTAGGCAAGAAATACTTCAAATATGCCTTGAAGGAAACATGCAGAATAACAACGAATCATTCAAAAATAACGTTTAGTCGATGGCCCCGATACACATGTTGAACGGAAAAAAGTGGTTTAGCTTGCTTGTCAGACAGCTGCTGGCATATATAACGAAGGGTATGAACCAATGAAGATTTTTGAACTTATGTGTCAAAAATGTGTCAAAATCTAACTGATCGCAGGAAGCGGACCTCTAAGGAAGCCACAACAAGGCACTGGAACTTTTTTTAGGGAACATGTGCATTTTCAGAAAGAAGAAGGCATTATGTATGGTCCATACATCGCTGACTGACCATATGTGAGATCTTTGTTAGATTTTTCATTAAAAAACGTGAATTGCGTTTCCCGCGAAACAAAGTTTTTCGACTTAGCGTTAATGAAATCTCAGGAGCCAATAAACCGATTCTCACCAACTTCGTACCGGGCATGCTTTATCACTACATCTATGATGGGTGATAAAGATTATCCGAAGATAATTTTTCAAAACTTTGATTCGAAATATTATATTTGGTGAAATACGGTAAAAAAACTTTTTTTTCGCTGTTTTTCGAAAAATGTCCGCCATTTCGTCAATTTCGTAAAAATCAAATATCGCGCTAACCTATGGAAAATAAAATTAAAACCTTTCGAAAATAATCCTTTTGACCCTGCTAATAGACGGTAGGCCCCTTGAGTAAGAAAGTAAGTGAGTATATCAGTAAGGGAGCTAGTAAGTATGTAAATAAATAAGTAAGTTACCGAGCAAGTAAGTAAGTAAGTTAGTAAGTAAGTCAGTAAGTAAAAAAGCAGTTCAGGAAGCTAGTAAGTAAATACGTAAATAAGTAAGCGAGTAAGTAAGTAAACATGCAAGTAAATAAGCAATTTAGTAAGTAAGTGAATAAGTAAGTAAGTAAGTAAGTAAGCATGCAAGTAAGTTAATAAGCAATTAAACAATGAAGTAAATATGTAAATAGGTAAGAAAAAGTTATTTCAAGTTTGTCAAGGATGTTTTAATTGTTTGAATTTCTGCTTGTTTTTCGGTGATCTTAAAAGAATAATAGAAATTTATGTGTAACGTATACAGCTAAAAGATTCAGAGCATAATAAGAGATTTCTTACAATATCTGTTCTCTTTCCTTAGAATATTCTTGGGCTACATAAGACATGTGATAACATCTGCCTCAGTCATTTTTACTTTCGCAGCATTCAAAGGCCCCTTGGATTCTGGAGAACAAGATAGGAGAAAGGTTTTCCTTTTGTATTTAATACAGAAAAAGGGTTTACTACACGAACTATTCTGTAACATTGCAACCACTGAAATTATTTCGTTAGTGATTTTGACGTCTGTTGCCAGGTAACCTGGTCACCATTGTTCCTCAAGTTAATTGTTTTTTGAAATATGTAAATTATTTTCCATATCATATTATTCATTGTATTGGATACTCTTGCGAATGATACATGATTTAATTTCTAGAAAATTGTATTTCAAAATCAGTGCGCTCTTAAAATCGAATCATGGAACCCACAAATGCTGGGTTAAATTCGAACTAAATTTACAGATGCTTTACACATACGAAATACGTGCGATGTGAATTAGATTTTGCAACATCATCAGAGATTCAGATGCAATAGGTAGCTGAGCGTCAGGTACTCTATCCTAAACACACACATACGTGCACCACACACACACATATTGTTCAGGATGTCTCGCTCTGGGGGAATATTGAATCGAATAATGATGATAGTCTATCAGTGACTCTATACAGACTACAAAGTGGGTTTGTCTACTGTCATTGCGGAATGCAACGAATGCAATGAAGTGATGTTGGCCATTTGACATTACTGCCAGTTGTTGCAAATGTAGACATCAAGCGTTATCCTGCATCCAAGAACATTGCAAAAGGAACAGAGTGAATCTAATTAAATGCATTCTATTAGATTACACTCTACTTAAAGACCTTAAAGAACGATTCAGTAGAATCGTAAGGGTAAAGGTTTTGTACGTGCTTGATGTGAATGAAACACTCTGAGATAAAATACTCGTAGTTACTTATTGCAAGGATATGTTTAGAGTACGTAATGAAAAGTATCCAATTGTTCTGATTAAATTAAATACTGAAATTGCAAGCGTAAAGAATGAATAAATAGCAAAACTATTTAAGTTTATACCTTTTTGATGCATGCATCTAATAAGTTTTTGAAAATTCAAGGATTTTTTAAATTTTATTTTTGGGATTCAAGGAGTTGAGTGATTTTTTTAAAAGTAGTGTTCAAAATCTTTTCATTCATTCATATGTTAGCAGGTTCCATTTAAATTCTACGCTGTCTAATATTTTAAATTTGTTTTTTTTTATTTAGGGGCTCTTTAAGGTCCATTGTAAGTTAAATATAGGGCAGGATCGGTTCAAAGCTTCTTGCATAAGATATTCTTGTTTACAGATCTCTTTGATTCCCATATTTTCTATAAGAAGAGAACCCCCAGATATGTGGTCCAACCCAGGAGTTCCCATAGCTCCGTAGTCGCTAGGTGTTCGTGTTAGGTGTTAGGTAAGCCACGTGAGGTGTTCATTAACCAGCCGCCGATAACATAGAAGAAAGTTTTCTGTGCTCTCCTCTTTGTTGTGGCACGCTCAGCGAGTTATTTATGTGGATTTCACGTGAACTACCTAACAATGACAAAGGAGAAATGGGCAATACTATCTGACAGTCAAAGGCTTAAAGGCTTAAGAATATCTAGTGATCACATCGAGAATGATTCTAGATTGCTGCAAAGCTCAGAGCTGACAATAGGTATTCTAGTATACGGCAACTTACTACTACTTGCCAACGCCTAGAAGATATATGGTAATGTGTTTCATTTAGAAAGTTTTTGCCAGTAATTTTTATTTAGATCCAATATCATTGGAAGGGTTTTTACACTCTTCATACAGATTTCCAGGTGACGTTTAAACATAGCACTCATACTCCATACTGCAGACTTAGTATGAGTACTTGCAGCACTAACTCTTTAAATCTTCTTTCATTATTTGCATTAAATATTTGCATTAAACATGAATGCCTTTCTCAAAGCTTTGAGTAGAATTGCAATACAAACACAATTCTATTGGCGCAATTTTCCATCTCTGTCGGAAGGAACTCACCCAAGAGTATTAACGCTGCATGTAGGTATGCTGTGCTACAGGTCTTGAATCCAAGTACCGCCAGTGGTTAGGATTTTTAGTTTTGTGCTTGCTGCTTCAAATCAAAATCATTCTTAATAGGATGATGTAACTGAACTTTCTTCTTATTTATCATTGGATTTGGGACTCCTTGGTTTGCTGTGTCCTTAACACAGCTAAGTTCAAAGCCTCGTTGAGGTGTTGTGTCTAGATAAATCGAAGATGGGGGTCGTAGGCTTATAATTTCTATACCGGAAGCATTTTTTTATGTAAGACAAGAGCTCTAACATGACAAAAACTCCTTAATAATATTAAATTTTAGTGTCAAAATATGTGTAAGCAATCAAAGGGAAATTTCGGAGAGAATTCATCATGAAAATATGAATCAGCGTCTTTGTACCGAACTAAGAATAAAAAGAGCTTCAATGAGCTGCAAAAATTGTCTGGCAAGGGCATAAAAGTTTTCGGGTCTGTAATATAGGCGGAACATAACCAAATTTATATTTTTTATCGCATAACCTAGACATATGCTGATTTTTTAGTTACTGGATTCGTGCAGTTAACGACGAAATGGTCTTGTTTTATCCCCGCCCGCCAAACATCCTACAAATAAATTTTCTGTTCTACGTATGGGTGGAAATATTATCCATAAAATCTTGAAATGTGAATTGAAGGAAGCATGTAATCGGACAACACACAAAAATATCCTTAACATAAGATCACCGGGGCATGAAAGACAATGTAATTATGTTGATGCTAAAAATGTTTAGCTGTTCAATATTGTGTATTTCATATTTTTTATCTGCTGAAGAGCTGTGAATTTTATTTTGCTCTTACTTTTTTATGTATCTGTCCTTGAAGATGTCAAAGTTATGACTCTTCAGCACAATTTACTTTATCATTAACTAAGTTGGTAGGTTTGGCTTGGACTGCGCTTGTCGAATCTTAAATGGAAGTCTTCTAAATGTATCTGCTTATTAGTTCAGTCTTATTTCCGTGGAATTCGTGCTTGTAAAGCATTAGGGGCCACTTTAAAAATTATGTGATCCAGGTTACTGACATCATCAATCATCATTTCAATTTACGTAAGTACTTGAAGGAGTTTCAGTTAGCAACGAAAATTACATTTTCCAATTAATTCCCACTAGAAAAGTTAATGCAAATTAAATTGAATTGATTTCATGTCAGGACCATCTCTGTCAGCTTATTTGAACTGTTCCGTGCAACTTTCGAAGTTCAAAGCTTGAAGAATGCAAATTAATTATTTAATACTCCATTCTTCGCATTTAAACCCAGCAAATTATTCAAATCTCCATAATTTACGAGTTCAAGTCACCTTTTTATCGCATGCTGTCTGAATGAAATGCAAAACTTGAAAATGGTTGCAAATAATCTTATTTCTCTCAGTGGTAATACACAGGAGTTATCTTAATTAAATCTGTTTGTAAAATTAGGATTGCTGTGATACTGCTCCCAGTTCTTGACTACGTTACAATACTAGGTTGTAAGTTGTCCGTCCATTTCACAAGAAGTCAGACATCGTCTTACAATATGTATACTCTAATGTTTCAACATATGGATACGAGTTCCATACTGGGTTTTTAAGGAGGAAAAACACTAACACCAAATGTGATCAACCGACCAACGATAAAGTTTTTTGGTAACAATTGAATGACTTGAAATATGAAGATGGATGCAAAATGAGGATTAAGGCATTCTGGGAATCAACAGTGTGAAAAGAAATGCATCCCCAAGGAAATGTTCCGTAACAAAACCCTTAGATAACAATAAATTTTCAAATTAATTGAATTTACTCTGGCATGAATGTTTCGTTGATGTTTTCAACCCCTAGAATTTAATTCGTATAAAAATATCTGACAGTATTTCTACTACAGCAGAATATCACACCAAAAACAGACCTCCCAGGTCTTAATTAAAAATGACAAAATGGTAAATAAAAAAAGATAAATAAAAAAAAGAAGTTTAAGGTTTTTTACCTTTATCATCGTTTAGCACCTGTACCGCGTAGCTTTAAAAAATTCCAAAGGCTCAGAGTTCTCCTAGTAGATAAACCATTAATTTCTTCAACGAGTACCGACTCGATCCTTACGTGGAAGAGAACCAGAACCAGTTGAACCAGACGCTGATGTTCCGGAAATCCAGAAAAAATGAAACATAACTCCATTACACTTATTTTAACTAAACCAGGCCCTCCCCTTCCATTACGACTTACAATGACCGTAAACTTGAACAGCATTCCAGTAAAGGCCCAACATATGAAAATACATAGACCGCCACAGACAGATCGAAACGAGCTGATGATGTCTGTAAGATGCCAAAACGCGTCCTTGCCAAAACGCTGCATGACTCTTTAGACATGAAAAGCAATACATCTTAATTTCTAATAACTCTTATGACCTCAAATTATTAGGCATTGTAAGAAAGTTAAGTGGGGAATCTCATTTTAAAAGAAAATAAAAACATGAAAGCATTTTCCATTATAGCAGTTTGAAACAGGCTTCGGAGGCACAATTTAGAACTTGAAATGGTGGTTCAGAAGTTTGTTAGGTCCTTCAAAAACTGGCGTGTGTTGTAGCTTTGTCGAGCGAAATTTGTAATGTTTCCTAGATTTGCACTGGACTTATCCTTGGTTAAAAAAAAATATTGAATTTTAATTTTCAATACGAGCATGGGTTATGCGGGGTTGATGTAATTTGGCTCTATTTCCATGCGTGTCCAAGAACAAGCGTCGGCAATCTTCCAATCCAAGCAAAGCATCTCGATTATGAGGATGCAAAAGAAGCAAAACCCAAGTATAAACAATAAAGGAATGCCAACTCTACGCTTCTTGGTACCTATCAGGTAGAAGTTTTTAACAGGAGACTGATACAGTAATGTAATCGATCTTGTCAGCATTCCTAAGGGAATCATTCATGGGATGGATGGAAAAACCTCGGATGATAAAACTAGATATTTCACAGATATTTCGAAGCCATTTTCGCTCTTTTATGTTCACGGAATGAAGGGTAAGGAGTGGAACTATAAGTACAGAATTATTTTTCATTTTCTATAAACTTGCCGCTAACTCTGATAGAGCTTTTAGATTAGCTTATGTATACCTTCATAAAAAATGGTTTAACCTTTGTCCTAAAAAAAACTGAAACTGCGTGCTTCACTTCATTTTCTTGAATGCTTCATCCCACTGACTTCTTCCTTAGCTTTGAGAACAGATAATAACCGTTGGGAGCCAGGTCAAAACTATACGATTGGATATCTAAAATATCAAAACCTACCATACGCAGGGGAGCCAAAGATACGCGAAGAACACTTTTCGTCAATTTTTTCCTTCTTTTTTCCTGGATATATTCTTTTAACCTCTATATGATTAAGGCGCAGTATTATTCAGCTATCGATACGTCTGTATCTTTGTAATCTGCCAAAAAGAGCCATTCTGAGTTTCCCAAAAGATTGTCGCCATGATTTTACCACTTGACTGTGACATCTTAAACTTCTTGAGTGGTGATGGGTCATTCTTGTGCCACTGCATAGAGCCCTGTTTGGACTCCGATTGAAAATGGTGATCCCAAGTTGTATCTCTAGTAACAATTCAATGCAATAGTACATTCTTGTTTTCACCACAGATATTTATGCAGAGTAGTTCCTGATGTGGCGTGAGCATTCTTGGCACCCATCTTGCCCAAGCTTTTGTCGTGTCGAGATGATCGTGAAAAAATTTTGAAAGTTGTCGTATCCGATTCTCTCATCATTTCTGCAAGCAGTTTTTACTTCACTCTCACATTTTATAACTTTTTCGAAGCCTTTTCGGAGTTGCCACGTCGATTTGTCACTTCGATTTTTGAAGCCATTCCGGAGTTGTCAATTTGATCGGCCGTATAGGCCATGGAGCGTTTTCAAGTGAGTTCCTGCCTTACTTAAAGATACTGTGCTACCTGTATACCATGGTTTTACAAAATCACTATCTCTATCACTATCACTATCTCTTCCACTATCTCTTCCTATCACTATCTCTTCCAATATGGCTTCAATGGACTTAATGATGGTGTAGTATTCGACTTTTTCCAGAATTCACATTTACTTCTAGATTGAGATTTTGATGTGAAATATGAAAAAACGGTCTATATGTTGAGATGTGATTGACGACAGTTTAAGGATGAATGGCTCCATTAAGGTAAAACCTGCTACTTACACTGACAATGAGTTGCTTCCCTTGTTTTCATTCCGATAATAACATTTACTGACGGCTTTAAGGTGAACCTTAAAGCCTAGCCTGGGACCGTTTTACACGGAATCCTTTCTCTAGGTGGATGACAAGGAGGATTGGAATTGGGAAGAGATCTTTCCATCACTAATGCGTCTTGACACCTTTTTAACCTTTCAGAACGTCCCGAGTTAAATGTACAATTCCATTCGTGAATCGTTGTAAACATTTCTCCAACTGAAGTTTCTGCGGAGAGCCCTCCAATTTCTTGGAAACGTCCTCATACTTCTTGTTCTAAATTTCACCCGCGAAAAATGTGTGATATGCGTGATCAAACTCTCCTGTGCAAGCCAGTCGTGTGCTGGTAAGACCGGAAAAATCCATACACATCCAAGAGCTGGGCAAAGTAGGAATCAATCTCACCATGTTTCCATGTTTTCAATTTAGCGGCTATCTCGAACCAAGAGTCAGACGCGTAGTCGACCTTCACTTTCTGTCGCGTTCCAAAGATTCCTGTCAATCGCTGGCAGAAGATTGTTTCTCTTCCACGGTGACCTCTTTTTTGTGGTGTTCTCTTCTGCACCGGTAAATGTTTCTGCACTGTCTAGTGATAAAGGTGGTTCGTATCACCTCTGATTTACTCATGCGATTTAAAACGTTCCTTGCCTTTGTGACTGTGCCAACCCCTTTTGGTGTGATTAATTTTTCAGTACTTCGGCCGTACTAGAGCTGAGTGGAAGGCGCAGCGCTAATTAGGAATCAACTTGGTGCGGTGGACCTTTCTAGGTATGCATTAAACCCCTGCCCTACGCGCTCTTCGTCAAGAGTGTCTTATTTGACTTCTTCAATATGTGCACACGTTTTCCTGCTGGTTTTGATTCAACCAACGCTTCTTCTATATATCATGGAACAAGTAGAAACCTATGATGCAATAGCAGGAGAATATATTAAGTGAAACTATATTTCCTGACCTTTTGTTAGGCTCACTTGACATAACGAGATCTTGCATTATAGTGTTACACCCTAAGTATTTTCTACTAATTATCATGTAATGATTGATTGACTTTCTCGTTCCAAACGTGTACAATTAAAATTTTGATTACAATTTTCTCCAGTATTGAACAACTGAAAACAAACCACTCAGCGAATGCAACCCCAGGTAAACACAAGCACCTTATTGGGTGTTTTTATGGTTTGGATGTCCTTCGGGGAGATTCAAGTTAGAGCCAATGATTTGCATCTGATATTATCATCTAAGAGTCATATTTCTTTTTTAAAAAGCAACTGGTCAAAAAATCGCGTCTATGTTGTCTTTGAAGTAATGCGCTGCATTTGGTGGCTTGGTTAACCTTGTTGTACTAAGGTAAGTTGTGCGGAAACCAGATTTTTATTTTGTTTACTATCAAAATCCGCTGCAAACATGCTTTGAAGATCATGATTAGTTGTGATTCTTCAACAATTCTATTATTGTTTCACACGGATATGTTTCCACGGTCAGACCTGAAACATCGGTGTTCAATTTTGTGGGTCCTTCTGTTAGATACGTGTTAGGCAGATCGAATTTTCTCAATGTGGAAAATCAACTTAGGAGCTTATGTACGTTCAATCCATTTGGATATACAACGCAAATGTTCTTCCTAAGTTGAATACGTATAGTTTTACTTAAGTTTATAATCTTAAAACCTCTCATTTCACCACTTTGACAAACAGAGAAAGCTCACCGCTCTTATTCACGTTTTTATAAGCGCGAAAACCATATCAATCTTCGTGTCTTCTAGTTGAAACCAAGAATGCTGTTACCATTTCACAAGATACCCCAATTAAATTTAGTCGTAAGAAAACAAGAACAAGTAGTCGGAGCACTTGCCTTCTATACATCAGGTTCTCTATTCAAGAAACGCATGACACAACGGCTTAAGGAGGCAGAATTTAGGTGGTTGATGTTCATCGTACCTACTGTCTCCATCGTTGGAAAATGTACGGCCTAAAGCAATTTTGACAGCATCACTGTGTCCTATTCTTTTAAGCCTACTCTAAACGATGTTGACGCCAGAAAATCAAAGAAGAATGTGATGTGGCTGTTTCATTAATAAAGGACTATCGAAAGCAGAAAATCCTAAAAAGCTGTCTGACTGACAGTTTCGCCATTCCGTATGGGTTGACATATGACAAATGACCCGGATTGAAACTTAGAGTATAAAATGGAGTATTTGCATTGCTATTAATGAAACTTCTATGTGTATGGGAAAAATTTAACGATTATTATCGTAGCAGCTACGATATTAAGTAACTCAGTCGCATTGACATGATACTCTAAGAACTGAATTTTGAGAGTACATTTTAACGCAACGTTCTCTTATTGAACCCTTTTTTTAAATTTGAACGTTATTTTATACGTTATATATTTTATTCCAAACAGTCGTATGAAACCAGTCAAGATGTGTGCGTATTTTTGTCTTCGTAACAGTTGTTGAAGCTCGATTTAGCCTAATATAGAGGAGATCGTCTTCTTATCACTGAAAACGAGACAAGTCTAGAAGACAGATTATTCCCGTATTGGACCAGTGTGCGCGACTTCACTTTACATTTCTTGGAATCAAAAATAAGAGCCTGATAATCCAAGTATATCAACATTACTTGGATTACCTGTTTATAAAGTGAGCCACATATGCAATTTTTTAAGCCCTGTTTGTACCAGTAGTTTAGACACTCTAATGATAGATAGCCAATTTTTTTTCGGTTATTCCTTTTTGGCTTGCTATCATTTCTGGAAGAAGAAAAGGGCATAATCCTTGGTCAACAAATTCTATTGCATTTTTTATCGAAGCGATCTCTGAATGTTAGGGCTAACTTAACCCAGGACAAAACAAGGATCGTGCCAAGGATAAATGTAAGAAATTGGCAATAGACTGTTAATAACGATGTTTTCATCTTTCAATAAATTTGATTCAATGTGGATAAACAATCATATTGGAAATGATTTGCATGTCAAAAGAATATCATGCTCAACTGGGCAAAGTAACTTTTATTGTTGGTGATAGTCCCGTATTGTTGATAGCCTCGGGCAGAAGAACTTTTATTCATACCAATACAAATCGGCAGCTTTTCCTAATATCAAACGTCATTATTATGCTGAAACAATGCAAAAGTGCCACGCCAACGTTACATGTTCCTTTCAGATTTTCCACGAGTCTTCCATTAATGATCTCACATATCATTTATTTCGTTTTCGTTCTCGTTTACAGAACAACACAACACAACACAGCAAGTCGTTTCCTTTCGCTTTTGGCTTCTTATGTCAGAATGTCAGAAATCTTCATCAGATTGGATTCGTTCTTAATGTGCTTCCTAGCGTTATTGTAACTTTTCGTGTTACATCTCTCGTTTTATGTGTAGGTGTCTGCATTAAGTATGTTTGTATTATCTTTTATTCCTTCACGACTTTTATTTGCCGAGCAGCCAAAACAATGCTCCTTATCTTAATCTACCACGAAGAATGTGTTTTCTAACTGTTCATACATACTAAAGAAGACTCGTACGTGACAAAAATTTCGAATTGAGTCAAGGTGTCACGTGATATGAACGCAATTTTTTATTTAAAACACGTAATATATTTTACACGGTGAAGAAAAAAAATTTTTGACATTCTAATACAACAATTTTCTTGTGTCGTAGGTTAATTATTTGGCTGCTTTGCTTCTAAGGATACTAAACATTGACATATTCAGAAATTCCAAGATTTTGATAGAATCTCCCGGTGGAAAGTAACTAAAATTAAAAATTGTGCATGCAATTATATTACATACCATAGGTAGGTCAAATGTTTTTCAGATTCAAGCACTTTTAAAGAATAAATTTGGAAAAAGTGGTTCGCCCGCCATTTTTTACTTCTTGTCCGTTTACGTCGAAATCTGTCAAAGTTAATTTCGATAAAATTTTTTTTTAAATTGTCCCACATATTTTAAAATGTCAGTGGGGATCGGTTCCCATCCTAGTTCCCGTCCCAATTCTTAAGGGTCCCATCCATGAGTCCCTTGTCCAGCTCAGCTTAAGCCTTGTTCAAAGCTGACTTTAAAAGCTCAGGATTTTCTAAATCAGCTTCTGTACATGTACAAGAAACGCACTGAAAGATGCTCCCAAAGACCGACCCCTTCTACGTAGGTGAATTTGAAATCTAGAAAAGTTTGAGTGGAAAATCCGGTGTTATAATATGAACGGACACTATGACCAGTTGTTACCTAAGGTGCCCTTTCCAGTCAACTATGCAGTTGAAAATGGATTCTAGTCGCGTTTTGAGATTTTCTAGTCTCTTCTTCAGCTCTTTCTCCAAGAACTTTTATTTCACTATCAACGGTACTGAATATCTTGAGACCTTTTATTAATGTCGGGATTTATACGTAGATCTTTCAGCAAGAATAAGTTGCCTGTAGATGGGCCACAGTTAGCTTGCAAAATAAACGTTATCAAAGTGCTTTTAATGACGTTTTAACTGTCAAAGTAAAAGGGGGGGCGGGGTTGGATGTGATTCTAAAGAATGAATGAAGAATTAAGGAAGGAGGAAACGAAACTGAGATCCTGTGGATGCTAAATTATGAGATTTATTTAAACTATTTTAAAATAAAAACAAGTTTCGCTTATAAAAACAATTTGCTTTTCTTTGCGTTAAGAATTGGGGAGAAGCTATGGCTGCAATAGCAGATGCGTAGATTGAATATGGTATCGTAGAATCAGCTGGACATAATGCTTTGAATTAATTTTGCATAGAAGTGCAGAAGAATTCAAAAAAATCGCCTTTTATGACAATGTCTATCCATGATCCTGGTATACTGGCATGGATTCTAAAAGGCACAGAAGATGTAATAAAATTGAATGTCTGTTTGAGCTCAATACATTTTTTAAGCTTGATTGCTCGTATTTTTTTTTCTTCACTGTACCCGAACTATTCATGTAGCAACAGAGTATATATTGAGAACTGACTGACAATAAAAAGTATTCCTCAAAATTATCAATGCGTGCTATATGGACACTCTGCTTTACCCTTGTACTACACATCTTCATTAGATTAGAATTTGAAGTAAATTGTTTGTTATATTTTTATGCAGTTAAGTTTCGAATAATTTCTATGAACATTCCAAACTTTATTTATTGACCATGGCATAGACTGAAAAATCTGTCTTCATTGCTAAATGACAGAAGTGGAACTTCGCCGTATCCCCTATGCCAATTTCATCGCATTGTCAAAGTACTGTCAAATTACTATTCGAATCGACAATTACCATTCCGTCGCAATGTATAAATTATTTTCTATTTTTTTATGTTGAAAATATGGAACTTCATTTAAATAAAATAACATTTGCGATAAGCATTCCTTTTTTTCCGTTGACCAAGGACAACTGACACAAAAAGTTATTTGGATTTCCAAGAAATCTGAACCTGGTAATATCTTAGCATGTAACAAAAACTAGTTGTTTGCGTGATTCAAGCGGAGAAATTATGATAGCTGCGAGAAATAACTGCCAGGGTAATAACAAAAATGATGAGAAAATCGAGATTCCCAGGTGCTAAAGAGAAAACAGAAAGTAAAGTAAGTATAGAAAACAATTAGCGCTTGGAAAGCGAACCCTTACTTCCCTTAATAATTATACAGGGTGGACCAAAAGTCCATTAACATTCAAATCGGTAGCTGCGTCACATTGGAAGGGGTTACGCATCACAAGAGCGGCCAATAGAAATTAAGTGACATGATGGCGTTCACCAAAGTACAATGTGCATTCTGCGTACGTTAACACTATCGAAACAACGATTCTTCGACTTTAGCACAATAAAAGTATTCATCGATTCAACTGATTGAAAAATTGGTGTTCGAGGTTCATTGAACCTCGAACTGGGTCCTCGAACTGATTGAAAAAAAAGTTCGAGGGGACAGCATTCAGGCTATAAAAAGCAATGAAATTATTCTATCGGTCTTCATAAAATGATGCCACGAAGTGTCAAAAAAGCGTGTTGTCTGTGATTGCGCGCTTCAAACAGAAGCATTTTTGCATTGGACTTTTGCTCGTGATTGAAAACGAAGTTCAATGCCACAGCCAAAAGGCAAGCAATCATATGTGAAGAACAAACATCTAGCGAAATCAATGGCAAAGCGAAATGACAGCCGCATCAGGTGATGATTTTCTGTAATTGACGGATTCTGAAGGATTTAATCTAGGAAAATCAGGCCAGACCAGTACAGGCAAAAATCGGTTCATCTGAAGAAAGCCTTACTCAAAACAAAAACCAGAATATGCAACCAAACAAAAGTCATAAATTTCCGGGATGGCAACGTGCGGTCACATGTTTCTCTACCGGTCAAAAACTATTCGAAACCATCTCACCCCATCATCCGTCTAGCCTAGATTAGACCCCTTCGGATTACCAACTGTACCATTTGTACCATTTTCATACCCAAGTCTCTTGCAGGACTTTGCTTCTTTTCAGAACGTAGGATTGAACATATTGAGAAACGTCACAGCGTCTAATAGCGAATATTGTCAATGAAAATTGTCTGATGTATTCATTCATTAACTTTAAAAAATGATTTTTTCTTGACAAAAAACAAACGAATGACATTCGTTCTATTCAAACACATTGCATCTTCAATCTTTAAGAATAATTATGGAGCTCGTCTCATAATAAATGCTAGACTTTTAAGTCCTGGAACACAGTCAATCCTCTACCACTTTACCTGAAATTTCAAAATTCCCCTGAAAATATTGAAATATTATGAATTTCGTGTCATCTGATCATGACTGTTAAACACCTTATACTTCCTTGACAAAATATTAATTCCATATATGTAATATTCCAATCTCTTTAACCATCATTGCAATCTCATTGGTAGCCTTTTTTGTTTCCGCCATGTTTTAATAGCTGCACAAAATGTCTTTTTGTTTCCACTTAATACAAAGCTTCAACTTTGACTTGTGAGTGCTGGGCATTGGAGAGGTATTTAATTTCGGTAAGGTTTCGATAAGGTGTTTTTTCTTCTTGAGAATGTCATAATATATTCGTTTAATATAACCATTGTGACCAGTCACGGTAGGATGTGAAACTATCTTAGCTTCGTTTGAGAATTCTTGATCGAACATTCCAGACTTAGTCATATGGTTGTCAATTTTTTTGTCTCCAGCTTATTGAGCGTTCCTAGTTTAAGCCTCTAACCATCACCTTGCACTTCAAACTCAATGAATAATGGTCCAAATGTGCTTCGAAAATTATGTCTTAATCAATGATAACCTCCCGTCGTGATGACTCCCCTCCTTTGTCGTACATTTCAAAGTCAACGTTTTCAGATCGTTTTCAATGATTTTCAAATATCGAATTCAGTAGCTGCTGGTCCTCGTAGAAAAGACTCCAGAATCGCTGTAATCTTTATTTCCAAATTTGATCAGAGGAGCAACGTCTTTTTTCAATGGATTGGCACATAATTCCTTCCATAGAAATATTGGGGTTAAAATAAGGTTTTACGTTAAATGTTAAAGGTTAAGGTTAAAGGTTAAGGTTAAAGGTTTCTTTTTCCAAAACTTTGAAGTTTTACTGTGAAAAATATTGACCATCGCTTTTTACTTGCTTTTACCATGTTGCAAGCTACATACAGACAACGCGTCTAAAAAATACCCCAATTTTTGAGGCAATCCTTGAATCGATCATATTATTCCCTTCTTACGAAATAAGTGTTGCCTAGTCAGCTAATGATTCATTGAGTCAATAAAAGTGGAAGTCAGAAGAAAGTAGGACATCCCAGTTCAGTGCCTACAAAACTTCCTTGACAACTCTGATTGATCCATCTGTCATGTCTTTTGGCATATTAGGGGCGTTTTAGCTTTGATGTTTGATTCGATTGTATCAATTGTTGTTGACAACACTCTGCTATGTTAGTTTCGTTAGGCTGAAGTAGGTCAGAGTAGATTACTTTGAGTTGATCCTACATGAAGCACCACACTATCTTCTTGCCAAGAATACTCTGTTTGACCGTTCAAGTTAATGCACGGATGGGCTTACCTCACGTTTTTCTGCGCTTTGGACTGTCGTAGTGTATCTTTTTTTTGATCTGCCGTCACTATTTGATAGAAACAACCGTTCTGACTTGCCTTTTCGAGCAGTTGTTCGCATGTGAAAAAACGGCGTTTGACGTCCCTCGGCTGGAGTTCATATAGAACCCAATGTGCTTGTTTTGCATAATACCTATGGCCTTGCGACACTTTGAAATCGCTTGTTGAGTCACTTTCAAGGCTGCAACAAGCTCCTCTTGAGTTTGGCATGAATCTTGGTCCACTAATGCTTCCAACTTAGCATCATTAAAGTCTTCAAAATTCACTTGCCTCCCTTTGCGTTCCTTGTCATCGATGTTAAAGTCACCACTAATAAAACAACGGAAGCAATACTTACTTGTTTTCATTGATAGAATATCCTCTCCATATGATTCATTGTTGATTTCCTTCAACTGCACTTTTCTTCAAGTTGAAGCAAAAGCCCAGCGCTTCCTTCAAATTTTGTATCGTTGGGACAAAAGTTGACATATTTGGAGCACAAAAAATGCGTGTTTACACTTTAATGAAATAACACATACTGCAAGAAGATGAATTGAGCTCGAAGGCTTAGACAAACTTGAATTCTCGCATTTTTGGGTTCCTGTGTAAACAGACGCGGATTCCACCTTACCGAGGATTTTCCGAGATTCAAAGTGATGATGGACAATTTGTGTGTAGATTTTCAAAACTGATTCCCGTATCCTTATTGATTTCTGCTACCGTAGCACGATGATTTCTTTCAACAAATTCACGAATAGCTGCAACGTTACGTGCATGCGTAATGATGGCGATGGCAGATCTTCGATATGACCTTTATTAAACTCGGAACGCAAGGCTTTAAATTTTAGACCGTTGCTAGGAAAGTGCATTCTCCAAAAACTGTGCACGCAATCTGTTCTGAATTTCAGCTGGCTTCGTTAAAACCTATGTTATAATGTGCTGCGCAACTGAAAGAGGAACTTCTATTTCACTCATTTTGAGGACATCAAAGGAAACCGGTTGGGTCGTTGACGTGACCCCGACTCATCTAGATGAGACCTCCCGACCCTTTCTAACGCTTCGCCTACCCTCATCACGATTTTTAGGCCCTCAGAAACAAAGGGCTCGTTTTATCTGAATTCTACTGTTATATTTGTAAGGATTTGTTTAATCTATTTTGAAGTAGTTCATACATCAATCACTTCCTTAATAATTTTGTCATACATGACATAACCGCATGGTTTTTAATAGTATGTAATACTCATTCCTGAATGTTCCTTAAGGATTCAACATGTATGTATGAGTTCAATGTGTCATTGCTAAATAATTAGATTTCACAAACAAAATTACAACTTCCATTTTCATCATAAGTGTGATAAACAGCTGTTCGTCCTATAATTACTCTCAGAGTGATCAATTAATGCTTCCTTTGCCGAAAAACTTCATTCAAGTATTGAGCGAGCTATTAATGACTTTCCCTCCAACAAATTGTTTCACTTTCGAAACTTTTCGCCAGCAACAACAAAAACAACAACAACATCTTCTTGCGACGCCAATGCGAAATATATTACAAAATTTTCTCAACAGACGGACGCAGCGAAGGAAGTTTGAGCTGCGATGCCGAAGAATTCTTATCACCCAGACAACATGTACACGTAAATAAGGAAATTACTTTTTTATACAATTTCCTCGTACAGGAGCCGTTCGAACTTTTTGATTTGTGTCATCATCGTTGTTACATATAAAATTTATTTGTATGTTTATTGTAGGAACGTACCAAGCCATAACTTATCAGGGGCAGAAAGATAGTTTGGTAGGACGAGAGTCATCCTTGCTGGCAAAGCTATGAACATGCATGTGTACCAAATATATGTGACGAACCGACAAACCGCACGTTAAACTTTTACCACGGACGGACGGAATTCCGAGATGAAATAAATTTGAAATCAGACCATGAAAACTGCATAGATGGATTTGACGATGTCCTTGTATCAAAGGAAATGCTCTGACGTGTGGGTTTGCATGCAATGTAGCAATGCTACTGCAGGGTTACCTTCAAAATGCCTTTGTGGAGCATGAATGCGTCGATACCTGCGAAGACGTTTATGTCCTTTTCGAAAATAATTCAATATGAATTGAGACTTCACTGAGGAAGTTTATCCCTAAAAGTGCTTTGCAGACATAAGTCTAGTTAAAGGTAAAAAACATCTTTAAGACTGACTTTCTTAAAAAAAAGTTAGTACTGTGATTTATGTGGGAAAATGATTGGAAATTACTCGAAAGGATTTGCTGAGATTTCAGCTAACCGAAAAACATTTTTATCGGGAAACGATATCCAGGAGCATAAAAGTAGCAGAGGCCCTATTCAACCCCCGCCTCTCTCCTCTCTCCTCTGTGGAGGATGTTAAAAATTTATCGGGTACCTTTTCGTGAAACATGAAAATGTAAGTAATCGAAAAACTTCGGTAAAAATTTTTCAACTTCACTCACAAAAGTGAATATCCTGACAAAAGTTGCCCAACACCTTACCGAATATGCTACCTTGTCATTCACATATGTCTGGGAAGGATTTTCGAATAATTTTTCTAGCTTGCGGATATTTTTCATATTCAAAAAAAATAATATATATATTTATCCATACGCTAATATAAATCTTTTGCATCAGGAATTCTATTTATGTCCTTTTTCACTGGCTTAAATTTAATCTTAGTCGGATTGAAGTCTGTTTCCTATTGTTGGTGTCATTCGAATGCGAATCGGTGTGCAGCGTGTGAAGTAAGAAGGATGAAATAGTCAGGGTGCAGTCGGAATACATATTAGGGGTAATTTATGGAGTAACTCAATGATGTAATGCAACGAAGTATTTGAAAACTGTTGTCATGGTGTAGGTTGCTGTCTTCGAAGGAGATTTTTCTTTGTGAGCGAAAGTGAAACTATGAATGCTGTATTTGTTGGTAGTTTTGAATTATTATTTCATGAGATGAAAAAAAGCACTCGTGTGATTTGCTTCGAATCGTTTCAGTAGATAGAAGGGGGTATCATTCGAATAATATCTGAAATCTGCATTTCTACTGATTTTTTTGTCATGTGCTTTATATAATCTAGGAAGGGAGGCCAGGGCTAAACATTGTCTGTCTGATAATAGTTCTAAAGATGATTAATTCGTGTCTTTTTTCCTATAACTCCTATAACTTTTTCTATAATTTGAAAAAAAAAAACATAATTCATTTGAAATTTTTGTTTTCTGTTGTTAAAGGACTGACGCGGTAGTCTAAATTATATTATTATTAGATACAGCGATACAGCGTGAAACCGTGAGCATGGAAATAACTTAACAATGAATTAGGGAGATATATATTAACAATGCAATTAATGGCACATTCTGCTGGAATATGAGCCGGATCTTCAGGCTCCAGGCCCAGCTTCAGGCTTCTGGCTTCAAGACGCATTTAGGTTTGTATGCGTATTCCCTAGACTTATGCCCGAGAGTGCCAAACTTGTGGGACTAACTGCAACGATCTGGCCCCCTGTAGTTCAAGGACATATGTCCGAAGCCAAGGCACTTATAGTATCGAGCTTGGACTAACATCCGACAAACTCTGCACACAGCCCAACCGATTTTCATGTTCTCCTTGGCAAGGAGTTGCACTGTGTCTGCTTCTTGGATGTCTACTTTTGCACCCCTTTGCCCTCTAGGATTGGTTGGCGTCAACATTTCCCTAAAGCTGTAAAGACCCTTATTACCTTTCCTACCTTATTGATGTAGATTGTCATCATTATGACCTTATTAACGCAATCTCTTATTTATAAAATGCTCCTAATTTCCAATGAGTCTATTGCCATGCAATGTCGACATAACAGGTTCAGAGCCGAGGGGGCCCTTGACAGGTGTCTCGAACATCCCTTGTCAGTGTAGTCCTCCCTGAGTTCTACGTTATGGCCGCTTGTTTTGATTTTCCTTATCATTCGTTTACAGACTATTGTTTTTTTCGGGATCCACTTTTTGCCTGGTCCCCTTGAAGACTTTCTTTCTTGAAGACTTGCCGGCTTGATTAGTGAAACATCCCTACACTGCTTGTGTCTGACCTTTTTATGCATCGCGCTCAGTTTTGCATCTTCATGCTTTGCGGATGTCTTATCATTTCTGCTGCTATAGCTAGCTGCTCCTCATTCTCTGCCTTTTGTTGAGCCTAGGAGGGTACGAATTGACAATCAGTACCTTTCTCCTCTCCTTGATTGGTGTCGGTTGTTTTGGGCCGGTTTGCCCTTTTTCCGCGGTTCGGCTTCACCTCGTTCCATACTGCCCCTTTTTCCGCCCATATTTTTGGTGTCGACAGTTTTATTTATGGTTATTTTATTGAGCTCTTTCAGCATGCTGTCTGCTCTTAGCCACCGTGGTGGTGGTGCTTATGTCTTTGAACGAGGTTGTCTAGTTCGTCGATCACGTTTTAAATGTCCTTACTGACATTTTTTGGACTTTCGTTGCATTCTTCATAGCCTATAAGACCGTGTTTGTGTTTCTTGTAAGCCGCGTTTCGCAGTCAGCTCGTCCTCAGGTGAGGGTCTCTAGAGAGTCTGGTAGCAGCTGACAAACATTTTTTCCGCCGTAATAATAAAATAATAATAATCATGATAATAATAATAATAATAATAATAACAATTTATCATATGTAAGAATGAAGTTCGCGTATTTTCCAACTTGAATGCACTCAACGTTACAATAAGTATTATGTTTTCTACAAAATTGAGGTTTCCATTAGCACTATGTCACTCTCAACAATCCTTTGAGTGACAGATATAAGACTCTACAAAAACATGCCTAATACTTAAAAACTGAATGGTCTGATAAAGTATAGTACGAGTCTCATTCAATTGTAATCGAACCTTTGGAAAAATTAAATTTATTTTACATTAAAAAAAACAAACTGGTTTTGTATCTTGGATACTTCGTTAAATAGTTTTTCTCCCAAGTAGTTTATTTTCTCTTTTGAACAAGAAGTTTGTCATCCTGTTTGTACGGAATGACCTCAAGCGAGTATCCAATCGATTGCGCACAGACAACTCAACCTATTGATTGTTTACAAAATGCTCTCTCCGAGTAGACTTTTGAGAGATCTATGCATATGAAATCCACATGTTGGAAAGTCAGGATTACAATCACGCAATCACGCAATCACGACAATCACGCACAATTTAGTGTATATCTACCAACTTCTTGATTGTCCAGCCTGCCCAAAGCTTGCTCTTTGCCTTATAAACGAGAAATAACCATCATACAAACCTCATCGCTTTCATTTTTATGTCCTTAGGTGAGAGGACATAGACTCGAGCAGTCTTAGTCATTTTGAAATTGAAGGAGAGTCTCCGATAATCATGTGCAAACTTACAATACTTTCCAATACAAAAACAAAATTTTTCTAATGAGATTTGGGCTCTGCAGCAATTTGTTCTTGGACCCATTCACCGAATCTACGTCATGCCTGGTGTTCTATTGACTTCAATTCTTGCACGAGTTACATATTGTAATCTCGCAAACAAAAATCCTTCCGTAAAATCTTCTATAATGTGCACAGGTTTAATTGGTGAGCAAAATGTCGAATGGACTGGAAACATTGAAACACAAAAAACATTTGACGAATGAATTATGAACAAAGCAAATAATGGAGCACGAAACCAAATCAAAGGACTACCTGAAAATTGAAAAGTTAGAAAAACATTCTTCTACATGTTCAAGATCCCTATCTACTTTTGTAAACATCAGACCAATGAACAAGAACACTTAAGAGCGAAAAGTACCGATGTTGAAAGGTAAACATGCTGGGGATCGATTGTTCTGATCCAAAAAGCTCCGCGATGAAAAGGGATAGCAATAGATGTGAAATGCGCCATGAACCGTCATAGCTTCGCGCCATCGCATCAGCAATCTTAGTAACGATGTGTCGTCGTGTGAGAGTGGTAATCGATTAATGGCACATAAACATCATTCAAATAAATTTTTTCGTCCTTAAACATTTGAGTCTATTCCTATTAAAAAAATTCGTGTCAATTTTCTAGTTGTTTCTGGGAGGCTTGCTATTATCGGTTGGGCAAACCTTTAGAATTATGTTTGTAACATGATTGTTGTGCTATTATAACCAATTCTATTATAATTGGAGTTCACATTGTAATTCCGTTTTTGGTGTTCAAGATTTCCGCTAGTTGTTTCGCGGAATAGCTTGCCGCGTAATGAAACTAGTAAATAATTAAATTGGAACTTCGTTTGAAGATTGAGAAACTATGACCGGGAAGTCAAACGGGGCAACGTGTCATTTGATCTTTAGCGGCGGACAGCTGATGTTGTTTTTAAAGACTGTGGTAAGCTTAAAAAGTAGCTTGAGGACTTACTAAGCGGTAGCGTTGTTATATGACACCCTTTTGCTTTGTCAAAAAGTTGAAGGCTGTTATAACACCAACGGAGGGTTACTACTCTAGACAGATTTAACACCTGAACAAGAATAAGACATTGGCGGGTTCTTTGCTAAAATGTGCGGAATTTTACGTATTTGGTAGGAAGTTTTAGTGTAAGTTAGGAAGTTGGTATGAACTTGTGCTGCCAAATTTGACATGCCTAACATTCCAGTTTTTTGGCAGAGAAATACGGAAGCTGGAGCTGAATGGTTCATGGGATTTCTGAAATAAAGTCTGTTATTGTCTATAAGAGCTTTGGGAGCGTGTAGGACGAAAGCTCAGACACATATCAAGCTAGCGGATGTCATGATAAAACACAGCTTCCTACCATCTATAATATGGACTTGCACGAAACAGTAAATACCTCTGTATCAAAAGAAGAGGAAATATAGCTGCAAAGGGTGATAGGCAAGTGGGTGCCATAGTTTCTGTGAAGCAAAGAATTTCAGTTACCATTGAATGCAGTTGGAAATAATAAGCTGATTGTGTTTGTTTTTCCTCGCCTTTCTTCCTATTCATTCGTGATGATCCCGCAGATAGTATTGAAGTTGAAAATAGTTTGGAGTAGATGACGGCTAAGGAAATCTTCTTTAATGACATTCTTGTTGCTGAAAAGGCATATTGTTGTTGTTGAATGATCAGTTATACTAATAACTCTTTTCCGCCATATTGTAACCATAATTTTCAACCACCAGATTTTGGCGGTAATGAGCATTTCAAAACCTATTGTGCAAGAAAACTGGCAACGTAATAACCTAGACGAGACAACTATAATATTATAAACATGCATAGCTTCTGGCAGCGGCCCCAAATAATATTATGAACGCATTAGAAAAGACAAGCATAAAGTCATACAAACCTGATATATTTAGGGAAGATTTTGCTCTGTCTTTTGTAACTGACCGGCTTATGCCCGACATTAATATTTCATTGTGTCAAAATATGGAATCACAGAAGAAAAAAGCAGACCCTTAAGAGCTTCAGGTGGATCATAATATGGAAGCAAGCCCAGGTAGCGAGCCACTCCAGAAACAACAGGAGCAGTTACATACGAATCTCAACCAGGATCCTCGAACATTCGAACCATATTGAGCGCATTTTCACCTGAAGCTCTCAAAATTTACCAATAAAATCACTGAGATCGTCTACATCAACTTAGCGACGCCTAAAATGAACGCTTTGGCTACAGAAAAAGCAAGAAGAGGAAAGACCCTTTGGGTAAAAAATAAAGGAGATGGGATTTGAAAAAAGGTGTTCATTTTCTATGTCAGTCTGAAGTGTAATTCTGACGACAAATCCTCTGGATGATTATTTTTAGGTTCTGTAAGACTTCTGTAACACTTTTAGCAACGCAAACCATTAATTAGATTATAGGATCATTAATCTCAGTAAAGTGAATGCTATGAGACAGAATAAAGGAACTATAGTTCGAAATGCTAAAATTATTTGAGTTTTCTTCGTGTTTCAAGTAAAATAATTTTATTTTCGCTTATTTTCTATTAAAGATTTTTATTAGTTTATTTTTTACTAAGCCTATTGATTAAATTGCTTTACATTATTAATAATACTATTTTTTGTAGTTTTGTTACCATTAAATGGTATGAATGGAAAAGCTTGGTATAAATTTTTCGAAAACATTAAGATAGTACTTTTAAAAATGGAAACTTCATAAACATTAGCATATATTTGCCTCCTTTATTTTATACATACGTTTCCAAAATATTTATTTATTTATTTATCATTGCTTTTGACTGGAGTTGACAGCGGAAGAACTTACCTCAACTGAGGAATATCCAGCCCCTTGATCCTTGTCAACTTCCTACAGGAAAATTATCCTGAGCCCAAAAATATATTATTATTTCAATGAATTTGACTGTAGTCTTTGAAATTGGGATAAATTCTACATGTATTTATCTAGGAATCATGTATCAAAAATCTTCCTGTTGTATTCATATTTCGACCTACTCCGAAATCGGAACTTTGAACCCCGATTCGCCCTATATATATATATATATAAATATAAATAAGCCTGAAGCATTTTTGAATGTATTTCCAATGCAAATCAACGTCGATATAAATGCTTCATACGACGCAATCCTTTTAAACTCTGTTTTCCTCAATTTAGGGCAATCCTTTTTCAGCAAAACCCTTAGTCTGTATTATAAGTATGGTGAAGTCGATATGTTCTAATGTACATGTAGTAACGTATATATGAAAGTTAATTTACGTACAATAAATGATAATAAATTAACTTGGTGAGTTCGATTGAAAAAGAACTTTTTTAATATAATTTAATTTGATTTAATTCCCATGACTACAGAAACAAATTGCACGATAATGAAATGAATAAAGGAATCGAATTTCCAATTCGTAAAGATTAATAATTGTCTGAGAATTGTTTAATAAGATGATTTTCTGTTTTGTAATCAATTTAAAAGTTCCTTGTAAGTCAATGTCTCAAGGTCTGAACAGCAGTAAGAAGCAAAAACGAAGCACCAAGGAAGAAACACGTGAAAGGACCAATCCTGTATTTCTTCCTAATTGAATGTGCGTAATTACATAAACTCGACGCAAATATTATTGGAAATACGCTTAACGTTGTCCATTATTTATGAATTGATTTCTCAAGAGCTCCTCCATAGTCAATTTTTATGTCTATTGTGATGTCTTCCTTATACACCAGCTCCTTTCAAGATGAATTACAATCACTATAAAACAGCTTTATAAGCATTCAAGTTCCTTTTGAATCGATTATCACATCATTACACTTGAACATCATCCCGAAAAGACGATTTAGCATTTTGCCATTTTTTCGTTTTTTGCATAACATTCAAAAATCGTGAATATATTAGAGTCGTCTCGACCGTTATTCATCAAGAGCCTCTCTGTGTCTGAGCCTGTGAAGGATCCCGACAAGAAAAATGCCCATCACGGAAATTGAATCGAATACGTATTGATTTCGGGATCACAATATGCTATTCATTCATTTCAACGCTCAAAATGAATGGAAAATCGAATAAGAAAATTCGCATAATGAATTTTATGACCTCGCCAACAGTCAGTGGATATATCCTTCCATTTATATATAAATAAAAATTCATTTCATACATACCCGTGCCGATGTATTGTCAACGTTCTTTTCAAACTATGACAGTGAAAAAAAACTGGATAAATCTATTGAGACATTTCCCCAACACTTTTTGCAAGCGTCGGTTATTGGCTGAAATGGTATTACAATCGTCCTATTATTATCCTAATATTGCTCAAGTTTTTTCTTTCGGGCAGCGTTTTATGCTAATGTAAGCATTTCCTGCAAACGTTCGCCACTGTAGCGATTTTTGATTGATGGAAAACCACCAGCTACGCTTTAGGTACGAAACAGGACGGGCAACATTTAAGAATCACTTGGCGAATGAATAAAATAAAGGTCACAAGTATCCTGGCGCGTTTATAGTCTTTTGTTTTATGGTCAGCGATTATTTTTATGATTTTGAGTATTACACTTTGTTTCGGCACTTGCAAATGTGTTGGAAATTTATAACGGAAGAAGTATTTCGATAGGCTCTTCCTCGTAAAAATCCCTGAACCAAATAAAGCCACATAAATATGCAGCCGAAAAGGACGGAACCATTAAATGAGGGATTACTAGCAGTAAAGTTTTTAATATTTGTTCTGTGTTTGGCCGAATGATGCAATTATTAGCGTAGTCTATGGTTTTGTTCAGTTGGCGTTCGACTACCCAGGACACTATTTGAATGAAGGCATTGAACTGATGATGTCTCACGACCGCAAACTCAATAAATCCGCTGATAAAAGGATAATGGATAAGCAGAACGCATGATAATCTTTACAGTATACATGCAAAAGCGACGAAAATAAGATCCTTTTCAATTAAAGTACTAATTCTCACATGCAAAAAAGTTTGGGAATTTTTTCCTCGCCACCTTTATTGCATATTAATCTTCAACTGATGAGGTGAATACCATTCCAGTATTGGAGAGCTGACGTCAATCTGACGTCCTGAAACGGCCGATTTAGTAATAATTTTTTAAGCAGCTGTAAGTTTTTATAAAGACAATTTATTTAATCAAAGTATAATAATCAGATACAAGTACATTTATTCCACTTTTGAGTTTCCAAGTCCGAGTTTCTGGTTCTTCTCTTCTCGAAGGCATTTTTGACAGCAGCTTCATTATTCAATCTTTTTACTGTCAAAACGTGATCCAAATGTTCAAAGAAATGATATTCTGTTGGTGAGGGTCCGGTGAATATGGAGGGTGAGGTAGAGTCTCATAGCACAACTCGTTTAATTTTTGGACCCTTGTTCTCGATACATGAGGTTGTGCGTTATCATGAAGCAGTATCACTCCATCCCTGTTGACAAGCCTAGGTCGTTGGATTATCAATTTCTGCTACACTCCAGTTGACCTAAGTATTTCTCAGCATTGATGGTTTCGCCAGGTTTCAGGAACGAATAGTGGATAATTCCAGCTACAGACCACCAAACAGTTAAAATTACTTTCTTTGGTTTCAACATGTGTCTTAGCGCTTCACCAGCATCTAGCCATTGGGCAGATTGGCGACGATTACCGTATAAAATCAACTTTTCATCGCAGTTCAAAATTCGGTGCAAGAACGGGTCCCTTTTTGTTTCGGGAGGGAAGAGAATTTGACATCACCATCCGGCACGTCATGTTTTGCTCGTTAAGTAATGCAGAACCCATTTGTCAAGCTTTTTCACTTTTCCAAGTTGTCGCAAGTGGTGGCAACTGTTAAATTGTGAACGCCTCATTTCTCGGCAAGATCATTTATGGTTTAGCGGGGGTCAGACTCTACTAATGCAGCTAACAGCTCGTTGTTATCAATAGATTGTCCTGGGTGTCTATGTGGCTCACTCCTAAGGTCCATATCTCCGGATCGCAGTTTTCCGAACTACCGCCGGGTGGTTTTTTTGCTAACTGTTTACGATCACTATGAAGTGCAAAACAGAAATGACTTCATAAACCAAGATAGCAGCATTTATATTTCAATATGTCATATCATTTGTGCCGCCTAATGCCAAAAATTTTCACTAAAATTGCAGCCAACTTTATGTCATTGCTAAATCGGCCATTTAATCCGCATCTTTTCAAGCTAAAAATTAGTTATCTTGTGAATTATAAAAGCTAGAATATATTTTTTTCGGTCAAAGAGAAGTTTTGTTCATTTTTTATCTTATTAAAAAAGCTTAAATTTTGGTTTTTCGTGTTTATAGCGTAAAATCATAAATATATAATAAATATATAAAAATATTTTTTCCTTCTGGTTTGAAACTCAAAACTATTAAGTGACTAAATCCGGAAATAGACCACACAAATTTTGTCAAGGAAATCAAGGCAAGCTGGTTTCCATCAATTTTTGCACAAATTTGACGTTCTGTTTTTTGTTTTTGCTGCACATATTGTAAATGTAGCTCGTTTCTCAAGTTTAAGAGATGCTGAAGGTTCCGGTTTTTCATTTTCTATCTTCTACCTCCAAAATTTTTTTTAATGGAAGTGCGAACGTCTCAAGAAATCCTCGGATTTGTATAGCATATGTGGTTTACAAAGCTCGTCGGCAACTATACCGAGGAATGTATACCTATCAAAAATTTATATCGATTTATTTAAGAAAGCACTTTTGAATCTTTGTATACCTCTGAATTTTATTCAGAGATTTAGAATTTCGAGATTTGAAGAGTTCACAGCACAAATATCAATCAGTAAGTAAAAAATAACTTTTTGTCTTCCATATACAGGAGTAGTTGCTGCAGACTTTGTCAAGACCAACCGCACCAGTTTACGTGGAATTGTCATATAATATTATTGCTGGGTTTTCACCTTGTTGACTTTTACGTCTGTTGTCTGTCATCTGTCATCTTTCACCTTATCAACTGTTACGTATGTCGTGATGCAACGATGATAAAAGAACAAATGCTCTGTTGCGTTTTGGTATATCATAGTGATATCCTTTGTAAAGCCATAAATAGTTTGTTTAACGGATCTACATCTCAAAGTTTTAATTTTCAATTTCAGTTATTGCTTTGTACTTGGTGCCAACATATGTGACCTTTTTTTGTAAACGTTTAACTGCTTCAATTGATGTGCATCAATCGTATCCAGTCACTTTGAATGGTAAATGGAATTCGCCAGCCGTATAACACTTTTTTCCTCATCAACATTTATCACTCCTTGCCCATCTGTGTATTTTCCACAACATATATAACCATTTGTCAAAAGGTCAGTCAAACAGTTGACCCATATTTTCCTGGTTTTTTGGCATTTTGGCCCATTTGTCAAAAACAAGGAAGAAATATCTTCTTTGTTGCTTTTGAATATGGCAGTAAAAATCAGAATTCCAATCAGATCTCGCAGTTCTGTCATGTCAATATCTTTCAATTCTGACCTATATTTATGCCTAAGTTCTTCCTATTAGTGGTTTCAACGGTTATTTTCAGAATTTCTTCTGTGGGCAGAATAGTCCAGAAATCCACGTCACTGTTGTAATCAGGTGCTCTGTTCGAACTCCTAAATCGAACGATGTTATGGCCAGGAGTCCTCAACCTGGTCCTTTGAGTCTTTATGCCACTTAATTTACTCCATATTTCCAACTTTCTTCCTTAAATAGTAGACTTGGGTGCCTGAGAGCTCCTCGTTAGATTGTTCATCGACCTCTGAAATCCGTTTTTCACTGTCTGAAACCTCAGTTGCTGTATCGTGGTCTGACTGTATAGAACTATTTTCATCCAAATCCCCTAAATCACATATCACTCTCTTCATTTTCTAATTCGTCCAAAAGAAAACGCTCAAAATTTGAATCGTTCACGTTCATTTTGAACAGGAATAACTGATTAAAGTCTTTGAAAACACAAACCATTGGTGAGATGACGACAAAATGACGTCAAGTACCACATATCGTTGCAAATACTAACTTGCAGGGTCCGATTTGTCCTCCAGTCGCCATGCAACTGACATTTAGGCAACTACTTAGACGTGTCACTACGTGTTGAAAGCCAGTTCTGAGAGAAACTTTGTAAATTTGTTGTTAATATGGTTAGGTTAGGTTAATATGCATAATATATGTTATTAATAATAAATAAGGGATAATATGAAATATTTTAAAAATATTTTTTTACTCGTTAAGAGTTTTTTTTTAAATTTTTACTTGAAATATACTTGTTGTTCTGAAATAAAAAATTCTAATGAGGCTTTTAAAAGGAAAGTTTCTCAAACAAGGATCCACCACCGGTAATAAAATTTTCGTTTCGACAAATGGACGCGTTTTGGCTGTTCGCAGCTATCGTAGTCCTCGTCATAGAAAAAGCAAGGTCCAAACGCCCATCCGATGCTTTTTCGATGCGCAGCTTTTTCAGCTTTTCAAGATGCCCTCCACGTCCTTATGCAGCTTATATTTGTAAGCTGCTCTTTTATTTTGCAGTCCATGACCTCCATATTTTTTCAAAAGTGATGCATGACCTTCGTTGAATATGAAAAGTGAAATTTGTACAGAAAGTTTCACAGCATCCTCGCCAGCAAATACATTCATACATTCTGGTATTCCTGTTTGTATTCCAAACTTTATCTTTCCTCCCATGTTCGTTAAATTATCAGGACATCGTTGCATTGCCAAACTGTAATTGGCTGATATTTTCTTCATGGCTTTTGCCGTCCAATCACCGCTGTTGATTCTGATATCCTGTGAGTTCCTCTTGTTTTTCCTTCTGATCATGCCCTAATTGCTTCTTCATTTCAGCTGTTTTGGACGTTTTTGAGGCTGCAAAACGCACTCTTGCTCCCAAATAGTGAAATTGTCTCCATCCACATAGCAGGAAGTGCCAACAGATTCAAACGGCCAGAGGATTGGAATCCAATGAGGAAAAGCATGAACGCGTGTTTGAAACCAACTTTTCATAACTTTTCTTCATAATTCTGAAATGAATTTTCAATGAGCGGAAATCGGAATCTCTTACCAAAACGGGGAATCGATTTTCTGCTTTCTACGTAGATTGTTCCGTCTGTAGAAAGAAAAAATTTGTAGTGAAAAAGGATGAGTTTCTGTTTCAAGTATTTGGGATGAATTTCCGATATTTAAAATTGAATATTGATTTTTGATGTAGGTAGGAGCAAGTCATTTTCTAACTCATTACAAAACATAAAATAAAAAATGATTTTTCCAATTTGACTTGAATTTCCAAAGCCAGCAGTTCAAAATCAACATAATGAACGTCTATGTTATTTCATCTTCTTGTATATCCGTAGATATTTTCCAACGAAAATGAACTGATAGAGCCGATTTAAATAGAGGATTATAGACTATTTCGTTACTATCAACCAACGATACCCTAATTATCAAATATCATTTATTAGCTTAGGCTATTTTCTCGAACCATTTAACGCTTTTGCATTCCAATCTTGCGGGGCATTGCCCAGATAAGCCAAGCCATTAATTATTCCTTGCCAACAACATTTATCCCGAAGCGTAAAATCAACGAAAACATTGAT
Source organism: Stratiomys singularior (assembly GCA_954870665.1). Classification (NCBI taxonomy): domain Eukaryota; kingdom Metazoa; phylum Arthropoda; class Insecta; order Diptera; family Stratiomyidae; genus Stratiomys; species Stratiomys singularior. The sequence continues at coordinate 149,122,959 of OX940878.1, read as the reverse complement.
AAGCCTTCAAAACCCTCGCAACGTACTGATTAATACTCCCGATGGCGCCACCTTTGGCAGCATGTGATGAAATATCCTAAGCAGATACCAAAACCATCCTTGCAGCCGGTGAGCGCATCGTTGAATACCGGAAAATATTGAAACAACGTTGAAAAATTCAAAATTGTGTTATCGGAATTTGCCTTAATCTCGGCCAGGATGATACAACACAGCTTTGGGGTAGGATTTACAACGAGGATTAAATGCTAATGTCACAAATCCTCTATCTCTGCTGGTGAATGTAGAAACGGGAGAATACTAGCGAAATCCTAGATAGATTATTTTTAGATTTCTCTACGCTAGGTGGGCTTGTGCATAAAAAACTTGATAAAAACAAAACGACCAACACAAACGCAATCTTTTTTAATGAAACCAAAGATTTACGGAAAGGAGCATAAGACAAACGGCATATTTCACTTTGAACTTTGAACATTTGCATCTAACGTGAGGATTTAATTTCGTTCGTATGAATAAAACAGGAAGAACGATTCTGTGTATTATTTGTATGAATCAAAGGGAATGTGAAAGTTTTTTGAAGAATGTCTGTAAACAGTGAATAATTTAGTTGATCCTTTGAAAACTGAGGCATCATTAATTTCATTTGACTGAACATAATTTAATTGATAATTAATTTCCTTTTACTTCGTTCTTCATATTTACACCCCCTCTTTTGAAGTCCCTTGCGAGAATTTGTGTTAACTGGCTTTTGTAACATTTGCCAGAATTTCGGATTTTCGAATCACCTTAAACGTCAGAACATATATCTCTATCGAACGAATTATGAATCATGAACGACTCTTTTAGAAAGTATTTAGCAATAAATTCTGACGTTACAGACAAATTCTCGTCAGATTAACCTTGGGGTGGCTTAACCGCAGGATCTTAGGCCTTGTTTGACACATCGAAAGATTAAAAAGTTCCCCGGAAACCCATTTGCAGTATCGCTTCAAATATACAACAACTAACGAGCTAGTTGTCGTCTTTCTTGAAAAGTCCTTCTTGTCAATCTTAACGAGCTAGCTCGCAGCTGATGTGGTATCCCCTTTAGAGTTGTCTTTGAAAAACAAACTAGAAATTGATATGGCTCTAGTACAAGGTGTGTCCCAAAAGTTCCCGGACTGGTCAAGAATATAGGAAGCTACAAATGATTTCGGCGAAATGGACTTATATTATTCAAAATATTTCACTTCAGCCTCTCCACAGCGCTTTGCACGGTCTTTCAGCATGTCAAAAGATTTATTTGAGTCATTCTTTGATATCATGTTCAGAATGGCGATGGTCGACTTTTGGATGTCTTCAATGTTCGCTAAACGCTTTCGTTTCATGGCCAAACGTAGTTTTTTGAACAGAAAAAAGTCACATGGTGCCAAATGAGATGACTACGGTGAGTGGTTGATGGAAAGAATGCAATTTTTTATCAAAAAATTGGTTACAATGAGTCGGCGCATTGTCATGTGACAAACGCTAACTCCCACATTCATTATTTTGGCCGAACATGACGTTTTCGCGAAAGCGCTTTATAACACAAAGATAAAACGTAGCATCAACCGTTTGGCTTTGTGGAATGAACTGTTTGTGGATGATTCCTTTGGAATTGTTTGATGGATTATTTTGGGTTCTGACTTCTCCAAACGCGATTTTTTGGGTTTGGGTTCCTCCGTATGCTACCACATTGATAATAATACGTTTCGTCACCCGTCACAATGGCTTTTCAGTGGTTTGGGTTCTTTTTGTCTGATGCCTGTAACAGAGCAGGCTTTTTCTTCGCTGGGACTAAATAGGCTTGTCCATTTTTTTGTCCAAGGCTATGTCAAATTGCAAAAGTTAGCCATTTTTGGATAAGAGAGAAAATGACATAAAAAGACTTAAACCTCATTTATATCTAATTTAAATATAAACTAATTTCCTTTAATTCTGTGTTGCTTGGGTCCGCCGGGCCTTGCTTGATTGGTTTCGAGGACGCGTTTCGGCTGTATACAGCCATCTTCAGAAACGCATCCTCGAAAACAATCAAGCAAGGCCCGGCGGACCCAAGCAACACAGAATTAAAGGAAATTAGTTTATATTTAAATTAGATATAAATGAGGTTTAAGTCTTTCTATGTCATTTTCTCTCTTATCCAAAAATAGCTAACTTTTGCAATTTGACATAGCCTTGGACAAGAAAATGGACAAGGCTATTTAGTCCCAGCGAAGAAAAAGCCTGCTCTGTTACAGGCATCAGAACTTGAGGTACAGTACTATCTAATAAAAACACAAGGTACGGTGATGTCTAGGAAGAATGCCATCCTAGAAGAGGATATTTAGAATACTTAAAGATCTACAACCGAAGCCTAAAGAAAAAGGAATTTTTTTATTTTTTTTTATTAAATTTATGCAATACTTTCATGGTATACAGGCAGTAGAGACTTGAATGATCTAATTCAAAAATTTATCCATCTCTTTGGATAGGTTTATAGAATCTCAACTGTGAAAAGTGTGATAACCATCAATCAAAAAACATTTTCAATAAAAAGGAAGAGGGGAAAGATGCTTTACCCTGCATAAATTGCAACTGATTAAGCCAACCTGCGAGTTTTTGCCGTTGCTCTGAAGTCTAGAAGACTAAGAATCAATCAAAATAAGGGAGGGGGAATCACGTTACTGCTTCCTGAAAAGAAGACCAGTCGCAAACTGAAATACAGCCTGTGGAGCGAACAAAAGCAGCTGTTAATCAATAGGAGCACAAAAAATGTCATGTTCGCAGCTGAAAACTAATCCTTGGATTTCCAATTGTTGGTTCGGATGTTTGCAACCTTCTAAAAAATTAAAAAAATTCTTGTTAGATTCCATTTTTAGGTTGATATTTTTATTTTGCAACAGACAACTGTTTCGAGGCCGATATGGTCCCTTCTTCAGTGTTACGTCTATATTAGACAATAAATACAATAGACATAACACTGAAGAAGGGACCATATCGGCCTCGAAACAGCTGTCTGTTGCAAAATAAAAATATCAACCTAAAAATGGAATCTAACAAGAATTTTTTTAATCCTTGGATGTTTATTTTTACTTCTCATCTAAAATCAGGATTTATTATTAAAAAAAAAACAATACTAACTAACGTGAGTGAAAAAAGGTCGTTTAATTCAACTTTTCCTTCCATATCACTTGCGGTGATGAGCTCCATTATGCTCTCTATCGTCCAAATTGGTTCACCAGCTACATTTCGGACTCTTTATAAACAATATTTGGACAGACTCGGAGTAGACTTCTTGTGTGTCCCAGAAATAGGACTGGTCAGTAAACATATGTTCACTTTTTGCGATAACAGTCAGAAGAAATGACAGTTCAGATAAAAAGAAAGAAGCATCTAAAAATAAGAGGCCCTTTCTTCTAAGGCGCAAGTTTACTGAAATCATTATCAGAGCCTCATTTTTTGTTAAAATCTCTTTTGTCATTGTTAGAATAGAAGTAAATGATGGACATAGGGCAATGAATCTCATCGAAGACTTGCAAAAATCCTTACTTTCGGGAAATATTATGACTTCAATTTGATAGAGGGTGATTTTAATGTATGGCATACTTTATGGAGGTACTTCAAATTGATATAGAACAGGTCATTGTAACATTGTAACAGTATCATTGTCCAAACATATGTGAGTTGCATTCCGAGTGAGCACAGAGATCCAAACTTATGGAGAAGCTCTTCAATGATTTATTCGTTCATTTTATCTACTAACGTGGTAAAGAATATACAATCTGTAGAAACAAGAATATACAGTTTGTAGAATTTACAATCGTGACTTGAATTCGGTCAAGAGAGAGTATAAGCGAGTTTAACTCTTAATACTTTCATTCTTTGACAACATGATGTCAAAAAGAACATTTGACTTTGCCGATGAGAGATTTGAATCAAAACCAGAAAAAAGCAGACGAGGTACCTCTCTGTTTCCGGGAGTATAAAAAGTTGCAGCTGTCAAGGTATCCCATTTATAAGGAAAGTTCCAAGCTGTTGAAGTTGCTGACTCCATTCTCTGACAGATGATGCTGATCATTTTGTGACAGTTCTATTAAGGTTCGACATAGGTGAGGAATCTACTTGCAATTCGTCAATGAACATCATAACGTCAGCGTTCGTCAGGCTATCGTTGGTTTTCCAAATCAGGCTCATTGTATGTGAATGCGCATTGACAGACAAAAGATGCTCAAAGATGTGCAAAAAAAAAACAGACAAGAGCTGATAGGATTGGAAATTTTTTCATTTTCATTTGTTTTTATCAGAAAACTACCTTATACTTACGACTTGCAGTCCTTGGAAATAAAATATAAGCGACTGTTTCCAGCGGAGGGATTTCGCTAGTACATTTGCATTTCCAAGGATTCCAGTAGCACTATCCTACTTTATGTTTTTGTTGCCAAATACGTAAAGGTTTCCCTAACAGTTTTCCGAACAAGCAAGAACTGTGGCGGTAAGATGATTTGGACTGGAAAGAACTTATCAACGTTAGCCCATCATGTTGATTCTAATTTGCAGTCGAAAGGATCATGGTCGCATGCCTTATTGTTGTAGGAAAACCTGTGTAGAAAAACCATTTTTGTTTGCCTTTTTGCAAGAAGGACTCAGTTACAAACAAATGGTGAAGCTTCAGGCCTACAAAGCTTCTGTCTTCTATGTTGATATGAGTGGCAACACCATTCTACAAGTGCGACGAAAAAGGATTTGTGGTGAGAAAAATATTCACACTTATACTTCAAAAGAAAAGGAACGATGGACTGGTGAATCATGTTCTGGCAGACAACTATTAAGCTGTCTGACCTATGCGTAAAAAGGAGTAAAACGATCGAGCAAACAACCAAATTGTATGACAGAGCCTAAGACCGCAGCAATTGGCTCCGTGGCATTTTAAAAGAAAATTCTGATTTTCTTATGAAAAAATATGTGGGAAAAATATTCTGAATGTAGTTAGTATTTATGTATTACTTTGAAAAATTAAGGATAAAACAACCAATACTTTGAATGTAAGTGAAAACTATGAAACTTTTTAAACAAAAAATAAAGTAAAGATTTTATGAAAAGACAATTTTAATGGAATTCTTGGTACGAACATAATAAAAAGTTCTTATGGTGAGTATTTTGCTAAGGCCATTGTAAATATTGAATAGCACAGGACTTACAAAAAATTAAGGCTAATAAAATAACCTGAAATTAACTTTGCTTTGTATTTTTTTCGCGCCATCTTTTGATTTATCCAAGATTTTCAGGAGTTCTGATTTGTTGTTAATTTGATACTTATTGAACCATCAAAACTGCTATAATTAAGTAAGTGCAAAGCGTCCGTGAATTCATGGCGTTAAAATTAGGATAATAATGTTTTAGAACCTTTTAAATTATATGGTTCAATACTTTCTGACCTAACACTGGAGAGTCCTTGAAGATCCTTGAGCCGAAGGTGAAACGGCAAAAGCTAGTAGGAGAATCTCAGAAACGCAGAGGAAAATACAATTAACGAAGACAGAGCAAGGCTACACGGAACATGAATAGAAGCAGAAATACTGAAGATGACAATTTATAAAGACCATAAACCAAGATGCGTAGTGAAGGCTTCGATATGGCAATGGCTTAAGACATGTAGCTTATTTTAAGCTTTTGATTCTCTTTTTCTTAATAAATAACAAGAATGCAAGAATGAATTGTTGCTCAAACCTTGGTATGCTTCAGCTGTGCCTTAAATTAGAGTCAGACTCAGGTAGAGTCTGCTGAGTCAATCAGAGTTGATGTCCACGGGTTGGTAGACAAGCAGAGCCTGAACATAGTTAGGATGATTTTTTTGCATGCTATTGTCGTTGCCTCATTTTCGCGTGATCGTTCTGTTTTGAAGGAGTCATTTTTTCCAAGGCTTATGCTCAAAGCCATAATGAAAAGTAAAAAGCCCCATCAGCCTACATGTTCATATGAAAATTATACGCTACCTTATTCACATTTACTCTATTTTACTTCTACTAAGAAAATAAAAATCAAAAAGCAAGAATTCTATCATGAATTTGGAAATTTTCAAAAGAACTAAATGCGTGGAAATCTGAATGCAATTATCAGAGATTCAAAAATCTGAATCTTTCCATGTTTGTCTAGAGTTTGTCTATTAGTTCCCTCACTAAATAACGTACAGGAAAAAAAACTACATACATGTTACCCCAAGCCAATGTCAAAGGATAACCAGACGAAGGCGTAAGTTCATCGCTAAATTCTATGGGAATGGGAATACGCCATTCAATTTGCTAAATGCAAATTTTGTTTAGCGGTTGACCAAATATTAGTATCAAGGATTAATGGGAGTTAGTTGGATGCTTTTCATCGATGGAATATCTGCGGAATGATTTATTTGAAAAGATTTCATCGTATCCCGAATGCAAACAAAATTGGTAAATCGCTCGTCAATGCAAACGCTGCAAGTTTTTCTGTTTATCTCAATTTCCAATTTGATATTGAATTATTGGAGTGTTTGTTTTTTCGAGGCTATCAAATTTTATCTGATCTGGTTAGCGGCTTTGCTCGTTGAATTGATACATGGCGGAATGAATTTTCAATGCTATGTACACAATTGAATGGTTCATTCTAGGCACGTTGGTGAATATTGGTGCATGTTGCTGATTAGTTTTCGTTGTTCTCGATAAATGTTGTTCGGATTTCATTTCAAGATTAATATTTCGGCAAATGAGTTCTTCATACTATCATACAACCTTCCTGTTGCACCAGTCGTCCATCCGCAACCGCGAAATCCAAATATCCGCAACGATAAAGTTTGAAGGAAGCAATTACACGCTTCATATAAGTCAAGGGTACTTTGTCGACTTGTAAATGAGATCACTTTTATATTAACAAAAGCAACATAAAGTACTTGGACTCGAATGTTTCACTCGCAAAGCCATTACTCCATTACGTCTAACGAACTGCGCTGAATAAAACATACAACGAAGAACACTTAAATACAAAATTAATATAAATTATCACCTTTGTTCTGGCTCAACAGCAGTATTTTAAAGCCTCGCTAAAGTTGCCTGACGTTGTTGAATAGGGGCATGTTAACGTACAAGCGGAGGCCATTAGTCATTTCTTCGAGAGTGGCAATCTTGTAACGGCTGTACCGCTTGTACATTTTGTAAGCCGTGCTCGTATATCACCGCAGAACAGCTCCAAAATCATCCCCGAGCCGTAAATTTTCAGGTTGCCGACGCCATATTTCATCAGTTAATCGTGGATGGGGGATGTAGTCCTTATTTTACTCTACCAAAAGTTATTTTCAGTCATGTTCATGTCATATATTCCGCTCCAACGTTCTTCAGCCATAGTGGGCCTCGAAGCTCGTGAAAATCGATGAAAAGTACCTTTCCTTATTGAATACAATACTTTATTGGCCCAATACATTTTCAAATCCTGAGAATATTTCGTGGTCTGCCCAATTCAGTTCGGTTTGGGGTTCAGTTTTGTTAACACTAGTCAGTCCCTCTCTCAAAAGACTTTCATTCGTTTCTTTCTGTTCTTTTTCTTGGCTGGTAACAAATTTCCATGAAAAAGCTTCCTGCAAGTTCGATGATTTGTATTCTATAAATCGCTTTCTGTGGTACATTCGTCATATATCAGATACGTCCATTCAAATAATCTGACATCATGGAATATTTTTAGGCCGCTCGGCATAACATCCATACTAAATTCAAACTAAGCTTCAGGACGACTCTTACCAAGTTTGGTCGTCTTGACTATCTAAACGTAAATTTCACACAGTATCCTGGACATTTCGTTTTCTATAGCGGACGGTTGTTAATAATATCGTTTAGCCTTGTCAAACCGAGTGGTGCCAGTTGAAACTTAATTAAGGTACATTGAGGTGCGGTTTCAATACGCACGTTCCCAATATAAATTACCGCTTGTATACGTGTCACACTTTATATTGAAAGAGCAAGCAATATTTTATGAGCTAGTAAAATCCCACTGTCCTTGTACGTATCGAACGCATATTCACCACTTCTCTTATAATAAACGACAAAACGCACTTTACAGCAAATGACAATCAGAACATGTTTCGTCTTCGTATGTTAACCTGTCAGCTTTGTTATTCTCGATTGTCGGCAGGATACGTGACAACAAATCGTTTGAAGGTGTTTTGAAATCCTAACGCAAATGTTTGAGAAAAAACTCCGTAAATGGGTTTTATTTTCGATTGTTGACTTATCGCATTTCCCAGAAACAATCAATTTTATGACCACGGCAATTCGAATTCTAATGGGATTCTGACATGTTACAACGCCTATGAAAACGTATGAAATATATTTATTTTCCAAAGAATTCTTTTCTCTATTATTTTATTTTATTTGAATTTTCTTAAAAGTGCTGTCATACTTTTTTTGTCTGGGAGGTGAACACTGCTCATGTTATCGGATTGATGGACAGGGCGTGAAGCAGAATGGACAGAGCTGGAAGCAGCAGAAGGCTACAAAACCGCATTCCAAACACCACCCCTGTCATCCTGGGAACTCAGTCTGAAACTGTTTGTCACTTTCCTTCAGAGCATACCTCTATTTTCTCGGCAGTTAGCATCTTATCCCGGGATATGGAGTAGGGTAGAGGTTGCTAAAGAAGTTATCCGTCTTTTGTATCCATGGTCTCCAAAGAAAGACTTTCCTATGTCAACTACTATAAGACCGAGAAATGCTACCCTGCAATGATCATCATCGCTGATTTTGAGACGGTTGAAATTGAAATTGTAGAGCTCCTCCCGTTTCTGAACAAAAGGTCTCCAGTGCATTATTTTTTTGCCGGCATCAGTCCAGACTTTGAATGCATATAAGAGTATGTACACTCCATTGTCTGCGATAAAAGGCGTATTTAACTTCAAAATAGCAAGCCAATGTTGACAATTGGCCGGGGAATGCTAAAACCCACACTGCAATATTTCTGCCAGCGTGAGGTTCATATTATAATAATGCAGAAATTATTATACTAACAGAAGAAAAATCATGGTGTTCGGTTTTTTCTGCCACGTCGTCTACCTAAACAATCAAATCAGCCTCTTTCGTCAACGAGAGCTTCGGAAGCTCGTTGGTGAGGCGTTCAATAGGTCAAAGTCCAGAATCTAGCCTTGTACCACTCCTCATATGTGTATTATTTCTTGTTCTTCCTGCATGTTGTCCAGTACTTCACGGTCTCTCAGACAATCCTTCGAAATCCTCATCAGACAATCCTGGACTTTGAAAGTTCATATGTTAGTGGTTATTAATGACATACGTCCAGTTGACTCCTAATATCACAAGTTGCAAAATTTATTGGAGTGCTAGTTGTACACTTCCGCTTTCCTAACCGCATTTAGAACTACAATGATGGCGACTATGGTGGATCTATCAGTTCGGAAATCGTACTGATGTGAAGAAAAATTTCCAGCTCAAATCGCATTGGAAAGTCTTCTCTTTATAAGCTGCAAGTAATATGTATTGAGGGTGGTAAGAGGATTATCACATACGGTGTTTCTTCTTTCGTTTGATTAACACCAGCTTTACCTCCTTCCAGCGTAGTAGTGACATGATAAAGACAGATTAAAACACGCTTCACTCATAAAGCAAGGATTATCACATCAGTGTTTAACATAAGAATAAGAAAGGATAAGAACCTTCCGAGCAAAGAATAGTAACCATAACTTGACCATGAGCTTAACCATGAACTTTCATCTGAATTAAAAATGAAAGATAACTATTCAGCTGTATAACTGAATAATCATCCTAAGCTATTTTCTAAAGAATATTAAAACGTAAATTCACAAAAAACCTGCGAAATCTATGTTTGAAATCTAAATTCAAACATAAGATTGCAAATCAAAATTTCCATGACAAGGTTTAAACTTTAATGATGATATTGTACTATAAACATTTTATGACGAGTGAAATAATGAAATAAACATTAAGCTCTTGACAGTAAACAACGTTAAAATGACCTGAAAACAGTCTGATATTCAAAACATAGCCATAATAAAAAATTTACTATGGCGACTCAATTTCAGTACGTTTTGAAGGATTATGTCCCCTTCTATCAAACCAAAACACTGCCAAAGGAGCTCTAAAGTTCTTTAACAATAACAAAATGAGGGAGGTTTTTACAGAAAGCTACAGCCATACTCATGATCATGGAGAGCCTTTTCGACTGGGTAAAACGTTCCGCTTGGGAACGAGTATCGTCTTCAAACGAACAAGAAAGATACTGAGAAAGGCACCTCATGAAATCACACATGGCATCATAGACATCACACCACATGACAGGTGTAGAACATAGCTACAAATAGACATGACCAGCTACAACTAGCAATGGTAAGGGAGAACTAGATAGAACCGTCTGAAAAAACATGGATCCGTTTTTTAATAAAAGGTTCGAATTCTTCTGGGTCATCGAGTTCAGTTTGAAACGGGTCTGTTAAACCCAGCATCGAACGATCAATGACAGTAAGTCACACTTATTCCAGCAGTTGCAGTCGCAGAAGCTCGTCATATGATGAGTAAGATTGGAGCTCTTTGGCCTCACCTTCACATAAAAGGACAAATCAGTTCCATAAATAGAAATTGCGTGAGCGTTTCGGTGGCATTTTTAACGGGCCACTATCTTAAGTCGAGGAAGAAGAAAGTACGTAACATTTCCTTCCAGATTTTCCAAGTCTGAACAACTAACAACTTACTCAGGTATGGCTCAGGCGTGATAGTTTGATAGAACTAGAACACTTTCTGATCAAACAGGAGGAACACCTCCATCTTCAGGACGGTTTCATGGACCTTGTGAAAATTACAGTACCACGAGCACGTGTTAATAATAATAAAAAGGATCGTTTAAGACCAACACAATCAATAGAAACGAAATCAAAAGGAAAAGAAAATGGACCTTAAAACAGAGACTTTTGAAAAATATGTTTCAGACCAAGCCCTAACCATTTTTCAACCACTTCATAAATATTCTGTTTGCTGTAAAACCTTACTATAACCGTATTTTCATAAGGTTTTATGATTCTTGCCGGCGGAGTTCAGAATATACTATCCCAAACTGATCCCAGAAACGACAATCTTGGTTATTTGAATATTCTAACGAGTCCATGAAGCATGGCCGAGCTATTCACACGATTTTCTGCACTTTTTGTCCCCTGTCACAATATTATGCTTCGGATCTTGCCTTTAGAGCTGATTTTCATAAAGAAACAATCTTCTGTCAACATCCCTTGGCTTAAATTCGAGCGATTCCAAATATCCTTACATTTTGCTGATTCCAATGTCTTCGAGGCGTTTTTAAAATCGTTGCTAGGCTATTTCCAATGGCACTCCTGAGTCCTTTTCAATTTGACAGGAGTCTACTCTAGCTTATGCCCCCAACTATTATTGGCCTCATCTTGAGCACATTTTGGGTATTCGATGAGCTTCAGCCGTAGTCTATTTTTTTAATGTTTTTTCTTTAATTTATTTTATTTTATTTTATTTATTTAATTTTATTTTATTACCCAAAACACGGAAGGCAAAACATTCTGAAAATGAGGAAAATTTGGCTCATAATCTAAAATTTACTTTTTGAACTATCTCCAGGATTCAGATATAATTCAACTAATGGTTGACACATAGATATTGTACATGAATGATTTTTTTACGAACGTGGAGTATTAGAAAAGATCTAACGGTGAAAACCTTGAAGTTATCAATTACTGCTCACATACATGATTATTTCGCTGCTCCTGGTTATAATGCAGAGTAATTTCTTATGTCAAAGGGTACGTACATGAATTTCGTTTGAAGCAATGAATTGTGCAAAACATTTGATGAGATTTCTTTTCTAAAATAATGAAGTTACAAAAACTCCAAATGACAGCTTGTGGGCAACTGACAGGTACTCAAAAAAGTGTTTGACTGAAGATCCGAATAATGAATGCCAGTACTGAAACCTGGGAAGGTCCGGTTGAAAGTAACCGACAAAAATTTAATGTATTAAGAATTCGTAGGATGCGATCGAGATATATTTAGTATCTAAATTTTACTGAAAATAAAGGACTTTAGTTTCGTGAAAGTAAAGGACTTTATTCTGCCAGATCATTTCAGTATGAATATATTACGAGTCGAAGCTTATTAGGTAGCGCATGCGATCAATTTGAATTTTTATAATTGAATCTTCCCAAGACTTCTTTGTGGTGATCTCATCGGTCTCCAATAAGATGCAAGTAGTTGGAGGCAAGACAAACTGAAGGCTCAGATTCTGGAAAACCTGAACGGTCTTGATGACGATAATGATTTTTCAGTTGACAGCTATTCACTATGGACTTCCTGGAAAGTCATTTTCCAGGAAAGATATTATTGAAAATTTGAATTTTGCTTTTTGTTAAGCTTGTTCTGCTTTTTTTGTACCTTTGTTAAGTGTTTGGATTCAACATTCCTAATATGGCATACTGCTTGTACGTGGACCAAAAACGGAAACGGGGTGAACTACCAATCATTCTATCCCCGCTGGAGATAGGATCATTCATAAACAACTCAACTATCGAAAAACTACCTATCATCACTTTCTAGTGGCCGGAAATGAGTATATATAGGGTTGATTTTCCAAGTTAAGAATCAGTTAGCACTGAGGAAGGAAGCAACTGTCTTCCGAAATATCGGTATATGTTAAAAAAACTTATTAAATAAATTCTATGGTTTAAAGGAAAATTGCGTATTTTGCAATCCAAGCAGTCCAAACAACTTAATAATGTTACTATCTTGTCAAGACAATTCCTTCGGAATTGCATATAGGCTAGGCTAGCCATATCCCAAAAAATCAAATTAAGTGCAAGCCACGTAATTAATAATTTCATTTTCGTTTCATTATCATTTTCCTTTTATTATAATTTCATTATCTCAACCAAATTGATAAAATTTGACATAATCGCTTCCATTCCATATTTTTCTTCTAAACTGAAAGTTTGTGAAAACTATTTGCTCCTTGCATCTGAACGTTGATTGAGTACTCTGAAGATTGAGTACTCTGAGTATAAGCTGGTAGCTCTTCAATTTAAAGTTCTTAGACATTGAACGTCAATATCAAGTGACATTGAGTGTATATTGCCACCTCAAAAGAGCATAGCTCAAAATGAAGCTGAGTAGGAATTAAGCATGGAATTCATACAAACTGAAACGCGTAACTACGGGGTTACGCACAATTTTACGAAAAGAAACTACTGGAAATTTCATTTATATCACGACGATTTCAGGCCGAAAATTGATACACAAAAGAGTTACAGAATATACCAATCCACAAACATTACATCTCAGATGTAGATTTTTCACTTTGTGAAAACCTACAAAAAAATAAATTCATTTCCTTTAAAACCATCAAAGAAGTTAAACAGAATCTCTTTTCGTTGACAATAGTAAAACTTCAAGTCTGTCAAGTCTTCAAGTCAAATATTTATGACATTTATTTAATTTATCGACAACAGAATAGAAACACGCCTGGAAAAGTTCGCGCGTTAATTACACTAGTTGACTTAACACAAGATACAATGCTGCAAGATTGTGATGCGACAGAATTATCCGAGCCCGCAATTAGAGTTTCACGCATCATTGCATGCATTTGAAATTTGTATGCGACGCGTGGCTGAACGATTTAGGAGTCAAATGTCAAAGTGATTATGTGTGCTAAGTTCATAGTGTTTTTCTCAAGCCTCTAGTCTAATTATATAATAACAGTAATGATACTTTATACTGTACTTTATTCAGTTAAGTTTAAGTTAGTTTAATTGCTTGTTTATTTCAAAATTTACAACAAATTGACAAACGACATATGTCAATACGCGATATGTGTCCATCGTTTCAGACCAATGATGCTGAATAGGATATTTTAAGGATATTAGCTTCAAAATTTCATCAGTGATTGTTCTTTAGAATAATAATAAAAAAACACGAACACGACTGCTGGTTACCATTTTGTTGCAATTTAAAGTTATACAGTTCTGCATGGTCAACTCTGTGTTCAGCCATAATTAGTTGATTCTGATCGCCAAACAGCATCAAGCCAATTTAATATCAATTATATCTTATTAAAGATTATCTAACAGAATGTTCTGGGAGCATATATGACTCTCAAATATCAAAATAATATGTTGAAAATTTAGAAAAATGTTTCCATGTAAAGTTGCTAAAATACATTCAACACTAGACAATCTAATCTCATTAAATTAAATAATCTGGGAGTCACATTCAAGAGAATGTTTTCGGAAGTGCGATGTTATTTAGTATAAACAAGACGAATGATTTAGATACAAAAAAAATCATTCGAGATTGTGAAAACCAATTATTTTCAGCGACTTGCTGGAAATTGGCATGCCAAGAGAGATAAAACTAGAAAAAGATGAATTTTTGTTTTAATCGATCATTGGAAAAATACTTGAACGTTGCATCAAATTCTGTACATGTTTTCAGTCGTAGTTAAAACAAAGTGGAAAGTTACAGAATCATTTCATGAGCTGGATTCAGACTTTGTACAACGTAAGAACAAGTCGAAAATTATGTTGTGGTGAGCGTACCATTTAGGCGCTTACTTTTAGGATTTCGTCGGAATGTTTCCTACAAAATTCAATGGGGACTGCGAGAATAATGAATAAATTAAATTTTATTCTATTCATTTTTTGTCGATTTCAGTCGGGATATTACTTACTAGGTTCTTAGTTTTATATCTAACAAAAAGGACGATTTAATCAACTTAATCAAACGACGATAGCAGAGCGAAATCCAATAAATATAAAAGTAGAATAAATGAAATACATGCAAACTCACTTTCCAAAAATGAAGTCTAGGGAGTACATTCAAAGTGTAAGACTCTTAAAGGATATTATCTTCAGACTGTGTTTGGCATTCAAGAAAGCATTCTATTTAATCTCACTTCTACAGCATGAGCAGGATTCATGTCATTGGACTACCTGGTTTGTAACGCTGCTGAAATTTTTTTATTTCAGTTTCACTTACAAAACTTTTTAGATTTCACCTAATAATAGTAATGGTAAAATGTAAAATTACTTGTCTGTAGCCATAGCTACGCTTTTATAGTGGATAAGAAGTGTCTTCTCGATATTTTCATCTTATTATAAGCTACGATGGTTTCATAAGGACTTGAATAAGGAGGAGTAGGAGGATAATGCTGGTCTGAAGTGAGAGTATTCGTAGTTTATCTTTTTTAATGGATGAAACTAGCTACCATATCAAATTAGTTACTGAAAAGTTACTTTACGACGAACTTATTTAATTTTACATAAGTATCCTCAAGCATTTACAAACCGCATAACTTTAATTTAACTTCGATTATCGCCGTTCCATTAAATATTGGTAAGCCTGGACAGTTTTGAGCTGTTTTTGTCATTTTTCGATTGAGAATTTCTTTTATTTAAATGGATTTTATCTTAGTACGTAGTGTCCATTAATGTCTATGACCTTTTACTATTTGTTGGGTAGAGCCATTATTCCATATGTGTAGAACTTCTGTGGTTTATTGGCGAAAAACTTGGCCAAGTGATTTTCACAGTCCCTTTTTGAAGTGAATTTCTTGTCCTTAAGGAAGTTTTATAGCGGCTGAGCCAAATGGTAGTCTGATGGTGCAATGTCTGGACTATACGGTCGATGTATCAAAACTTCCCAGCCAAGCTCTGTCAATTTTTGCCGGGTCATCAAAGATGTGTGTGGTCTGGTATTGTCAAGATGGAAGGCAACGACCTATCTATTAATCAATACTGGCCGGTTTTTTTAAGTTGCTTATTGCAATTTGGTTAACTGCTGACAGTATATAGCTGAATTGAGTGTTTAGCCAGGTTCTAGCACCTCATCATGAACGATTCCCTTCCAATCCCACCTTACATACAGCATAACCTTATTTGGTGTCTAACCTGGCTTTGAAGTCGTTTGTGATGATTCACCTTTTTTGACCATGATCTCTTTTGAACGAGATTCTCGTATCTTACCTATTTTTCATCGCCAGTAATGATTTTCACCGAAAATGGCTACATTTGGTTGCGTTTTATTAGCATATCGAAAATGGTAAATCGGTCGATCAAATTTTTCTGTGTTAATTCATGCGGCATACATACGTCGAGCTTTTTTGTGTATCCAGCCTTGATAAATATTCAGTTCCATAGCAATGTCATTGCTGCACATGTGTCGGTCTTCTTCAATTTTTTGTAAGATTTAATCGACTTTTTTAGTGCTTAGTCGATCTGAGCGGCATGCATCTTTGTCATCAAAATTTCCAGAACAAAAGTGAGCGAATCATCTTTTCGCTGTGGCTTTTGATGAAGTATTTTGACCGTAGACACCACAAGCATTCCACACCACAGGCATTCTCGCCTTGATCGTAGTGATATTGTAAAATATAACGAATTTTTTCAGAAATTTCACTCTTTTTTAAATAAATACAACATTTGATACGAATGACGAAATGCAAAACGGTCCATATGAAAATTGTAAAATGGAATGTCTCCTTTCAAACACATCAATTTGATTGGTATTGCCCGATATATGACAATGAACACCATCTAGTGACAAAAAAGGCTCAATACTTTTAAGACTATCCAATATTTATGAGTATTATTCTGAACAAAGTTTCACCTGAGCTACTTTTCACTTTCAGATGTTTTGATTGATATGATAAAGGATAGTATCTCCCACACTATCATAAAGATGTTCCTTCAGATAACTAAATATTGCGTAGTGTTGATTGTTAGTCAGTCTTAGACATTAGAAAACTCCAGGATACTTTCAGGTCACGTAACTGATCGAGATCTGAAAGCAAAAATGTCGATGAAAAGTATGATGAAACCAGGACAAACATGAATCCAGCGCTTTTCTTGAGTGAATCGATTATTCGTTTAGTGCACGTGAGCGGTGTCAGAAGTCGTTCGCTGGGAAGAGGTACATAAAGAGGGAAAATCAATTAAATATTTTCGATCCTGACTTATATGAATTTATTGTGGGTAGACCGATACATGCAGTTGAAGTAGAACATAGTACACCTATTTTGCTGCTTCGGAAGTTTTAGTCCAAGGGAACCTAGAGAATAGATTTTGCGTTCAAAGTTTCGATGTTTGCTGCAGCTGAAAAAATTGAGCTTCCCATTGCCCATTCCATACAATATTAGTGTGGAAATGTAGCAAAATAACAGCAATAAGTAGAGCTTTGGGCTTAAATTATATTCACATTCCTGTGCTTTTATCATTAGAATTGTTAAACTGGAATCTGCGCCACCTATATCCAAAGGACAGCAGTATCATTCCTACCATAAGTACGCCAAACTATTACAAGATTAACAAGATTATTAACACTTCTAAAAAGTCAAACATAAATGGCAAAGAATATCACTTATCAACGTTGAAAGCCTGGTGAAATTCAAGGATAAGAGCCCAAAGGAAACGGTGAATTCCGAAAAAAAAAAACAATCAAACGTGGTTTTTAAAATAGGTCTAGCGAACTGAGAACATATTTTGCTAGATTTTGAGGTTTAAACTCGGAACCACGATAATATAGTTGAGACCCATCCTGGATGGAGAGTAGTGAAGCAATTCCGCGAAAACCTTGCAGAAAAACAGCGTATTCATTTCGATAAGTATCTTTGTGCGTATCAGTTAATCGATAATTTGTTAAAAAGGACCTGTTTTCTCGATAATTTATTCAAACAGACGTTGTTTTCAATCGAATATACATATATGATAAGGATTTGCAAAGGCAATAGCACCATTACGCAAATAATATTTTCATAAAACACACTCACAAGTACAATTTTTTCAACTATCACGATCCTTAAATAGTTTTAAAATAAATCATAGACAACTCAGCAGTTGGACCCTGGAAATATGTTGGATTTCAGCGTCTGGCACATGAGGTTTTATTTAGTCGATAAATTTGAGCAGCTGAAAAGCCTCAGTCTCGAAATGGTGATACAGATTCTTCTTCCTCTTTCTAGATTGTAGTGTTGTCAGCGCTATTTTAATGCATGAAAACTTTTGGGACATATCTCACCCCAATCTAGACATGAAGTCTCGTGGATTAACGTGAACACCTGCCTTGACGGCTTAATCTCACGGTCTCCATAGACGGGGTTGAAACAATGTGTCAACCACCACCCCTAGAATCTGAAACAAGTTTCAGTCCTAGGTCCTAGTATATTTAAGCTAACTGGATTCCCGAACACAACTGGTGAGTGCTCTCCTCCACTCTCTAGCCTTCGAAAGCACAGCCACCACGTTTCAGCCAGGATTGCCCAATATTTGCAGACTCACTTTAAAAATGCATTTAAATATGCACTAGAATAGATCTTTCATCAACGAACTAATCGTAATATGTATGATAAAGTCAAACCAATGTGTTCTTTTTGGAAATCGCTGTATAGTCCAAGTTCTACTTTACTTACTAAAATAAAGGGCTTATTTCCAAGGTCCCAGAAGAATTATTAGGTCTATGTCTTATATTATGTCCGTTTTGAAGCTTTTTCTATAATGGGAATTTGATTGAGTTTTTAGAAACTTGATCAATCCTTAAGTAACCTTATCGTTGGTAGCGTTATTCCTCCTCGACAACCAAGGGTCTTGATTTTATTCATCTAGCTTTTTAAAAAAAGCTAAAACCTTATAAAAAACTCAGGATATTTGTAAACGAACTGGGTAGGTCAACAAAAATAATCTTGACATAATAATAATGTTTATTATGCAACATTATCCTCTGGTAAATTCTTATAAATATTCAGTTCTATTTTTTTCTAACTTATAAAAAATAAATGCTTTGCTCTTCCCATAATGGGATATCTTTAAGCGTGTCAGTTTGTGTGTCTTCCTTAGGCCTTTTCAGAAACTTTTTTAATCAGGCATATTTTTAACAATGAAAATATCAACAGGCCATAAACTAATAGGTCTGAGAAATTTTTGCCAGCCAAGGATCGGATACTCTGCGTATGATCAAATGGATGCTGCAACATGAGTTCTCAGTGAACCCGACTTAATGATAAATGATCATTTCTGTCGAAAATTTTTGACGTTTTCCCTGGTGAGGCACTCTCATTTATTCTGAATGCCTTATCCCACTGATACGTTTTCTGTCACTATCAACACAGAGGAGTTGATGACTATCAACAGATCAACAGTTGGTCATAGAGTTGGTCACTATCAACACAGAGGTACTTCATTAACTCACCTTTTTTTCTATTCTTGCATTATTATTTTGACAGGTGTTGATAAAATTAATAAGCCTGCCGAAATACGTGACATTCTTGTATCAGGTGTTAGAGGTGAGCAATTTTTAGAGCTACAACTAGAGCTTGGGTAGCTGATTGTTTTTATTATTATGGAGTCTACTTATGTGAGAAAAGCTGCAAAAAGGGACTTTTAATGTGTTAATGGGAGAAGAAGGTCGCTGAAATTGTGACAGGAAAAGAAAGTTAGCATAATACACGGCTGATAGGCCTCATGTTTTAATAGCGGTGGCATAGCAATAAACAGGGGTAGAATGATCATTATCTAACGCAACTGTTAAGTGATCAAAGACAATTTCAGAGCTATTTATTTAAGATTGGAACACCACAGGCCTCTTGATTTTGTAATCTCCAAGAGGACCACAAAAAACGCCTACCATATCCTGTCTCTCTCTGAGTCCGAGGTCTTTGTTTATAGCTTAGTGGAAAAGTGAGTGGAATCTAAAGACAATTAGAACGGCATGTCTGATAACGTAAGGACGGTTCATCTTACAAACAAATATAAATGTGAACATCTACCGATAGGTAGAGAGAATGTGACGCTATCGACCCCACCCCCCTGCTGAAGCAAGGACTTCCTTTGTTCAAAGGCACCATTTGACGAAAAACAAAGAGGTGTAGCCCGAAGAAATTTGGTATCGACCTTAATTCCTTTTGGAGCTTTTTGAACGGATTAATTTTCTGACTATTAAATGTAGGAATTCACGACTTGCAGCCTTGATATCAGCATATTCACCAAATTTAAAAGCAACCTACACACCTAGAGCTAGAATTTTGCTTGTACTAAGTTTTGGATATTGACAGCCAAGACTGAGTAATTGCATAGGTAGCATGGGAAGCGACACTCAGACTCGATTGACAAGAACAGCGAATCGCTACTTTGCTTTCCAATCAAATGACTCGTTCAATGGACTAAGACTGTTAAGGGAATCTCATAATGAAAACTATAGCCGGGAAACTCTCGTAGCTCCACGATTATTTCATGATCTGCCCTATCCGCAGAGAGTGAAAAACGCTGAAATATGACAAATATAGGGATGTTTCACTACATTGGTTGTCCTAACAAATGCTCACAAAACAGGAGTAAATGATAAAGTGTGTGCTAATTAGAATATTTATGCCAAAGAAGATTCGACTTTTTACTGTCCAACAGGAACTGAAAAATTTTTCGGATCTGAATATCAACGTTCATCAAACATTTACGATTTGGAGTCACGCAAACATTGGACACTAGAAATCGAGATGTACTGAATAAAATGATTGGTGAATTCGGGATTCCAGCAAACGTTTTCTAATTATTTTCTTTTCTTTTCGTATTGAATGTGCTAAACCCAACAGCGTAGGTTAGAAACGGGGACAGCGTGACTTAAGGGTTTGGACTGAAGCAGGTTAGCGAGCTGACTCTGTTCTATGTACTCCTCTTCCTGACTCCTGTTCTATGTAATTTCGCCCTTACCAAACATTTGGGAGAAGGTCAAGCATCTGTGATTGATATTTGCGAATTGGATATACCCTGATAAGGCCAAATTCAATTGGAGCAGTATTACCCATAACACTATGCATGAGGGCATCTGCAATCCCAAACCAATAGAGACTTGTTTCGTAGCAAAGAGGGATCAAACACTCTTATAAGTTGATCAAGATGAAAACCATTGGTAACAAAAGACCATATTTCTTTTTTCTGTTCACATACGAAAGACTTAAAAGTGTATTTAAAATTTGCCTAAAAAACGTTTCTTCAGCTATAATTTTTTTTAATTTGTGATTTTTTTGTGACTATTCGTTGTTACTTAGGCATTCTTCCAGGAAAAATATCATTACGAATTGAATATCAGATAGGAGTTGTATTCCTGGTGAAACAGATTATGTTTAAATGTATTACAAAAGAGTTTTACTATAAATCTTTTCATGAAATCAGGCCTTCTGACAATAAATAGCAACAGTTCAGTGCTATACGTTCTTACTTATTTTTACTGACCCTCCATCGGCTTTTCATATTGCAATTTTCCTTTACGTTCCTGAATCGTATTTTCTTGTTTCATATAATTCAGTTAGAAAGCATTCTAGAAGCATTCATAACAGCGCTCTCTTTGCAGGGTCTATTCTATTGCTAGAGGCTACACGAACCCTTCCATGGGATGATTCCCTTTCTTTTAACAGGAAATTTAAATATGTTCCTAAGCTCACATTGCTATGTTCTGTTTGAAAAACAACATTGACTTAAGACCTTTGATGTGCCCCATATTTCCATGAAAACTCTTCCATAAAGCCAATTTAGATGCATATCAATTTTCATTCGAGTAAAGTACAGCGTGAAATCCTCATCACCGGCAAATTATTAATGTGCTAATTTGCGTCCATTAATTGGTGTAATAAGGACAAGATTGCAAAGCGACCGGCAGTGCGTTCAAAACAACCTAGATTGGAGCTAATTATCTTTAAAAGTGACTTCAATGAGACCTCCCCCTTGTTCCTTACCTTGAAATTAATTATCTACATGGACTTGGAGAGGGTGTCTCGTGACGAGCTTCGTGCTCCCCATTGTAAGATATGACTTTATATACTCGTACAAAATATCATAATTGAGTTCCATGTTACAGGGTTTCGCAGGACTTATGTAGCCTTTATTTTTAAGAAATAATGACGGCTGTAAAGGGACGGGATATTAAAAAGGTATCGTATTCCTTTGATGAGTTGTTATGGTTGCAAATTCAGACTTTATTGTTTTTAGGCATTAAGCTTTCACGCGTTGCTTTTTACACTGCATATTGGCATCATATGCAGGATGTCAATCAAATTTATACTAACTTTCAACTTACGAGATTATTATCCTTACTTCGTACGAATTCAGTGTTCAAGCGATTTCACAGCAATGTTTGCTGTGGTAATGTGAGCCTGACAAATGTCTTTCTCATGAAAAACAAATCCATGTGGCACGCATCAATGTTTAAAACCCCGTTTCAGCTGGGCCATAATTGCGCCAGTGATAAATTATTTCATATGAGTTTGCTTTGAACATGTCAATAAAAACGAGGAAAAGGAGGAAAATCTGTATAGAATTGATATGTTTTTACTTTATGTGTTTTGATTCTTTCAGTTTCACCAGAAGAACATTTCTCCTTTGGGGCTCCTTACTTTGAAATACTTCATTTACATAATAAATGAATTTAATTTGAACTGAGCTTTGAAGTCTTCAGAGAAAGACACCTGAATAGAATATTAATCAGTACCGAAAGTAAGGATGAGGTGGTAGTAGAATTGACAATTGATTGGGGCTTGGTATGGTAAGGTTACATGACAGATTAATCAAAAGGATTTAAATTCATAGTGGCGTTGAGTCTTTTAAAAATATCAAGTTAGCTGTTCGTTAGCAGCACAGTTACCGAAAAAAATTTCAACAATTTTAAAATTTCATTGATTAAATCCTTAAAACAATAGAATTTTCTGTGAAATTATTTGAGGTCAAATATTTTCGTGGGAACAAATCTCGTTACAATAACAAATGAAATCTCCTATGGAATTGATCCTTCTATCAAATTTACTAATCGATGAAGTAGAAAAGTTACCAAGCCACGTGTTGGGCTTTAATTGAAATTTTGTCATATTTTCTCTTAATGGCGCATACCAACATAACATTCGAGACTTAATGCCTGGAAATCTAGGATAAAGTATGACGACACGATGACAGCATGTGGGCTTTCCATTTGACATGGAAAATTGTCTTGGAAAATTGTCTAGTGATTTTTTCATTTACTTGTTTCAAAGACAATGAGTTTTCTATTTATAGTCCTGTAAGTCTATAGACGTGATAATAAAGTTTAACGTTCTTTTATGAGAATTATAAAGAGTCTTATATTTAGACGTTCCTTTCTTTAAATTTAAATAAAGCAAAGTGTGAGTAAGATATCGTCAACATTTGTTAATTCCATTATGTGTGGAATATCAACTTGTTCAAATGTTCTCCGCAGGTTTTCCGGGTTGCGTGGATCCGAAATGTCCAATTTTCCATGACATTGGCGCATAAATGAGGCTGAATTTGACCGATTGTATGGGTTATGTTGGATTTGAGGATAGCTGTGATATCAGGCTTATTCGCATAGATCTGCGAATAAAGGAAACCCCACAACAAAAAGTCTAACAGGATCAAATCGCATGATCTCCGTGGTAAGTTTACATCACCTCCACGTGAAATGACCATGCTATCGAATCGCTCGTGCAGAATGTTGAATGCGGCATGAGCTGTGTGGCACGTAGCGCCGTCCTGTTGAAACCACATGTCATTTGTGTCCATATAATCCAATTCAGGCCAAAAGAAGTTGGTAATCATCTACCTATAGCGCTCGCCGTTGACGGTGATGAGCTGGCCAAAGTCATCGGCAAAAAAAATACGGATGGATGGCCCTGCCTGCCCAAAATCCACACCAAACAGTGGCTTTTTCCGAATGCATTGGACACTCTTGGATCTCATGTGGAATGGTATCGTCCGAAATTCGTCAATTTTGTTTATTCGCGTTCCCATTAATCCGGAAATGGGACTCATGAACAGCGGCGATGTATTCGGCAGATGTTGCGTTTTGTCGACGGACGGGTGTTGGTTGATCGTTTAATGGACCAGTTGACTCAAATTTATCCACCACACTGCCACATACCACCGCACGACCACAATAATCCTCTCAGCAGGATGATTATGGCGACCGTAAAATGGGCGAAGCGTAGGGAACGTTTGTGATTTGTCAAAACAGACTGAATAACCGACAGACATTTGACAGATGTAGCTTCAACAATATGGGCACAATCAACTGTTCAAAGTCCCTATTGTAAGACCCTATACAATATTTAAATTCTAATCGATAAAACAACATTTCAGGAGTTCTCAGGAAACAAATTGTACTGATCCTAGCCACAGGTAATTTTTACTCTGTGTTGTCTTTTAACATGAACCCGGATTATTGACTACACAAGGCTGCCAAAAAAAATTGTTTCAATATTATGTTTCGTATTTTGATGCAATGTCAACGCACAGTTTTCAGTCAAATCACCCAAGTTGTTTTTGCCAATTTTCCCAATATAAAATATAGTGAGGCACCCTGGAAAATCATAATTGATAGAGACTGCATTCTAATAAATACTTAATATTAAAAGTAAATCGGAAAGAAAAACGAACCCTTCACATTTACATTCAGGTAGTAGCCCGGTGTGACGCCGAAATTTCGACGTTTTTACGTGAATTTTTTTCAGCAGGAAAATAATATGCGATCGTTATATAATTTTTACATGTTTACTTTCATACATACAAAAAATTTATATAAAATTTTTTTTACTCAATTTTATAATGATTTATTCATAATTTTTTGTGTTGAAGTGGAGTCCTCGGAGGAACGTTGAGCGGTTTCGGGAAAGCATACAGCCATTCGTAGTCATCTGAAATAAAAAAGTTGAAGGAATTATTATTGTTTATAGTTCACTCTAGTGAACTAACCAATGAAATTCATAAAAAAAACTGAAATAGTGGACTTGTGAAAAAAGGTACTGAAAACCGAATTTTTTTGGTGACTGCTTTTTGAATTATTAAAAAAAATTAATAAATTATCAAAAAAATAAATGTTTTAAAGGTTCAGTATTTAGCTATATAAATCTAAAATAAAGAGTTAAAATTTTCAGCCAAATCGGTTAAATAGTTTCTAGTCAGGGTTTCCCGGAAATTTTAAGAACATAGTTTTGAAAATAACACGTTCAAAGTTTTGACAACAAATAATACTCACATAAATCAATCAGCTTTGCCTGGTACATAGAGTAATCCTTCTGCTTTTCAAAATTATCATTTTCAGCGGCTTCCAGAGCCCCGTGTAAAGTTCTAGGGTCTTTACTGATGGCTTCTGCAGTTTTCTCCGCCCGTAAAATTCGTGCATTGTCTACAGTGTCAGCGTAGTCCCTGGCTGTTTGACCTATTGTGACCCCCATCACCTCCATAATTTTGAGTACAGGTAGGAAACCTTCATTAAAGATACAGGCAGCCGTATTGGTAGTAATTTCCAGAACGTTTTTCCCAGTAAAAATGTGCACTCGTCAAGCGAAAAATGGTAACTGATGAACTACTTCAAAATCTTTCTGTTATACTGTACACAATTCTTATATTCCGTCTTTGTCGATCGAAAACGCTTGATTTATTAAGTATACCTGCGTGTCTTTGAATAATAAAGGTCGGAAGGACAATGGAAGAGGGACCGGACAGAGCAGCTGCCGGACAGAGCAGAGCGCTGCGCGCTCTCCTTTTGTGGCTATAACTTCGAAAATATTGAAAATTTCGGTCTGATACAGAATTTTACAGTATATTTTTGAAAGGTTTTTCTATAAAAAAAAGTTAAAAGAAAAAAAAAGATTTTTTTAACCCATCACATCAGACTACTACCTTATGCCAGACATGGTTGAAACAGGACCGAGCAGCAAGGAATCTGGGATAAAAACGTGACGCCAGCGTATATCTATATAAAGCACGTGGTTACTCACTGGAATAATTCACTTACAAGGATCATAAACCATCACAAATTAATATGCCAACACATCGTACCTATGTATAGCATTTACACTCTCGGGCGACTTCTTTCAAACAGAGACAGAAGAAGTATAACTAGACTTGTATTCATATTGCGTATTGACACAAATGATTCATTTCACGAAAATGAAAGAAAATTAACCAATCCAAGCAATATTCCAGTTGTTTCGGTCGAATATCGTTTAAACGCGAATTTAATCGAAGGAATAGCCCTAAATGTACTTACGCAATGATATGCATGAGTGCGTGTTTATTTGCTTGAGCAAGTTTTGTGTCTCAACTTCTACAGTTCACATTTTTTATTTGATTTTTATTACAGATTATTATGGGGTTTTAGTGATGTAATTTTATTTTTTAAGTAATTCGTGCGCAAGATTCCTCTGGAAGTTACAAACATATACCTTACTTTTGTTCTTTTTGTTGCTGTTGTATGCTGTAGACCGCGACATAAAAGTATTTGCGGAAAAATTGTGGTATAAATAGTTTTGGAAAAAACCAGATATGAACACAAACTTTTTGCTTCTAACATTTGCAAAAATTAAAATAAAAAATGAATAAACATTAAATTAAAAATTAAAAATAAAAGATGAGTGGAGGAACTTTAAAACTGTTTGTGGAAAGTAACAAGCAAAGTATGCGCTTCGTTATATCGAGGCACGCTTATAGTGAGAACAAAAAAGCATTGTGGCGGCTGTATTTCTGCTCGGACCGTATTGAAGGAAGTTCAAAGTTTTCACTTATTATACCTTTTCACATATGATACCACTTGTTTTATTAGAGTAAATTTCGGACTTAAATGGCCACAAAGATGACAGTAGATAGTAGACAGTAGATAGACAAAGATGGTGTTGAGTTCCATAGAGTCCACGGATCCAGACCCACGTGTAATTTGAGTTTCGAAAAACAATTTAATACTAAATTAATTTCAAACATAAAAATTTATTAGAGAATTTTTCTTGCCTGAGAAAGTGTGTAAATATTCGTCTTTTCCTGTTCTGTGAAAATTATTTGGTTTATTTTATGACCACAATAAGCCAAATATTTTCCACAACTCCACGGCTTACCTCAAGGTTCCACGGCTTACCTCAAGATTTCATGGTGCCTGTTTCCTGGCTTATCAAATGACAATTTAAACGCAGTTTTACTTAGCAATAGTGGCACTCACGCCATACAATCTCTGTTGAACATATTTTTTTTTACTTATGAAAGCTATATGAGAGCTTAAAAGAGAATTTTTATGCGGGACATTGAAAAATTCATAATCGAAGACAATCTTTGATACAGATAAGTAAATCATCGTTTCGTGTTCTGTAACATTAATGAAATGAATTGTTTTATGCATAAACAAAACCCTTTTTAAATTTCAATTCGTGAAATTTTTATTTGATTTTGACAGGAATGAAGTCTTCTTCTTCATCCTTGAAACAAGCATATTTGTCAAAGCAAAAAAAAATCCAGTTTGATTCACATACTCTTAGTGCTTATTCCTAGAATGCTGAATACTCCAAAATTTCAAAATACTTAATTTTGTGTTTCAAAAAAGATTCCATGTTATAATAATTACCCGAAAAAAAAAAGATTTGACAAGGACCATTGGCCTGTTATGACTCTGTTCTTTCTAAAAACTGGCTCAACTATTTTAAATAAACTATAATCTGCAAATTCTTCTCTTACCGGATTGACCAATAACCATCCCGAATAAAGGAAACGTTTTAAATACGGAAATTCCGAAAGTCAAGTCACTTTGATCAGACTTTGATCAAACAATCAGATCAATTGTGGCATATAAGGACAAGAAAAACAAATCGTAACGTAAAGACATGCAGTGCTTACACTCTGCATCATTGTAAAGTCACAAGCAAGCATTAAAAATACTCAAGTCTAATTATTCAAATGCGATAATATTTGAAATCAATACTTCTTTGCCATTGAAAATAAAGACAATTAATTGATTTTTTTTCCAAAATTGTTTGACCAATAAACAATCCTTTCACAGGAAAAAATACTCACACGTACAGGAAACTAGAAATTGGGATTACTCCACTCGCCTACCTCATTTAATTTACAAGCTCTCTATCTCCCAAAGCTCATTTCGTGTGCTACATGATGTATTCGTGTCTCTTGATTTGACATGTCCAAAGTGAGAACGCTTTTTAGTAGCTACGCTATGCCCCGAATAAACTTTCAACCTCACGCTATCTAGACAAACTAAATGAAATTTCTATTGAAGTGACAAAATTTCTCCATAATTTTCTTACGATGTCACAATTTTCAAAACAAAAATCCCTTCATAAAAATTTGAATAAAACGTAACACAATTATAATTCTACTTGCAAGTTTCTATCTTTTTCTGCAAGAAAGCGCTTAAGAGTGTAAATGCTACTAAAAGACTATGCTACAATTTAGCAAAAATAAGTTAGAGAAATTCAGGATATTCACATAAAGTGTGAGTGAAGTAGTTTGAAGAATAATTTATGTATATAGCAAGTATTTCAAGTGCAAGTTTACTGTTTTATATAGGTTTCGCTCGTGCTTGACGGCTACGAAAAGAGAATTTCCATTGAATCGTATTGTTACTGGTTATGAAAAACAGATTCTTTTCAACAAATAAACGAGAATGAAATCATACGTGAAGCATAGCGAAATATTTATGGTGACAAAACAATATTCTGTATTTAGTCGGACCCGAAGGCTGTGATCCATTGAGTTACTACGCTAAAGCTAGATTCAGCAGAGACTAGTGTTGAACCAAACCGACCCAGTAGAAGAGTGATGAAAAACATTAAGCAGACGCCATAAAATACGAACACATCATTTTCCATTATCACAACCCTTGGGTCAACATTGCTAACCTGGTCTAATACTCTCTGAAATAGTAGATAATGATCTGTACGCCATTCTTTTTGCCTATACCTAGCTCTATCCGACCACTTTGTGCACATATACGAGGACGTAGTGTCCGTGTTAGAAATGAAGGCATGATTTTACAAAAAAATTGTTTTTTATTTTTCGAACATAGAAGAAAGATACAATGCTCCCAACGATCCTGCCACTTTCTTAATTCTTCAAAAAATAGGATTTGTCGAACTCTCCCGAATGCGCCTCTGTCTCAAATATGAGTTGCTCGTTTGAACTAATTTATTTCACCGCAAGCCATTTCTTCATATTAGGGGACAAGAAAATGTTAGAAGGAGTCAGATGTGGTGAATATGGGAGGTGCGGCAGCAATTTGTAACGCAATTCATTCAGTTTGGCGGTGAACTCCGGATGAATGTGCTGGTGCGTTATAATAGTGAAACAGTACCTTCTTTTTTTGGTGTGGTCTAATAACTCACTGTAGCATTGTCCAGTGATCGTTCTTCCTTTTTCTTAAAAAAATCATGAGGATCCCAAAAAACTGTCGCCATGACCTATCCAGCCGATGGGACTGTCTTTACCTTCTTTTGAGCAGATTCACCGAGAGAAATCCATTGTTGCTTAATTTCTCGTGTGTCATGATGAATCCTGGTTTCATCAACGGTAACAACTCGACGCAAAAACTCCTCCAAAAAAACTCTCGAAAAATTTCAGAAGTTTTGGTAGTGCCAATCCACGCGTCCCAGCCTGTGAGTTGCCACCTGATGAGACTGCCGCTTCTCAAAACCTGTTCTGTTCTCTGTTCGAAACCAGCTTGAGCTCTTTCCACCTTTCTTTATAAATATTAAATTCACTATCGAGGTACTCGAAACATTTGATCAGAACTTCCGCACTAATGAGTCTTCGCTGAGTTAGCTTAGTGATTAAGCAAGGGTATAAATCACTTATAAGTTGTAAGTGAAAATGGAAAAATTGATCTACCAAAAAAACTACTTCGAAGGTAACAGCTACATCCGCTTGTTGTCCACCGTGATACACTTTTTTCATTCCCAACTCATCATGTAAAATACTAATTGCTGTTCCGAGTGACACATCTATGCCCACTGCTACTTTGCGCACTTTCGTTCGTTGAATAGAGAAAATCATTTCGTAAACTTTTCTAATGATTTCCTCTGTGAACCCATCTACCGGGCGTCCAGGTCACACCTCATAAAAAAGGGATGTTCGGCCACGTTTAAATTTGTCGTACCAAAATTTAACTGAGGTCCTAGACAGCGGAGTGTCCCCTTAAACAGCATCCAATTTCTCTTTTATTTCCTCGCACTACTTTTTCCATCCAAAAACAAAAAAATGACTTACCGAACGCTACTGCTCGGTTTCCATCTTAGCAAAAATCACGAATCACATCTAAGTCGAATGGCCGACAAATCCAAACTAACCTATCAATTAGTCTGACATTTGTTCTATCGTCATTTGTTAGATGGTAACACACGAAGATAATATCAACTTTCCTCAGGAACGCCCCCTATCGCAAGATCACAATTCCGAATCGAATGAACCATTTACAAATCCCTAAAGCTAGGATGACTTCCCTAGGTATCTGAATTTTTTGCACTGACATCTATCGAATCACAAAAAAAAAAACTGATGGGTAGGTACGATGTCAATGTCAGTTCAGGAATTGGAAATACCTTCTGTACTACTTGGGATAGAGAAGGTCTTATTGAGATCAAACGTTTTCGTTGCCAAGGGAAAATGTGAAATATAAGTAGTTGACAGGCATGGAGGTAAACCTTGATATGATAAATGTTGGAAATCTATTATTTTGCGCAATGTAATCTAATATTCATAATCACCTAACTTCTTCGTAATATATATTTCTTTCTGCAATAGAGGTAACAGTTCTACCCACCTACCCTTCTCCTGGAGTTACCTTTACTTGTAGTGTATATGCTGCAAATATTGGCTGTCCATATTCTGATCAACATAGTCAACATATATGAGTGTTTTGTCCCTATTGTGTCTGCAAACCTGTTAGACGATAAGCATCCCTCACTCGTCATAGATTCGCTACTGTCCAGGGGATTGATGTTTGTTGTCTCATAAAGAAATTCTTTCTGTGATAGATAGGCTAGGATATATTATTTTTGAGTTGTCCAGGACTTCCAATCTGCCATACTCTAAAGAAAAAACAAAAGTCTATTATTGGATAGTTGGCGCGTCGTACATCTTCCTATCGGAATTGTACTGCAGAAAATCTAGTTCCTCTCTTACGTACACTCTATTGCAAGCTCTTAAGAACTCTTTCTAAAATATCATTATATCTTTACTGGAATTAGCAATTTGTTTTAACCATATGTGGCACGGATTTGTTATTAAAGTTTTTTATGAGACTTTGATGACGCATTATTATCATGCGACCATCAACGTATTTTGAAAAGGAAAGTATAGCCCCGTAAAAGACATGAATTTGTCCATTACTATTTTCAGTTTCATTTCGTATGTTAGATGCTCTGCTAGTGAAGAATCAAGACTTCACGATGTTCTATGGAATTCATTTGTTGAACTTGCCCTTCGATTCGTTGTGGAAATCCTTCCCATCTTACTAAAAGTCTCAACTAACCTTTTGCAAAGGACCACGAAACGACACTGTCCTACATTTCTGATCCATGATCTCATCTTTTTGTGAACGTAGGGCCAACTCGAAACATACTCCGCTGTGTAGTTTTAACAACTGAAGTTTTGGTATCTGATTAGGACATAGAATTTCAACAATATCGGTCCGAAAACAATCGCCTACTACAGACCATCAAAAACCCAACATACTTTTCCAGAATCATTTCCTCCAAACATTATTTCGAATTCCTCATTTGCTTCCTTATTGGAAAATTAGCACATGATAACAAAATATTCACGAGGAAAAAAGCTCACACATTAACTATCAACGAATTGGCTTACAGAAAACTAAGGCGATATGGTTCACTCACATGTAACGTTTCATACTAGCTTGAAAGGATCTTAATCAATATTGGACTTAGCATGGATGCATTTAAGTATACGGAGAAGCGCAAAGATAAGTATAACACGTTCGTTCGCATTGACTACAACTTTCAGCTTAACTAATTACATAAATGCTCTCAAAAATTATCTCTTATTGCTAGATCCTTCATTCCAGAAAGGATATCGCTTACTTGAATCCTATATAGTTATCTGTGAGCTTATAATTTTGATAACGTTTGAAAATTCTTTCAAAGTTAGGAATTTAATTGAAGCTGCCACTGCCAACACAATTTTAAACGTTTTTCATCCTTTTCGTCCCGAGGCAAATTGTTATGTAACGGAGGCATCTGTTCCGGAAGTAGGGATGGAAGTACAGGGTGAAATTGTTCTTCTTCTCCACAATAGTGAGGCAAACTACATTGAGCTGCAGTTTTGTTTGCTTTGCATAATTTTCACGAATATATTTCGCACATGAATGGACGAGTGATTTTCCAAGCTTACAGGACGTGCATGTATTCTTCCTCGTTAGAGGAAATTTTCTGATGTTGTTGGCAAGTGTCATGACCCACACATTCGTATGCATACAGAACTGACGGTTGTTTTGTGATGTATATATAACACATTAGAGTTATTATTATATGATATCTTGCAAATACAAAATTGTACGATGAAGCCATGAACATTTTCCGCTTGCTATGCGCGCATACTTGTATTGGTTTACTTCGATGCGTTTCGTAAGTCGTAGGGTGTATTTTTTTTGTTACGACTCCTTTACTAGATTCCAGATTTAAAATAACTTGTTTTGGCAAACCTTTATAATATTAACTGAACCTACTGCTCAGCGTATAGGTTTTGACTAATGGCTGTTACCAGAATTCAATCGCAGCGTACTGATTCTATAGTCCTTACTTTGATTTTTATTTTCTACCATTCAATTGTTCCTAAACTTACAACCGCAGTCTGACTTCTTTTTGTATTTTCTTACTTGTTTGTTGTTCTTTAAATTCCCCATTACTTGACGCATTACAGATGCTCTTCGTCGTACACTCATATTTATGAGGTGGATCCTTACATAAAGCATTCACCGTTACTCCCCACTTTTTGTAGTAGCAAATTCAGGTGTCCAGGAACCTTTGGAGTGTCTTTCCTGCAAAGCGAAGATTATGTTTAGATGACAACACTTATAGATCAACAGCTAGTGTTCATATAGTTCTACTTCATCTATAATCCCCGGAATATCTGACGTGAATAGATTTAAGAGAAGGGGACCAAGGATCGAACCCTAAGGGACCCCAAAATTAATACAAAAGGTTTGAAAACTACTCCACTCGGTACGGCAGAGGTAGTACGTCTGTTGATGAAACTGCTCAGTATTTTTCAACACGAACTAGAAAGCCGAATAGAATAAGTTTGTAGCCTCACTGATTAAATAGATAGGGCTTTATCTACACCTATGAAGCTCGCTACCATGAGCTTTCCAATTTTTTTTCACAGTAACTAATAATCCAAAGCATCTAAGTTTGAGTGAACTCTTTCAAAGTCGAATCGTCTTTCCAAAACGATTCCTTTTTCTTGAGAGAACTGTGATACATTGAGGAACTATCCTATATCGAACGAGTATGGACTACAACAGCACGATTCGACCGTTTTGGAATTTCAAATATTAAGTCACTTTTTATTGAGAAATGTAGCAAATGTTTATGCATCTGTTAAAAAGGACAAGAGTAAAAGAAAAAACAGAAACTAAGCATCGAAAACAATTTGAAGTGTCATCTGCCCCAGCTGTTTTTTAGAATATCGCTCTAATGCGAGCATCCTGAGTCTTTCGGTACCTAAAAACAGAGTACTTCCAATAGCACCGCCGAGGAATTGCAATTGGTGAATAAAAGCAGGGAAAAATTCTTCTGATGACTACTAAATGTTGACATTGTTTTCTATACCAACGAAATACAAGCAAAGCCTTCGCATGAGGTCTTCCTTGGAGAACAGTCGCAAAATGATTTACCATAAAATCAGCAACAGCCAAGATCACCCAAGATTAGCTACCAATACGTCTGAGAACTTCTGCTAACTGCTCACGGCAGTAATTGCCCTCATTTATTTCTAAGTTGTCAATGGAATCCCTTCCCGAATATCTTTGATAAGTGCATTTTCCGACAAACGCAAATGTTTGCAGTCCCAAAATTGAACTTAGTATAAAGACGTCTACATACTTCAGCTTTCTATGATCGTGTCTCAGGACTTTGATATGTTCTTTGGAAGCCAAAGCATTTCTAAAGAATCAATCTGGCTTATCATTCCTTAGTACTTTACATTTCCCCAAATGAACTATCAGTCTTGTTTCTCCGATGAATCAGAAATTTAAATTATGCATGTGAAAGTTTTCCCGGACAGGCGTCCGATTTTATTGTCAAGTTAACGTCGAGGGCCCTATTCGAGATCATTGCGACAAAGCTATGTCCAAATATACGGTCTTCTTCTCCCCCAGATTAATGAGCTTTAAGTATTGTGGAATAAAGGAATCCACTTTACGATAGGAAGTGAATAAGTTGCGCCCAAAAAAATGGTTGCGTCGTTGTAAATGAAAGAATTGCAGGAAAAGGTTTTTAAGTGCAGCCAACACTATGAATTTTTTGAAAAACCATTTCTTGCAGTTTTCCTGGGATATTATCGTGCAAAGTGTACTTTTTTGCATTATACATTATATCTTATCATACGAACAAGTAAAATTTGTCAAATTTCCTTCAATTTTAAGTGAGGGAATCTGTTACGAGGTAGTAAAATTTTTCTATTCGTTATTTTGACACTTTGTTCCGGCGCTAATTGGGTGAAACGCGATTAAATGAGTTTTGTGTCGTTCAACTGCTATAACGTGATGTTCGGTTTCTCATTCGACTGTTTCATCCAGTCCTAGCTTAGTCCTTGTCTAAATACTCACTGAATTCTCCGAAATTACTTTCCCCGAATTATTTTCGCCGAATTCTTGCACGATTTCATTCTGAATTGGTATAATCACGCAACATATGTATTCGACCACTATTTACGTCATTTCTGATGTTCTCACGACCTTTTTTGAAGCTCTTAAGGAATTCCAAGGTTCGGACTGAGAATCATCAAAATTTGATTATCAGTAATTCATAAGTTTTTTTGAAAATTTAATCGCATCTAGCAGAAAATGTATGGTTCCTACGAAGTTCATTTGCCCCTCGATGCTTCAAAAACCTTGTCATTTTCTGCCACATGTGACATATGCTAGCCAAATGATCACGAAACTATAAGAGAGATTCTGATTTGAGGTTCCCATTTCACACTTCTCTACAACTGTCGGAATTTGTGTATGTGTAACGCATTTTTCAAGACAAGTTGCTTCAACACAATTGATTGCAGAACGGCAAAAATAATATGAGCTTTGATCAACTAAGTAAAAATGTTATGTTATTAGTGCTCTGCGTTTCCAAAAGAGGGACTTTAATGAAAATCAAACTCAAAAGACGTGGGTATAACTTTAAGAAATTATCTGTAGAAATTTTTGTTATGTTATTTGAAGAAATTGACAGATAGACATTAGTATTGTGGCTCAATAGCCTACAACAGACTTTGGACCTTAAGGCAGGAGTAGAGTAGCATCATTTCAACATTGAAGGCACACGGTAAGTTGATGTCACGGTAGGTTGATTGACACGGTAGGAAGAATGCGATGTAGCATGCCACAGTTTCTAACTAAAGTCTGACAGACGAAATGACATCGGTGTTGTGTTGTTGGTCCCTATTTAATGTTTACTTTAAATGATTTTTGCCAGACTTATGACACAGTCAAAACCTTTCCAAAATTTTGATAATCTCTGATTTTGTTAAATCAGGTAGAATGAGAATTTATTAGAGTCAAAATTTAACTACAGCATACAAAATTGACATGACATAACATTATGTAAAGGTTATAAAAGGGACAAAAGACACCAAGTAATGGATAGTAGATGAAAGAAAGGCATCTCAGACGGTAAAAACCCATCGTTCCTCACGGAGGTGAGGTCTGCAGGAAAGATTCAGACCTTTATCTCTGATATTGAAATTATAGTCTTTTCTCGCGTCTATAAAATAAGTGAGCAAACTGGAACCGCAGTTTAATTCTGCGACGCAACTAAAAGTCAGAGACTCATAGCACCCTTCATAAAACTTTTGCAAGGAAAGTTGTTACAAGGAAAGTAAAGTTAAATCATCTTGTACAGTAAGTCTGTATAATCTAAGTTATAAGTAAGTCTGTAAGTTCTATGTCATACAGAACGTACTATACTTACTTAAACTGGTTGGTTGTCTCCGGATGCATTTCTTTACAGTCGGAACAGGAACGGGTGCAGGTAACCAAACTTTCAGGTAAGTAAAGAGGAATGAAAATGACGAAGGTATTAAGACACAAACGTGCCAAGGGACGTACCACAGACGTACTATAACAGTCGACAAACAGCTGGTTCAGCAGGCCAAAACCCTGCAATTAGTTGGACTCCCTGTCAGGAGAGAACGACATGGCTTTGAATGGCGTGAATACTAAATGGTAACCCAAGCCCTGACAAGGAGCCGTAAATAACCCCACAGTGGAACACAAATGGCCTAAAAACCATTGCTTACAGGACACAACCTTCTGAGTCAACTCACCAAAATGCTGAGCATTGAAACTAACCACATATACCGCAGTGGCTTATAAGAGGGAGAAAGTTGGGATTTTTTTCTAAGTTGCTGAGTCGTATTCATGAGCCCTTCATGTGGCTGTTGTAGAATCGAGCAGAAGAATTTTTCGAACCCCGAGAACATGCAATTAATGGCTTTCTTTGGATTCCCATAGGTGGGAGAAAAGACTATTTGCAAAGACTGAAACGTATGTGGGAACTAAAGGTCAAAGCAGGCCATGACATGTAGCTACAGACCCTGAAAACAATAATGATATTATATTCTTATATTTTCTGTCCTGGAAATCAGGACGAAACGCCGTAGAACGAATTCAATGCCGACAATTTTTAAGTGAATTTCAGTATATCGGCGTCTGATTGTCTTTGTCTAGATTCAAGTGAAAGGGACATTTGACTTCAAACAATGTGAAGCTCTTCTTGGAAAAGATCGATACCTTCAAAGAATTTTGTTACGGCTGCAAATATCCAGAAAAAATGCCAAGGATTACGTTAAACAAACACTGTCTCTCTTAGCTTTAGGTTGACCATTACCGAAGAAGTAGAAGGCAGGTTTAACACTTTTCTTCAGATCAATTAAAATGTTGATTAAAATGATTGGAGGACCGACTGACCTGAAGATCGTAAAATTAATGATTTATAATTCAATTTATATTAATGATTATTTAATTGAATTTCCAACTTACTTACGTCTTTTAAAGTCTTTAAAAAAAACCTTACAGACAGCATCCATGGGTAGTAAATTATTTTTCAGCTTATGAGTCTACCAAATAGCACGACATCCTGTCATTAGTAGGATACAAATATATCAAAACGTCTAAATTTAATTGAGACATGGAGTGTCATCAATCATGTGAAAGTATTTATTCGCCTTGTCACCCTGAGCTGTAAACAAGTATTCTATGTACGGCACAAAGGATTCCATACATCAAATATTGATTGGTTTTTGCATCAATTCGTTTTCAATATTCTCCAAGAATTCCAGTGCTAATCTAATTCGATGATTAATTGATTTATCAGCCGACCATCTCTTCGCCAGTCCGTTATTGATGCTTCGACCAAAGATGGCATCATATTATGTTTTTGATATAAAACAATTAGACATCACCTCCCACAACACCAAGCATAAAGTTTAAACAATGACACTTTAACCATAATCACTTTTGGTGTCCTGTTGCGGTTACTTCACCGTTACTGAACACATTCTTCGGCGTAAATACGATAGAGTAGATCCTTGGCTATAGGATATTACTAGCATATTGTTTCTCAAGTATTTCTTGTCCTTATCATGTTTCAATTCATTAAGCCAATGGATTTGTGGCTATGAATCAATCATTAATTACTAATATCCTGCTCTAATTAGATAGACTGAAATAAATTCTATGTTGTTTGTCGTTGCCTGGGAATCGAGGTGTAAGATTTCAAAATTCCTGAAGCCATTAGTCGGATGGGGAGGTGGCTCAGCAATGATTCTGACATTTCATACATTTTCATTGAAACCAGTTTGCAAATGAGAAAAACACGTCCTTAATTATCTGTTCATTATCAGTGATTGTCTCATTTCAGTGACATTCTTCGCTCTGATATCCGAATCCTTATTGCATAAACAATGTGATTATGTATTGAAATGAGAAATCTTCGGAAAATTCCAGGAGAATACTTTGAAAAAGCTTTCGGTCGAACAGGACTCAACCATGATTTCTCATCTCATGAGAGATTTCTCATGAGATCTCATGACTTTGCTTAGCAAGGATTCTTCTCTTAAAGCTTTTGGGTAAAAATGCAACACAAATATAAATCTAGTATATATCGTGCTTTTATCTCCCGCAAATCTAGCCTGGAATCCTTTCAAAGTTGCACTGGGCTAGGTCTCCCTGCTTTAAACGAAATGTCGTCTTCAGTTTAGAGGAACTCCTTCCTCAGTGGCGGAAGAGTATTTTTTATTTATGTCAGCGAGTTTGAGCATCTTTACGATAAGGCTTAACGGACGGAGCTTTCCCACTTTTCCGCCAAATTTACTGCGATATATCCTATCTTCTGCATGAAAAGAAAGTTTGACAGGCGTCATTTTTCTCTGATCCATGATCTCAAATTGTTGACAACCCTCGTGATCAGTCTTCTTTTTGGCTCACATTCCGAAAATTGTTGCCGCTTGTCGAGAGTACGACGTCTTTCATTTGAGTTTCATGACTCCATTTTGAGGCATGGAGAGAGATGGATACCATCCCTGTGGTTGCCAACACTGCAGACTCAGTGTCTTTTCGGAATGCTGATGCAATTTGCTGTGCTCCTAGTTAGGCACCTGAGCTTGCCGTTTTTTGGTGGTCCTCCTTATTGAGAGTTTCACTCCTCATCTCAGCTCCATACAAAAAAGCAGACTGTAAGACGCCCATCAATTGACTTGGTTAAAATCTTGCTTCACTTTGATATTTTATAGAGGGTACTTATTGCAGCTGAGTTGGCTAATTTTCCGACACTGGACACTCATATTGATGTATCACTGTCACCTATGAATATCTGTTGCACAGAATGTGAGTACTCTAATCACTCAACCTTAAAGTTTGTTTTCGTCGAGTTTATTATGTAGAAAAAAGTAATAGATCGTTTGTTCTCATATTAAACGTTTATTCTTTCAAAAAGGATTAGTTTAACAGGATACACTTTACTAGATATTTTATTAGGCCAACAATGATACTAGTATACTCAAATCACAAATTAAATTACCAAGACACAACTACTTCAATTTTAATTGTGATTATTACCAAAATAAACAATATGTCAACGTCAATTCCAGGAAAACTACTAAAGTTTCTAATAAATCGTTTGAAAGATTGCTGGAAATAAGATGCAACGACGTCTCGAGTGTGTGCTTCATTATGAAGTACTTAAAAATTCCGGAGCACGAGACTTAACACGCTTTGAACGGAATTTCACATCATAAACAGGACAATAAAATATCACTTCAAAAAAGCTTAACTCAATTTCATTTTAATCCTGATTTATTCAACTTACGCTATGTTAAAAGCATCAGTTAAATAGTTTTACTACTATCATCCACAACTTCGTCCTATACGTTTATTTCGCGAGTCGGTTATATAATGAAGTTACTTCATCGTTGCCTCAGCGAGCACAATATTTATATCCTTCAAAACAATTACTGATGAAGTTGTAAGGTCTTCTAAAACTCAAGAAATAATTGTCTCTGGATTGGGTTGGCTTGCTACTGTTCGTTGTAAGGGTATACGACTTTTTCCAAACGAGAAGCCATAAAGAAACGTACAAGATGACAAGAAAGGAATGTGAAAAAGAATGGAAAAATAGAGAGAATGCGAGAGAAAAACTTCAAGGATGTACCCGCCAACCGAGGACAATAACTTTAAATGTCACGTAAATTTGAAAGATAACGGCGTACGCTTTATGGTCTTTAAATTACTGTCGACGTTCTCTCTGTGATTCCTTCAACGATCCCACAAAATGGTGAATTGTTAGTTGCCTATTCTTCAAAGAGACGACAAGAAAATTTCAAGTTGTTGATTTCCTGCACTTTCATTTCTTTAGCATCCGTTTTGGTTGTCTCTTTAAAATAATTTATTTGATCCTTGGAACTGAAGTGCCTTTCGATGTTCTTTCCAGTCAATATCGTTGTCGCTTTTACTAAACATAAAATTGAAGCCTCACTTGCCTTCCGTGAAACTAATGTTTATTGGATTGCAGCATTTTCAGTTCAAGTTTATAATGGAAAGGCTACATGAGATGTATCTGTGAACAATCCAGGTTGCTCTGGATTCCCCCTCGTTAGTTTTGTGTTCCACCGGGTTTTGTATGGTTCCTCCGGGTTGGACCATACTTAATTTTGTTGCAAATATTTATCAAACAAAATTTTTCAGGACCCACATTTACATGGCTTTATCGAACAACTATTAAGAACTTTTAATATATTCAAGTC
Organism: Stratiomys singularior; assembly: GCA_954870665.1. NCBI lineage: Eukaryota > Metazoa > Arthropoda > Insecta > Diptera > Stratiomyidae > Stratiomys > Stratiomys singularior. Next base: position 149,082,638 of record OX940878.1, on the reverse strand, counting down.
AATTACTACAATTCCAAGAAGGTCGACTGTTATTTGTAAAGAATTTCCTACCTTAAATAAGAGGAGTGCGATTTTCAACGAAAAAGAGTATACTATCCTATTCCCTTAGGTAACTATAATTGCAAATAATTTTTGAGAGCTGCTCGAAACGTTGCCAGTGGAGAATTCTGAATACTTATTGCTTTGAAGGACCAAAATGCACAACAGTATTCAGTTTGTTTATAGAAAGAGAAGAGTTATAACTATAGCGGTAAAGAAGAAACTTGTTCGTTGTCGACTGATGTAAGAATATATTCCCTCGGCTGCTACTGCATTGAGTTTGCTACCTTTAGTCGTTATTTCAAAACAGTTTTCCGGCTGTAACTCAAATGCAACGTGTTTTCTTGCAGTTTGTAAGGATTGCTCGTTTTTGAAGTGATAAGGGATAGTGAATGAATAAAGTGAAAGTGTGTACTCTTGAATGTACATGATTGTATCTTGACTTGATGAACAGGTTAGCCTGGACTTTTTTTAAGCACGTACTAGTATGCTAATTGTATTCCCAATTGGTTTGAGTGTCGTATAATAAGCTTTATAGGACTGAATGATGGAAACAGATGGAGAGCAGAATGCTTTGTTTAAGTGTTATTAATTGTGCACAGGTAATTGTGCACTTGACGTTGTTGACGCTGCAGCATAAAAAATTATTAGAATTAATCATCGAAGTAAGTTTCGACAAAATAAAGCGGTGAAATAATACAGCAGCCGAACGCTGTACTTGTTGCTTTCTTGAAAAACGGAAGAGAATTGATTTAGTCTCACATGAGATAAACTCTCGATCATCGACCTAGTCATCGAAAGATCATCATAACCAAAGCATAAGCATATTCAGTGCTTATGCTCGTGAGCATCTTTTCTCAGTCATAAATAGATAAAAACACAAGTAGATTTATATTTATCTTGATTTTTTTGCAAACGTTTTGAGGTGAGTCTCCTTGTTTCATGCCAAAATAACAGGAAATCAGAAATAAAATTGACGTTACATCGGAAGATCATTGGAGGTGTTAGCTGTACATGTATTTTCGCTGTCGTGCATGTGTTTTCGCAATGTATTACCACAAATCCCAATTTCACGTCGTTCACGTTTCGAAACAACTCATTTCTCAGATGAAATTTTAGGTAGCATCATATCAAGGCATATAAGCTTGTATGGTAGATAAATCAAACAGATGATATGCATTTCTGGCACAATTGATTTGTGAATAAGCAAAACTGCAGGATTTTGACTGAGGAAAGTCCTCAAGCCATTTATCATTTGGGTTTTCATTCTTAGAAACATGACTGCTTGGTATGCTCTTTGGACTCAAAGTATGATCCGACCAGTTTTTTGTGAATTTTATATTTTGGTTTTCAAACAACGAAAATGGATGACACCTTTTATTCGTTTTTCTCTTGCAAAGATGGAGTACAGCGCTCTAAACTCTTCAGCGAAATGGATGAGCTCTGCCAAGATACTATGATGGGAAACATGCTTGAACGGTTGACTATTGGAATCGTGTGGCACAATATTATCGGGCAGTCCTGAGCCTTAAAAAGGCAAACTGGACTGTCGGGACTCGTCGGGGATGCAGAAATCTCTTTTCAAGCACTTACTTCTATCCCCTACCTACTCGCTGGAGAAGGGATACCCGTAATCTGAAGGCCACGCTGTGTGTAGGAAAAGGAGGATATTATGCGTCAAACGGTGTCAGGCTAGGTTTTCACGTTAACAGGGGAGGTGTTTGATGAGTAGACCAAAAGTATTAGCCGCTTGGGAGTCCCACAATGACGGTGTAAACGGCCTTCACTCCCATATCACTAGTATCCAAAATTTGCCATTTGATGAGGTCGCAGTGCATTCCTACCTAATATCAAAACGGTGTTTAATTTGACGAAGTAGAGGAATACTTTTGAAAAGTATTATTTATAGGACTTGGTATCATATATTACTCTTAAAACTACCTGAATATCACTGGCCATTATTTCATAATTTTTGCTTCAACTGGAGATTGCAGCGTGTTTATCATTAAGACCGACAGTTTATTTAGATGAGAAGATAAACTTCTGTTTCTTTTTTGTTGTCATTTAAATGCTTTGAATTTACCTACATGAGCGCGAAAACCCAATCAAGCGGCAGAACACTCAGTTTTCTCAAACTTAAAATGAAAATCAAAAAGGAATGAAACGAGAAAAAAACTTTTTCTCTACTCAAACAGATACAAGACTGCCTTAAGTTGATTCGTCTAGTGCCAAAAGGTTTATTGTACTTATGTCAGAAACATAAAAAAACAGAACTGAATCATCCAAGGAGTTTTTTTCTTTCTTTTCAAATTCACTTGAGTTAGGTCTTAAGTTTCAATAGGAACCGTTTGGTTGCTCTCATATACTACACACACCATAAAATTGATCCTCGCATTGGAAATCACGAACCTTATAAGACGACCTAATAGGCTTTAGAAAATAGAGTCCTATGGTTTCTTCAGTCGCTCCAGGGAAGAAGTCTCCAAAATGCTCAGTGAAAGAATGAACTGAATGCTGGCCTGTGGTCGAATTTGGCAAGATTATAAAAATCTTAGAAATACACATTCACCTCATTTGACACGTCAGTAATACCAATTGCAAATTGAGCCACCGTGTCTTTGTGAAGAATCTTGGATCTTCAATGTCTCAACTTCGGGTTAAAAGAGGAAAATTCTTCTTTAAATAACTGGACATCTATGGTGACAAAGGGAGCCTTTCAGATTCTCATGTCCTCTTTTTCTCAACTTTAAAATTACGATTTGGTAGCTTAAAACAAAGCCAAATGTGGATGACTATAACTGTATACGCAGAGAACATTGACATTATATTCCATTGGTTTACTTACTTGTTGGCAATCTTCTGAAAATAAGTCAGAAACCACATTGGGTCCATTTATAAGTTGAATTACATTATTTAAGAACAAATAGCCGTTTCGAGGTCAATAGGGTGTTTTTTCAGTTTTTTCAGTATTTTCAGCACCTAGAACTAGTAACAGAGATGTTACCAAATTTTATGAGCAGATAACGCCGTTTGAACTAGTTTACGACGTTTTAATGACAAGCAAGCTCGAAAACTACACAACCAACTATACGAGCAACGGAGGAAGTCCAACTCAATGAATCAATTTTCAACTAATATTTGGGGCCGTATAACAATAATCGCCAATAACACCGCGAATGTTGACTTCAGAATGGTCAAGCATGTCGGCCTTATTGGCTTTAACGAATGATATGACGTATTGCCAAAAGAAAGGGTTCAGTGGTGTGGATTTTGTGATTATCTTGCAGGGCAACGCACAGGTTCAGATCGCGAAGTTATGGGGTCGTCAAATGCATCTGTCAATGGGTCCTCTACATTATGGCGATTAAATCTCCAAAACGAGATAGTGATTGATCGTTGCTCCATGGCGTCACCATTTGCTCCAATGTTAATGTGAATTAACCGATTTTGAAGACCGATGACTTCACATGTAGTCCGATGTTTCAATAAAGCACTCCAAACAGTGAGTTTCACTGGATGTAATGGCGTCATTCAACCGTGGAATAATTCTGAATTCTGGCCATTCAACCAAAAATAAGGCTCATCGCTGAATAATATTTTCTCATGAAATTCAGGATCTGCAGCAATTTGTTCTTGAACCCATACACTGAATCTACGCCATGTGCGGTGGTCATCCGACTTCAATTCATGCACTAGTTGGATTTTGTAAGCCAGCAAACCAAGATCCTCCCGTAAAATCTTCTACGATATGAATATGAACAGTTTTAATTGTTGAGCACTATGTCAAATGGACTCACTTGGATGATCATCGATACGACTCTTTACAGTTTCTATATTTTCTTCACAATGCACTTACCAATGTGTGGGTGGATGCTGATTACAAGTGAGAGTAAAAGTGGTGCAAAAGCTATCCATTGTCAAACAAAGTAATTGTTTTGAATGACGATTATAAACTTAACGCAGTGAGCGACGAGTTTATTAAACAATGGCGTGTTTTGTTCGAATTAATCTGTACAATTTGCAGACGTTGCTCAAGCTTCAACGTACTCATGATAAAATGTTAAGCCAAACTAACTATAAAATCCAAGACAGCTGTCACACGATTCGTTGCATTGAAATTGTTACCAACTTAAGGTTCATTCATCTTGATCTTTCTTCCACCCTGCTTCTTAACGATGTATAATCAATATATCCGATAGAATGATCCGCTAAATTATGAAACTGCAAGGATATGAACCCTTTTGGAAGAATCGTTGATGTGTGTGGCGAGTTATCTGTCAACTCGTTGTTTCGGCCGTAATTTGGGGTATTTTAAAATATCAATTGTGCCAACTGAAACGTAAGGTCCGTTCTTACCGTTAAAAAACTCAAGGATTTCTATTAGTTATATTAATAATAGCAAAAAATTAACTCGTGAGAAATTTCAATTTAGTTCCATTTGTTTCAAGTTGATGGAGATATCTTTCGTTTTAAGTTTGCATTAATCAATGATTATACATATTGGCCATATTTTCTTAAGTTGTTAGGCCTAGTTTAAACCTAGCATGCACAATTCCACCTCATTCATCATCCTTAGAAAACGTATGCATGTAAATCTTGAAACCGTGAGCTCATCTTTCACACATCAACCAGAAATTCGTGTTAACAGCACTCAAATCTATTTAACCTCTAAGTATAAATCCGCAATTTTTTACCGGCTTCAACGTATTTCAACATCCTGAACTCGCGAGGATTCACATAAAGCTCGTTAAAAGGCCTTCAACGCTCGTATGATTGACAACGGAAACAGAGCACTTTGCTCCTAATTTTCAACGTTTCTGTGAAGCTCAAGATAAAAAAAAAACAACAAAACGAAAAAAAAGATAAATAGAGTGTGTTTTGAGTTTGAAACGAAATTTTCCGATGCACCATTACAGCAAACCCATCTCCCGGTAACGCTTAATCCTGTGTAGCTGTAAGGAACGACCCACCACTCCTGTCGCACAAGTCGGGCATTAACATTATTTATTTACCTTTGCAGAAGAGCAAATAGCAAGGTGAATGGAAAGTGCAGATAAAATTTGAATTTTCTTTTTTCCCTCGTTCGAGGCGTTGCGAGCGTCCATCCTCTTTTCCGCGGAATGGCAGGCGGCCGCGCTTTATTTAACGAAAATACGTGAATGCGAGGCCAGCGTGAGTGGAAGGATGGAAATGGCGGCAATAATATCCTACCTGGCGTTGGTATGACGGCGGTGCCAAGTTGAAAACAAAAGCGTGATAAATGATAAAAAGGCATTTGAAGCTTTGAAGCGATTGTTCCAAGTACCATTACGTGACAAAGGCAGGACTATCGCTGTGTGCAACATAGCTCAAATGCGGATACGTTGGGCGCGCTGGAAGAATATCGTGAAAAATTATGTGCCTCCCGGTTTTCGTCCTCCACATTGCACGGCTTGTCTCTTGGCTTTGATTTTGGCCGTGGTTTTAGTTCTGCTCGGAAGGCTGTTGCCACCAACATGCTATTTTTGCAGTCCCATTCGGTCCAGCCAAACATGTGGCTTCCCACCAAAAATTGAACAGCATCAGCCACCGAACATTCATATAAATTTCAAATACAATGAAAAATGTGAGCCATTGTCTGCATTTTATAATGTCCTAACGACGCGACAGTGTGATTAAGGATACAAGGGAGGGTGTAATGGCACTGCATATTATTTATACTACGTATTTTTATGTAGTTCATTGTGGGTTGTAGGGAGACACAAAAAATAAAAAAGAACATTTAATTTTTTTAAAAAAGGTCCCTTTTTCACAGGAATCACTTACAGATAATAGAAAAACCTCTCACAGGTTGTGGGAAACTGCCCTCTTTGCTCCTGAAAAGACTTTCATTCATTTCTTAGAAATGTGAAACTTGCGTTTTTATTGTGTTAGTTAGCAGGGAGCAATATAATAAATCGAAAGAAGGGGGGGGGGGGGGGGTATTTTTAAATACTGATTTACTTACGAAAGTTATCAGGACACAGGAAACTCCATTTGCATTGAAGTACAATGATCAGAGTATGGAGAGGTTTGCTCACAAGAAAAATAGTATAAATAAACTTGAGAGCCATATTCACATTCAGAAAGGTATTTATTTAGGTCCTCACGAAAGGATAATGATATGTTTGCTTAAAACATTTGAAAAACATTTGAAAATCTGTACCTCTAGTACAAGTTTTTCCAAATATTGATTTTGTAATCACACGAAATCTTCTTATCTACTTAACAGAACGTTATCTCGACATGGGTAGTTAAGTATGGAAGCGTGATGTCCTTGTCAGTAAAAAACTAAAGAGCTTTTACTTTGAGGTACTGGTTCATTTTTACCAAAAATTTGGATGATCAAACAATAAATATTATCCTTAAAGTGTGCCTGTCCCTTGTTTGGTAGTCAATTCATTTTGGATTATAAGATTTTATAAAAAAAAAATTTGCTAATACAAATACCAACGATTCTGTTAATGTCAATTCGAGCTAAGTAATGGAATAATATCCTTTTACGCAATCGAATCGAACTCGGAGAGTTCGAGAGTTCAAAATCAGAAATTCGTTCACTGTCATTATTGAAGCCTGAACTTATTCTAACCCTTAATGAAATCTTGTCCTTTTTGGAGTACCAGTTTACAAAAAGAGTATTAACACAAAAAAGAAACTTTTCAGATATACGATATTTACGACTTTTATCAATCGAGTATTGTCAAATTATAAAGGGCATTTCATAACTCCATTTACAATATTTCACTCCATTTCATTACTAATCATCAAAATTAATGTCACTATGAGCTTGTGCCGTAAGAAGTTTTCTAAAACTATCCATATCCTGAAATTCTTTAAGGCGAATCATGATTTATATGAAATAGAATACTAGTTTCATACTATTCTAATCAATAATGATACAATAATTGTATCAATGTTACTATGAATTTAACAACTGAACTACAAAAAAGGACATAATAAGCAAATGGTTATTCACATTTGAATGCATAGAAAAATATGAGATTCGGTTGTAACAATGAAGGGTATAGAATCGGAAAATTTACATCGTTTTATGTAATCCTGCAAAACTCCTGTTCAAAACTAAGAGATATTTGAATGAAAGAGCCATAGCAAGAACACTCCCTTCTTGGCTTCTGACAGAAAGAGATAGAAAAACCAATATTTGAAATATATTTACATTGCATTTTCGCTCAAAAGCTTCGAAAGTGATGTTCTTGATTAGTTCGAAAATGAGAGTTGTTTTACTAAGACATATGAAATTCTCTTTACGTTCATTGAATCACATTGGATCAGGAGTTTATTCAAAGTGTTCTCACTGTTTTGTGCCTACGCTGTGGCAGAGGTGTTTATGTTTATGATTGGTTCAAAAGAGACAAACTAGTGACTGTCAAATGAAATGGTTCTGATATTTTATAATTAGTGCTAACTTACTGATTATGTAATACCTAATTATAATTATTCGAAATTAATTTTATTTGCTTTGAGAACGAAAATTTCGGAGAATGGATGATAGGGGATATGTGAGTGTAGAAGGAACTAAAAGAAGAATTAATAAATAACTATGAAGAATTGAAGGCTGGAATGGAAACGATAAAAAACAAAAGTTCGAATAGGTACAAATATTATTATTCATCATTATTCGGACTCATCAGGAAACAATCATGATTGATTGATATGATTTGTGCCTCAAATATGACGTAGGCGTCTCAATTTCGATTGTTAATAATATCATGTGTATACTGTATACAAAGTATACTGTTTTCCAAATTTTAATAAAACTAACAAGACTTTCCATTGAGGCCTCGAAAAAACTTCGACCTAAAGGCACACTATGCCCTAAATTGTCAGAAGATTAGTAGCTCACGCCAAACTTTTTTCTACCATTTATCATCGTAAAAGTTAGAGCCTGAGTCGAAGGATCCTTTGAATACAACCTTCATATTGTACTTTTTTCTAAACAAAAGTTTGTTTGAAATGAGAACTAACAAATAATTCAAAATCTCAATTTAGTCGAATGCAATTAACTAGATAGTCATGAGAGAGTATTGCTCCTTCAATGAATCCGACCGAACGACATATTTTCTTGTCCTGGCATTCCTCCGATATCTTTGTCAGGAGAACGAAGTAAAACTGCCTTAAAAGAGTCAAATGTCACATGGTTCAATGCAAAACATAAAACTCATGGCAGCGCTAAATGTATGGCATGTTGATGGTCGCTAGCTTTCTGCTTTCCCCCAAGGATTTTATAACAAGGCTGGATCTCTTTTTTCCGCTTGATTTATTACGAAAACTTTTCCAAGCGTTAAAAAGTAATTACAAAAACAAAAAAAAAACAGTAGCGAAAAAAAGTAGAAGTGGCATCGAGTGCCATCGTGTTGTTACTTATTGAAGCTCAATTTTAAAAATGAAAAGGATTCAGGGGATAAGTTAAGGGCATATTGCAAACGCGAGTCAAGTCACACCTGAATGCGAAGGTTGAGACAAAAGGAATAGCATAATATGTTTTCATTTTGATGAGAAATTTATTTTTAGGCATTTTGCCTAGTAGTCTGGTTTTGTGATAATGAAACGAATTTATGGAACGCAGTCGAACCTTAATGTTGACATAAAGCTGAAATATTTAACTATGAAAAAATTTCAATGTCAGCTACAAATAGCTGGAGGAGAATTTTATTGACCACAAGCAAATATAATTAAAAATAATAAAAGGGAAAAGAACAAACATTTCGTTTCTACTTTGATGAAGAAATAAATTTATGAAGATCGATTAAAATGCGGCAAGAAATTATATTGCATCAAAATGGATCTCTCACAAATTAAATTTTGAGAATAATAATAAATGACTTCCAAGACGACGTAGTAAATATGGTAAGTTTGTTATCATGTGAATTTATCATATCGTAAGGAATTTTCAGCAAGAAGCAATTGAGAGCAATTTTCTAAGTTCGTCTAGAATTCCTATTTCCAGCCAGTGTTTAGCTCAAAAACGAATTTAATGAAAAATAGAATTTGAACGGAAGAATAAATTTTGTCAATCGAAATAAAACAATTCTTAAGCTTAAATTCACAAAATGTCAGGATAACGTAACATTCAGGCGAGCAAATAAGTGATTGTGAGAATAGAATAAAAATATTTGAAGTAACTTTCTATGAAATAACGGATATGAAATTATATATAAATAAATAAATTTTATTATCTATGAAATAATAAAATACCCAAAATCAGGTCTTTAAGGGGTTATACCTATGTGAAGGCTGAAAAACAAGCCTTTTTTCAGGATTTTTTTTTTGAAGGATTTTGAAAAAAAACCTTTAATAAAAAATATATCAATATAAAGGGCAACTTTTCGAGGGTGCAAATGTATTTTATTTTAAATTTATATTTTTTCTTATATTTTATTTTAAATTCAATACAAAATGGTGGCTGTAGTGCACGTCAAAGTCAGTTTTTTTCATAAACTCCATGCGTTTTGCTAGTAAAGTACACAAGATAATAGTTTAATATCGATTTTTCACAAAATGGCGACCATTTAACAAAAAAATTGCATTTTCGACCCAAAAAAATGACTTCAATTGCTTATAACTATTTTTAAACAAAACCAATCGCTAAAATCGTGTGTACTTCACTAGATAATCATATCAAGAAGCTACAGTTATAACGGCAATTCAATTGGATGAAAACTGAAACAGTTTCGTTTCCGGAAAATTTCAAAATTACACTTCCGAGATAAACACGTTTAAAGTTTCAAAACCTTATAAAGTTGTGAATTTTCAAAATTTTACTATATACAAATTTTTTTACCTTTACTCTGCTATTCCAGCACCATACATTTGGCCTTCCAAGACCGTGGATTTCTCCTCCTCTTCCTTTCTTGATGCTAAAAGGCCGCGTCTCGCCTCTTTTACAACGTCGGAGCCTTTATTCGCCTTTATAGCCACCGCCTTGCCGCTTGACACATTATTCGGCGCGATGAACCACACGACTGCATTGAATGATTTACCATAGCGTAACAACAAACAGCGCTAACACTCCGAACAAACGACCGATCTAACGGTATTCAAAAAATTCTGGAGAATTGAATTGGTGTTCGTAAAAATGCTTATTTTTCTCTATTTTGTCTATCTGTTTACGTTGTGCTTGTAAACAAAACGAGCAAAAAATAAATATTTTTACTAACACTGCAAAATCCGTTAGATTGGTCGATGGCCGGAGTGTTATCGCTGTTTATTGTTACGCTATGGATTGACTATAGTAATTTAACCTCAAATGCAGCGTGTAGTCGATCGAGCAAACAGAAGCTCTCCTAGCGTCGTTTACGAAGGAACATGCCCTATACAGCGTATATTAATTACTATATAGTATTATATGCTGTCGCTATAAAAATGAAAAAATGCACCACAGAATGTAAAATAAGTGTTTTCTTTATGATAAATATAAAAATGAACAGTAACCGCTCGGGCCAGTGGGCAACTCTGATCTGCTTGAACGTGTGATTTCGCATGTTTAAATATTCTGGCATAAGTGGGGTTGAAAGGAATTCAGGATGCAAGCGGTTTTTCCCGAACTAATTGCACCCGCGTTGAGTCATTAGTCAGAGATGTGCGAAGGATTGTTTTATGGTATTTTCGGGGAAAATTGGATTGGGTTTTTGTAATGGATTTGCTCAGGATAATAAAATGCAGTTCCGCGTGTGTGTTGCCGTTTGTGACTTTATGGTCGGGAATTTGTGTTGCATTACCACCACAGTATAAAGCGAGCAAATTTTACGTTTTTCGAGCTTTGGAGTTGCTTCAGAATGAGGATTCTAAAAAATTTTCTGAAGTATATTAGTATTTGGACCTTTTTGATTTCAATTCTAGGGATGTGCTAGCATGCTTTTAGCAAATAAAAAAAAATTCACAAAGGTATCACCCTTGAATACACCATTCACTATTAACTTGAGTTCTAAGAGCTAGCACTGAATATTCTGAAATTGAAGGATCCACAAACACAAACTACAAATGAACAAAGAAGACTTGATATATTTTTAGGGGTAATAAAAACTACATGTTACTTCAACAAATATTCCACTTCTGACACCAATGCTGTCCTTGCGAGCAACTTGATAATTGATTTTCGTGTATTGTTGAACTTTCATCATCATGTAGGATCAAACTCTAACTGGATTGTTTTATTTATTTATTTACTACTAAGAGCTTTTATTTATTTGTTATTCCAGGTATATTTCATTGCAGAATCGCATTTTTGCTAACTTTTTACTCCATATATTTTCTCAATCGATGGTTCTTATTGCTATTCCAACCTATACCTTGTTTCTGCTAGGTTATGTAAGTACTTATAACTCCTAATTTGTCTTTTCTTTACATCAGATTTGGTCCAGCAATATAATTATGTACAAAGGAAAGAAACAAATTGTTAAAATTTTTGAAAGATGATGTTTTATTATCAGATATTGGATATGGGAATAAGTTTTCGCCGTTGGTAGACAGATGTTCTTACAGATACTTTTTTAGTGTCTGCTGTAGTAGTGTTCTTGTAATTGGAAATTATATACTTAGGATCATGAAGGCAGTAGTTGACATTCCTTCAAAGCATGAATACCGTGTTTTTTCTCGTGTCCGCCGCATTCGAAAGTTGTAGTTCATTATTTCATTCTTTAAAAAAGTCCTGCTGTATTCTTAAGAAATGAGAGAGTGATTTCGGCGTTTAAGAAAAGGTGATTTTCACGTGACTGATAAAGATCGAGAAGCGCAACCGAAAAAGTTTGATGATTTACAACTAAGAGAATTGTTCGATGAAGATTCAAGTCAAAGCCAAGAAAAATTGTCTCAGGAGTTAAACGTTGACAGATCTACCCTCGGCAAGCGCTTGCACGACATGGGAATAGTTCAAAAAGATGGGAAGTGGGTACCGCATCGACCGAGAGAAAGAGGGACGTCGAAAGGCGTTTGGTGACGTGCGAGATGCCTCTTCAAAGACAGATAGAAAGAGTTTCATGCATCCAATTGTGACAAGGGATGTGAAGTGGATGCACTACGACAACTCTAAGTGACCAAAACATTGCGTATTGCCAGGTGAACCAGGTCCATCGACACCAAAACGGAATTTTCACGCTTCCAAGGTCATATTGTACATCTGGTGGGACCATAGTGTCCTCATCTATTACGAACTCCTGAAACCATCAGAAAAAATCGCTCGGAATGGGTACTGACGACAACTTACCGGTCTGAATCGAGCTCTGAAGGAAAAACCGTCAGAATGGAATGATACACATGAAAAGCTAATTTTCTGCATGAGCCGATCAAAAAATTTTTGTAAGGTATGAAATGGGAGATCTTCCGCCCCTTACCGTATTTATCAGACATTGCTCCTTTGGATTTCCACTTGTTCCGCCCCATACAATCAGCCGTCACTGGAGAACGATTTACTTCTTATGAAGGCATCAAAAAATGGTTCGTTAACTGGATCAAATCGAAGGATGGGGATTTTACCTGACAAGGAATCCATCAGCTAGCAGAGAGATAAGAGAAGGTCATAGTTCCAAATGGTGCATACTTTGAATGACGTGACTGTATTTTTAAATGTTGAAATAACATTAAAACTTTGTCGAGAAAACAGCGCAAACTTATTCTCATACCCAATAAGTTTTTAAAGGTATTAAAGTTTTTTTAAGATTTAAGGTTTTAAATTATTTATATATGGTCTGAATGTTTCATAGTTCATCCGAACCCCTAAACGGGGTCGGATATGGTGGAGCGCTTCTAGTCGACTTTCATCACTTCAAACTAACTTTGTTTCAAAAGTAATTAAGCTTTTTGAATGATTTTTTATTATTTTGTTCGGGAGGCTGTTTTGGGCATTTCTATACATGGGTTATTATTATTAATTTTTCTTTTAAAAAACTACTTTTTTCTTCATTTCTCACATATACTTCAAATAAAAATATACAAATGGAAGTTGGTGACTTGCTTCCAGTAAAGCAAGTTTGAGGCAACTACTAACAAGCGTTCATACTCCAAAGGAAGTATTAATAAAGCGAACTTATGCAAGATAGAGAGGGTGCAAATAAGGAGAAATAGCAGCATGGAGAGTTTTCAGCTTTCAGTCCATAAGGGGGCTTTGTTGTTTTATTTGATTGTTTTGGATATTTGATTGTTATTTTACTCGATAGCATAACTTTAAGAGGATTCAGTTAAAATTTTAAGAGGATTGCCGCGAAACCGACGGAGAAAAGGATTTTAAATATAATACGCTTCTCTCGAATGGGAAAAAGCTGAAGATGAAACTAGAGAGAGCAGAATATGAAGGAGGCAAGAAAAATATAATCCTTTGGACATATTTTGAAACTATGATCTGCAAACTCCTTTTCGCTTTTTGGACCTGAAATTTATGATACTGTTGTATATTGTATTATACATACAACATAATAGAAAATAATTACATAAGTATAATAGAAAAAAATTAATATTTTTTTAAACACGTTTTTTCAACACATATCTTTTTCAAATTCGATGAACGCTCTAACTTAAAATCTATTTATAAAATATTTATAAATTCAAAAAAATTCCATTTTTAATTAGAATTAATACTTAAAATTGGAAAATGACCGTGGTTAACTCGGGAAATTTATAAGCCAACGAAATGTTTTGTTTTTGGTGTGATAAGGTGTGCCCTGCATCGCAAAACTACTTTTATTTTGAGGTGGCCGCGAAATTTTGCTGTTCATGGCTCAATAATCAATATTTTTTAACCAATATTTTATAGAGTATTCTAAATACTATTATGAACATTGTGCAGAAAAGAATTTATATTTATAGTGTTGTCAAAAAAAAAAATTCGTGAAAATATGTTTGAATTTACATAATTTAGCCATAATTTCCCTTTTAATGCGTATAATACAATTTTTTGATATAATTACACACGTAAATCCTGCTGAATGGATACAAATTTCCCCTTCGTCCTTATGTGTTATCTCGAACCAGTTTTGTTTATAAACACCAATAAGTCAAGGGAGACACCGGTAGAATCCTGCGACAAGACCACAGCTTTTACGACGGTGACTGGTAGTGATGCTGCGGCTTGAGATAACGCGAATGTAAAGTGAGACAATGTTTTCATTTAGGAATGTCAGGTGATATGGTATAACAATTTTGAAACTACTAAGAAAGGTTCCAAGTTAATGAAACTTTAATTTTATCTTCGGAAAATCAATATTTTGAATAAGAATAGAATACAGAGACAATAATAGAGAAAACAATTTATCGAAATTAATAAAATTCAGTTTTAAGGTTGAATAAAAATCTTTAACCAGGTCTATTTCTCATGCCTGAAGTAACTTCAATCAGGTTAGATGATTTGATACACGAGATTCATTCATTTGCTCATAATCACAATTGTTTCATAGTAACAATTATTTACAAAAAAATTTTCCGAACAATAGGCACATTCATTTCATTTTTGTCGATTTCAGCGTCTTCTGTTTCCCTCTTCCGTTATTTTATTTACTTGCAACTCCTTCTTCATTTACTCCAGACGTTTGGCCATCAATTCCATTTATTTTCTTGAAACGTCAATAAAAGTCCCTTCTTGGCATTTACCTTTAAGTGATGTCTATTCGGACATTGACAGGATTGGCGTAATAATGCCGAGGTTTCATTTAGAATGTTCGTATAATGGCTTTGCTACCTGTTAATCAAATTAATATTTATAACAAATTTTATTTGAATATTGGTTTTTATTTTTTTCCAAACCTTAGGTTAAACTCTTTCAACATCAAAAAATCTCCGAGTGATGTCATAGAATCCGTGTTAAAAATGTGTTTGATAAAATGGTTTCCTTAGTAATGATCTCACATATTGTTTGCATTGATGACTCATCAGTAGATTCAGCTGTGTGAACCCAAACCAAAGCTGTATAAATAAAACCAAAAGCTTTGGAGGAATCATAAATGGATTTTTGGTTTATATCCTCACACAATAAATCACAGATACTCTTACATCTGTAAAATTATTCTCCCAATCATTAAAGTTCAGAAATCTAGTCATCATGGTCTCTCCGCTCTTCTACGTCATTGAAATGTCAAGCTCTCTGTCTTGTAAAAGCTCGCTCTATTGCTACATAGGATCTTCAAATCTCTTTCTACGTGATGCTCGCTAGGAGTATGAAGGCTTTTAAGTCATTATGCTATAAGACTGAAGTTTGGGTGAAGTTTTTGAGAATACTTTTATTGTTTGGTTAAATTCCAATATATATAATACTTATCACGCCTGGGCCTGTTTTTGCCGATTTTCGTTAGGCAGTAGGCAATTCCAAGATAGATACTCTGTAGTTGCTTGGATTGCACATGATGATAATTTTCTGTCATATGAATTAAGTTCATCCACTTGATTCCGATTGTTTAGATTGATAGCTTAAAGTTTAGTATGCTGAATTTGTGTTCATTTCATCTATGACTATTTTTTTCTTCTTTTGTTCGAATGAGGTTCCACCATTGAGTGATACCTTTGTTTCAAGGAGAAACTTCTGACACAGCAAGATGTTATTAGACTTGTCATTTACAGACTTAAATCTAATGTTGCTTAATCATCTTAAACATACCTAATCCTAAATGTAACCAGCCCTAACTTTAGGCGCACTTAAAAAACTATTTAGCCTACAATTTAGACACAGATGTTTGAGTCGCACGGGATCTTATAAGAATTAGGTTAGGTCATTAGCCTCCCAATGCAAGGATTAATTGCATTCCTTGCTTTGGGAAGTAATTTATTCTCACACAAATTTGTGAGTATACTAATTTGTTTTACTCCGGGTATTTTGTATAGGTCATGTTAGAGAGAAAGTGATAGGGCTTGTCAAGTCCAATTGTAAGGTATCACTTTTCTGAGACTTGAAGCAAAGCTTTGAAAGATGTGGCACATTGTTTCCAATTACAAAATCATGTTGGTTGGATCAATATTGAGAAAACGAGGACTTTACTCTTTATTTTTAACTCATATTTTTTGTTTAAAAGAGGATAGAACGATAGAACCGGCATAAACATCTACACGCTAATGTGGTCGATGTGCTTCTCGAACTTTAACTTTTCGTTTAATAGTAGTCTTAGGAAGGACAGTTCCTTAGACCACGAGATGTTCAATGACGTCTGATGATCTACTCGGGAGCAGAGTAGATTTTCATATTCTGTTGAATAACATGCATTTATTTCACTTTCTACTAATGGAAAAATGGATTAAGTTTTTATAAAATTAGTTCTCAATTTGTAGTAATGCTATGAGGATCGACGGTAGACCTTCAAATACATATATCATCAGCAAATATTGCTAGTTTGCATTAGTTAAGATGTCAGATAAGTAAATGTTAAATAATATGGGGCCCTGAGAAGAACCTTGAGGTATGTGATCGAATAAATTTTTGGTACAGGAGAAGCTTCCTTTAACTTTTATTTGGTATGTCCTATTTTCCAGAAAAGATTTGATCATATTAATCAGGTACAATCGAGTCTTTTCTTGTATCACAATATTAAGAAGACCTTCTTCCTAGAGAGTGTTGACAACTCTGTCTATATCCAGTTTCCTCATACCGAACGATCATTTTACAATATGTGAGAATTTTGGTATACTACATTACAGAGTTAAGTTCTTGTTCGGTCGAATAATCATTTCTTAAACCCACTTGGAAATTTTTCAGGCTGATATTATTTCTACAAAGCTTTTTATCCTTCTTATGTAGTATTCGTGTTTCGAAAAGTTTTCCGAGTGAGTTCGACAGACTGATTCGTCTATAGTTTTTCGGTTGAGATTGGATTTTAATTGGGTATAAGATGACTAAGACAACAGCATTTCTTCAACAGGTACAAAAATTGATGAGGTTTGAGGCACGTATTGAATAGGAGCCCTAAGGATGATAAGTTAACTTTGTTATTAAAAGGAGCGTTCAAAGTATAACTCCTCTTCTTACAACATCTTATGTTCTAACTTAGTTCCATAGAACTATGCTCATCTATAGTCCATCAAAACGGGGTCCTTTCAAGTCTTTCAGTTTCTTAAGGAAGTTTCGTACCTCACGAGGTTCAACTGAATCCCTCGACAAAATTCTTGAAACACTTCAGACTGTTTTCAGAGAGTTATTTCTTAACCCATTACTGCATAAAGTTTGTTATAGTACTTAATTCGATTACTATGATAAATAATTGACAGTTGTCGTCAAATAAAGGATTTGGTTGATAAAAAACAGAGCATTTATTTATATTTATCATTTTACGACCCGTCCGATGCTATTCACAGCGACGCTAATCACAGCGGAACCATACACTACCTGTTGAAGGCATAAATAGTTATAAGCAAACCAGTTGAATTTATATCAAAGATTATTCAAAAAGTAAGCGAACCACTAAAACATGTATCTTATGACGAAGAGCCTATTACATGGTAGTCCATAAAACACTTAGGATGCAGAGCTACATCGAATTTCAGGTACTTGAACTTGGCTTTTCCTCCACATTGATTTGCACAGCGACGTTCTGTGCTAATGGGTATACTCCAATGTTGTTTGCCGTCATACCGTGGTCAAGGGTTTGGCAGGCTTTTGTGGTATGGAAATCGAAATACGAATAAAGAGTCTGTCTCTTTATTGCATCCATTTTTCTCGCAAGTAACCGACTGTTCCCAAATGACACATTTAAAAAGTAGGCACATATGGGCCACCACCATTTTCTAATAAGCATTCTTGTACGAAGATTCGCAAAAACTTGATCACACTTATCTACCCCACCCATGTGCTACTTGTAGCTGGCAATCAATGAAGGCTGAGGGATTGCTACTTTAGCCTTTTTTTCATTAGACCAGCGTGTTGCAGATGTCAAGTCCTAGTTTTCAAAGTTGTGTGCTGCCGTCACGACATTATTGTCGTTCCAGCGACACAAAAATGCGTCGTCAGACATCCTTTAATCGCTGCATCCCCGTTCTTTTTTCTTGATCTGATTGACATCTTTTAGCGGGCAGTTCCCAACATGGTTAGCCCTTATTGTACCAGTCGCATAGTAGCCTAACTTTCGCAGATGTCTCATCAATGACAACGATGTGAAAAAACTGTCAAAGTATATTTTTATGCCACATTGGGCTGGCAACTTTCCGAGCTCTATGAGGGTGAGAACTACATTTCCACCTAATCCGAAGTCCTTCTTGTCACAGCTTTTCTCCGTCTACAAACTAAAAGCCACTTTGTAACCAGTACTGGCTTTCATAGCCCAATTTTCGTAACAAAATCTCATAAATTTTTTGGCGTAATGCTTTTCATAGTACGTAATCATGCTTTCCTCAACGCTGTAATGCTCATCTAGACCGTAATGTTTTTGGAATGATTCGCCCAAACTGTCTAGCAGCGGACGCAACTTATAAAACCAGTCAGAAAAAGCTGATAAATGCGTATAATCATTCAAATGGAAATTTTGAAGTATCGCTTAAAATCTGTAACATCTTATACTTTCTGCAAGCATTTTCGGCGCATCATTATCTCTAGAGACATACAGCCTTTCATTCGGTAACTTCATATAGCCCGACAATAACATAGCACCCAAAATTACATAAATTTCGTCTTCTATAACCATCAATGACATATTTTTCTGTCACGCATAGAGGTTTGTTTAGTCTACAATTAGTTTTAACAAGTCTTTGTGGAAAAACAGCCTGAAATATTCTAGGAGATCTTTACAATTCTGACTTTCTTCAGGCGTTGGTTCTGTGATGTACTCTGCATATGAAAATTTAGGTAATTGTTTTTTCCACAAAGTCTTCCTTATCTTCCAAGTCTGAAAAGAAGAAAGGGGTTCATCATCTTCATCATCGCTTTCTTCAATCGATGAAAGTGGCCGCTAAATTCCGGTATTTGACGATTGGAGCCCTGAAGATGTTGACAGCAAATTATTTTTTATCTATTTGCTTGAAAACGTTGTAGTTCACATCTACTTTGTAGCAATTTGCGTCACAAGTGGTTTAGATTTGCATAATGCTCCTCATCAGACATGTCACTGTCCTTATCTGCAGCCTGATCCACTCGTTTAATAGGTGGTTCAACATAAATAAAGTTTTCAGCAGACTCATTATCATCCTCGCGTTCTAAAGCCGATAAAATTTCATGCACCTTCAAACTGCAACAACCAAGCAATAACCACACCTTAGAGCCCAATATGCACACAAACACACAAAACACAGAGACACAAAGATACACAAAAACCGAATTAACAATTTTGGCATGAAAAAAAGCTTACACATCCCTACGAATGCCTATTTTAAATGTTTATTGTAAAAATTTACAAGAAAATGCAAAATTTTACTTAACATTTATTCAAAACAGTTCGACCACGTCGCGCCATTTTGGAAAATGACAACTGACAAGCGAGTTATGTCATTTGGCTGTTTGAAACGTGGTTGCCAGTGTAGAAAAATATTAAACTTTACATTGCAATCAAAAAAAAAACTATCAAATTAATTATTTTGTCAGTGAAATACAAAGAATTTCCGTCTGATTTATCGGACGTTATGCTGTAATGGGTTAATATTTTGTTCGTTGCGAATTCTATCAAATGTACCATAGACTACATATTTGAAGCCAGAACTTTTGTTTTGCTCCATTAGAAAAGATTGTATGTTTCCCGTTGTTTTTCAAAGGAAAAGGCATCGTCAGATTTTTGCTTTTATATTCTGTTCAGGTTTCAAAGTTTACGAGAGTTGCAGTCAAGGCTTAGGAGGACATTGTTTCCACATTTTTTTCTCCGCTAGATATTCTACATTCAATTGCGTGAGATAAGTTGTTCACTCTTGTTTCAATCTACTGTCACCGCAACTGATTTCCTTTCCTGATATCAGTGTAGATTTTCAAATTTAATTCATATCCTTTTATGGTATGGGTGACTTTAGATACACATTCACCTATCGCCTGCAAGATTCGGGAACGTACAGGGACATAGAATGCTGTAACTAGAACTGATACAAATGGACATTTTCGTTTTATGATCCGTTTAAAAGGATCAAATGAATTAGAAATCGCGAAGTCACAAGGTAGCTAAAAACCAGTGCAAAAACTTTCAACAAACTCCGAATTGAACAAGATTCGATGCAATTAACAGAAGCTTTTGTTGGGAACATTTGGATTGGGAATAAGTAAAAACGTTTTTCAATAATGTGTACACTCTATCTTTCCTGCTTTTTCCTTTTCCTTCAGATGAAAGCCGCTGAAAATGTTGGCGCTGTATGTATTAACAGTATGACCCAGTATTTTGAAAATAAACTTGATATAAATTAGAGCTCATGGTTGACTTGATTTGTAATTTTTGTGAGTTATCTATTTCGGATGAGTGCAACTTAAAACGCTTGTTTTCCTTTTTTATCACAAAACTCCCTCATTTAGTCCTGGCCCCTATGAATTCTGAACATATCCTTTTGAAAAAATTCAAAATGGTTTTTTGAAGTATTGCATGCCTGCAACACTCCCAAAAGTATAAATTTTCAGGAAATATTAAATTCTTTGTGGTAGTTTTCGAAATATTTAAACAGAATCCTGAAGTGCAGCTTTAATTGTGCAACGGATATAGTTCGTAAGTTATTTCCTAAGAATTTCAATAATCATCAATAAATCGAAGTTCATGGTTTCAAATACATTAATTTGATTTCATTGATATTGCCTTTGGAATCGGAATCAAAGCATCAATGTAAACAGACCATACAAAGTAATTTTGTCCCATAGGGAAATCATTAACAAGTTAGTCACCATGGTATTCATGACATGTTCAACTATGCAATTTGGTTTCTGGCTAATATATTTTGAAACGTTTAAAACAAGTCTACGCACAATGGATGGAGGAGAAGCAGTTCTAGGTGACTTTAATATTGCATCAGCGGACTAATATCCCATGGTTTTAAAGAAATAATTAAATCTTATTTGGTTATCTTGTACGCATCCTTGACAGTAATTGCTAGAATGAAACACTGTTCTAGGGAAAATGCTTCAAAACATAAACTATTATTCTGCATTTTGAGCAGTAAGTTCTGATTTTACTAACATGAAACAGTCAAGAGCACCCATACGGAATTTTCACCCTATGATTCTGCAAACAAATTTATATGCATGGGGGTAACAACACCAGTACCGTTAGAGGTCCTGAGTTGACAACAATGAACATATTTCTTTCAATCAAAAGGACCCAAAGAAGGACGTCAAAGAAAATTCGGTCAAGCATCTGACAACATGTTTCACCCGACAAAAAGGAAGAACCAAGGAGGATTACAGTACTGACATGAGCAAGGAAATGAGGCATTTGTCATAACAATGTAACAAAAAATGGGTCATTGTTTTTTAAATAGTCTTATAATCCCAAAATAATAAAACTGCGGAAACCACAACGCTCCAACCATGGTTTTAGCTTGGGCAATAAAAGGAGTCTTGAAAAGATATTCGTTGAAAAATACTGGTTGACAGAGGAAACTTGCGAGAACGCTATTACTAGTTCATCTCAGTGGGAGTCTTAGTTTCCTGAATTATAGGAAGGTGTAGGTGGATCGAGACAATTAGGGATCTACTTGCAGAAAGACTTTGTCCACGAGCGTTTATTAGAATAACACTAGCTCGCTGATGAATAACATTAGCTTATCCGATCAAACCGAGACACTTTTCTGGCGTAAAGCTAGTATAAAAACGAGGATAGAGTAGTAGATAGTCAGTCAACTCCATTGTAAAATCAAATCAAATTCCCCGGTAAGTAATGCAGAAGTTCTATTTAAACAGAAGTGTGGGTGTCCATGGGATGCCAGAAGAAACGAAAACTCCAGCCAATTAACAACAGCCTCATAAAAATATCGGTGGTGGATATAATGAACCCCTCATACGTAGCGAAAGGCAAGCAACATCAAAAGGTTGGAACTCCATCTTAAAGGAGGTCATGGTGCTTAACCATTTCGATTGATAGAATGAACTGTAAAAAAAAACCATGTGGAAGAAGTTCAAAATATCTCCTCATATATTGAACAATCTTTTGGTACTGTCGAAAAATTCTATCATCACTGGATGCGTGGTTTTCCTTTAAATAACAAAGTCCTAAAACGATTCCAGTAACCGAAGCCCACGGAAATAGTGGCGAATTTTACAGCAGTCCAATATTTCTCCACTCTATACATCATCTCTTAGGCCTTTTTACCACCTTCCTCGGTTACTGGATTCCTTTCATCACTCTCTTTATAAAAAATGTATCCTTCGCTTCTCCTATCGCTGCCAGATGTATCGGGAAGTCTCACAACTGGAGCAGGAGGTAGTGTCAATGGGTCTTGGTGGACTACCCCTGTTCAAGTTGAAGGCTGCGCAGAATTATTGAATATTGTTTTGGGGGATTTATTTCGTCAAATGTGACAATTTTTCATGCAAGGACATTGGTTTTTTATCTTCTTCTAATAGTCCTTGTATATGTTATTGCCTGCTTATTTGTAGTGGGTTTTGAATGAAGCTCTCCCCGATCAATGGTCCGGTGGCAGCCAGAGACTCGGTGACCTGCATAGGGAATCTGTTTAACATCTCTTGTCAATTTAATAGACCGGTCGACATTTGCGAAATCCACTATTTAGATTGTCTGATGAGCTTTCTTGTAGACTATTCGTCAGTTTTTTCATTAGATCTGTCAATTCATCCTTCGGTACTGATGACCATCGACTGTTGCGCACCTTCTCTTTCCTAAGAACTAAGTATTTTTTGCCAGAATTTTTGAATTGGTCGGAAATTCGCAACGTTTAGAACTTGCGGGAGATGGGTTACATTTTAGGGCAGAGCTGTTTAAATACATAATTTTTTTGGCAAAGCAGCAGACCTTAAAAGTAAATGTGAGAGCTGAAATGTTCACCTATTTTCATTATTTATTTAGTCACTTTTTGAGAACTGGGAGTAATAAGTTTTTGAATCAGCCTTCGAAACATTGGAAATCAAACCAACTAGACTTGGTTTGATTAGGATCAAACTTTTTCAGGGCCGTTTTCCACTAAAGTTTCCAACATTCTTTCTGCTTTCTAAACAGCGTAAACTGGTGGTATTTCAACATCAGCAAGTCCACGAATCATAATTGACGTGAACGATTTTGTTTTTTATGATTTTGGGATATATGCTGCCTTTTCTAACAAGAACTTTGCTTGAACCTGAGAACCTGAACCTTGAGAACCTTGAACCCGAAACCAAGAAATACGTTTCATCAAAGTTCTAGATATTCTCTGCGAAAAATTCACGTCTATTCGGTCGAAGAATTCATTTATTACTTCTTCATAAACACTAGTGAGACCGTGAGTAATATTTCTGTACAATCCATTGGAAATTCTTGTTTCATGACTTTAAAAAAAATGGCTTCCTGTCCTCTTTTGCCTATCTGAATAAGATTATACAATAATTATGGGTTCAAGTACGCTAACCGGGAATCGTAAAGATGAAAGGTCTATGATATGGGAAACGAAAGCTGACTCCTGTCTTCTGTGAAAATAGTTGGTCCTCCATTTTTGTAGGGTGTAGTTTCCTTAGTTTATTTGTTTGTTTTTGTATTGTGTGTTTTTGTTGTAAATGTGTTTTTGTGAATGCTTACTTCCAGCTGCTCAGAAGGAGATTTTTCATATCGCATTTTTTCAAAAGCTGCTCTAGAGTTTTCGGCTTTGTCCCTGGTTTCGAACGTAATGATATGGCATTCTGTAACTGACACAAATATTAGTCCCTATTTGTGTCAGTTACAATATGCCAGTGATAGAAGCACTTCGTTTCTAGCAGACCAATTAAATGCGACTCAAGTTCGCTTACTTGGTGGCACAAACTCACTTTGAGATGACAAAACGCAATCAGCGAGGACACTCCTGGATGACTTCTGGCAGAAAGAAAAAAAAAGCTCAATTTTAAATGTGTTATTTTTATATTTGTTAGTTTGAACTGAGGTTTTTATTTTTCGAACCGAGAATTTGTTCGAAATGTCGTCCTATTTCGTGCTTGAACTAGTTCTTGACGTCAACGTCAGGGTTCTTACTTTCTAAACAGAACTTTTACTGTCTAACCAAAATATCATGATTTCAGCAAAAGAGTCTTACCAGTTATGGCATAATCAAAGAACCCCAGATGTTCAGATGTTGTCCAGCACACTGGAATTCAAAAAAGAACCATAAAAGAGTCACCACTGTATGGAAAAAGGACTCTGAACGACCAAGGAAAACTACAACCTTGGAAAATAATTTCTGCATTTCGGAAAGTTGTCAAAACCTATTAGAGGCTTTATTAGACGTTAGGAATTCACTAGTTAGAATTTATGGGAGCGAATTCGGAAAAAATCCAGTAAAAATGGTGAGTAATAGGCTCGTAAGATTGAGTGAGTTGCGTTGAAGCCTGTCCATAGGCCAGACTTTTGATTAAGAGTCAGGAAGAAACGCTTACCTTGTGCTGAACAGTATCTTAATTAAACTAAGTAAATGCCTCCTTCTTCAGGTCTATTAGGATTAAAGTATCATGTTTCAAATTAGGATTGAAGCTTCATTTTCAAAGATTTTTAGTATGGCGGGAACCTCGGTAAAAGTTGAGTGATGCCTTTCTTCTTTGAAAACTTCCACCAAAACCAAAAGGAGTTATGCGGAGGGACGAATTCCTCGTGATAATTGACGTCAAATATTTTGAACTACATGCTCCACTTAAAAGTAATTGGTTCGGTCTGTTTGCATATCCTAGAAAACAAGCTTGAGCCTTCTGCGTGATAAACCTGAAGAATTTTTGGTAATAGGATAATCCACCGTGTCACACAGGAAAAAATATAAGTTGCAAGATCGTTAAATTCTTAACTTTGATATTAATCGAATGATTTGTTCTAAAATCTTTACTATTTACTTATTTTCATTTCAAAAGTCAAATGGGTACGTGAGAAAACGACTATTGACGTTTAAGATAGGTGCCCGTGTAGCAGCGACTTATATCCGATCGAAAATAGCTGGTCCATGATAATGCTTGAAGAGGTTAAAAACCACCAGGCTCACTGGAAATTGCTGGAAACCGTAATAATAGACCACTGACAATCGATTCTTGTATCAACTTGGAAAAAACTGTTAGAGTAGATGAATCAAAGCTGGATTGAGCTGACTCAGACCAGAGGGAGCCTAAGAATATTAATTCTATGCTATGGAGTCCTGGAAACTAATAGAATCAAAAATAGTACCAACAAATTTTTACTTACTCCGCGCTAGATAGCTTCTTTTTGACAGGTTAAAACATCTCAGTTTATTCCGCGTCATCAGTTAATTCCGCGAAAAATCCTGAATTTTATTTTGCCTGACGTAGCTAATCAATGGACCGAAAAATTTTTGTCAATGTTTATCAACTTATCAGTCTTTTAAGGCAGAAAAAGGATTTGGTAACATTTTTCAACACTATAGATGCCCACAAACCTAGTACTCATTATTTTATTTTAGCCCGAATTGCATTAAGTCCACTTTGCACCGGTTTGAAAGAGGATATTTTTGTTGTTAGCCTTCCTTTGACACCAACTGCAACATTGAGTTGAGTTGTCACTTTAGAATTTAGATTTTAAAATTTTTCATCAAAATTTTAAGATTTGTGTACTTGACGTGATTGATTTATACTTAATACTCTGTAGTGCCGTGTGACCTATCGGTTACAAATCGATTCTCTACCAATTAAAATTGAAATCTTATTTCAAGCCACTGTAGAGTCATTTTAGCCTACCTGTATTGAACCGATGTATCGATTTAGTTTAACACGAAGAATATAGATGGCACTAGTACCACGTGACAGCACTTGTTTGCTGACCGCTCGGTGTGAAATACCTTCTTGCTTTTGACAAACTATTAAAAATCCATGAAAAATAGAAAAACGTGATAAATACCGAGTACGTTTCGCAAAATATACGAAGTGAGTGCATGTACTTTGTGGATGAGTGTAGGTTTCTATGTATTTGAATGCCTGGGATGAGTGTGACTTTCTGTCGTATTTCTATCAGAGATGTCACATTGCCTTACGTGGGAAATTGTTTTTCGACCACTTCGGGATGGCGAGGTAATTGAATAATTGGAAGTGGAAGACAATGAAGATGGTATTAAAGATCACGATGCAAGTGTTGAAGATCTAGAGTGAGATCGGATAAGATTGGTGTCCTGACGATGGGAATGACGTGAACTTTGATGAGACTATTCATAGTCTAGAAGACAATCAACTCGATTCGTATCGATCTTCTTCTGCTGTGCCAACTGGATCTAAAAAAAACCCAATCTGTGGTACATCCATGAAAGCCACTAAAACTCAGCTTTACACGCTGATCCATATTTTATTGTGCTTGTTTTCAAAAGATTTGATTGATTTCATAGCAACATAAAGAAATTTATATATTTTGTAAAAGTATTCCAATAATAATTTTCGGGTTTCCACATAAGACATCCAGCACTTTATTGGTATAGCGTATTTCATGTCGTCGTTCTATATTCCTTGAGATACCTTTCATTGGAGCAGCACCATTGGAACTCCTATGATATTCCGATGATCTTCTCCTATAAGAATAAATGCCCGTAAATATGTTTGAAAACATTCACGAATTCATAGATTTTAATGATAATTTCCTAAACTTACTCTGCGAAAGTCTGGAAATCGACGGACTTAGACCAGTTGTATTAAAATTAAACCGAGCGTTTGCTGGAATCCTTTTTGAGCAATATCTTTGTGTTGTCGAGCAAATATGCTCAAAGAAAGCAAGGAATAACTTGAAAAGATATAATTCAAAAAGGCCTCACAAATGGGGCTATACAATTTACATTCTCAGTGCTGTATCAGGATTTGCGTATTAAATAGAACCCAAACCTGGCTCAAAAAATGTGAACCCGGTATTAGTACATCCTCAAATGTTATCAAGCGAAATACCTCGCAGCCAAAATTATTAATAATATTTTGACGATTTCTTTACAAGCTTGCCACTGCTGGATTACTTGTTAAAAATGAGATACTGAGTCTGGGTACTATACGTCAAAACTGGATTCGTGATTGCAAATTACCAGCAGACCTACACTGTCCAAAAAAGGCAGAAGATCTTCTGTTGCGTGTGTTGCTGGTGTCGACGATGTGGATGCA
This sequence comes from Stratiomys singularior, assembly GCA_954870665.1. NCBI lineage: Eukaryota > Metazoa > Arthropoda > Insecta > Diptera > Stratiomyidae > Stratiomys > Stratiomys singularior. The sequence goes on along the minus strand of OX940878.1, from coordinate 149,055,460 downwards.
CCAAAAGTAGCCTGCAAAGATAAAATTTAAGCTCGCATAACAAATCAAATCCTAACAAGGAGGTTTCACAAGAAGGCATTACAGAGCGATTGATCGTCCAAATATTGATGGAGGATATAATCGCCACATGGGTAGTATGGATCAAATCGATAGCATCATGGGATGCTTCAAAATACAGCTGCGCAACAAAAGGTGGCAGGGGCGCATGCTCTATCATTTATTGGATTTGACCATAACAAACGCATGGCTTTTTTACAAAAGATTTCATAAGGCAAAGGACTTGTAGGAAAAACATTTAAACTCTGAAGATTTTCGGTGTGAAGTTGTAAGAAATAATGTAAGATTAGTGAAACATCGAAGATGAACAACTATCGATCTATTGAAAAGGAATTTCGATCAAAAGAGGTCCAGTATAACATGTTCCTTTAGTGACAATCATGCAAGACCAGACTGGACACTGGCCTGTTTGGACAGAAAAGAGAATACGCTGCGATTTCCAAAGCGCTATCTTGTCTCACAAAGAGAAGTGTGGCGTTGATGTGTGCCAAATAAACACAAAAATTGTTTCAAACTTTTTCACCTAAGCTGAGTAATCTTTTAAATGCAGTCTGACATTTATGTCACACTCCTTTTAAAAAAGGACACTCCTCAAAAAAATCTTCAAATTCTTCAAAAACCAAAATCACTCCTGAAACGAGGGTTTTACATTTTTTTCGTTTAACATTTTACACTGCTTTTTTCAAAAATTGAATATCTAATAATAAAAATAATTACATAACTTAGGAAAAAATTACTGCGCACTCGTGGATCTTTTCAAATTTAAATTATTTTTCAGATGCGATTTCTCTGGAGATGTCTACATCTTATATAAAATTCTGGGCTAAAAAGAATAACTTAGGTTTGAGTGGTCCCTGTTTGAGGTCCTAGCGCTCATGTGTGACGTTAAAAGCATGCCAACGTAGATGTAACTACTTTTTGAACTCATTTTGCTCAATGTTATGTGTACATGACTAATAGGAATCCGCAAAGGATTCTAGGATAATTTATGAATGGTATTCCAATCCCACCAATTCTCCGGTGATGCAGCATACAACTGAGCAGCATTGTCCTTTAATTATCTGCATCAATCACTAACGCCATCATCACGACCGCCACCAGGCCTGGTCTGCTAAATTCATCAAATTTCTCGAGTAAATAATGACTGGTATGTCAATGAAAAAACAATTATATCCACATTCTAATTAATTCGTTAATAATTGAAAATTTAATTGTTAAACGTACGATGTCACAATTAAAATTGCAATCAAAGCAGCGGCATCCATACCAAGTGTTTGCTGTGTTGAGAAATGCCAAAACTAAAATATTATTTCGAGCACAGTTGCAACAATTTTTATCAGGACATGTTCATAATTTTTTTTTTGCATGTTTTTGTATACCTACGCTCTCTTTCATTTTTAATGTGCCCACTGAACTGAGTCACCACAACAAATTATCCTGGAAACGAGAAATAAATGTGTAACACTAGCGTTGAACTTTCCACTCTACAACAAATATGAATCCAAGCGGAAATGCAAAACCACACTAAATACTACCACCTTGTTCGTAACAACTCGCACGAGTGGTTGTAGAGCAGGTATTTGCCGTGAGTATATTAGAACTAGCCAAATATGTCGAAAAGGATGCTAAGTAGGATGTGCCATTGGGCACGGAAAACGTTACAAAGTATCCGCATGGCGAAAGGATATTCGAACATTCCGAAGCCAACACAATTCCAATTTCACGTGCATGTGCAGATAATGATGGAAAAATTGCACGAACGCGAATTTACGGTGCTAGGGGTGGCGAAATAAATCATTGGAGCAAGTTAGAAACGAAGAAACATAGGATCCCGATCCTGCATATTTCGGGTATTTATTAGATAGTTATTAGCTTGGAATTTGTTTGCTCAGCGCAAAATTAGTCGGCTGGAGACTAAAGGTAATGAGATGAAAAAATTAAATGTTGCGATTCCAATTTCCAACGAAAGCCACCAAACGACCACCACATGTTATACATAAATTTTAATGATAAACGTACGTACGAGGAATCCTGGAAATTTGGTTAAAAGGAAGGCGCGAAATACTGCAATGGAGGTAGAATTGAATGAGATTCACTAAAATACTGACATGGCTTATTTTTTTCAGAACTAATTCATACGGAGTAAAAATACGATCGGCGCATCCTTACAGACAATGAATTTGTTCCAAAATAGCAGAATCCTCTGCCTACTGTTTCCTTCTTTTTCGATGTTTCGCAATAATGCCAACCCTAAGCCGCAGAACAATCCAATGGCTCCGGGACCTACGCTGTTCTTGTTCACCGTGTATGGTCAAGGGATCCTATTAAATTTACTTAAACCTTGCACGGGTACTTTCGATCTCAGCCACTAATTGGAGCGAAATTATCACCAAAACTTTGCGGTGAGAATCGCCCAAAGTAACCGAGTCACATAGTTAATTGTCCTAAATGGTCAAATGCAACCGAACTCCGACTGTACTAACTTGCAGGACAAATGCTACGATATGGGAAGAGTACTCAAAAATGGAAGTGGAATTACTGTCCTTTTCCAAGCAGTCCTTGTGTGGGCAAGTTGCATTCAGAATTTTGGTTTCGTTTCAGGCATAGAAATACTGCTAGCATGTTTGGCTGTGTCTCCTGCACTTACATGCTCATTGGTGAACAGAGTCCAGTTGACTGGAATGTTGCCAATAGCAGGAAGTTCACTTTTTTTTGGCGCTGAGCGGCGAAAGAATTTCGTAGATGTCCTTTAGTGCTCGTTGTGGGAATTCATGCAAAGTTTTATGGTGTTCAAGCTTCAAACTTGTGTAAGTTTGCTATTATTTTACTTTTTTGTTCTATTTTTTTTTTTATTTTATTTTCAACAAAGCACTAAACAACTTTTCAGAGATGCGGAGAAAGTTGTTAATGTTTCAGTGATGAAAAGTTTCCTTTTTTTGGTCGGATGCTGAAAGCATATTGTTTGGAGTTTGTAATTGAAGCTGAACGGCGTTAAAATATTGATTTTTCTAATATTCATTCATGCTGGCTTAGATTTTTGTGGAGTTATGATGGTATGCAAACTTAAAGTTCAAATCATCCCTCTTACATAAAATTTTGATAAGCAATATCAAAGTTATTGTGGCAGAGGTAGTGGTAGGGTTAGTTAGCGTATTTGAGCTGAAGTAGTAGTAGTAGTAGTAGTAGTAGTAGTAGCGGTGTTGAATAACGTTCCCGAATGGTGACATACATGTCGGATTAGGAGTTCCTTTGCAAATTGGTCAACAGAAGCAAGAATTGCTGCAGACTCAACCTCTTTAAAAATATCAACGGAAGCTCAGAGCCTCTTGGACGTCGTGGGGGCATGAGGTGTAGAAAGTAAAAGAGATTGCTCGAATGCTCATTACGCCCGTTCAACTTAATGAATTATGCGAGGAAAGCCTGGTCACTATTCAATGCGAACAATCTAGACTTGACGGTCATTTTGATTATGAAAAACGGTAGGACTCCTGCAAAAGTGCTACATGCTACATGCAAATAGAATACGGTCCTTGTCTGTGAAACGCAATTTCGAAGTGCTGCATAATGTTGAGTTTCTTACTCTTTCTGCAATCATGAAAATCAAGAAAATATTGTATTTATAATTGTTATTCTTATTATCAACATTATGATCATTATTGTTAACATTGTTTTCATAATTGTTAACATCATGATCATTATTTGACAAGTACCTTAGTTTATTCACCGTCTGTCTACAGGAGGGTATATTTCCAAAAAGCTAGAAGGAGTCGAGACTTGAGCTGATCAGCAAGGACATTGGAGATCTGAAACCCTTATGTACGTTAAATGCTGCTAGGAAGATCTAAAGGAGAGACTCATGTGAGCTATTCAAGCTGCTGGAGGTCTTTTTCTTCAGTAGTAAGGCTACAGGGCTGGTCGTTCACAATTCTGGACAGAATCCCACAATCACAACTCGTAGCGAACAGTTTTGCTGATAACACTCAATGTGAAGAATGTCTTCAATTCTGCTCGTTGGGCGGAAATCGCGTTCTTGGTGCTGTGAAATATTTTAAGGCGTGGAAGTATCTGGGGTGCCTATTGGGGAATTAGCTCAAAGAAGAGAAGCTCCTCAATGACTGGTTGGGGGGAGTCGACGAAGACTGGATGTCACATCTGGTGTGGCATAAGGTTCCATTGCAGGCCCAGACCTATGAAATGTCTCAAACGACGATCATATGGGAGCTAATGCTCTCTTCTCGGGCTACAGAGAAACGTCATCCTGTCAGAGGTTACCTGAACCATGAGTTTCGACAGGTCACTGTCAGGACCCTCACAGGGAAAGGAGCCTATGCAGGCTCAAACGTGGTTGCTCTGATTTCGAAGGCATGAAAGTGTGTTCACCAGGAACCAGTGATGTTAGGAAATCCAGATAGTTCAAATAAAACTGGAACTCAAGACAAAAACTTGCTTCAGAGCATGGGAATGAGGTTGACACATTTTTTCAACCACGTCTGTCGAGACCGTGGAATTAGGCTTTAAAGGCAGGTGTCCGCCTTAGAAATGTCGACTTCATTTCAGCCACTGAATCGGATCGGATTAGCTGATGACATAGTAGCAGTAGGCTTCAGTTGTCCTGTCAAATAGGTTTGATACTGAGCTATACTGTACTATATACTTTTGTACTATATACTTTTTTTTTGTACTATATACTGTACTATATACTTTTCTACTGAGAAAACTAAGCAATCTAAACTAGGTTTGATACTGAGCCGAGTGAGTGAAAAAAACCGAGGACGTCATACATACGTCCTACACTTGAGGACACATTTCAAACAAACGACGTTTACTCATGAGTGCAATGGCATCAATGCTCCTGCACGGCACCGAGGTCTAAGAGAGCGTCTGGCAATGATTTAGGATGGTACGGAGCTTTGCATTTAGCAGCAGTTTACCGCAGAAAGGAGAAGGACCTTACGTTTGAGGCAGACCGACTTGCACCGCACGACTCACAATCGATTCTGGGGCACGTTTCTTCAGAGAGCATGGGCGGACTGAATGACGAATTCAGTAGCAACCACTCAACGAGCACGAGTAATTTTCAGTCTTACCTGCGACAGATGGGAAATGTACCGTCCCCTGTTTGCTTGTTTTGCCCGGGAACCACAAATAAAGCCTCCAAAATTTTCTTCGCATCCAAGAGATGGACCAAGATCCGTTTTCATTTCTCTATAAAATTGAAATTGAAAGATGTTCACATGTAAAGACAATTGTAACTACGCGTTATACCGTCCACACGTATGTTCCGATGGTTCTTAAACAATGAAATACATCATGGATAACTTTGCAGTGCAGAGAGTTCGGGATCTCTCTGACAGCAAATTCTTCCTTTTTCCATCTATGCCTTCTGAGAGAAGGATTTCCGTAACGTGAAGAACCCGTTGGTGGATATGATAGAGGCCGGCCGAGTCCGAAGAAATTTGACAGCATGTTTCAGACTAGGTTCTCTGAGTGACAGGGGAGGTGTTTGTTTGTTATGATGAATGTGATCGCTAGGTTAGAACACGTCTATTTCTTGTTAAAGAACGAAAAAGAAGCTATGCGCGTAATGTGAAAGGAGGAAGAGACACTGGTACCTAATGGAGAGGAAGAAGCGCATAAAAGTGGATAGTCAAAATGTGAGATAGATGGCTTGAACGTCATATCAGTAACATAGGATATAAGATTTCTTCATGGCGTGATGAAACTGCTTACAATTTGATGTAGCACCAAAATCTATAAGTATATTTGCAGGCTCATATATTTAAGATTGGGAAATCTTGGTTTCTTGAATTTATCCGGAGGAAGCAAATGTTACTTCAATCTTATGTTCTGCTTTTTCCTTCTAATGCTGGTAAGACAACGTTTGAATTCTGCTAAGGAAAAGCACTCGTTCTTTAGAGAGTTCAGTGGACAGGATATTATCAATTAGGACCGTAGTAATTCCCATTCTAAGCGAAGTTGTTTCCGAGAAACTTTTATTGTCGCAGGAACAGTAATCTGAATCTGGTGAGCTGCGTATCTGAAACAGATCTTTAATGTATGTTTTAGTGCTTTTTAGAACTTTATAAAATATTTAATGAAAAATGTGAAGTGATCTAATGCTGAGACAGCATCAACGCAAGTTACTAGTCTGATCCGTGCAACGGAAGTAACATTTCAAAGTAGGAAGTCATTTGTTCCTGAGCACAACTGAAAGTTCTTGTTTGATGAGCGGCTGCAACAATTGTAGGATGAAAATTCAGGTGTTTTTCTTCCCAATTTTCATTAGCAACCAGTGTTCTATCGCGTGATCTATGATGAATTTAGTTTTCATTTTTCATACATTTTTATTTTTCGTGTGCAAATATCTACGTTTTATTGGGTGTAAATATTGGAATAGACATATTTAAGGGTTTTGCTGAATGCTGTCAGCCTTATTAGATAAAGTTTCCAATTTCAGTCCTCTCCGTCCTCCAAAAAGTTGTTCCTTCCTAGTTAACCAAAGTAGTTTTGATCCAGATCGTTTCAACTGTATAAATTCTTCAGGTTTAATTTATTGACCCATCAGGACTCAAAAACGTTTAAGACTGTGAAGAAGAGAATTACTCTAGATTGGGAGAGTGAGAGTGCTGCTTAGGATATTATGTAATTGCCATGTCGCGTTTGATATTTGCAAGGTAGATCAAAAAAGATTTAGTCATTTCATAGCATGGCGATTCACTAACAAAAATTTTCAACCCAACACAGTAGCTGGAAATGCAAGGACACAGGATTTATTCCAGAACTATGGGATTTTGACTGTGTGGCGAACCATCAGGAGCATGTTGTTGAAGTTTTAAGGTTTTTCAATGGTTGCCCGAGTATAAATGGAAACCACCAAATACACCGAGGACATATTCCTCCAGGACGAGCAGTCATCTCACCTCTCGCATAGTACTCTTCTCGCCACGTCACTTTGGCAAATCGCACAAACCAAGGAACTTTTACGTAACAAATCTGCGACAAACTGCCTCCGAAGAAATTACATAGCTCCTGGGCGAAAATTCAAGCTGACGTTGTAATTCGTTGCTTTTGATTTATAACGCTAATATATCGCGGTATCTGCGAACAAGCAGCCAGCATGGCATTTTGTCAGGGGTGGCTGTGCAACCGGATGGCGGCAGCTTTTCTTGTATCTATCAAGGACTTCGCAGGTTATTTCACTGTCGTTGTAGCTGTCGCTTTCATTTTTCCATCGCACGACCAGCATGGATCCTCGTCGTAGATAAAATTCTTGAAGATGACGAATGAGCTTGAAATTAGATATGTATCACAAGCCGTGCCCGGGTCGAAATGAAATGAAAATGAAAGCGAAACGATTGTTGTTCCTTCTTTGACTTTCTTCCTTGTTTGCATGCATGTGAGAAAAGAAATCGCCCAAGTACACAACTGGCCTATCTGAGACAACAAGCAGGACAGGTGTACTTGTTAATATACATGCAAAGTAAAGTGTGTTGGGCTCGTGAAAATTTAATGCGGCGAAACCAATGCGAACATGGAGAAATGAAAAAGTCGTATTTAAATTGCGAAGGATAAAACCTTTTGAATAAATCATAGGAACGTGAAATCACTACTTAACGAGGTGGCAAATTTATCATATAAATTTTTATTTGTCCCGGGACATGTAAAGTTAAATTGACTGATGAAACTGTTTCTGTTTCCCTACCAACTGAATTGTATGCGTGATTTTTAAATTTATTCTGGGACATTGAGTACCTTTTGAAAATCTTCTTAATATTAATGAGCATTTCTTTCGCTCTTTTGTTCAAAACTAAGCAAATCTGAATACAAAGAACATAAATAGAAGAAAGAACAAATCTCCCCCAGTTTTAGCTTTTAAAAACATTTGACGGTATTGGAGCCTAGGGCTTACTTTTTGATTTCAGATTTTTTGTACAGAGGGTAGGAAAGTCAAGGCTTATATAGCGAAACCCGCCGAATTAACGACCTAACGAACTGACGAACAAGAACTCAACTTTGTCAACCGTAGAACTCAGTTTTGTACCGTTTTATAAGTTATTTTGGACAAAGCCTTCTTATCTGGCCGCATGACTTTTTTGGACCCCAAAAATCTATTCTCCTGCGAAAAAAGAAGAAAATCTGTCTTCGAAGATAAAATATTTTACCCTCTGTGCCAGGGAGGTCTGACGTAATCAGCGATTACTAGCACCGAACTCGTCTCTGAATCTGTCTCTGGTATTTTAAGTACAGCTCATTGATTAGAGTTTCGCTGTAAACCTCTACATTTTAAACTCAAAAGTCTGCACAGAATCACGAAAGTATTTGTGCAAAAGCGATGTGTTACCGAACTACACATTATTTTCTAGGCTGAAAATTTGTCGGTTGATTGACCCAATATAAATTCTCTTACCAAAAAGGGGATTTACAAGAACACAACAGGATTTGCCCTTAGCTGACACAATTCAAAGTTCAAACAGAAATTTCTTATTGATCATCTTCTGCCAATCCAGTTGAGTCAGCTTCTGTCGTGGGAGCGTTTTCTGCTAAAGGAGAAGCCCTTTCAGCAACATAATCATTGGGTTATAAATTTGCCATATGGAAGCTCGGAGCCTCTTGGACCCTTATTTGGGCGCTCTTTCTTCCGTTTCGCATTCAACTCAGTGCTTCATGCGAGGAAAGCATGAGTGAACTAACACTTCTGCAAAAGAGATAGAGAAGGAAGTTGAATGCAAATGAACTACTGAAGAGTGTGCAGTCATTGAAATGGTGAAAAACTCTATAGCCAGTCGGCGGCATACTGGCAAAAAACCTGCATCTTGTTCAACAGTTTATTCTGCTCAGCACATTCAACGTCTGTTTACAAAAGGGTGCATTCCCGAAATGCTGGAATGAGCCAAGCCTTGTGCTGATAGCCACGGGGTAATGTCCTTTGTTAGGGAACCGAGACTGGGAAACTCCTAAACAATACAGATTATCCATACCTATCCTATGAGAGAACGTATCCAATGAGGACACCTAAGTCCAAGTCCAGATGATCCAACAATCTTAGGCCTCGACTTATGCTCGTACATACTGAGGAGCCACTTGTAACACGGATCAATATTTGATCAAATTAATATCTCGATGTGACATGTCACAGGCGTAAACGGCGAAGACCAGCCCTCTACAAAGATTCAACATCGAAAGGCTAGAACGGCGTTTGTAGCGAAAAAAATTCACAAGGAACCTCGATAGCCTCGCTCCCAACCTAGTCAAATACCTCGGTGAAAACAAGTGAGCTTTGGGTAGAAGTGATAGCGGCAATGAGACAGTGGCAGAACAACCGATGACGGTGAACCGGTTCGGTGACGAATGCCAGGATGCGTCAAATAAAAAGAATCAGGCCTACGAAAAACATGTTGGTAGGAAAACAGGAATGAAGAGAGCAGAGTATGAAAATCCAGAAACGTAGCAAATAAGATTGTTAGGATTAAGGAAAGAAAATACGATGATGACCAATTGACGAGCATCGATGTAAGTCTAGCGAGCAACAACACAAGACAAGCATACAAAGTAATCAAAAGCTTGAAACGATGTTATCAACCCGAAACGATACGGCCACAGCGCTAGCCTAGAGTCCTTACCAAATCGAGTGATCACAATATGAACTACATGATCTCTAGGGTGGGTATCGTGACGACCTTTCCTGTGCTTACTTTTTCCAGAGTACACAAGAGATGAAATGAAGTGTTAAATGACCAGAAATACATTTCATTATCGATGGTTCAGAAATGGAACATAAGAGTAGGCCGAGGACGCTTTTGGAAATGCTAAATGCCTTTAAAACCTTACAAGCACCTTAACTATACCAGTCATTTTCCACCAGAAGTACTAGCCATTCTAATTATGGTCACTTATGGTATGTTAAATGATTTTTTGTTGGCTTATAGCAAAAGAACTGATATTCGTTCGGTTCGCTGCTATCAAGGATCTAAGTTCAGTAATCAGCTCTCCTCAATTGGTAGGCTTGTGTTGGGACTCGGACATGGTCAGCGCCTTCGTTTGCAGTCAGTTTTCTAGTACGTTTTTTCTAGGTTTCCGAATATATGAATATCAAGAAAACTGAGAAAGTTGACATCTTTGCTAGACAGAATTCACCCCTTGATCCAACGATAAATATAATAAGTAGTGGAAAGATAAGACCAATATGATATTAAATCATAAGAGCCTAAATCAAGTTTTTTGGGAAATAGGGAGGTACAAAGTAGCTTAGGGACACTTGTTTACCCATAATTCAGATCCTTTTATATCAAACTTATACACACTAGGATTAAAAATATTAAAAATGAACTAATAACAAATCTCTTCAATGCGCATTTATATGAATGTTCAAAGTCTCACCATGATTTGGATATAAGATAGTCTCGCTCTGATTCAACTCAATGTTGACTCTGTTTATGATATAGCAGGGAGGCTGAGGAGCTCGAAACAAAAGACGCAGGTTCCACTTTTCTGAAAGTTTTCCACACAGTAATTAATCAAAGTATTCCGCCATAGATGGCCCCAAGCCCAGCTGAGTAAGGAGGAGGAATCAGCTTGTTTCCCGAACCAACAGCTTCAATGATTCCTCATTCCGAACCCCAAGAGTAAATGGTTGCAAATGATCTCGAGATCGCATTTGGGTTGGAGACTTGAATGCCGATAACTGTGAATACACCTACAGATCTGCTACTAAATCCTGCTTATGTCTCCTTCATGGGGACGTCAGGGAGTGAAAGCGTGTATTCAACGCCTGGTAACGAAATCAAAGTAATTAAAATGTCGCCGGAGTAGAGGCTGTGTGACTGGTTAACTATACATCCCTGTTAAAACCCTTAATTGTTTCGAATCCTCTAGCCGAGCTTCGGAATGGATTGGATCTATGGCAACGACCCCGTCACAAGAAACAGGACTATGGCATTGAATTCTGGAAAGTCAGATCACTGAATAATCAAAGCACTGTCAAGGGCCTTTTACAACAGGTAATCCAGGAAACGAATTTGAATGGAAGTAATATTCAAGATATCTGATCGCATATAATATTCAAAAGTTTGATGTCCAACCCGGGGATCAGGGGTGCTAATTTTGTCTAAAATGGTTAAATAGGTCTCAATATATACATACGGATTCCATTTATAAATACTGGCACCATTGAAAAGTTCTGTTGAACACTATTTTGGCAAAACTACACAAGGATCCAACTTTGTTCGGTAGAAAAAGATGGTGAATGTGCTATTGAAAGCGTAAGATGACTTTTTGGCATAAAAGGACAATATTGAATTTCTGCATGCAAAGTGTCATGTTGGTAGCATTAAGTGCCTAGTTGCCAAGTGCGACCAATTTGAGGCTTTCTTACAACAATAAAAGAATGTTTGGCACTTTAGTAAGATGGTATTCATGTGTGTAACTGGCCTCCATTTCGATTCTGAAAAAAATCTGTATGAGACCCAGGAAGGTAAAGACTGTGCCAAGGTCATCCAGACGATCCAGACTTCTTCTTATTGACGGTAAGCATCCAAACATCACAACTTAGACGTCAGATGACAGAAAGTCAAAGTCAAACGCGCTTTATTTATTATTCGTCGTTTTATTAAATTAAAGCTGATTCTAAAACAATGAAAATACGAAAAAACTTAATGGCCCAAATGGCTCTCTAAATTTAAACAGTATCATTTAATAACGAAAAGAATAAAATAACAATATCAAATGCAATTTAATTAAAATTATTACTTATTTTAATATTCAATTGGAAAAAGGAGAAAAAACCAACCAACAGTATTAAAAAATCAATTATAATGTTTACACAACAATGAACTTTTATCATCAGAGACAGAATAACCCAATAGCCTGGCCGGTAAATGAATTGAAAAAGCAGTTTGTCGAACTTCCTCTTTTCCTGAAAGCTGTCTACAGCTCGCTGCTGGTTGTGTGCCTGTCAAAAAGTACCTACTGGTAATTTTCTTAAGTTGATTCTCTTGTCGAGCTACTTCTTGTTTTTACCTTTAAATATCAACAGTGATCGATCAAATCATATAAATATATACTTTCCAGGCATTCTAGGGTCCGGACAAAAGCTGACAGCAAGGTAAAGTTGCCTCCTCTCATTCAGTATTCCTTTTAAAATTTTATCTTTTTGGTAAAGGGAAAGTATTCAAAAGTTCTGATTTAAAGAAAAATTTAGTAGGTATACTCAAGGAAGTAAAAATTCCTCTAGAATTTAGGATGAACTATAGTTGAATGCAAACATAAGTCAGTGGAAAGTCTCTAACAAAGAAGACTAGGGGACCTGAGTCACAGAGTAATAGTTCGTTCTTACTCAAAATATATTTAAATTATATAATAATAAACAAAAAAAGGTACGCCCACAGGCACAACTAGCCGTCGACCCTGTAATTTTCAAAGTCATAGAAACTCTCAAATTTTACATAAATTTGATGATTGGTATCTTTAACGAATAAAAAGTAATGAAAATATTACAAAAATTAATTTCTAAGATTTCTCGCCTTAAAACCGACTATTTTAAAATTTTTTTGCATGATTATTTTTGATTAGTTGAAGAAAGAGGCCACTTTTGTCACTGATACACAGTACATACTTCCAATGCTCCACACACCAATCAAAATTTTTTCGCGCAAAATTCTAGATCTACAATGCTGCGGGAGAAGTTATGGGGCGTAAACTGCTCGAAAACTACTTAAATCAGTTTTTACCAGTCTTTTCCTAATCGTTTCAGTAGCAGAAGCAATTTCTAAACACCTTGTTGACAATAAACCGCTTGTCTCGGGTAGAAATGCTAAGATTTTTGCCTTGACCTGACCTTCTGGTATATGAACCAGTCTCCTGATATTGTCTAATGGCATTATGTATCGAGGTTCACCGAGCTATCGAGCGATGCGACATTGACTATACTCAGCACCATTCTAAGCGACAGCTTTAGCTATACCAATGGCATCTGATCGCATTTTTATGTTTTCAAAGACTCTGAATAATCTTAAAAACACAAACCAAACAATTTCTATGCAATCCGTCTAAAGAGATGACAAAATTTAATCTTGATAACGTCACGGAAGTAATGTCAAACAACAACTAATTCTAGCGACACAAATTTGAAAGCCTAGACAAGAATCTAACTGTTTATTTTTCTTCCAAAATACCTACTCGATACAAAACAAAACCTGCTATAACCTATACCCAGCTCAATCCAACGGCGTGACAAAAAGTGTAAGTGCGCGGTTGATTGTACCTAAGTGTACTTTGAGGAATATATGGTATTTCGGTTGGTTGTAACGAATAAATATTGGTTGGATAAAAAGGATGACGTTTGATGTCACAGGTAAACATGAAAGAAAAAGCATTGGATTTGCTTTGAGTTTGCAGAATTAGGCGCATATGATGTTTGACTTGATGATTGTTAGAGTGATGTTTGACTTTCCAGGAAAGCATTCAATAACGGAGGGAATTTCCATGTGAGCTGAATTATTTTTGCATGTGTAATAAAACTCTAATTTGGTAGATTTTGAAAATAAATTTTAAGGTTTCACAAGTTTCGAAAATTAGCTGATTACGACAATGTAAGTACTCAAAAAACTACTTGAAAGAATAATTGTGCCCGCTAAGACTTTGCAATATTCAGCACTGTGCTAGAAAGTTTTATCCTTCTCCGAGGAAAAGCTAAGTGAACGCTTTATGTTTTCCTTTCATCGTTTGAACAAAAAGTTGTGAGTAAATTGCAAGCTTCCAAATTCTTTAACATTCCGTTTAAGAGTTACATAAACTTATTTAAATCCTGAATTTATTTTATTTATTTTCCGGAACGTCAGTCCAAGTTTTGGTTCCATGTCCCCTAAGGTATTTTTATTGTTAGGAAAAGCAAAAAATACGACTCATGACGAACTATGAAGGATTATTGGTTGGAGCTGAAGTTGATTTTGAAATATTTTGTACTTTAACTCATTGTGGCTTTCCATTCCATACAGCTCATATGTGTATCCTGGAAATTATTTAAATCAAAATATATTGAAAACATTTGGAAATGTTTTAAATCATTTACATTTGAGTTGAAATGAAATTATTAAAAAAAAAATGCAAGTTCTCCCCACGTGCATGCAGTCAAGCGAACAAAGTATTAAGACTCTGTCGATAGGGAGGCTTTTGAGTTTTCCAACATAATATTTCTACCCCGCAATTAAAGTTAAAATTTAAGGTTGGCATATAACCTCTTAATAATAGTATTTCAACTGCTTATCCTTAATGATGCTCCAATCCGCAATGCTCACGCTTAACCTAATCCGTATGGTGAACTTGCAAATCTCCTCACTATTATACACTTATTCCATACTTAGGCTCCTAATCGTTCAGGATGAGAGCTCTCACTACTTTGTTATTCGTCGGAAAGATAATGAGTTTTCCTACACATCTTAAATGTTGCTGACATCCCATCAGATTATAGGATTTCATCATCATCACGAGAGGAAATGAAAACAGTGTGGGTCCATTTACTTTTTCTGGCATTGTTTACGGACACTATTAAAATAACATTTATATATATTCATATGTATGCATGATATGCGGGTGGAAAAGTCTCGTTCCTGTCACAAATGTAATTACCTGAGCATGAAATAATGGGCACAGATGTCCGAAGGGTGAAGACACTTTAATGAAAACAGGATGATTTTTTTGGCTTTTGAAATGCTTTTTCCTGGGACTTTTGAAATGACGTGCTGCGGTCATGTGAAAAATTATGAAAAAAAAATAAATGAAAGCAAAACATTTCATTTACTAACTTACAAGACAATGTGAAAAATTTCAACAATTGAACTTTCTACGTTCAGTTCTTCATTTGCTTTCGAATTGCGCGCTTACTATCACATGTTTGACATACACTCGATTAGGTCTGAACGCACTCAGTGCCATAATGACAATTTAAGAAATGTCAACTGCTTGACAACATAAAATACATTAGAATCAATATATCATGTCTTGTTTGATGTTTTTGTTTGAAAAATCGTCGATAGTGGGACGCAAAAAATACATTGTTAGATTCATACATGCATAGTTCCTTCTTGTTAATCCATACTTTTGAAAATTTTGTGGATAAATTAATTGAAACTGGATCAGAATCATACATACTAGAAAGTGCCATACATAGTATTCAAGAAAGCGCCGCCATAATGAATGAAGTAAGCGCTGAAGATTCAATCAACACACTAGTAGTAGTAGTAGTAGTAGTAGTAGTAGTAGTAGTAGTAGTAGTAGTAGTAGTACTTTATTGAGACTTTCTTTTACATATATGACTTAACCTACTATATTTATTTACAGTTCATTTGACAGTGACTCTGTAGTCAAATGTCATTTTTGATTTATATGCGACCGGAGTCCATTCTTGTAAGTTTTTATTTATTTCAAATATAAATTTTTCTACCGTTTGCTCATACGGTTTGGTTCGTTAGTGGATAACAACGTAAAACTTAAAACTAACAACACTTAACCTATCCTAAACCTAAAAACTTATGTACTTATATTTATTTACGGTTAAGCCTTCTCATTTGTTCTGGCTGGCCGTATGCTCTCTTCTCAGCGTTAAAATAAGCCAACTTTCTAAAGAGGGCATATTTCCATCAGACCTGATCACCAGGGCATGCAGAGGTATTTGGGAAACTTCTAGTGTAAGAATTAATTCATTTTAACCCCTATAGGTATTGACTGCGGCTATGTGGTAAAAATCCGGTTTTAAGGGACTATGTAGAGGGTCGGCATTGGATTGATATTCTTCGAGGATTCTGAATGGTGACATGTAATAAGGGTTTTCGGGGCAAGGACTGTCATTACATAGGTTTCGAATTAGTATTTTGTCATGTGTCCGCCATTTGGCTAATCTTATCTTGCTTGTTTCGATCATAAGTTGCGAAATCGGAATAATATTGGTCTTTTTATAGAGAGATTGATTTTTGTAGTATTTTTTGTTGGGGTGTCGGTATTTCGATACACATTTTCGAAGTATCATTCTTTCGAATATTTCAATTCCTTCTGCCACTGTCGGTGAAATAGTCATCCAAGCTGGTAAGGAGTAGGTGATGATTGGTCGGATTAACGTTTTATACATAAGGAGCTTTACATTTGGCAAAACGGATCTGGAGGAGAGTAAAGGTGAAATTAATGCAGCTGCTCCTTTAGCTCTGTTTACAGTTTTCTTTGCGCGGGGGTTCATTTTGAACCTATTAGTGAAATTCACGCCTAAATACTTAAAAATGTCCTTAGGCGATACTATCTTGCCCTCAATGTTCAGTCATATCGCCTTGCTTTGTTGGACTGCTAGTCTGTGTCCTTTCCCGCTAGCATTACGGAAGCATATTAACTCGGATTTCAAGGCATTTATTGTGAGCCCCCAACTTTTTAAGTAGCTTGCTATTTCGTCAACTGCTCTTTGCACCTTTTCTACAGCGAATATGGGCAGTGCGTGACTGGCTAGTACTAGTATGTCGTCTGCAAAACATAATAACCTTTGGGTTGCAAGACGGGCTTTGGTTTCCACTTTTAAAGTTGGCGGGATTCGGCACATCTTGAAGGAAAAAATTAAGAAGGAATGGCCCAAGTATGGATCCTTGTGGCACCCCTGATAGGATGAGTATTGGTGTTGAAGTTTGATGATTCGGGATTCGGCACATCTTGAAGGAAAAAATTAACAAGGTATGGCCCGAGTATGGATCCTTGTGGCACCCCTGAAAGGATGGGTATTGGTGTTGAAGTTTGATGAGCGATATTGAAAGTTAAGGTCCTGTTTAGTAGAAAGTTATCTATGATTCTTGTAAGGGGAAGAGGGCAATTTGAAGAGATGAGTTTGGATCTGAGACCGTCAGTCCAGACGGAGCCAAATGCCTTTTGTAGATCCAGTGCACACGCGATCGTGCATTGTTTCTTGCGCAAGTTCTGAGTGACCGTGTCGTGCATCAGCATTATTGCTTGTTCTGTGGACTTCCTATGTTGGAATCCAAACTGAAACTCTGGGATCAGGTTTTTGGAGAACACTTAAAAGCTACGTAGGATGATTCTTTCTAAAACTATACTTATGTTAGATAGCAGCGAAATAGGTCTGAAGTTTTTAATGTTACCATCACAGTGTGGCTTTGGAATGAGAGCAAGCTTGCCCAATTTCGAGGACTGAGGAAAGTAGCCACTATTGATGCAGTTGTTACAGAGGATCGTCAATGTTCTCACAACATCTGCTCCACACTTCCTCAAAACTTTGTTGGGTATGCCATCCAGGCCAGCGGAGGTCTTGCTATTCATGCTGGCTAGGATCTCTTCAACTTCAGCCTCATTAGTGAAAAAGTTGCCAAAGATATTATGTCTTGGTGACACTGCCTTGTTGGTATTGGAGAAGATGGTTAAATATGAGCTCTGGTATCTGATGTTTCTGGCTTTAACAGAGTCAATTATCTCCTGTGTTTTTACGTTCTCCGGGCTACGTTCTCGGTATAGGCTACTGTAAAAGGAAGAAATTGCTTGGAGTTTTTGATTAACAGTAGAAAAAGATTGCCCTCCACTTTTGACAGGATCTCTATCAATACTGAACTTTTGTTCCTGTCGTCCTGTTAAAATACTTATTTCTCTAAAGACATCCGAAGACGGCCTTAGACTGTTCAGTCTACTTTGGTAGTTTTCGTTAATTTCCTTTGTCACTTGCTCCCTTATTTTGGGATATTCCTCGCTCACTCGGTTGCAATGCCTATGAAAAATACGTTTCAGCCTCTGGAGTTTCCTTTTTTCTCAATAATAAGGGCTAATGTATCCTCCGTCAGGCACTTGTACACCATTTGCTTTGGTGGCTTTCTGAGGGCATGGTAGTCTATGCAGCCTATTATCGACTCAGAGAGGTTTTTTTATATGGTTATCTATTTCTTGATTAGATAGTATTCTATTTGCTGGAGGGATAGGGGGTAAGAAATCTTCCGAGGTCTTTAGTAAACTGTATCCAGTTTAGGTGGGAATAGGAGCGAATTTTTTTCGGACCCACGAAGTTGGTCTCTATATTTTTCAGATTAAGTGTTAGTAGTAAGCCGTAGTGATCGGACATTGATGGAAAGGTTGAGCAGTTATAGAAAGTCGAATTTCGGGCTAACAGATTATGGGATACTATGAAGTTATCAAGGAAGGAACTGCTTCTTTGGTATGTCGGAGTTCCTGCATTTATAATGTCGCACGTCAAAAAAGCGTTCCAATACTACCACTGATGGTCCCCCCACTGATCGTGTCTCGCGTTAAGTTACACACCCCCCCCCCCCCCCAAAGCTGATGGAGTCATAGTCAGAGGCTATATTCAAGATCCTATCGAGAAATGTTTGTATAGGATTTCCAAGGTTCCCTGGAATATATACTGAACCAATGAGTATTTTCCCGCGATTCCCATTGGTTCTCTTTGTACAAAGGGTGGCTAGCGTGCAAGAAATGTCTGTCTGGTCAATGGTTATTTGTTCGACCGAAAGGTTAGCGCGGTGTAGAATTGCGGTTCCTCTGCCCGAGTCATTCCTGAGAATTTGGTAACTGTCCACACGGATCTTGTGGGCCGATTTCAGTGCAGTTTCGTTTAGAAGTACTATGTCTGGTTTCACTGATTTTGTTAAATTAGAAATGAATATTCTTTTATCATGGGAGACTAAGGAATTTATATTTAGGCAAATGGATATCAGCTTATTTGCCCCCATAGATATTGAGGTATAGCTCTATCAATGCAATTGGTTTGTCTTGTATCGTAGTATCGTATTTTTGCCGAAATTCTGTAATTTTTTCTAGTAGGTCGCCTGGTGACATTCCTAATACAAGCAAGGTTTCTTGTTGTAGGCGATGAAAGGGATTTTCCTGTACTGATATGCTCCGCGGCGTTTCAGCACAGAGTCCCCTCGTGATTTCAGCGTAAGATACGCTTGATTGGATTTTTGTTGGAGTGGCGGTTGTTGTATTTTGCGAAGGGCTGGGTCTGTAGGCGGGGGCTGGGGTGGGGAAATCTAGTTGTTTTGTTTTTACAGACGTTATTTTTTCCCTAAGCCTTTTCCTTTCGGGGCATCTGGAGTAGTTTGCAAAGGACGCAGAAGGGTGGCTCATTTTCCTTGTCTGTTTGCGGTCTTTGACATGCCGCATTGCTGTGTCCTTCTCCACAAGCGACACATCTTGAGTGAAAGGCGCAGTTTGTCGATACGTGGCCAAACCTCTGGCACCTAAAACATTGGAGCATTTTACTCCTTTTAGGTCTTTCCCAGATTTCCTTTTGATTGAGTATATACCGTACCTTCAGAAGACGATGGAGATCATAGAGATCTATAGAGGTCTAAGCTCACTCCGTTTGCTTTGGACCAACCGGTGGTCAGTGGTGAAACGGTGCATGCTTTTATGCTGGGGCATTGTTCCTCAATATCCTCTTTCACCTCCTTTTCACCGAATGTGGAGTCTACTCCTCTGAGAATAGCAGAGTATCTTCTACGTTCTTTTGGGGTAAAGGAGTAACCTTCTGCGTTTGAGTTACGTATCGTCTCAAGCAATTTTTCATGGGTGACAACGTCGTCTACTATAATTTTTAGTTTTCTTACGTTTAAGCGCGTAACTCTGTATTTAGTTGTAGGGTTTCTTTCCATGATCGTTTTGATCGTCATGGCTGAAATACCCTCTACAAATATTGGGGGACACCATGCCGATTTTTTTTGGGGGAATGTTTGTTATTGATGTGTCTTTTGGTGGGCTCTTTGAGAGAGGCGAAAAAGGATTCTCAATATGTTTTGGGGGTTCTACACTAGAAGCGGAAAACTTACGTTTAAGAAGAAGTTTCCCCGTCGCACTTTTAAATTCTTCTACCTCCTTATTCATAAGATCCACTTCGGTGCGGTCGAATGTAGTTGTTGGCCCTTGCTCCATTCCCATTGATGATGCAACTTCGATTTCCTTGCGTGCGGCTTTCGTTCGGGGTTGTCTTACTGCTTCGTCATTGGCTCCTTCCGACCATCTTTGTTTCGTTGGGGGCTCGCTTTTTTCGTGTTCCGCCAGTCTCTTCACTTATTTCACTTTTATGTTAATCAGGCTCTCCTTCTGTTCAATCAACACACAGTCACAACAAATGCGTGACAGAAAGCAATAGCTGTAGTAAACTGATACAAATAACCTGATTTACACATCCTAGTTTTGTTTACAAAATTCATGGATGTGCTTCTAAGTTTTGATATAAAATGATGTTAGCTGATAAGGTTCACTAAGAATCGAACGATACGTATAGAAGAGAAGAAGAATAACCACTTAGTTTTCGTACTCTAATGAGGAAACTTTTTGCACTCGAATGAAAGCCATTAAATCGAAGAGACAACTAACAAGGGAACTTTGTGGTTGTCAGGAGATTATCGGTATGTACTACTTCAGACACAATTGAGGTGGCTCTAACTCTTATTACAATCCATGTTCTATAGTGGACTGGTGCGTAACATCAGGAAAACAATATTTTATTCATTGTATATAATTCGCATTAGTATATAATTCGTTTTAATTCTAACAAAAATGACTTCTAAAATTGCTTAACTTTACGATCTTTCCTTATTCTAGAGTTTTATTTCTTGCTTACATTTGTCTTAAAATTTGCTAGCATTTGGAAAGCTAACAAAACCTCCCCAAATTGGTTTCTGTGATGAAAAAATACCAAAAAATTAATAAATAAAAACCATTTGCAAAAATACAAATTTTCCTTCAATGAGGACTTAGTAGGTGGGTGTTTAGAGTGCATTGAGAGTTGGAGTATGCTTTTTTGTACAAGAATATTCGTTACGCTTAATCAAAATATATCCTTCGATCGGCGAGTACGCGAAAAGACTTAGATAATTCAATCGTTCATGTGGAGTGCGAGGTCAGTGTCGGTGTTGATGATTTGTGTGATCAGAGGATGATTGGTCGCTTTTTCAAGGAACCAAGGAGTTGATCTATGAGGATTGTATCTGTTTTTCGAATTTGTGCGGTGTCAAAAATGATTTGTTTGGATATGTATGACTGGGAGGGGGGAGCAATAGCTGCAGTGCAAATCGAGAACAGGTTGGCGTCGATGACCGAACCTTGTGGGATACCAGCTGACATTGATTTTCAGGGGGAGCGCGGGTTTCGGAGTTTTACTTGGTATTTCCTATTGATGAGGAAGGAGAAAATGCGTTTGCTGAGGTGCGGGTGGGAATCGAGGATTCGACAAGCTTGGTAACGTAACTGTTTTACCAGGCGGAATCGAAAGCTCTCTGGACATCAATGAGACAGGCAACTGTGCGGAGGTTTTTATTGACACTTACCTGTATGCGCGTTTGAGTGTGAGCAAGGCATGGTCTACTTAATGCGAGGTTCAGTTTGTGAGCTGGAAATCTGAGATAATCTAAGGGCATGATGAGGGTTTCAAAGATCTTGCTTGTTGTGGAGAAGTGAAATGGGACCGAAAGTGGATGTCTCAGGTAGATTTTCGCCTTTTTTGAAGATAATTGTGATTGGAGTGCTTCGCGAGGGAAGGAGGGTTTTGATCATAGGGAACATGTTTTGATATGCATATATGCATATGCAAAATATGCATTGATTGGACAATCCATCTAGGGACCTCATAAGTGAAGAGACATGAGATGTGTTGTGAGGTTATGATTTAGAGGAAGTATATGAGAATGGTGATGTAAGGGTTTAGAGCGTCGTGGACAACTTGTGCGTTAGATAGGCGAAGAATGATAGATGTTTTAGAAACTGGAACGGATGTGGTAATCAGATTGTAGGATTTGGTCGCCAAGATAGGAATATTTGGGAATAAATTGGTTGCAGAATAGTCTGCCTACGATGCAGAATGTCTGTGAAGGGCTCTCTTTTGTCGTGTATCGCAGATGAGTTGAGGGGTTAGTGTTAGTAAGGAGTTCTAGTTGAGGACTATCTTACGTATTCCTAAGTAGTCTCGTCGATGACGGTAGTGTGTAAGGATACGGTTTCGTAGATTCATTGGTTGATTATTAGATGGGTATCAAAAGGAGTAAGAGGTTTGAGTTTGCGGGAGAGATGTAGTTTAGTTGCTTTCATTTAATGTTGCGGAAGTCAACGACATAGAGGGGTTGACTTCTAGGAATACGGCGACGTGTTCAAAGATGCCAGAGACAGTGGGAAGGAAATGCTGCATAGTTGGTTGGTGCTTAATGGGGAGATCATCGTTGGCGATAGATACGTTAAGGTATGTTGCTCCTTGTGACAGGTAGGATTGAGAAGTGTTTGTAGGGAGATTTGAAAATTTATCGCGTTGCTAGAATACCAGCGGTGAAAAGTGGTATCATTGGGATTGGTGCTACGATTGAGCCATAGCTAGTGTCTTGCGTTGAAGTCGCCACCTAATTTAATGTAGAACAAAGAAACATTTTCAGAGAGATGTATATTAATCATACAATTATTTAATATAAGCGTTCCATCTCTGTCTGTAAGCCTTCTATTTCTTAGGTATATCAATGAAGTTAGTAGAGTAATTCTGAGAAAGTGAATTATCTCTTACTTATATACTGTGGTGATTGACTGTAGTATGCTTTGCTTGATTCTTTGTTATTTGTTTCCAATGATTTGTCCGAGCGTATCTACCACGATGCTAAACAGAGACAGCATTTAATAAAGTGCTTTGAAGCATGGAAATTTACATTGAATTTGCCTGCAAAAAATACACCTGGTGGCCCTCATTGACTTTGCTTGAACCTTTAATAATGCTTAAGCTGCAAATATGGCAACAACTATCCAAAGATTTAGAGCCGACCCATAAAGGAATAAGTGATTAGCGGCAGGAAAACCTTGAAGCAAAGTTCAGCTCGAAGAAGGAGGTGAGACCCTTATTGAATGGGTAAACATTAGTTCATCAAATCGTATCACCTTTGTTGTGAATGTTGTCGGTAAATCAAATAGACAAGGGTTTGAAATTTATGAGGTCCTGGACGATTACATGTGCTGACGACATTATCAAAATGATCAGTGGGAATTTCTCGGACAGAATATACTGTTTAAAGCAGACTTATTCATGTCAATATAAACAATCAACGACTGCCAGAAATTTCGCCGAAGTAACAGAAACACAAAATGGGTTTTCAGTTAGATATTTTTTACAATTGAAGTAACGACGGAAATAGCAACGAGAAACCTTTGCGGGAAGCCACACATTTCCTTGGATAGGAGACCAACCCTTAAGGCACTTTTAAAAGGGAATAGAGTCAAAACTACTGCAGAACTACTGGCAAGCATACAAAATACCCATTTCACTTGCGGAAAATTAGACTAAAGTGGTTTTCAAGGATGCAAAGGGTACCAAAAGACAAAATGTACTACCAAGAGCTTTAGCAGATAGTCAGCACAACACGAAAGCGGTCTTAAAGAAAATTCTTCTATATACAGTATAAAAGGAAGTCAGACAAAACCTCAGTGAATTATTATTATTATTTGTACTGGGGTCCACTTGCTGGAAAATAGCATAGGCCAGAATCGGCCTTTAGCTCCCCATGCGTAGTACTATTGTTTACAGATGGTCCATCCTGTCGTCCTACAGAAGCCAAGGTGTTCCCCCAGTTCTGTGGTCGCCAAGTGTTCTAATTCTGTTACGCCAGTGGACCTCAGCCAAGTTAGGCGTTTGTTGGCCAGACTCGGGCAATCTAGGAGGAAGTGTTCTGTACTTTCTTCCTCCTCGCCGCAAGCTCGGCAGGTGTCATCCGTTTGGATTCCTATTCGTTTGGCGTGTTGACCTAGAAGATTATGGCCCGTTCATACTGCCACCAATGTTCTAACACCATTTCGGTTTTTTCCTAGGAGATGTTTTGTCCTCATTTGATTAGGGTGAGGCCAATGAGCTCGGCTTATCCTACGGTCGTTGCTGTCATTCCAAGCCGTATCTGTCTCTTTCCAGAGGATTTCGTCTGGTTCCATTTTTACCGTTGCTAGTGGCACTTTGATTATGTCTATTCTAGTGGCATTTTGGTCGACGGATCCAGCTCTCGTTAGCTCATCCGCTCTTTCATTTCCCTCTACACCGCTGTATCCAGGGACCCTTGTCAGTTTTAGATTTACTCGGGTTGTTGCGGCTTTGAGAGCCTGTGTTTGAGAAATCTCAGTGAGAAAAACATTTGATTTGAAATGACAGAAGAACCGCAAGAAAATCGATGATATTTCGACCAACGAAGCGAGGACCAAACAAAACCTACGAAGGAAATAAAATGGCGTAAGACCTCCACGGACATTGCTTAAAAGCTTGAATCTTCCTTGTTGATAAGCCAAACATCTGGGAATCCAAGGAGAACTGTTATACTTGCAAAACGAGGGAGTTTGGGATCCTCTTGATTTTCCGAGCGATTCAAAATCGCTTCAAGTGTCTGAAGCAGAATCTATTAGCCAAGTTGGAAATCTCACGACTTTCAGAACTAGAGATGCTGTTTGGTGAATGCGGGGTGACAGAATGAACCATTTTCAAAGCTTGGTTGGTAGCGCCTTTAAGAGACAACGCAGAACTACTCTTGATCCAAAAGTTGACATCATAATAGTATGTAATACTAATATAAATATTTCAAGCTGTGGAAATCATTGTCGGATACGCGTGTGGCTTTGTGTGCATGCGTGCGTGTATCTTAAATGTATTGGGTCTATAACTTAATTCATGCGGTTTTTTTCAAAATTTGAACGTTTATTTAAGAAAAACATGTACAAGAGTATTATTCAAAGTATTGCCCATTTGAAACTATGACCTTTTCCCATCTTTCTGGCAATCTGTGGATCCCATCCCAAAAGAACTGCGCCGGCTTGGCAGCCAAGAATGAATCAAGCCAATTTTTGACACCTGCTCTGATGTGAACCGAATTCCAGTGAGGGCGTTCTGCATCGATCGGAACAAATAGTAGTCAGAAGGGGCGTGGTCTGGGCTATAAGGCGGGTGAGGTAAAACTTCCCATTCACTGTTTTCCAAATAGTTCTTAACCGGAAAAGCAACGTGGGGCCGAGTGTTGTCATGATGGAAAATTATTGCCTCGTGTCTGGTCGCATATTCCGGGCGTTTTTCGGCTACTGCTCTCTTCAAACGGATTAATTGTGTTTGGTAGCGTGCTGCATTGATGGTTTCATCCAGTTTTAGCAACTCATAATGCAGCACACCCTTCTAATCCCACCAAATACAGAGCATTACCTTCGCGCCATGGATATTCGGCTTTGCCGTTGATTTGGCTGGTTGGCCAGATTTCACATATAATTTTTTGCGCTTAGGGTAGCCGTAATGGATCCACTTTTCATCACCAGTAACTATCCGATGCAGAAATGACTTCCTTTTGTGGCGTTCCAGCAGCATTTCGGACATGCAAAACTGCCTTTCGACGTCTCTCGGCTTGAGTTCATGTGGAACCCAATTTTCTTGCTTTTGAATATATTCAGCTGCTTTTAAACGTTTTGAAATGGCTGCTTGAGTGACACCCAAAGATTCTGCGAGCTCTTCTTGTGTTTGGCAACCACCTTCATCGAGTAATGCTTCCAGTTCTTCATCTTCAAACTTTTTTGGCTGCCCAGGACGTTCATCGAATTCCAAGCTAAAATCACCACTTTTAAATCATGCAAACCACTTTTGGCAGGTTCGCTAAGCTAGAGCATGTTCACCATAAACTTCCACCAAAATACGATGACTTTCGGCAGCAGTTTTCTTCATATTAAAGTAATGAAGAAGAACTCCCCGCAAAAACACTTTTTCAGGAACAAAGTTCGACATACTTGAGTGAAAAAAAAATTATTGTTGTTAACGCTTCAAATGAATGACATACACTGAAAAGACGTACAATGACAGTAGCTTTCCAACGCACGTTCGGAATATTGGAACGATGTAATATTATTCAAGTTACGCCAACTCTTAGCAAACCGCACGAATTAAGTTATAGACCCAATAGTATCTCAGATACGCACGCTTATCGATCATTGTCTGAAACAATCACTTTGCATAGACAGTGGGCTATTTGCAAGTCAACGGGAAGCCTGAAAATGGTTTTCGTGGGTTTGCATCGTGTTAATGCATCAAAATTGTTAAAAAAGTATGATGAAAAGGACTTATTCATTGATTGTAAAGATCTCAATTCAAATTAATTCCTGAAGTTGTTTTCAATAATCGCAAAATACACCATATAACACAAGAATACGTTGAGAGGGCCCAGAATCCTCCGGATTATAGGTAACGGGTGAGTTTAAACGATTTACACATAATGAAGTGCATGCTGGCGGTTAAATTACTATTGAACAATTCAATTTAATATGTCGGTGGTGGATGGTTCTCATACTGATATACTTTTTGAAAAAAATTCTAAATTGATTAACAAATTAATATCAATAACTCACTAATTAAAAACCAGCGCTTTTTCAACTTGAAACGCAACTCATACCCCAAATTTGACGATAAAGTAGATGAATTGACTACGACCTTTCATACGTATGAATTCTTGTTCCTTTCTCATTTCCAGAAATAAATCGTTACAAGGGCTTACCCAAACATCAAAGAATAAATTCTTTTATATTACAAATGAATCCGTTTCAATGAATGAGCCATAATTTATCAATTTTTACAATCTATACTTGGTTGAATTTGAATTCATCTGATATGAATTGACGTTTCATAATAAAAGTAATTTCTGTAGAAATTGTGAAACAATCCAACGAAATTTCACTTGCAAATAACTTTTTCGGGCAACTTTCAGGATTTCATCCACTCACATTGGCAAATCCGAAAAGTCTCATCAAAAACCCAATCAGATACCCACTAACAACCGAATTTCCAAAAACTTTCCTCAACAAGGAGGAGGAAAAAAGAATCCTTACAAACGAGCCTCGAACCAATCCATAGCCACAAAGGCTCTATTCATACCCTTCCTACACTCCATCTAACTATTTCGTCTACATGGCAAAGCTGCGTTAAATTAAAACTAATCCGTTTTAGATTAATGGCATTACGTAACATTGAGTCGAGTTATGAACCGTTTGTTACGCAGAAGGATTACGAATTTTGTGACTTAAACGATTTGGATTCTAGGTGGTGATAAAGGTCTGTTGTCAAGTTTAACTAGTCTATTCTCATGGTTTCTCATTAGACAGCCATTTGATCGTTTGTAGAATTTGTCCTTGAAAGGAATTCTATTATTGCGAAACGTTTGAAGTTATGCTGCTAACTAGAATAGATAGTGGAAGGAATAATGGAAATCACAACGCAAAAGGAGTTAATGAGTAACAAAATGTGACATGTAGGAGCTCTGCGTGGATGCGTGTATTGCTTCTGGTTGTTTTTAATGCATGCGATTGTGTCGTTATCCTTAAAATGTTTACGAGATTCCCGCCAGAGAGAGCTTTCTATACGAGTTAAGCCAATTATGGGGTGACTGCATCCTTTCGGGGATGTTATCATTGTATGGAAATTTAAATAAATTTCGAAATTGTTTCCGATTTTTTGATGAGTTCGAAAAAATATTCTTGCTTGTTTGAAGCTGCGGCTACTTGGCTCCTTAGAAAATGTGATTAAACAGAACTCAAGGAATGCAGTCAAATTTGCCAAATTTGTCGCTTTGTTCAAAGTTCCGCTAGAAGGCCGTTTATTGTAAAGGAATCTAACTATTAATAGGGAAATGTTACATAGGCGGGATAAATTTTAGCCGAAAATAACTCGTTATAAGGAGTAGTAATGCAGAGAAAAGTACACTCTATGTGTAGGGGTAGATTTATTTTCAAGTTAGAGGTGGGGTATCCGGGGTTAATCCTTGGTCTTTTTTTAAAGGCCAAAAAGGAGACGCCAAATACCGAAGAATCGCGCTGAGAGCATTTAGCTTAAGAGACCGTCCAGATTAAAATTGTTCTTAAAATGTTCTGGACTAATTCCACGAGTATATATAATCACGATGCTTTTGAATCCTGACGAAAGAAGATTCAAAAACAGCTTAAGTCACTTTCATTTGTCTTTTTCAAAGTATATATGTTGCTCGTCGTTCATCCAAAGAGATTTTATACTATATTTTATACTTTTTTGAAATATGGGTTTTCTTTATTATCGTTTTATCGTATATGTACTTGTCTGCTTGAAGATGTCATTCCACAGGATTTAATAAGATCTTGTTGCGATCACGCTGCCGCGGTCGCAGACATTTATATGGCAGTGATCTCATGTTCCCCCAGGTGGCATACTGAGGCCGGCTAGGCTCAGCTGGTCGGGGTCGTTCGGGGAAGATCACTGCCCGTGCTGGGCCACCTAATTCAGAATCACAACATTACAAATTCGAGGGGAATAAGGGATAAGGACGAAGGAGAGATGGCTTGGAGAAATGAAAAAAAATTTTTACTTTACTTCATTTTTTTTTTATTAAAATAACAAAAAAAACAAGAAAAAGAAAAAAAAAATATAATGAAAAAAAAAGGAAACTTAAAGAGAATTTTTAAATTTAAATCTATAAAAAAAAGGAAGAAAGAACAAAATAAAGAAAAATTCCAAAAAAAAAATACTATACCAATAAAAATACCACCACCAAACCCGATCGGGTACGGTTCACAGCATGCTATATATTAAGTGCAGTTATAAAAATAAATATAATAAATTGCCTATTCTATTTTTCCGATTTTTTTTATTTTTTTATTTTTCTGATGATGTTTTCCATATTTTCTCGTCGCATACGATGACCAACTATTCCTCGTTCAGAGAAAGCCTTTCACGATGAGTGCAATTCAAAATAAAAGTTTAATCGTACCGAGTATATTTTCGCTGGATTTTCAATTTAAGCTTATTCAGATAAGATTTTCATTTAATGTAAAATGTCTCTTATAGGTTTTGTTACAAAGTCACATAAGCACCATATATTTCCTTTTTCCCTTTTTCTTGGTTTTTTCTTTTTTTTTATGGAGTATCCTTTAAAAAAACATTTTTCTCACTGTCACCTCTCATTTCACGCCTTTATCTAACTCTACTATTTTCAAATGTTTAATTTAATTGGCTTCCAATGGAAGCAACGAATTCATATTTCACTTTCACAATTTTTCCACTGGTACTCTTGGGCACAGAGATTTTGTTTGGTATTTTCGTTTCAAAATTCACTTGTTTAAATCTTGCCCTTAACGAATAAAACAAAAATGTTATTTTTTTTTTTTTTTGTAACGAGATCTAGCCAAAACCGATTTCAATAATTCCACGCCAACTTGACCACCCACTCTCTTCACTTTACCAAACCAAACCCCTCAACTCCGAATTTCCTTATCACACAATCCAAATTTGAATAAGCGAATCTGTGCTCAGATTTCCGGTAAATTTTATCGTTCTGGTCGCAAAACTAGCTCTTCATAAAAAAAAACAAACGATTTTCCTCAAATTTCGTCCAAAAAAAAACGTTCACGACACCTTTCATCGGACCGAATTTTTCACAACTCCTGCCTATCGACCACACTCAATCAGCACCATCCAGCAACTCCCTCATCATCCAGCAAATCCCCATCACCGCCAACCCGCTGTCGTCACTGGTACATCATCCCGCTGTCGACACCTGTCCCTCACCGGCTCGTGGATGTTAACCTTTCACCCTTCGGTCAGGGTCAACTTCCCCAGGGCAATTGGATTAAGATATTAATTGCCCTGAAAAAGAGGAACTGACAAAAGGTTAAAAGATTACTACCCACGATGGATTCGAACTCAGAAGTCGGGGTTTCACAACCTGAATCGGATCCACTATGCCCAGAGTCACCTGATGAATGTTTATTTATAACAAAGATCAGGCATCTCCGTCGCCACTCGCGATGTTGACGTCGGGTAACTAAAGGCAGGGATTGTTGTTGGTAGAATCCAGCATATTTGAATTAGATGAAATTCAAATATATTGGATTGGGTACCAACTATTTGGAGTGGATACTGGGATGAATATTGTGAGGAACAAGGTGAAAAGGAACATGACATGTGAGAGGTAAAGGTGAAGATGGGATAAATAAACAAGGAATGACGTCAACTTGCGTACCTTGCTACGTAGAAAAATAGCGAAGCAGCAGTGGTCGCAACAATCTCTCAACTTTGTATTTATGAAACTATTCACTTCTATTACGTTAATTCAAGTCAAACAAGTGAAGTATTTATATCCGACTCAGGTAATCCAGAAAATCTAGTAGGAAAACCTCCTACTAGGTAGAAAGTTTGTCTACTAGGTAAACTCTTTTGCTTGAAAAAGTGGTATTTGCTTTCCATGAATGTTCTGCAATGAAGCCAGAAGTCTAATAAAATCGTCACTTTGAGATGCATTTCGTTAAAAAACTAAATTCACATTACAAACCATTGAATAAGATCATGTACAAAAGGATGCGTTTAAACTACGTTTTGGAATATAAATGAAGACCAAAACCATACGCCGTAAAAGGCTCACGGTGGAAGCTAGTATGTATACGTTAGAAAACAAACAAAAACAGATGGGGAATGAAAGGATTTTGTTTGGACAACAAACATTATTTCCCTCCCTTTATATAATTTATGTAATATCTCCTGAAGCTGTCCTGGAAGTCAGTTCCACAAACGGTCTTTTGGTCGTCGAACCAAGTTGGTCTGAGCAAAGTTTTCAATGTGGGAACTAGACAAACGTTCCACAGTGCACAGGACTGTACTGATGATCGCTAATCTGTGCAACGTAATGACTTCTCAAATATTTCTGCACAAGCATCGATCAATGCTTTGGTGCAATGTTATGGTGACGCCGTCTTATCATCACTTGACCAATAATTTCGCCATTTTTTTCTAATTCCATCATGTAATATTTTCAAAGCTTCAACGTGATTCTCTTCAGCTTCAGATTGTTTGACCTCTCAGAGCACATCCGGTATCCACAACACCTTTATAATCGAAAGAAAAAATTAACATTTTTTTCATTGTCCTTCAAATTCGAAGTGCATTTTTGGCCTTGGCGATTCGATAAAATGCATCACCAGAATTAGTCTTCTTGAGTACATTTACGTCACATGAAATAATTACCAAGTTCTACTGAACCATTTGAAAGCGAAGATTCTTCTGCTCATCTGCGGTTAGCATTTTTGGTGAAACATTCGCACACTCATGAGCTATGGAAAAATTCTCTACTAACTCTCTCTCTCTCTCTGCAAACAGTGCAAACTAGTTCACGTTCAGCCAACTGACGGTCACCTCCAGTCGCAGGCTGCGCACGCACTACGATGTTATTGCGTTCGAAGACTGGCGAGAATAACTGCTAACTGACGTGCGACCATCTTTAGACTTTCTTGTACCACTCTCTTGTTCTTACATTGTTCATACATTCCTCTCCAAATTGCTTGTTTATTACATTTATTGGGTCCGAGCAAGCCCAAAATTAAATCAAAGCTTAATGCAATTTCGTTGATCTATTTTTTCTGTTATTTTTAACAATAAACTAATCTGAAAAACTCGAAAAAGTCTATGCAAATAAACTGAACTGAGCCGTCTTGAAAAACAATGCGGAATTTAAAGAGTTTCTGAAGAGTTGCAGCCTACATTTACATTAGGTAGAGTGCACTAGAACGGCTCGATACTATTGAGACGAAGCGCGTATTTCAGCGGTGAATTTATGATTTAAGAAGATCATACATAAATCGATCTGTAAGAATCGTTACCTCCTTACTACCATTTTCATTGGTTAAGAACCAATGACCATCTAGTTCGATTATGGTTGGGAATAGCTGTTATTCTTAGTGCACATATGAGGAAATGGAAATTTTTTTAAATAAAGTTCGGTTTTTTGTACTCCAAGAAAATCGCAAATCTTATTTCTTTCTACATATTGCATCTCTCTCAATGCAAATTTATCATTTCTTGAGTTTTTTATCCTTACAAACTTCTATATCATCCTTTGATTCAACGTTCCGTACAAATGAACTAGAAATATTGAAGTATCCATAACGGCTCTACTACACATGATAGGCTTTTTTCGGTACAACACTTATGCAAAGCTTGAGTTAAATCTGAAGTAAACTAATGAGAATTGCTATCAATTCCAAGAATTAAAGCAGCTTGAAGCTCAAATTCAAAACTGCTTTTTGTCTTGTTAACATTCACATTCATTTAAATTAAGCATTATTAAATGGATCCAACCCCACAATTTCGAATGAAATAAACACTCTTTAGCTTAAATGCATGAAACCTTCAATGAATTCCAGCATCCATATGCCACTGCTTTGTCACATTCCAACATCACGAAATTGGAAACTATGACCCCATTTTCCTTGAGTTCTATGCCAACTCTTCCATTCTCAACATTTATCCCATTAACCTATTCTGAACATTACACCGCATTACAGAACGAGGCTATGTCTGTTTTTCATCTGGGAATCCACTTCGTCTCTATTTCATTTCATTGGGCGGACTGGTCCATCTGCAAAGGGTATGAGTCCCCGAATCCTTTTATTACCCGGGATTTAAGAACTGCGTGCGTGTGGTCACAGTACAGTCATAGTCTTAACAGAATTACTTGCCTAATTCTACATTTATGGTTAAAAGGTGCCTATCTCCGGTCTCTGATAAATCTTGACAATTTTTCATTGAGGATCAAACCTGAGCCAAGAACTTGACCACATTGGGGAGCCATTTAGTTAAACTCAGCTCGCTTAATGTTCCGGTAGCTGTTATTCTGCTTTTCATATCGAAATCAGCCTTTCATTCTGACTTTTGTTAGTTTTGATGGCCATCGGAAGTTGAAACCATTCTTGGGAAGCTTAATGGGACGGCTTTATGGCTGTTTATTTTGATTTACTTTTTTATTGTTTCGATTTGAGCGCATTGTGCTTGGGGTAGTTTGGGCTATGAGATTTTACGGTGTTGATAGCTTCCCACATTAGCTGCTATTGCCACTTATTCGAGACTTTTTTCTTAAATAAATTGTCCTGAAATACCCGCCGTAACAGATATTACAAGGAAAAATGATAAACATTAAAACAGGAAATATATTCGAGATTCAATTCATTTTTATCGTTTCGTCCTTATGTTCACTTTAATTTGATTGCTTTGGCACTCACGGAAGTTATATAAAGTCCAAAGTAATTGTGCTCACTCTATTAGTTTCGTAAAACTATTATACTTGTACACAAGAAAGGACAATGATATGCTGAAGTTGAGTAAAAAATGATTTGTCAACAAAGGAATGAGTGAGCTCCAAATTTTTTAAATTTATTACTAATGATTTCTTTACTTATAAAATCGATAAATTCAGCGAATTCATTCGAAAACTTTGCTTCCTCAGAACTTGTTTCATGGCAACTTACTTCATTTTGGTCCATATCCTGTTGAAAGAGATGCGGACAACTCTGAAGTCCAACATATTCTTCAATACACAGAAACTTAACTTTTTCAGGATCATAATCGTCTCATCGTGACTCTATCAGCCGCGTGAACTGACAACCGTCATAAAAGATTCTTTACTTCGAAAAAGGGTCCTCATTGAAATCTGAAGTGACTGTAACATAATAAGTACATGCTGCAGTGCTTAAATTAATCACGATTCAGGACGAGTATGGAAATCATATTATCACATCAGCTCAATAATTTTGCTTGCTTGTCATCTTACGCTTACATGAGCGCGACTAATCACTTTTTCATTTAAAGACAGGTTAATAACAATTGGCCTTCCATATCCATAACAAATGTCCTTCGGCATAGGAAGTCGTGGCACTATTTCGTGTCACTAAGTCGTGGCCCCGTTCGAGCCATGGCTTCCCTTATATTATCCCTTCAACCGTCTTGGCTTACCGACCGCGTCTTCCATTTCTTTAATGCAGCAAGCGACACTTTATCCTCGTCCATATAGATGGACCAACGATTCCTGGAATTTCTCATTAGTCTGCGTCGTTCAGAGTCGTTTACGAACACTTTCCTGCATGTGCCCACCTCTAGCCTGACCAAATCTAGAACAGTGCTTATGATGAATACTCCGCGAAACAGTGAAAAAAGGAGAAGAGGAGACAGATGTTCCAGCCTGCCTGATTCGGATGCGTTTGCAATGTTACGTTGTTGCTGTTTACTACGACAAGGATTTAATTGGTGTAGGAAATGTCATCAAGACGGAATAGCCTAAGGGGGTTGCAGCAAGGATGACCCAAAAAAATTAACAAGAGGAAACCGATTTTTATTAAAAAGCTGAACAAATTTTTAGCTGGTGCAACACTGAAACGGCTCGGTCATCTCCAGGTTACGATTAATAGCAATCCCTCTCCGCTCTTCAAAGTGTCTTATCTACAGATATACTACTCAGTTTCGGAAAAAAATCGATGTAAGCTTCCATATAATATAAAATATTGCTGTATTAAACTGGAAAAAAAAAATTAACTATAGAGACACCATACCTTATCCTGTGACAATGGTGCCTATCCAACACCACAGGAAGTCTGCTGATCCAACGCCGATTGGGTCCGCCTGAAATACTTATTGTTGTCGTGGATGTGTTTTGGCTGTATGCAGCCATTTCAAGCTCATTCTGCCATCAAGATCTTATCATATCTTCAATTTATACGGGTTATCGCCCATCCTTGGAGTTGTTAGTCCAGTGATAGTTTTGAGAACGTGATAGCGTTTTTCATGACTGCCAGACTTTTTTTCTTCAAACTATTCAATGGGCCATGGGAAAACTTGGTTGGAACTAAGTTTTTTATTCATAAGGAACTTTATATTAATATCGTGTTGTATAATTCATGAAACTTATTAGTGAAAACTGGTCGTGACGTCTTAACAATACCTTAGAACTAGAAATTGTGCTCCTGCCTTCTAACCGCTCGTATCCTTAAAACTCCTACTTGACTGCTTGTTCCTTTTTAATATCGTTCCTTAGCAAATACCGTTTTAGTTTCAATTTGCTTTTTGCAAAATTTGTAAAGGGATTATTTGTTGCTACTTTTATTTTTTTCTCGAAGGTATCGCTACCTTCGTAAGGATCTCAATACATTAGTGATACGAATAAGTATATTGATTGCCTCCCCATATCAACATCCATATCTCTTTCAGAGAGATTTAAGCCCAAAGAAATAGCAAAATTGCTTCGAAACCTGAAACTCGTTAAAACTCAAGGTTTCGATCGAACTCCCAACACGATCCGTAAGGCGAACAAACAGGCTCGAACCGTCTGTTGGTATGGTTACGTTAGTTCTTGAAAAACCCTTCGATACTATTTGGCTCCGAGGTCTTCTATATAAATTTATTGTTCTTGAGTTTTCACCATATTTGGTCAATCTGCTTTATTCCTTCCTTAACGGCAGAACATTCAACGTTAAAATACGAGAGACCAAATCTAGCTCCTACAGGGTACTAGCTGGAGTTCCTCAAGGTTCGTGTCTCAGTCCAACGTTATTCAACATTTTCACAGCAGACATGCCAGTATTAACCAACTACTCAATAGCCACTTTTACTGACGATACCTACTTATATGCAGCATCATTGGATCTGGGTGTGATCACTCGAATTCTCGAAAGAATGCTCAAGGAAGTCTTTCAGTATTTTCATCGATAGAAAATCAAATGAATATTGATAAGACCAAAGCGATATATTTCACAAAAAAGAGAGGCGCCAACAAACTTCCTGACCATGGTGCCACAGTATCACATGTTTAGGCCTTGTTCTGGACTAAAAAGTTAACACTCAGCGACCATATCGATTCCGTCCATGTGGAGATATCGAAAATCATTCGAGAATTGTACCCTCTCTGGAACCGGCAATCTGTATTGAATTATTAAAACAACATTTTATTAGTCAAAACTGTCCTATACCCTGTCTAAAACAACCTTTTGTGTTATCTAGAGCCCCAGCAGAGGGGCTTACTTGCAGCTTACTTGAAAAGCAGGATACAGTCATTGAAAAACATGTCTCAAAATAGCTCTAGATAAC
Organism: Stratiomys singularior; assembly: GCA_954870665.1. Lineage (NCBI taxonomy): Eukaryota > Metazoa > Arthropoda > Insecta > Diptera > Stratiomyidae > Stratiomys > Stratiomys singularior. The sequence goes on along the minus strand of OX940878.1, from coordinate 149,019,513 downwards.
CCGTTCCAAACCGTTCAACCCTTACAAGGAGTCCGGAGTTTCTTCTATCCTTTCCCTTCCGATACTTTCGCTTTGAGCTTCCAAATACCAGGACAACTTTATTAATTTAGGGTGTTTCAGTTCAAGTGATTGTGAGACTACAAATTAGTTCGAAGGAATTAATTCACCTGCATCAATGGCGCGACGGACCAAATCGGCCCTCCTGACAAGTCTAAAGTTGAAAACTTGATCGACTATTATTGTTTGAGTTTGAGTATGAAATGGTGTCCTGCCTTCATTGAAATGATGTCCTACCTGGCTTAAACGAAGGGGGGGGGGGGTGGGCTAAATGCCTAAAATGGCTAAAATATTTTATTTTATTTGTCAGGTTGCTGTTTGACAATAAACAGTTCCCTTTTTTTCATCCCAAAAGTTCAAATCGACAACAATGTGAACTTCGATTGCAAGCGCTGTAGTTTTAATACTGGTCTCTTTCCAAAAGGTTGACTTTTGCATTTAAATCCTTATAATTATAACATAATAATTCTATTCCTTCTAATACTACCGTGCCTTTTGTTGTTCCAACGATATAATTTCGATGAATAACTCAAAGGTTTGGATAACGTGGCCAACATGAAAGGAACGGTGTGAAACCAAAACGATTTTGTATCCTTTTTGAACTCAAAACCCTCGATGATTAGACGCAAAATGTCCTGGTGTAAATCTGAGCTTGACTGATACAAACTGAACCTCGTATAGTCACTTTGCATGTGTTGCTCAATACAATTGGAAGTTTGAACAATAAATATTGTTAAAAACCATCGAAATAGTGCCGTGAAAGCAAGATGTCTTTTTGTAAGCGTCAGAACTTGTAATCAATGGGTCATATACAATAGAAATTCCTTTTGTCGGATCCTTTCTTTCATAAATAATGATATTTACAAAGCCGTAAAACCGTAAAGGTGCATCAATCCTTCTATTCAAGTCTCTATAAAGAGACAATTCACTTGAAGATTCCGCAAATAACAGGAAGTATCTGAAAACCGCAGTTTCAACCTCTTTAAAAAAGATTCTTTTCGTTCTGAAGCGTGCAAACAACGACTTCCTCGAATTCAGTACGCTCCCAATATTCCATAATGATTTTATCTCTTGATACTTTATTTTATGAAAAAAAAAAAGGAAAAACAGAAAAAAATCCTTTCATATAAATTGAATTTGAGTTCATGTCGAACGCCACAACTGCCACTGATAATGTCCACACCCCCAGCGAGTTTCCACAGTCTTAATGTTGCGCGCATAAAAATTTATCACCCGACGCAATCTCCTGTAATAAATGCTATAAGTGAATATTAAAGGACTTACAGCCGCTCCTGGAAGTAATAACAGTAGACATTGCAGAGTAATGGAAGTAAATGATAGAGCTGGAGATGGTTTTTCATATTATTGCAAACAGGGACATAATAGCACGTGAAATATTGATGCAGGAATCCACACAAGTTCTCGGTTAAGACCGTTTACAATATTAATCTGGAATAAATATTGCGACGGCGGATGCCAAAAGAGGATGAAGGCGAGTTATCCCTTGTGCTGAGGGGGGATGTGATAAAGCAGTTTGATTGTCTTGAGCAAAGAAGACGATCCTACAAGCGAAAGACTACCGACAGTTGATTCCTGTTCATGGAAATCATCAGTAGGTTCACATAGGAACTTGTTGACTTGGAACGTCAGGACGCCATTTCCACGCATGACATGCACGCTCTCCCCGCTCCATCATACATTATAAATCTTCGTCATTTTTCAAATCTGCCGGAAAATACAACTTGTCGCATAATAAATAACCCAATTGGAACATAAAGACTTCCCCGGCACTATTGCCACCTTATCAAATTCAAATACGCTGGAGGCACTTTCTTCGCCCGGAAAACTCTCCGCCAAAGGCATCAAAATAAACATTTGTCTAAGGAAAAGCGAATCCAATTGAACGGAATTTTATTTATTTATCGTTCTTTGTCAATGTCAGAAATTAAATTATCATTTCTTCCCCCGAATAAATCAAGTCGACTTTGGCATCAGCCATTTTAGTCGTACTGCATCGTTTCGCGTCTTTTCTGTTGTCGTTTTCGCTCCCAGGCTACATTATTTTATCATAATGTTTGCACTGATAGGTCACCATTAGATGTGAAATTTTGCCATTACCCCTGCGACGATGCTGTGCCGTTGCGATTTAGTGGAGCAGTTGATTGATTGCTATAAAATATCAATTTTTTTTCTGCTTTCTCCCACAGCCAGGACCTACCTTGCTTCCTCGTGTGCACTTGTAGGACGCAACTGGAGGAGTCTTACAGCTGAGTAAGAAGTTGCTTCCTTGGCTGTTTTATTATTGAACGTTTACACGATTGATGTGAAATTGTTTAACTTTATTGTGCCCAATGTTTAATAATAAAATATATGAAATTTATTTTAAGGATGTGATTGATTAGCTCACTGGCTAGAAGGAATACAGCCAGACGATTCAGTAAAGTGTCACTACTTCGCATGGTGCATGATCCTTGGATTGATGTTAGCAAAATGTAGTTATCCGAGAAACAGCAAAGGATTCAAATGATGTGAAATGTTTCCTTGACATCAATTCCTGCGAAAGCTGTTTGTGCAGTGCGATTACATGGGAGGAATTTTCTGCTCCTGATTTTGATCAAGGGTAATCCTTGATTTTTTCATTGTCCATAGCACATTGTACATGCGAGAGAGTTGCTTGAGTTTGATGCTTCCTGACCATTGAACTCGTATGCCTGAGAGTCCCGAATTTTTAGTTTACATTAAAACAACCCCTAAATTGTTAACGAAAAGCCGATACTTTCTCAAAAATAAAGCCGTTTTGGGCCGTATATTAGTTTAGCGTTGTAGGCCCGTACCTGTGACGGAATGTGATGAAATTTTTGTCCACAACGATTGAAATTAACTGTTGAATAAAAGGAATAAGGTGACATTCAGTTACAACTAGATAAAGCTACAGCCAGCACTGCCCGAAAATCGTCTAAATGATTTCAAAAAACGTTTCCCGGATGAAAAATGACGTGATGTGCCCTGCGCGGTCGACCGGTTTAAGCAAATAAGTCATTCTTCTTTGGAGACATTTTAAGAAAAAAGGCTTCTAGAACAAAGAGGCTGGATTATTGCAGAAGCAAACGCGATACCTCGCGAAAAGTGTCAAAGCTGTTCATTGGTTCAGAAATCGACTCCAGCAATGCAGCTAACTCCAGCTCCAGCAATTGCAGCTTGCCTTGCCATCTTAAAGACATTGTTTTTCAAAATTTATAAGTTCAAAAGGGTATAAAATTGGAGCCAAGTTCTGCTGACTATAAAAGCAACAAAGCAAAATTTCTCAGAAAAATGCCCAAAATAATTTGTTTTTCTATAGCCTTTTTTGAGAATTTAAAAGCATTGTTGCATGCATGTTGGCGAAGAGAAACATTGACCATCCATTCAAAAACGTCAAAAATGGGTCTACATCCATAAAGGCATAAATTTGTTGTTTTAATACAATTTAGCTGGCAGAAAACTAAGTATCCTCGTAAGCCATATCTTAAAATAATATGTTTTCTCCACCTCTGCAAAGGAGACTTCTGTGATGACGATGGTCTTTTCACGTTTTCAAGTTCGGAAACGAAAAAAAAGTCGCACGGGGTCAAATCTGAGGTACACGATGGATGGAGTAACAGTTAGTAATCCGATTTGACCAATTAAGCTGTGACAGTGGCGGAGGAGTGACCTGAAGTGTTGTGACAGTGGAAGAGCACTTTTTTCTTCGCCAAACTGGGTCTTTTTTGTTCAATGCGGCATCGAATCGGCATAGTAGAGTGCTGAGACTGTTTTCCTTGCTCCAAGTAGTGCTGTAGACTTAGATCATTCCTTGCGAATCCCTTACAGCGGTAGCCATAATTGAACAGGCTTCGTCTTCTTTGAAGCACGTTTCCCGAGTGAAGTCAACTGTTAGAACTATCCTTTGGGCTCTGATGGGTACGAGTAGACCCATGTTTCGTTGATGGCCACAAAAAGATGCAGGAACTCCTTCAGTTTCCGCTTAAGCAAGATCAAATATTGCTCTGAAGTGGCTCTAAAGTGGTCGCGCCTAACGAGTCGACAGCTTTCTCATGCCCAAAACTTCATGCAGGATATGACACACGCGACCTTTTCTGATGCCGACTGTCTCGTGATCGTGAATTTGTCTCATATTATCTTCCTTGGAGGCCCATTTCGAGGCATTTGGACATGGTTCATTAAATCGACGAACAACCACGTTGAAACTCGTTAAACCAATTTTTCCCGGTCGCCATCGCAGGAGCAGAGACACCACACATAGCATCCAAGCGCGCTTTACTTTCTCTAAACGAATCACAGACCGCTTGCACATGCTGTCAAATAAACGAGAATATAATATCTGATGGTGGATTTCTCTTGCAACAGTGGTACCATCGGGTGGTGATGCTTGGTACTTATCAGACCGCACTCTTATAAAACATGCCACAAATGGGTATTTCATAGAAGCATTAATTTGTTGCCTTAATAGAATTAACCTAAAAAAACTAGGTATCCTGGTAGCGCGTGTGAGAAAATGGGGACAATTTTTTGAGGTACAGAAAGGCTGTTGTTGATCGACTTTGAAGAGCCTGGTTTTTCTCGAATTGGCAAGTGTCAATTCAAGTGATGAAGGACATATTTCCAAAAATATGCAGAAGGGCATTTAAGGATGGCTAACGCTCGACACTGTTATGGAATAAACGACCCAACAAAAGGTCGTTTCGCATCTTTTCTACTTTTACTTAAACAAAGCCCTAAATTATCAACTAAGAATTTTACAATGTTACAATTCCATCCATTTTCTTTTCATTGTGTATTTCTATTTTCGTTTCGCTAATTGTTTATTTTATAATGAAATATTTCCTTAAAAAAACTAAAAATTTTTCTCTGTGTATATTAATATAAGTATAGTTAACGCTGGTATTTTTTTTTTCTAGAAGTTTTTATTTATTTTTTTATTTGTTTTCATTTTTCCTCATTTCTTTTACTCATCTTCAATATTACAAGTATCTAGACGTAGAATATTATTTTCACATTTATAAATTTATAAATATATACCTTTTATTATTTTGTAATTCTATATAACAGTTTAATATTTCTCTTGTCTTGCGTCAGACAATACTTACTTAAGTAAATTAGGGAGGAAATTAATTAAAAATGTACACCTTCAAATGTAGAATGAAATGCAAAGTGCAATAGAAAAACTATTCGGAAGTTAACTATTTATCCTCATTATAGAACTTATTTGTTTTTACAACTTCAAATCTAGAAAACGTTTAGCGCTCGAGAATTCTTGTGCAGAAAGGGCAAAGGCGTGTGTTCCTCGACCACGTGGTATCGTTATGCAACGACGGCACAACACCAAACCGCAAACTTTCCCATTTATCACTATTTCGCCGGGTCCTCCGTGCCACGAATCCTTTCTGTACTGAATGTAAGTCTGGATTGCGGATTGTCAATGGTTGTGGAGCAGTGGATTCGCAACGTTCTCTATTTCCAACTGCCGCTACCACAAAATTTCCGCGGCAGAAAATAACACAACCGAGTCCTTCACGGGAGGAATTGCTGCAATTCGTCCGTTCGCGCAGATTTTTCCCAAATTTCTCGAACTCGAACAAACACTTCTCACTCACGACAGCCAGAATTTTTCCGTCTCTCCGGCAAGTCCCGTTCCAGTTCTTTTTTTCACCGAAAATGTCTTCGCAAACAAAAAATGTATTCAACGACCTGACATCTCGTTTGGTTGCCCACGTGTCTCGAGAGACTCACCATATCTGCAGGCCTGTAGGAGACTTGCCTACTTCAGGCCTGCGGTCATTACAACACCTACTCGAGCAGTTAAGTAACCCATCCTATAGTCCATATCTGATCCTTAGAGGGCAATAGTTACTCCCAAAAAGGGTGAACAGCTACATGAAAAAAAATATTCTGACTAAAAAGTCAAATGCCACTGTTGAGTCAATAATTCGGGTCTAATGAAAGACTAATTATAATAAATAGTTCTACAAAAGGTGCAAACAAATTTGAAAGGGTAAAGGTAGACATTTTTGAAAAGAAACTATAGTTTCAGGTTATTCTGAATCTTCACTCTTGCCATTCTGGCTTTCTCACGTCCTTTCGTGAGAGCACAGAAGCATAACAAACATGCAAACCAGTATAAAAATTCAATCTAACATGCAAAAATTTTGATTTTTGCTGCAGAAAGTTGTCCTTGCAATAGTGTCATACCTAAGAAAATATCTCTTCATTCGATTCAGGTTTAACAGAGTTGAATGAGTTCTTTTGAAGGAACTGAGTTTTACAAAATTTCAAATTTAAAAATTTAATCAGGGGATAGTAGTAAATTTTGATAATCTACATTTAGCTGAAAGTTTTAGACTTTGAACTAAAGAAGTTACTCCGAAAACTCCTGCTAATATTCGCTTAATCCTTTAGATGTGTTTCAAAGGGACAAGGGAAGCGATTCTATAGAATTAACATTGAATAGCTGCATTACATTAAATTCTCAGATATAACGGTAAAATATTCGAATCTTCATCATTACCATCAAATTAACGCAATTATCAGCATTTCCAAAGTCAAAAAATTCAGGACAATTTTTTCCCAGCAAGACGATTCACTCTGATTTACATTGAATCATGTAAAAATCAACCCTTGATATTGACCCCATGAAATCATTAATCAAAAGGGATATCTTCGAAAAGCATGCGGACAAATCCTTTCTGTTAAATATGTCCTACATGTAGTGTAATACCATCATTGTCCACACATTTCAAATTGAAATTCTGCTGTTGCTAAGAGATTTTAGTACTGTTGTCAGAGCAAAGGATAATATGAAAAAGCATCCAGTCATTATCGAAGCTATGTTGGCTGGTCAACTAAATTTCCTGTGATCATAAATTCACTACAACATACAACTCATAATGGTAGCAATGGCATTAAATTAAAATTTTATACTGTGCATGACATCAGGAAACTTAGGTGGGTATTTTTCATGGCTAAAAAGCAATTTTATCATTTTGTTCATTTCGTTGAAACTCCAGGATATGTCAGCAAGAGTTCCGGGAATTTCATTCCAATTTAGTTAATATGATTTTCAAGTATTTTTATTGTTTTTTTGAATCCTAGCATTAAATTTTATCATTGACTTTCATAAATCTAATAACACTCTAACTGTAAGTGATATTGGCTAACTTCATGATTGCGTGTCCTTAGGCAATGTTTTTCAATTAATTTTGTTTGTTTCAAGCATAGTTTGATTGCTTGTTAATTGTTTAGGTTGAAATTAATTGAGGGGTGGATCCTGGGGTTATTGCACATACAGAAACGCAAGACTAGTTTCAAAAATGAAACTTGCGGATCATAGCTGTCCTTTTTAAAAAAATTTTTTTCTATAAATTCAATTAAAATCTTCGCTCACCCATTGAAAACATATTTTCTATATGCTTAGGACATTGCTGGGTTTTGCTTGAAACGCGTTTCAGTTTTCTTGGCTATCCTTAGGTTATTGTGGAGGTTGACATATAGGAAGTGCCTTTATATAGGTGCTCGTTTTTGATGGGATTGAGATCTTATGTGAAGGGTTATTCATTCACTAGAGATACGACGGTTTTTCATTTAAGAAGGTCCCCAAGGCAGAACTTTGAAAGCGACATGTGTAGGATGCAATCAGGTAACACTAGTGAATACATAAATTCTCTCCATTTCTCTCTCTTGTTTTTCAACCACTCTCTCCGAGCTACGAAATTTAATGTCAGTCTAGTAAGCTTACAAAAAAGAACCCCCTTCCTGTTAGCGCGAGATTTGCATTGCACTGCGTTTGTTAAATACGTTCAAAATATATGATACTAATCCAATTATCAATAACCTAATGGAATACTTTAAAGGTGTATGTGTATGAGACCGGGAAATATGCTTAGGTGAATCTCGTTAATTTGAGAGGGAATTTATCTTGTAAACACCATATGTCCTCCAAAACACGTGGACATATAGTGTTTATTTTGGGAGAAAGTGAATTTGGATACGTACGAAATATAAGTTTGTATATAGGCAAGGACAGATATTATGGTTCGATCTGCTCACGAAAATTAAAATGAACATTGTTTTGTCTTGATCTTAGTCATTACTCGTAAGCATCTGCTGATCGCTTCCTCGGACACATTTAAGGCTTCTACTAATTGCCGTTGAATTTGAGTTAAGTCACAATCCAATAACGCATGGAACTCCTCTTCTTCGAAATTTGGTGATCTTCTAGCGCGCACACTGTCCTTCACATTGAAATTATCACTTTTGAATTATCTAAACTTTGTCTCGCTTGTCTTAATTGATGGAATTTGTCCACCATATGTTTTTACGAGCAAACGATGACATTCAACATTTTCTTTCTTTGGTTTATCAAGAAAAGCAATGCGTGCCGCAAACGCTCTTTTTCAGGCACGGAATTCGGCAGGATTGGTCAACTCGATAAAAGAAACACGTAATTTTTTCCGGACTCAACTTGTGTGACTTTGTCAGACGGTCGAAATGGTGTAAGTGTCAAATTAACACGCTTCGTACTTTTTGCTGGCGCCATCTCTTAGTAAAACCGGAAAAAACTCATGTATACACCTGGTGGACATTGTTGAAATGAGCATAAACAGACTCGGAATCCCTTGGGAAATAAAAACAACAAATACAGACGAAACAGGGAAGTAAAGCCAAATATTTTACAAAAACATGGGCGGCGCAGATGTGAGAAACGAAGCAATGGTGGGCTATGCAACCCGTAATATGTTACAAAACTGTAGAAAAGTTTTTCCTATCGTTAGTTGAAATGTCTTGCTTCAATGGATATATTGCATACAAAAAATAAAGGTATAACAGAATGGAGGAACTGGTATCTTCTACATCGGAAAGATCATGTTAGTCAAAATAAATTTTCTATCATTCCAACACGAATGAAAATCGATGTAAGAAAATTTTAGATTAGAAAATGCCATGTTGGCTAGAAAAAAGATGTTACAAACCAATCTGCATACTGGTATCGGAATTTTAAGGTAATTCTATGTAATCACAATGGTTCTCGAACGCTTCGAATTGTCACTTCAAACAAAATTTGACCTCTTTTTTTACTGTCAGGTTTACGCCACTCATATGACATGAACTTTAGAGATGGCGTGATTTTTAGGACAGACATTTCATAGTATGGATTTCTTAAACATTCTCATAAGCCGAAAACATTTGTTGATCTTATTCCCTTCAAAATAATCCCTTTCAGATACAATGCACATGCGCCAACGCTTTTTCCAATCCTCGAAGCAATTCTGATGAGGTATTTTCGGTATAGCCTTGAGCTCTTTCAGCGATGCAGTCTTAATCTTCTCAATCGTTGCAAATGTCCGTCCTTTTATAGGTTTCTTCAGTTTTCGGAACATGAAAAATTCACCTTGGGCCGAATCCGGTGAATATGGTCGCTGAGGCATGATTGTGGTACTATTCACGGCCCAAAAATCTCTCACAAGCAAAGATGAGTGAACAGGGGCATTATCGTGATGCAAAAACCATGAATTGTTTTTTCACTATGCTGCATGTTTTCTTGGTATTGCTTCTCGTAAGCGCCGCATGGCTTCAAATAATACTCATTATTGTCCTTACGACAATATAGTAAGAAATTCTGATGCCCTACGCCACGGTAATCGAAGAAAACAGAGAGCGAAACTTTGACATTTGATGGAACTTGGCGTGCTTGTTTTTTGTCTTGGCTCACCTGGGTTCATCACTTGCACTATTGGGCTTTGGATTCGATACCATAGCCATATACTCACGATTCGTTACCCATTATGAGACTTTTGAGCAAATGAGAATCATCATTGTCGTCTGTCAACAGCTCATGAGCGAAGCTAATGCGGCAATTCTTTTGGTTGAAATTAAGCAGTTTCGGAAAAAACTTTACTGACGCACTTCTCATGCCCAAAACGTTCAAAAACTTTTATGGCACGAGCAAAACGATATGTTGATATCCTCAACAACTTGTCTGAAAGTCATTCGACGGTTCTCAAAGACTGTTTAACTTCGCTGCTTAAACGTTTTCATCTGTTTTTCACGTGCTTGAGCGTCTAGAGCGAGGCTCGTCATTGATATCTTTCCGGCCATCTTGAAAGAGTTCGTACCACTTGTAAACATTTTTTTTTAGTCTAAACAGTTTTTCATTATGTCACTGTCAATATTTCAAGTGTATTGGAGCACTTAATTTTATTTTCTCACTAAATATGATGCAAATTCTTTGATCCATTTTTTGATTGCCAAAAATCGGCGAACACGCAAAACACTGCTAACCGTTATGCCTTTCACAAACAAACTAAACATATTATACTGCGAAAATTGTAAATATATGTTCATTTCGAGTGTAGGTACCAATATAAAAAAGTTAAAAACTCGATAAATGAATGTTTGTTGCAAGTCACCTTGCTTTTTGAACACAACTCGTATATGAATTGTTTATAAAAATTTTCGAAGAAACATAGGGCATATAATTTTTGTGTGCAACCACTACCATTAGTAATTTAAAAGAATTCTAATTGTATCAAAAATTGCTGCGAATTTAATTACTCCATTGAGCAATCCAGCAAAAATTTATGAAGTTTTAAACAATAAAACAGAATAAAGTAAATCAGATCATATTATCAAAATTATTCTCATCGAAGCAGCAAACACATAATAAATCGACGGCAATCTATTTTAAAGCATCAAAATTTATCGAATATCCGTAAAAGTTCTTCGAAACTTTCCCATGAGTTCATTTTCCAAATATTTAATCGTTGCATCGCTACTTGAATTTAATGAAATAGATTCGCTTTCACTCCAATAATTTCACATTAGGGATGAAATTGTTGTAGTAATGTGTAATTCAACGATTGGAATGAATTTAACAAGAATGTTGACTTTAATTCGGTGGAATGGTGTACTCGTATTAAAATCATGTAATTAGTACTGAAATCTTTTGGAGTTATTTTGAAATTAAATCAAATGGAAACAAGCGTTAATGCAGTAATTAAATTTTATATTATGTTTGATTGCTAGATTTAAGTAGTGACTTTGTTTACTGCTGGAAATTTCTGATTTATTCTGTTTTTATTAATTAATAATTGAATTAGTTGCCTGCATCTGTTGCGTGAAAATGAGCGTAAAGACTTTTCGAAGGATCTTAACACACTCTTTCTGTTTCATCGCAAACAGCCTTCCTTGATTCATGAGCCAGTAGACTGAGAAATAAATGAAGTCGAAAAGATATTGTTTTATCGAGCGTGGTACTGACCGTATGACATTATATCGTTATTTGAGGTTTACTATGCGACCGCAAATATATTTCAAAGCTTGGTGACAAATGGAACTGTGTCACTGAGAATAATTACCAAAGAGTACCAAAAAGTACAAGTTCAAATAGAATATAACTTATAACTCAATAATTTTTTTAGGGTATCCACTAATGCATGTATGACTTCCTTGATACGAATCAAACTAGCCGTTTTTTCTATTGTTGTTGTACATCCTCTTGAGTGGTTGTTGCATGGGGCTGAGTATCAAGCGTTGAGTATTAGAGTTTTCAAGTCCACTAGATCACCAGACAAGACTAGATGGGGTCATAATGAAATAACATAAAGTTGCCATAAATGCTCTGCCTGTTATTTAGGACAAATTTTGTCCCATAAACTAGTTATTTTGCCTTATAGTTATAAAGGAAACAGCCTGCAATTGAATTTCGAAAAGCTGAGGTGAGAGTGTTTCAATCAAGCTTTGTGGGTGTCGTTTCAGTTCTTTATATGCTCGTGCCAATATATTGGTATAAGTTATTACCGAACTCCTCCCTTTTGTCCTCCAGATCAAGCCCAGATCAATAACTTGGATGAGAAATGAGAATATGAAACAATATCGTTCTTCAGCTGTTTATTATATGGAATGACCTTTCTAGATCTTACATTAAAGGAAACTGTCAGGTACAAAAATTATGTAAACAATTTTTCAATTTTTTTTTCTACCTTAATATTAATTTGGTACAAATAACACATACCGACATGATTTTTGGTTTTTTAAATTTGATAAGTGACCTTAGCTAATACTGGCACGATGATTCTGAACGTGAATTTGGTTTGCGCCTATCACGTCGAGATTTTTCACAAAATTAAAAAAATCTTGTGAGACATTGTGTACTAAAGAAGTACCTTAACGATATTTCCTAAGTTACATTAAGATTATTTCTTGTATATAGAATACATCGATAGAAAATATTTTAGTATAATATAATATTTGTAATCGAATTCATTTTTTCTCCTTTTTCTTCACAAAATACTCCACGTGAGCAAATAAATAAAAGCTTCCTTTTAATTTTGTGTTTTATTTTCTTCCCTTTTTCTTTGCTGTTCTTCCCTTCTTCCTTGTTCTTCCCTTCTTTGCTGTTCTTCCCTTCTTCTTTGCTGTTGCTGCTTCGCTTAGATGCTCCTTGATTCTCGTGCCAATAAGTCTCCTCGTTTGCCCTATGTACACTTCGTTGCAGGTGGAACATTCTATGCGATAAACGCCAGATTTTTCCTGTGTTTCCCGTTTGTCCTTCGTTGATCCGAGTATGTTTTTAAGCTGGTTTTTGCTGCTTGATTCGGTTAGTTGCACGGAATTATGCCGATTGATTTTTCTTTTTATCCGAGTGCTGATACCTTCATGGTAGGTCAGTGCCTTCCAGTATATCCTTTCCGTGCTTGCATTTGGTAACGTTGATCGCTCCTGTCGCTGTCTGGTGTTGGGATTGTTCTCTGCGTGTGAGTTGCTTTTCGGTAGTTTTGAAGTGTACCGAAAAGCAACTCACACGCAGAGAACAATCCCGAGCACATCGAACCATTCACAACAACTAAAGGTCTCCCCATACAGAGCTGTGATTCACCGAATGCTCGATTTGCCGCTAAGTAAGGAAGCTAAAGAAAATGAATGGCAGTACATCGTTGAAACAGCGAGATTAAACGGATTCAAACGCTCGACGATCAGGAGAATGGCACAGAAGATCCAAAACACCAGACAGCGACAGGAGCGATCAACGTTACCAAATGCAAGCACGGAAAGGATATACTGGAAGGCACTGACCTACCATAAAGGTATCAGCACTCGGATAAAAAGAAAAATCAATCGGCATAATTCCGTGCAACTAACCGAATCAAGCAGCAAAAACCAGCTTAAAAACATACTCGGATCAACGAAGGACAAACGGGAAACACAGGAGAAATCTGGCGTTTATCGCATAGAATGTTCCACCTGCAACGAAGTGTACATAGGGCAAACGAGGAGACTTATTGGCACGAGAATCAAGGAGCATCTAAGCGAAGCAGCAACAGCAAAGAAGAAGGGAAGAACTTCAAATTTCAAGTCTGCGGTAGCGGAACATATGATCACGAAAGGGCACGACATAACAATGGGGGATGCAAAGGTCATCAAGGAAGCTAGGGACACACGTGAGTTGGATGTCATAGAAAGCCTCGCAATAAGCCGGGAGAAGAAAAAGCTGATGAACCAGGATGAGGGAAATTGCAGGTCATGGTTATTCCAACTAATTAAGTAACAATCTCTTTTCAAAACGTTGAAAAATGTAATTAAAAAATCTTTATCTGCTCATATCTTCACTAATTACCCGTTGAAAATTACGTTTTATTGCTTTTATTCGGTTAAGTACCTTTAGACCTGTTAGTATATAAGCTGAAATTGTTATAGAAATTAGTTAAGTCGCTGAAGAAGACCGAAAGATTACGGTCGAAAACCGGTTTCGAGAAAGAAAATAAAACACAAAATTAAAAGGAAGCTTTTATAATATAATGTTTATTTCATTTCAATGGCAACACCTTTTCATTTTTCGCATCTGTTGATGTCAACTTGACGTCATTACGAAAGGCACGAAATAGTTAGTTAGTGTCAGTTGTTTGTAGCATCGAGTGTTTTGTTTTCTGAGTGTTTAGTGCATCGTAATGTCATCAAGAGTGTGTAAAAACAGTCCTGATTCATTTTGCTCCGTTAAATGACGCTTTGCTATCGTTAAATCACCACACAGAGCTAACGATAGGAAAGCATATTCGAAACATAACAGAATTTATCAAGAAAGCTTATCACGCTTACTTTGGTGGAAAGCTTTGTGATCAGAACAAACCTTGGGCGCCACATAAAGTGTGCTGTCAGTGTGTCAAGCGAAGAAAATGGAGAAAGGGTACACGTAGATACTTTGGCATTCCTTTGGTATGGAAGGAACCAGATAACCATCGAGCTACCATGGAACCAGGAGATAACCATGGAACCCCAGAGAACCATCTCTTGTGATGTCAAGGGTTTCAATGCGAAAAATAAACATACTATACAGTATCCTGAATTACTGTCTGGTAAACGACCTCCATCTCATGGACTAGGAATTCTAATTTCTCCACCTTTTCTTCACACCATCCAACAGCAATTATCAGATGAAAGTTGGAACGAAAAAACCGATGAAGACAAATTAAAACCTGATATAGGCCAACCTCAACAGTTGCACAAAGGTAATACTTATGCTTCGGTGCCTGTTGCTCACTCCGTGCATCTTAAAGTAATATTTGAGAATCTTGAGCTGTTATTTATATAACAATATTGTTGGTAACTCTGTGGAGACCTCGAAATAATATCCATGTTTTTGGGTCAGCAAACCAGATTTAAAAAGTATCCATGTATTTTGTGCGGGTAGGACAGTCTAGCTTGAAATTTACATTAAATGAAGAGAGAATGGCCGCCTAGAGAAAGACTTGTACTGGGACAAAAAATTTTGCAGCGTGGTTCAATAGTTGACCCAAAATCAGTTCTTTTGCCTCCCCTTCACATAAAGTTAGGATCGATGTAGCAGTATGTCAAAGCTTTAAATAAAGAAGCTGACTGCTTTAAATACCTGTGCGACGAATTGCCTGCTCTATCTATAGCTAAACCTCAAGAAGAAATTTTCGTAGGCTCCCAAACTCGAACCTTAAAATCGGACAGATTGTTCCAGAATACAATGACGCAGGATGAATCTGAAGCAGCAAGTTTTTGTAGAAGTCATAGACGGTTTCTTGGAAACAACAAATCTCCAAAGAACAAAGAAATTTTAGCAAATATGGTCGAAAATGATAAAATTGCGAACTACGCTCATATTGCATCAAACTTCGTTTTCCGAATTTCTACGTTTACACTCTTTTCCTGAAAATTTTGGAGCTGTCTGCGAGGAACAGAGAGAGCTTCCTTCAAGACATAAAAGAGATGCAAAGACGTTTCAAAGAATGATGAGGTATTATAATGATGGCTGATTACTGCTGGGCCTTGAAGTCCCAGAAACATTCAATATAGTTTCAATAAATATTATCTTTGTATTTATGGCAGTTTCTATGAAAAATTTAAAACTGACTTTTTCTGAACCTAAGAACAGATTCGAGATCGGCGCACCCATTTACTATAGGACACCTATTAAACTTGAAAGACTTTTTCAGGAAAAAAATGTAGACCTGTATAATCTATGTTTAATCAACTCCTCATACAAAAAAAAACGAAAATTCTCTTTATTGAAACAGAAATAGTATTCCAATGAAACAGAAAACTATTCTATTCCTAATTGTGTTTTAGAGAAAAAATAAATACCTAATAACATCCTAGAAATCCTTTTTGAAGAATTGCGTCCGTGAGTATATCTGGTATAGATTGAACAGGTTTGGACGAATCCTTTCTGAAAATATTGCTCCTGTCATCAATAAAGCCCCTTTTACCTTGAAGCAATGTTCGTACTTATGTATCGTAAGCTCCTCCCAAATCCTCGATGTGATTGAGATCTGAGGAATGGGGTGGTGTATGCAACTTTTGGTTAGGACCGTACAACAATCAAATCTTGACATTGTGTAAATCGTTATCCTGCTGGAACCCAAACTTGCTACCAAACTCTAACAGCCTATCATTTGGCTTCATACTGATTTTCAAAATATCAAGATAACAATACTGATCCTCTGCTCAACTCATTACCCAGATCATTAGACAGTTTAACAGTTGGTGGCAGATTTTCCATGATGAAGGCAGTTCTGCTCCCGCCCACAATAATTTCCTTTCCTTGATCCCAAATATGCAGAACTTGCTTTAGCCCGAGAATAGCACATGTTCCCGGAACTCGAGAGGATCATTTACTCATTCGTAATACTGATCCCCTTTGTATATTTGTTTCTGATACGAATTGTTTCCTAATTGAAACTCGCCCGCGATTCCCATTCGTTTCCAATATTTTCTTAACTGTATCTTCGTGGAACCATTTCCAAACGTATATCCACAAGTTTCGCAAATTACCTTCTCCATTAGTCTTGGATTATTTTTCATGATCGCTTTGCAGGATGGACACAACAGGACCAGTTTCATCAATAACTGTACGACGTGCTGCTCTGAAGAGTTAATCTTACCCATTATTTTCCCTTATTCACGCATAGATTGCCTTCATCTTTTAGGTTAAATATGATTTTCTTTACTGTAACATTGATTTCGAACAACTCATATCTCATCGAAATAATGCCCTTCACAAACAGCTTAAAAAAATTTACCTCATTTCAAAAATTACCAAAAATTAGAAGAGAACTCTATTACAGTTTAAACGAAGGATGCCTTTTCATAGAACATTAAGTTGGCAACACATTTTAATGCTTCGGGACCGTAGTCTTTGATAGAGTGACAGTTGTCGTGACAGTGTTCCATTCAACATCGTAATCAACAATTAGACCTGCGCCTACCCACATTATTGAAAATTTTACGAAAGGATCTTGGTTTACAATTCGTGTAGGAATTGAAGCCGAATGATCACCGAGCACGGCGTAGATTCGATGTATGGAGCCAAGAAGATATTCCTGCAGAATCGGGATTTCATAAGGAATTCATAAGAAGATGAGCCTCATTTCTAGTTCAATGGCTACGTCAATAAACAATACTGCCACATGTGGGTTGATGAACAGTCGCGTTATGCAAACAACGTTACATTCGGAGAAAGTCAGTGTTTGATGTGTTTCTTGGACCGGTGGGATTATTTGCCCACATGTTTTCGAAAATGCTGCTCGGAATAAAATCAATGAGTTTCTCATTCCAGAATTGATATAGCCCCAATTATGATTAGAGTACCCGTAAGTTTAACCTCTTATTGGGACATCTTCCGTGCAATTTCTTGGTAATCAAAACGGATTATATTTCATTTCAAAGTTCCATGTCTCTAGTAAACCAACTTTCGATGATGAGACTGGACCCATTTTTCATCCCGTATAGGAAGAGCGAATAATTGACGCAAAAGCGACTATCCTCTGTACTGAGCAGTTGTCATACTGTCAGACATGACATTTGATTTGTGGCAAATTGTTTGGCAAGGTATTCATATGTTCTGAATAATTTTCCATAACAATGCTTTACTAATTCCGGATCTTCTTATGTTTTTGTTGTTTTCTTCGTTTCATAACTGCAAGAGAAAGGGAATCCTTGAGGTCTTCTAAGGGTACATTCCTCCTTCCCATACCTAGTAAAAAGTTGGAAAGAGTAATGGTAGTCACTAGATGGTAGATGGTAGATGGCTTCTGAACAGGTATTTCCTGAATCATTATGTGAATGGGCTTTGAAGGAGCTTTTTGTTTTGAGAGAGCTAGTTTTGTTCAAGGCTTGGAGATATTCGAATATCCAAGGGGATATTCATAGGGATTCATAGCAGGCCGTTATTTGTGGAACCTTACCAGGGATGAACTGTTGGTTCAACTTTCAAGTTTTCGTCGTATGTGTGCATATGCTAATTATGGCTTAACTCAGGTTGAAAAACCCAGTCGTCCTTAACATAAGGTACAGGCACTTCAACATATACAGGTTGAGTATATGTTGAAGAAGAAGAGAAGAATTGGGAGGTGTTGCCCTCTCAAGATCCGATTGGACGAGGGAACCCTTGGATAGTGGAGGACAGTGGATTGGGTAGTGGAGTCGACTTCTAGAGGAGTCAAGTCAAAGATTGATTATGTTGAAGTTCGTTTTGGTGTTGCCGCAGGCCAAAATTAACTCTGGGTAGCTTGGGTCCGCCGGGCCTTGCTTTGTGGGTCTCGAGGACGCGTTTCGGCTGCATACAGCCAGCATATTGATTATGTTGTATTCCTATATGCCATGCAGGCACTTATTGGCGTTCCGCCAGTGTAACTTGAGTTAACACGTAAAGGTTTATCTTAAAGGTGGCAGGGTGGTGTCCCTGTAGGGGTGCCTGAGTGGTTTTAGGGGTATTTTCTATGAGTTTCAAACATAAGGGATTTAACAAAATCATGGCAATATCAAGATAGTACCGGGGAATTGAACCCACATCTTCAATTCTGTCTTGGCTTGGAAAGAAGGTGAGATATAGAGTTTGATAATTAAGAAATTAATATAAGAAAGATGGTCGGTATGTGAAGTCAAATATAGTGAAAGTTTCTGAGCAGTAGCAGGTGATGTAGGCCGACCAATGCCTAGCTTGCAGGGGCTGCAGTTGAAGTCATTTTCAGACTGCAGAGTGGCGAAAATCCCAGTGGAGGTTTGATCTATACCATGGGTCGGGGGGCTATGATAGGTTACTGTCATTGCCCACAAGAAGGTTTGGGAACCTAATGTGGCTGAAACGTGTGGGTTACAAGCTTTAGAGTACTAGGGGGGTACTAGGAAAATACTAGAAAAGTTTTTCAACTTGGGATTTCTTTCTTGTGCAGAGAGGCGGTGGCTGACGCTGAAATTAACTCTGATCATTGGGTTAAGCACTCAAGGGAGACACTAACGTAAAACTTTGACAATCTTGTTCCATCTCTGCAACATCAAATTAAAACCATTGTTTACATGTATCATGCCAAAGAACATGTTCACCATAAGTTCGAACTATTCGGTATTAGTCAGCAGTATTTTTCTTCGAATAATCTCTATTCGGTGTAAATTTTGACGTTTTGACCACAAGAAGACAAGACTATGGTGAAATTTTTTGAATGCATTTTACAGAACCATGCAGATGTGACACTTCAAAGACTCCAGAGTTTCCAAAGGTCTGCATGGTGCAAACTCATTTCAACGAGAAACTCGGAGAAGAAAAGCATTTTCTATTTTCAAATTCTCAGGTGATGTTTTCCGATAGATCTTGCCTTGAAAGATATATTAACAAATATCTGTCATCAAGCATCTGGTTCATTATTTGTCAGTGGATCTAGTTTTAATTTTGTAGTAGTAGCTTGAGAGTAGCAGCACTGAGTTTTGCTGAAGATACATCCTTTGCGACATCTATTTGCACTTTTCTAACTAACAGTTTTCATTGCGGACACACAGTCATTGAGAATGTTTTGAATGCTTCCGAGCTGGTTTTGAAAATCAATTTTCCTCTGGAGGCTACAGGTTCATTAACTAACCTTAAATTTAACAAATATATGAAGGATAACAATCTCTAAATTTCCTAATGACTTACTCTAATTTAAAGTCCTTATCACTGCTGGAAACTTGACGAAACACCAACTACTTTGTATCAGCAATTATTATCGCCATCGTTGGTAACTTTTCCATTCCCATATTACTGTTTATTTGCCAATGAACGATAAACAATTCAACTTTAAACTTTCACCCCCTCTGCAATACAAGCAACACCACCCGTGCCAACTTAGTTTTATTTCAACATTACGTCGACATTCTCCTATTTAAAACAGCCCAAAAGCGTTGCTGTGTTGACTTCTGTCTGCTTGTTTGGCAGTATTACAACTTGTGATGTTTAACTACCCTCGAATCCTGGACGATAACAACAACAGTATGGGTATGCATGTTATGTAGCAGGACCAATTTCGAATAAGTGAAACAAGCTTGGTGAAACTTTGAAGCAATGTTGCTGTAGGTCAGACGATTGGCTAAGCGAATTTCGGATAAGTTAAATACAGAAGATTGCTTTGAAAGCTATAAAAGTTTCCCGGGGGTTACAACAAAACTGATCCCAAACGCTATTATTTTTTTTAACCGTTAACGATTTCATTCTCCTGATTACACCCCAACTGCAGACAAACGCCGAGGGTAAGTGTGAGAGAACATTTTTTGGGGGCTTGTAATACCAGCAATATAACTTTTAAGTATGATATTTTATGGCGGTTGGAGTTAGGCGGGAATATTTCATACACCTGATTATGAATTCCACAGAAAGGGTAGTTGCGAGTAATAAGCTCCATGGTTTTATTCTTGGACATCAGAAGCTGGTGTTTACGCAAAGCATATATATTATTTATTCAGTGGTAAGCTCAAAATAATAATCAGCCCCAGACCATCAATTTGCAGGAGTAAGTTAAAATAAAATGGTGTCGGAATCCTGAATAATTTTTCATGGTGTTGGAAGATTGTATTTGTTTTTGGCATGTGGCGAAGGCTCCACACCAAAGCAAAATTTCATCAGAACTTAAATAATGAACCAAGCACCAGACATACGTGTGAAATAATTTTCAATACCTTCAAATTAATATAAACACTACCTAGCAACCCTTCATTGCAACTATTGATTCACAGAAATTATTGACAAGGACTATTCGATTATGAGTTTAATTGAAAAATCGTATGGAAGAAATTATTTCAATTGGCATTGAAAATAAGAACGTTCCAGTCATCTAGAGTGTATTTTAAGCGAGTAAGATTTGCTTCAGTTTAAAAAAAATGATCCACTTAATCCGATGCACTAAACAAAAAGTTGTGCTCGTATACATCTTCGTTATTTAAGCGTAGTAGATATCCCACGTTCATCTACCCTTTCTTCAAAGATTGGAAATGAAAACTGTAGTGTCCGACTACCAGAACATAATCATTCTGGACTTCCCATTGTTCAAATCCTTTGTCAATATGAGAATGTTGGTTTTGATGTTCTTATTCTTATGACATGTTATGCCACGTTATTCCATATTATGCCACGAGAATCCTTTCTGCATGAAAAAGAAACGAGAGGAGAATTATGCTAGAAAGGGATCTGTCAATTCTTGATTTCTCTTGATGCTCAAGTAGACTTTAACTGTCAGGACTACCCGAGCATAATGTGCCATGCAATTCTATTTGTCAATCATATTTAGCATTATTTTGACCACCATTCCCAAGAAAAGCCGTGCTATTTCACTGAAGAGGCCAACACGTTGTTCACCCTATCTTTATACCACCTAAGCAGAAATTATGATATGCATCACCTAACTTTCCAATGCAAAACATACAGATGGGTATACGTCACCTATCAATCTCGTGCTAGATTTCAAGAGCTAAATCAAGCAGGAATCAATCTCACCATATACTCGATTGAATTATGTCCTCAAGTCAGGGGTCAGACGTATTCTAAGTCCATATTCTCTTGGTTTTCCGCTCCTAGAGTTGTTACCCTGCAGATCTCTCCTTCTTTTGTCTTAACTTCTGCCCAAGAAAGAGGGCGCTTTTCTGGAAAGAGGGCGATATATTTTGTCTCCGCGATCTACAACACCAACTTATCGGAGACTGTTCGATATTTGCATCTATTTTGCAATGCTCCTTTCACCTGTGGAAATCACATTCGGACTAACTCCTAGTTTAGAACGTTGTCCCATATTTCTCTTCCATGAAATAGAATAGACTGCACAGCCCTCATTAGAATAAATCTCATCTTGTTATCTTCGTGCCTATCAATAGGCTTTGTTGTTTCACTACTGGTTTTATGTCGACTAGTGCTTTCTTCTATATTGAAAGGCTTCCGCCATTGGATTATTTTCTTCATCGGGATTACTTTTCCAGATTTTTTCGAGTGTCCGCATAAACCCGTCAGCAGTGATTCTTACAGTTAAACCACATTAAGCAGGACATCAAGTTGAGGTTTCACAGTAGGCCAATTGTATGTCAACAAATTTAAGCTATTTGGAACCCACGACGTTTCCTCCAACGGCATTGAGTAACCAAAAATCACTTTGCAAACGTAAAATGGTCAAAGTATTCGAATTCTGGGGTGCTATGTCGTTCAACATGCCTGGTGACAAACTAGTGCAAAATAAGGTTATGTAAATCCAGGAAGAAATAGTATGTTTCGATTGAAAAGCTTAAAAACTTATGTTTAAACCTTGGTATCTCGTCAATACGTAGAGTTAAAGCTTAATTCTTAAAGCTGTCAAGGCGAAGCAACAAAAACCCGAAATTGCAACAAAATATTGTGATGTATTTTCAAAAAAAAACATACTTTAATTAAATATATTTAATAATTTATAATAAAATAATATTGGGGCAACCGATAGGTCACACCTGCAGCCAAAGATAGGAACAAGCTTAAAGAGAAAGGGTTTTTTGAAAATACAAAGACCGCATAATGGCGGCCAAAGGAAGTTACTTTTAACCGACTAGCTCACCACGCAGGCGTGGGGGTTAGGCTATTATTTAAGCCCTGATCCTTCCATGTCACATACACACACACACACACACAGAGAAAGAGCTTGCTCCTTCATATTAGATTAATAAATAAAAAAAAAGGATCAAATACCGAAGTATCAAACCACCTGTGAATTGTGCTGCGCTGATTCTGACCACCTCTGCTTCCTCTAGCACGAATCTCCACTCTGATTCTTCTCACTTCTGCTTCCTCCAACACGAATCTCCACCTCAGGTTGGTTTCGGGACTTCACTTGCTTCTGTTACGCTACCTCTGACCACTTATGCTTCCTCCAACACGAATCTCCACCTCAGGTTTGTTTCGGAACTTCACTTGCTTCTGCTGCGCTACCTCTGATAGTGCTTCCACTAGCACAAATCTCCACCTCAACTGGTTTCGGGACTTCACTTCCTGCTGCTGCACTACCTCTGGCCACCTCTGCTTTATTGCGGGACGCCAAGAAATTGCGCTGCGTCCTGAACACCTCTGCTGCCTGCTTACTATCTTCATGGCATCGATCTTATTGTTCTCTTGGGCTTTGTGATTTGGCGATACGAGGACTTCGCTTCTTCTATCCGTTGATACTCCGATACCTTCGTACTTCTATTGATACTTAGTTACGTGTGTGGTTCCGAACGTCTGAAATTAACGCGTAGAACAAACTCAACTGCTTTCGTTGTCTTATCTCTAACTTTATTTCGACTCAACTGCCGCTTATCCTTTACAATACATTTGCTTTTATACTTATGTCTAATCGCTAACTAAACAAATATTATTATTACGTGTTTTCGCCATTTTCGGGTCCTTTTGAAGTCTTATCTATTTAAGATACATCTTCTAATTTTAAAATCAACATCTTCTTTGTTCGTTTCAAATCTTACTTTAAATAAACATTACTTTGACCTTTTTCACGTTAGTATTCTAAAAGGCTATTCTAACAGGATTGTATGAAACTTCTGGTAATGATTTACATGTTTTTATAATCGCTGGTTTGGTTTGGCTGTTGGTTTGTTTACATAACAACTTTATTGATACTTCTACCCGTTGATTGATACTTCTATTGATTGATTGTCTCATAACTCACAACTTCTAATCTTTTTATAGCGATATGTACACAACAACCCTGTGAATCATATTAATAGAAATTTTTATCGGAAATAACTTCGAAGATATTTTTTTGATTTTTTTTGTTTGCTACTGGGAATGTTTTATTCTGAGACTTTTTTCTGACATTTTATTTTTAATGAGACTTTTTTTATTTGTTTTATTTTGTTTTGTTTGTTACTAATATTATTTAACTAAATATTACTTAGTACCTATATCTAACTATCAATGTTTTTATTTTAATTTTATTCTTACTTCTATTTCATCTCGTATGATTTTCTTTTAACTTAAAAATATGGATACATATCAAAAAACAACCAAAACAATAAATTTTTTATTCAAAATTAATTGTTATTTTACTTATTTATTCATTTATTTATATATATATAAATTTTTTTTGTTCGAAATACGTAACAGCGTAGCTACATGCAGCTCTAACACTATCAGTTGACTTCTACCAGACAGAGATAGAAATATAGATTTTGGTTTATTTTGCTATTTCACGCAAGAGCTTTAAGAGGGCTTTGCTTGTTTTAAAAAATATTCAATTATTTTTATTGAAAGGGGAATTTAGAGATGTTTGAACTTTTGGCGATATAATTACTTGTGCTATAACCTAACGACGTCACATTTAATAAAATCTATTATGTCCTGGTAATGATAGCCTTGAGCGTAATTGTCGTCCGTATCTTTCGAGGTGAAAACTATGATTCGAACCATAATATAGTCAAATTAATCTTTCGATGTCATGCATGGAAAACATATAATAAAAATGGTCCTTTACAAAAGATCATATATTGATCAGCTATAAAAGGACGTCATTTACTGGAAAGCTTGATAAGACTTTCAAAATTAAGTTGAAGTCCAAGTTCTAGAAAATGATTATTCGAGTATGGGTTACGGGGAGCTAGTTCGATTTAGCACTCATGCTCCATTCCTGTCTGTGAATGTTAAACACTCACCATAACCTAACACATCACTCTTTCTTTTCTAGGTTTCTAATTGGTTATTGATCTGAGGTTTGGGTATTTGCTGTTGTTTATTTCATTTGACATTTTGAGGATTTCCATGGTTCTGTTTGGACCCTCGTCTATTCTGTCAAATAGTTCCATTGCTCTGTCCAGAACGTATTTTTTGTCTGTGTTAAAACATAAGTCTTTGTTTATGTCCAGAAAATGATTGCAAGAAACAATAGAAACGAGTCAAGAAGAAGTGTGAGTGAAGTCAACATCCAATGAGTAGCAGCAGAAATAAAATGATAAAATACCTAGCGTAAGGGTCATGATTGGCTATTGATGCCTGACAATAAATGTCAAGCTGCGTTTATGGGAAAAATCAGGCATGCATTAAGATTAATAGACATATCAGGGCAAAAAATGAAATCTATTTTTTTTTGTATATCCGATTGGATTTCAAAACACAAATTTCTGGATTGAAAACGAAAGATCATTGACGAAAATATGCCGAAGCAGAGATATGAAAAGCTAGAGGAATGGATATAAGTTCTGGAATACAATATTCAAAAACGAAGGAGCAAACGAACGAAGTAGGACTGGTCAAAGAGTCGTTTATAATTGTTCTAGAGTATGTGACAGGCAAACTATCCATACAAACAATATGTAAAGCAGGGAGGCCTACAAATTGATAAGTTAAGAACAGAGGGCATAGCAAACGAGAAAAGCCCACCATGCTGGCTTAAAAGAAAATAAAACGCAGGAAGCAGAAGAAAAATGGACGACTCTATGTGCCTTGGCATATAACTTTAGAGCAATCCCTGTAACTCAGCCAAAGCAAATAGAAGGATTCAGCTCACCCATGAGACGTTCTTCTGGGGCCAGTTTGTGC
This sequence comes from Stratiomys singularior, assembly GCA_954870665.1. Taxonomy (NCBI): domain Eukaryota; kingdom Metazoa; phylum Arthropoda; class Insecta; order Diptera; family Stratiomyidae; genus Stratiomys; species Stratiomys singularior. The sequence continues at coordinate 148,994,114 of OX940878.1, read as the reverse complement.
TTGGGTAAACAGTCCTTTCTAATGTATAAAGCGATTATAAGCTTTATGTTTGTTGTGATTAATTATTTTCCATCCATCAACCTCAAATTTTAGAACTGTCAAAACTTAGTAATGAGGCGAAACTTGAAAGAGTGAAAGAGTAAAAGAATAAGAAAGCAATTGTACTGTAGAAAGGTAGAAATTGGCGTTCGAATTGCAAAAGAAAGTGTCTGTGAAAATTTGCCAAAATCAAGAAAGATATTGTAACTGCAAGAAAGGTTACGCCGTTCCTGAATTGTCGAGAACAGGCTATTCGCTTTTGATTATCCAAAACTGTGAAATAAAGGACGTCTGCAAAATACAAAACTGACTTATTTGATAAACTATTTGGCATCAAAGAAAAAACAATGTGAAATCTATTTGCTACCATTGTGAAACATAGGCCCATGACATAAATTGTGCTCTGGGGGATTAACTAATCTGAACATGAATGAGATCATATATCAATATGAAATCAATCAAAGGAAAACGACTCTAGGTACCCAAGTAGTTATAGTGTTCTCCTTTAATGGAGGGAATGTCTTATCTTCTCTGCAGAAAATTTGAATACCGCTGGTGACAATGAAACATACATTTGTGGTATTGATGTTAATACTTCATTTTATGATAGGTACCCATGTTTGCGCGTGATCTCTTACCAAATTGCCTTCTAGTATATTTTTGTCTTGAAATAAAGCGGTTCTACCACACTTCAAGGCAGAAGAAGCATCTTGGGCTTCGTTAAATTATTCCGAAAATAGCAAATTTCAAGCGGTTCGTTTTCTATGATTGCCAAAGAGGACACTACTAAAGGTGCCGTTGGGGTAGCATTTAAGACCCTTTGTAGGTGCCTTGTCTAATTAAAAATAAATAGGACTTGCAGGATGAGTGATGAATAGAATTATCTTAGAGTTTTCATAGGACTTTTGCATTGGTTTTGATATTGATTTAATGAGATTACTAATGAGACTATGATGTATATTGTTATTAAAGTTGGAAATGCGACCGAAATTTTTAGCCTGACGCCCATTTTTAATGAACTTAGCGAAGATTTATTAAAATTTTGAAATTTTTCACTGAAAATTACTTTAAAATATTATTCTATACTATGTATGGGAAAAGTGGAACGTCCGCGTAGTATTTTCAGCAAGTGTTTGGCATAGTATTTAATGTTCGTATGATAATATGCCTGTAAAAACTTAAATATACTTCGGAAGGTATTGATACCCCTTCTGGTACGGCTGTTACATAAAATTGTTTTATTTTATTGGCAAAGTCTACCAGCTCACAAATTCTACTTTTATGTCAAAGTCTGCCTGTTAGCAAATGAGATGAGGCAATCCTAATATCCCAGAAACCGTTCATGACTAAGAGTCCTTTATTCCATTTGCTCTGTGACTATATTGGCAAAAATAGTACAACCGAATTAACATAAATGCAATCAAAGCCGATGAATGCTTGCTATTGTTTCGCAAGGTTGCAAAGATTTCATCCTTAAAAAGTAAAATTGAATGTGTGATCGTCAACTGTACCTTGATATGCACTGAAAATCCATCAAGTTCGATGCATCAACTCATACATGCATGCTCTGTCTTGAATATGCAATCTTGATATAATAATATATTTATTTGAAACAACTTGGACAACAGCTGTTTCAAATAATAAACTTCGCTTTTGCAAGTGACGCGTGAAAATAGAACTGCATTCACACAGATGCATATTGGTTCAATAAACGTAACAAGCTTACTTCAGTCTAAACAATTAAAAATTTAAAATGGTTCAATAAAAATTCTCTCACGAAGAGAAAACAAAAACCTAATCAGGGCTTTATTGTTTCCTCAAAAAATAGGTTCCTTAAAAAGCTGACGAGCTCTTACGAATGTTCGAACTACAGGATTTGCAGTATTTTGGTCGTTTCAAAGTAGTTTTATACAAACGACAAAAAGGATATATATAAGTACTAACTCAAATATACTTCAACAAAACAATTTGAACATGATGTCCTATAGCTGGGAATGGAAAAACTTTATGAAGGTACTCACCATAAATATTTCAGTCACTACTCAAAAAGTGGAACCTATTATACAATACGAGTTTCACAAGGGAAATTTTCAAAAAAAAATAGTTCCATCAAGCACCCAAATAAATCAAGGATATAGTTGGGTCACTTTAGATCCGACCGTTTCACAATAGATTTTAACAACACATAAACACTGTTGAGTGCTTTGTTGAAGGAGCAAAGGTAAGGATATTATAGGTCAACAATTTCCTGAATTCTATATGAGTAAGTGTACGATACTTTGCTATGGTCAATCATGCGAAAATGGTGTTTGAACGTTTCGTTTATGCTTGATTCCGTTGAAAAGTTAGAGAGAAAGCAACCGGAGATTTGCAGAAACGCAATCTTGAACATACATATGTCATACACGAAAATGTTACAAGCTGCTTAGGTCCTATAAATTCTATTCAGTGCTGATTTTATGGGCACGAAAAAAGAGTCATTAGAAAAGTTCCCATCTTGATACAGATAATTTTCGCATCCTAATAGGAATCGCTGATAAATACAACGTAAAAAATCATCGGTTGGCGAGGAAGGGTGTTCAACACACTTAAAATTCCATGCAAGTCGGTTTCAAATCATATACAAGGACATCTACTTCTAATTTCGTACGGACAGGCACGTTCACTTATTGATTTATTCAAATTTATGTATTTGCCAGTCTTCGAAGTTTATTTTCTCGGGCATTATTAATTTAAAGCAGAGCCTTTTCGAATGGGCTTGGAATATTCCATTCTATCAAAGAAATGCTTTGATTAAACCCTGCATGATGTCAGAATGGTTTCCGGGAAAATGTGATTTTGAACATGTCACCAATAATTTTTTGGATTTTCGAGTTATCAGAGTGATTTTGTTATCAATTTTTGTGTGAGAGACATTTGTTTCCCCCATTAAAGAAAGAAAAAGATGATAGTTCTTACTATTGAAGGCAAAATTAGAGACGTCAGCAAGAATTAAATACAAAGAGGATTGTGTTGTCGGAGAGCAAATACATAGTCTGCCAATAATTTACCATTGCGTATCAATTATGATCCTGAGGCGGATAATTTAAGCGAAGCTAGTGGGTGATCAATGGTGGATTCGATACAACCATGAGCTGTATGAAATTTTCACGAGCCAGGTGTCTCAACGATTCTAGGACTGCGGAAGCTGCAATGAGCTGGCCCTGTCTCTCGTCTGGACGAACAATGCTTACCCACAAAGGTATATGTTGGGAGAACTGAATTGCGGAGATCAATAAGGAAGCACAGAAAACGGAAGTCTGGCTCTATTGACGAAGAGAGTTCTTCGCTGCTCGGATTTCGAAATCGGAGGATGCGGTGAATGGACCGAAAGAGTTGGGGGCGTTTGTTGTAGGAAGTGAATTTCCCAGAGGGGTTGTAATGCTGCTCAAGAAAAATATAGAGAATCAATTATGAAATGCTTTGAACAAAAAAAAAATGCTGAATTTCTGCTTAAAATAAAAATAAGAACAGACAAGAACTACAAAATAAGACGATTTTTTCAGGCTCACTGCTGAAATCGGCTTAAATGATTGAAAGTGATCCATGTTATTTTCATTTTATTAGTTCAGAACCTCGTTTCGCGGGCAAGAACAAGAAGAGAAAACAAATTCTAGCCAACGTATCTCCAGATAAATTTTTTCAAGATTGATATTATTTGATTCTAGCCATGACTTGCAGTTGGAGGCTCTTTGTTTTTCAAACTCAAATCTATACAACCCTAAAATATAGTAAATTAAAGTAATTTTTCTCTTATAAATTGAGGAAAGTGGATTTCAACTTGATCCCATGCGATATCGGTGGGTTACAAAGTAAATGAACTCGTGTGGCGCGAATGGCTCATATTCTTGGGTCAATCTGGTCTCTGATTTTTTGAATCATTTTCTAGTTTAAAGGTTTCACCGGCAGGTAAAAATGGTTTAAATTTAAGCTTTGTTCGAATTTTTTTATATCACTTCACTCGAAACATACATATCAACCATTTATTCATTATTTTGTTAGGAAATACTTTGTAGCAAGAACCGAAAGACCAAAAATATGTGCGCTGTAATGCATTGAGCAGAAATCAATTTTGACAAGCTCTTTCAAGATTATGTCGTGTGTCCTAATTAGACTAGCAATCTCCGGGCTCGTTCACCTTCATTATCACAGAGCGAGAGTTCTTCATCTCTCCTCACAAGAATCAGCATCCATATCTTCTTCCCCCTCTGGCCCTAAATCCTCCTTCGCTCCTTAGCAAGGAGCACAATAGGCTCCGTATCCACGGTAACTAACTCAGGGACGGAATATCGGAGCGCCTTTTCTTTGCTCCTGCACCAATATTTTTTGGTTCAGCTTTTGGTTCATGCTCTCATCATTCCAATGCAATCATTGTTGTGCACGTACGCTCTGATTTGAGAAACTCATCTGCAAGTCAATCATCAAGACAAAAATTTTCTCGTATTCTTGGACTAGACAGTTACTTTGCCAATCTAGATAGTTTCAACGAGGAATTGATATGATTTGAATGATTATCTAAATTTTGAGGCGCAAAGTTAAGCCTATATCACACACTCACTCCTTGGACGCATTGCAATACCTAATCTTAGTACGTACTTGCTCGACAGTGCATCTACCGACTAATGACACGACGTCATCGGCAAAGCCAATCAAACGTGAATCATCCCGTAATTGCAGCCTAAAAAACTTGTCATACGAATGATTAAATAGGTCTGGATCAAAACTAGAACCTTGCACCTCGTGTCATGTCACATTGATTTTCGTCGATAAAGTTCTTGAGGTAGTCCCTCAATATATGAATTGAATAGCTCGGCAATTTTAAAGATTCTGGGGTCCCGACAATATCAGTTCGTCTTTCGAGATACAGGGTGTCAATTTAAGCGTCAGAAGAAGTAGTAATTGTAGTTGTAGTAGTAGTAGTAGTAGTAGTAGTAGTAATAATAGCGCACCAGTGTCCGTTCGACTGGGTTCCCCACTTCAACGATTGCGCAAATCCTGGATCATTCAGCCTGGAAACCTTACTTCGGAGGAGATTTACAGTGTTATCATAAATAATGATGTCAATAATAAAAAAATTTTTTTTTTGTTTTTTGGTTGGATGGTGAAGTCTATTCCTACGGTGACTGTTGGACTCAACTGGCAGTGGCAACTGGACACTGACTAAATAACTCCCCTGTTACATCGAGAACAAAGCCTGGAATTGTATTTTGCATTATTTCGTGCAAGGCCTTTCTTGGCTAACGGTAAAGCTGGTCTTTCTTAACAACATCTTCGGCTTAGGGATATCCTTTATTAAACAGGGAGGGTTGGAAAAGAAAGTCAGTACATTTCCCTTTGCGCGGACAAGCGATCAAAAGTGCACTTCTTTATTTAAAGGTTTGCGAAAAAGTTCCATATGTCCTTTAGTGCAAAGCATTTTTTCAATCAAGTTATCTGGAAGGAACTCGCCCATTCTCTCCTCAAGGTGTAAATGATGAGTCCCCACACCTTTCATATGTGAAAAATGTGTGGCAAGCGTTTCTCGTTATCTTCAGCTTCATACACGTGCTCGCTCAACTAAGTGGCTTGTACGAAGGAGCACGTAGTTATCGGTCCCTCCATGCTTTCGGTTGAACCAGGACGGCAGATCTCTTATTAGGCTCACCGTCCATCCATTAGTTTGAGTCCTTACGTCTAACTAAGTGGTTCCTTCGAGTAAACAGGATCCCCCTCTTTTATCAGAGAGACATTCCTTGCACTTTCAAGTAACCTATGACGCCCCTCTTTTTGAGATGAATGTAATGTGACACCCAATTTCAATTTTCTTATTATGTTTTTACAATATTCCCAGGAGAAAACACGCCATTTACTATTGGCCAATAGTGCCAATACTATTTTCCACATTATCGAAGAATATCAATTTCTCATTCCTAGTCACACTCTTTTGAATTTGTTGCAAATTTAGTGCATAAGGCACACGGTTCCCATGTTTTTGTATTTTTTTCTTGGGCTTAAATCGATTTTTAATTGAGATGAATTGATTTTGAATTGAATGAATTTTCGACTCTATACCCACATGTCTGAATACAAATTTGTGTATACTACTGTGTCCAAAAAATAAGATGACATTGTATTTATTTTGAAAATTCTTTATTTATTCTTCCAAATCAATTTCATCCCCTTCAAAGTAATCCACTCCCGATGCAATGCACTTATGCCAACGGATTTTCCAATCTTCGAAACACTATTTGTAGTCACTTTCCGGAATGGCCTTCAGTTCCATTTTCGCTGCGGCTTGAATCTCGTCTTTCGTATCAAAACGGTGTTCCCGGAGCAGTCTTTTGTTCAGAAGTCGCACGGCGCCAGATCAGGTGAATACGGTGGTTGCGGAACGATATGGGTTGAGTTTTTGGCGAAATGATCACGGATTATGAGTGCAGTATGGGATGGTGCATTATCGTGGTGTAAAAGCCAAGAATTGTCTTTCCACAATTCCGGCCTTTTTAGGCAGATAGCGTTACGCGAACGACGCATAACCTTCAAATAATATTCCTTGTTGACTGTTTGGCCCGGCGGAAAGAATTCATAATGCACAACACGACGATAATCGAAGAAAACAGTCAACATGACCTTGATTTTTGACCGACTTTGGCGCGATTTTTTTGGTTTCGGCTCCCCTTTGGCACGATATTCGCTCGTTTGATCGGTTATTTCGAGGTCGTAAGCATAGACCGAAGTCTCGTCTCCAGTGATAATGCGTTCCATCTTGTCCTGATAGTCAGAAAGCATCATTTCACTCACTTGAACGCGACGCCTGTTTTCCAAAAAATTCAATATTTTCGGTACTAGTCGAGATTTGACGCGCTTGAGACCCAAAACATCCTTTAAAATGGTGTTGACCGAGCCTTTCGATATGCCAACCTCATCAGCAAGGTCTCAAATCGTTAAATGCGGTTTTTCAACACCATATCTTTGATTTGTTGGACGTGAGCTACGTCGGTTAAGGTTGCCCAGGACGCTCTTCGTCTTCGACATGTTCACGGCCGGCCTGGAACTCACTATACCACTATAAACGACGCCCATCTCAAACACTAATGAATATTTTGACATGCAAATTTGACATAGATGTCACTGACAGTACAACCAACCTAAAAAACAAAAATAATTCTCCAAATCCTTCAACGCGCGCAGTTTAAATTCAAATGTCACCTTATTTTTTGGACGCAGTAGTATATATAAAATAAAAAGGAAAAATCGGAGCCATTCGTTATTTAAATGATTTGTCAGCCTATTAATAGGTAATTGACATTCTGAGCCAACTAACTAATTGATGCACTTCATTTTTTTGATTTTTTTTATTTTGGTTGATTTTTGTTAAAAGCTAAGCGGACTACGGTATACTCCTTGACATAATCATTATAGTAAACGCTCAAGGTTTTGTTTATTAAATTGAATATTGAGATACCTGGCCTTTTTGAAGCTACTGAAATGTTGTGTAATGAAATATTGTGAAAACTTCGGAACGATCAGGACCATTTTCTGAAAATGGAACAAATTGATTTGTCCTTCCAATTTGACATCAGAAAAATCAATGTCAAAAGACTAAAATTAAAAATAAACATGAAAGGAAGACTTTAATTTTTCTCCTTTTCCCTATGGTAATGTTGGTTCCTTTTGGTAGTTGATCAAGGCTACTTATACCATCAATGTTGGACTCCCAATGACTCGAACCTCCTAGACTGCTGAAGAAAAAAAATACTGACTAAACAGACTACCCGAGTCAGTCGAACTTCTTTTTTGAGCCTTATTGCGGATTCGGATTGCAGAAATTCCTGCTCTAACGCGAAAATAAGCAGGAAGCAAATTGCTTATAAAAAATCCCTTCATCTTCAGCGTCTCTAGCTAATCAAGAACATTTTTTTTGTCGTTAGGATCGCCCGAGTATAATACACAACCTAGTTTTATTTTTTCAGCCAAATTCAGCACTCTTCAAACAAGCTTTCTGCGGTTATTTGCGTTCTATGTTATAGTTCATTCTAACAAATAAAAAGCCTTAAAAATCGCAATTAGTTGAGAAGTGCTGACGTGCTGATCAACGATCCTTGGTATGAAATGATGAGTCAATATTAGTATCAAGAATCATTGTAGCAGTTTGATCGATGTTTTGGTTGGAAAATTAATAGTGTTTAGGAAAATATTGAAATCTTCCAAAATTCACTCCTGTTTAATATTCAACAAAGTTTTTGAGACGAATAGTTTCACTATAGAACTAGGGCTGTAGGGCAGGTCAATTCATCTGATTGCTGATCATGCGACGCCATAATGGCAAATTCAAATATCACTTTTAGCAGCAAAACCCTTACGTGGCTTATGTTGCACATAAATGCAGTATTCTATCAACTGAATTCGACACAGTTGTATATAATACCATCCTGAATTCGACACAGTTGTTGTTATCACGGATCTTTTTCTTTTCAATTTAGATCCGCTTTCCCTTCCGTTCCTTTGGTGGTGGGCTTTTTTAAGCCTCATTTTTGATACATTGGAATACTGAAACTTTTTTTCGAGCTCGCCATGTATTACTTTAGAAATCTGGTGCCCTGTCTGCCACTTGTCAGTCTTGTGTGAAATATTGAATTTTTTCGGGTTATCAATCGCTTACGAGCCGGCTGCACTGGGGTTTGCCCATTTTTGCTATGCAAACCTTTTTAATTGGACGGTTATAGCAGGTTAATATTATTATATCTCGCATTCCTTGCATCCATTTATCACTCCTTATTTGACCAAGCTTCCAACGAAAAAAGGAGACAATATTAAAAATTTCATTGCTATGGTTATAAGAGAACTCTCATTTTTCTGTAACACGAATATAGTTCATAATTAGTTTACAGCCTGACAAACTGACTGCAATTAGCTGTTCAGTTTTGCAACAATAAAGTCCTGCGATAAATCCCTTCAAACTCAATGTGCGAACTTGTTTTAACTACAAAATTGCCAGAAAATATGTTTTATCCAAACTGCAAACACTCCAAACCTGTAGACTAAGTGGCATTCAGTTAAGCATGCAATTGTTTCAGGTTTTCCACTTGTTTTCAAAGCCTCTTCAGCAATCAAAGAAATGAAACCGAGTACCGTTACGACGGCTCGGAAAAGTGAAATGAATGGAAACCACTCAGTGCTGATTGTAAGCGGAAAACAAGTTCTTCCAATATATTTTATTTGTTCGCTTCAAAAACTTTTATTAGTACTATCGTATTGATATCTGTATGAAGTATTTTGTATCCTTTCAAAATTTGCCTCCCGTTGATTCCCGTTGGCTTGTGAACGTACAGCAATCATCTCTACCTTCGCCGCGACTGCTCCTTTTCCCAGCAGATGTATATTTTCATGTGTGCGTGTGTATTTGTGCATGTATATGAGTGCACATCCTCGACGATAACTCGTCTCTGGGTCAGGAGTTTACTCAGGCATTGAGCGCCCGCTTACAGAGAGAAGGGAATATTTTCAAATCAACTGATAAGACCTCGTCTCCTGTTCGTTTCTATTCCATATCATTTGAAAACAGAACATTCCCTAAGGATAACAGTAGTAGTATTGCTCAGTTTTTCCATTTTGAGGGTTTGTTTATGCTTTATCGGCAAACAATTCCAGTGTTCGGATTCATTTATTCGATAAGTTGCTTTGCCACCACGTAAACATTCTCTGCAGCGTCAGGGCACCGTGGTATGTTGTGAACATGTTCACTACGTGCGAGAGTACCGGATATGCGTTATGTGTCGTCAAGGATATGGCAGTATTGCCAATCTAAAGGCGAATACTAAGTATGTACACACAACTGTAACGGGTGACATGCCAGAGCCTAATAATACAGAAATCGATTTGTCTTGCTTCGAGGAATCCTCTCAATCATGATATGTATTTTCTCCTTGCGTTTGCATTCATTTTTTCCGTTTTTATATTTTTGCTTTCGAAGGAATTATCATAAAACTTTATCCTACACATACTGCTGTAAATTCTGTAAAAAGCGTTGCATATGTGTACCTTACTTATATTGTAAAGCAATGTTCCATTCTCCATTGGATGTGTTGCAAGATAAACACCTATTCGTCCTTTATGCCAATGAGCTGATTCAACTCACACTTATTTGTGCTTTTGAAATCGATTCCCAAGGAAGTGGTCTCCATATAAAATTTATTATGTTTCAATCCACGGTTCATTACGAAAAGTTCCAAAATCAGTAACAGTTTGGTATTCAATCAAAATTAAGAATCGATTGCGATTCGGCATGCGATTTTGAAGTGCATGGGTCGGATTATACACAACATCCTTTTCGATTGCATTTTTTGAGTGTTGAAGTCTTGGTTATGGGAATATCAAATTTAATGTTAACAAACAAATGAATTGATTAGCCGAGCAAATACTCGTTGTATCCATGTTAGTGATTTGCACGGTTCCCAAAAATCTCCGCGTTTGGACTATTGCGATATGCAATCGACAAATCAGTGCTTTCAAATTATCTCAATTGATTAGAGAAGATAAAATAGAGCCATTCCATAGTGCCTGCTATGGTCGGATACATAGAACAGTGTTTTTCTGTCGAGCAGCAACACAACTTAGAGCTAAAATTAAGAGCAGAAATTTTTTGCAGGTTAACCTAATTTGAACATAGCCTGATTAGACATAACCTAACTTGAGCATACAAAATTTGGCGGTTAAATTACGGTACTGGAGACGAGCATTATATTTTTCACTAAAAGCAATTTAATGGTATTTTAATTATAATTTTAGTTGAAATTATTTTATATTAATAAATTAATAAATAAATATTTATTAATAAAATAAATAAATATTAAATAATAAAATAAATAATAATAATTTATTTAATAAAATAAATAAAAATAAATAAATATTTATTAATAAATATTAACTTGTCGATGAATAGACAAGATTGTTCGAACTCAATTCAACTACAGCTCCGATTGGATAACCTCAATAATGTGCGACGATTTGAATTGCGTCCTAGCGTGAAAAAATGTTAAATAAGTATTTGCATGTGGTTGGATGAAAAAAAGGACTCTTAATATTTACAGATCTGGATGAATCCTCATTTTGCATATCACACCATTCAACAATGGTAACGAAAGAAACTCAGACTAGGAATTATTACTATGAAGTTGAGGCAGATAAAATGTTGACCGTTGTAATGCCATGAAGTCAGCTGCGACTTGTGTGCATACAACTGTCACCAGGCGGCATTACTGATAAGATATATTGGAGCACAGATACTGTTTTCTTCGCTTATGGCAATATTTTGGTTTTGCTCTTCGTTTTCATGGGAGAAAGCCTAAAAAGTACATGGAAACACGTCGAAAATGGCTACTTTCCCGTAATGAATTTATTCTATTCTAATTTATTCTATTTACTGTAATAGAAGATAATTAGGGTAATCAATAGGGTATTTAAATCTGATTGGGGAACGAGCGAATCGCTCTGCGCAGGTGGAGAAAACTTCTATCCCTAAATTGTATGCAGTATGTATAACTGGATTTCGGCTCCCGTTAAACCATCCTTCGGGAAAATAAAGCGTTGACAATTCGAAAATTTAATATCCCTTGTGGCATCTTGAAAACGTGAAACAGCTTGACAAGTATGATTTGCATGCTTCTACCGAGAAATGCATGACCTGTCAACCGGGCACTCCCAGTTTGCGTCTCACCCACAACAGAAACGGACCTTTCTTCCACAGATTTTTACCCTATGATAAAAAAAGATACTATTATGGATACGATAATACTGTTGCCCATCAAGCCAATGACTAAACAACGAAGAGCTTCGAAGGCCAATTCTGAAATCAATCCTACAATAAAAGACAAGAACGGTGACTCTATGTTCGTAGGTAACTGCTGTCAAATAGTATTTGTTCTTACAACCTAGGGATACCACAAAATGCTGAAACAAAATGGCAAAACTTCGCGCTTTATTAGATAAAATGCACCAGAAATCGCCGGTTCAACAACGCAAAAACTTATCAATAGAAAAAAAAAAACACATGAAAATTAAAGGAGTCACGCTTCTAAATTTTCTCATCAACCTTATTTGTCAGATCTCTCATCAACAGATGGAAAACCATTTATTAAAAAATTTGGATGACTTTATAGCGCGAAAACAATTTAAAAGTGAAACGACGGTCAAAAATGCCATCAAAAATTTGTTGTATACCCTTGCAAACTGATGTAAGTACTACAAGAAGTTGTATATAGTCCGTCCATGACATTCATTTGCGCGATGTTTGCCTAAACTGATTTAATTTTAATACATCCTTAGAGGGAAAACTCACTCAGATAGACAACTCCCTCAGTGGGACAATGAAAAGGGCTACATAATCAGCACTGTAATCGTATAAGGTAGAATCGCAACAACAACAACAACGGGTACTCATTAATGCAATCCTGATAATCCTAGAGAACAAACAAAATCTTCAAAGGAAAAACTATTACTCCGAAAACCTCTCCCCTCCAATGTAGTATACTTGATGTTTTTGAATCGAGTTGTCGAATCACTCCAAAGACGAGCTTGTTGATGATTCCATTTTCAAACATTACTATATCACCCGAACTATTGAAATAAGGAACACAAAGGTGCAGACTGACATGGCGCTACCGCTTTTATTGAGCCTTGCCCTGCTGTATGTGACAAACGTCTAGGTTAAACAGCCACGACGTTCAGTCATACAATCCATGCAGCAGTTTTCCATAATTTCCAGTTGAGTCCTGCCGACGCTTCCTGGGTTATTTCACTGGTCACCCTACCTCCTTTTCTTGGTCTTTCCGTTGGTCCTTGGTCATGTCCGTTTCTACGAGCCTCCCAGTTATGGTGGTTATTAAATGGTTCTTCTGGGCTTTCAGTGTCAGAACACCTAGTCATGGTAAGTAACTTCGTGGGAAGTTATCAACTCCAAGCAAGATCCTAACCAGATCACCAGATCAGACCACGGAACGAGGTGGCTCTAACGTACCTTAAGGCTGTAAGTTCTGTAGTCTACTGCCTCGTCAGACTTATACCAAAACGACTTGACATTGGGAGAGACTTTCAATACAGCTCTTGGTAGACAGAGTCAATTTCACTGCAAGAATTATGGAATTTTTTGACTTTTACGCTGGGAGTTGGGACAAAATGAGAAGCAGAATATACAAATTGAACGGGTTGTAGGCCATTGATGACCTCACGTCACATTAAGTTTTGAAGAAGAAACTGAATTTATATCAGGACTCGGTGTAATTTCGGGAGCTCAAGTTTTGATTAAAGATAATGAAGTTAACCGACCGCGCTCCTTTGTGTGGAAAGGTTTTTTTTGTCAAGTTAACCTGAATGCATGGTCTTTGACTGGGCTTTGAATATTTTTACTTCAAATTAGGTGCGATTGATAATGAGGTCAGAACGTGAAAGAGTTTACCACGCTGAAATTGGTGCCAAACTTAACATTATGGAGTCTGGAATCGGTTGTTGGTCTCGTTTTTGCTTTGTATGCTTGCAAGCAGCATCCTAGTGTTTTTCAAAATTTATCACAAAGTACAGCTACAGGCATCTCTAACCATAATTTCTGGTTCCATATAAAAAAGGAAAATGCAGTTGACATGATTGAATGGTAACATAGCTCAAGTCTTTGTCATTTAAGACTATTTCGTTTTCGTTAATTCTGCTTTACTCAATCTTTGAATAAATTCAATAGTCTCATTACATCCCAATTAAAGGATCTAAGGAAGGTTCGATTTCTCGATTTCGGTCTATAGCTGACCTACCGAAAATTTACCACGGGATCTCTAGATACGTGTTATGGAATCTACGCCATGAAACAAGTACCTAAACCAAACAAATGCTGACACCGAGTTCTGTGAAGCATTTTAAACTTTCCGCTTCAGAAAACGAAATGAAAACTGTCCTTACCCTTGCGTCTAGGTATGGGTTGAATACATTTCTACTCAGCGAGTCTCATTTATATATGAAAAGGAAATTGTTTTACACTATTGAAACTAGGGTCCAATGTTGCATAAAGCACATGGCAGCATTGTCTCTTAGCTCCTCGTATTTCTTACTACAGTCTAGAGATGATTCGTCCAGTCTTTCTCATAAAACCTAGCAGGTTCTCTGGGCTTGTAATTCTCACGTTTCCCAGTTCTCTGGTGTAACTATGATTCAATGAAGTGAGCCGGCCAGACCCTACCACATACATGTTGGTTAAAACTAGACTAGACAGAAATCTAGACAGAAGAGAAAGGAAAGTACGGAAATTTCTTCTTCGTTACCGCAAGCTTGGTAAGTGTCATCCGTTTGGATTCCTATGCATTTAGAGTATTGGTCGAGGATGTCGTGATGTTTCCATTTTTCTACTGCATTTCTGTTTTTCCCTTTTGCTTGTTTCTTGT